>CAJQUN010000024.1:0-1200000 GCA_907163345.1 Haberlea rhodopensis | reverse complement strand
ACGTCCTCCCAACTTGCCAATCCATTTTTCCTTCATTTCAGATGTTGCATAATTATGCTTTACTCCATATCTTTATTTGTATTGAGGATAATGTTTCTCAATAATTTTCAAATTACATTAAAACACAAAAAGAGAGAATTCGAGGCAAAAGATTTGAACTATTCTTTTATCACTAAGATTTTGTTACTGTGATTCTTTTGCAGAATTAGAGACTTGACAGCACCAGAATCAAGTAATTTATATCAAGAATATGTTATTGGTCCATCTAAGCACAAGCCGCCCACGTTCCAAATGCCAACAATCCCTTTTGTTACAACTATAACAAGTTGCTACTGCAATAACTTTTCTTATGGCTTCTGAGAAATTTGTTTTTAACTGAATATTTAAGTTGACAAAATGATTTCTAGGTTTGGATATGCGTATCATATTTTTTTATATGTTTTATGCATATTTTTATGTTAATATTAAAAGAACAGTAAAGATTGATGAAAAGCTAAGATAATGTTATGTTACATGCATCATCTCTCTGTGAGAATCACCATGTTTCATCCTCAGGTTAAGTACTTTTGAGAATACAAGTCTTGTGGGATGTAAAAACTCAAATAATGACAATAACAAGGAGTCGCGGTAAAAAAAAAAAATAGGACTCCATGGAAAATACTTCAACTTTAACTGGATCTCTCAACGTCAACTGCAAAAGGCAAAATGAATACTATGCAGTTGTGAACAAGGGGAATCAAGAGATGCACATCTAGTTACCTTTCCAAGTTTTCCAAAGGCACATATCAGGGCATTGTATGAATGGATATTTGGGGTCAATCTAAAAGCCGCATCAATTGGTTAAAGGTCTTATAAGCTCGATCAAGATCCCATATATTTGCACATCCAAGAATGATACAATTGTGGGCGGCAATAGACTTGTATGGTGGATGGCCAGCTGATAATAAACCTGAGCAAGCACTTCAAAATGCAGTAAACTAAAGGACATTGTAAGGGCACACTACACTCTAACCGTGAGAAAATCATGTAAATCAAACAGAGATAACAGAAAGTCAACATATAGCAAAGGTTTCCGTGTCAAGTTTGAGTTTGGTTCTCAACTCCAAAAACAAACCCTAAAGCAATTAGCTAGAATAAGAACTGATTTCACATCATGACCTAGTTGGTTTGCTCAAATATTTTTAAAAATCTTAAGCATAGGTATCAATGGAAATGCTGCGTACATTGGGCTCAAAGAGGCCTCGACCCATTTTCGGATCTCGTGTATAGCAGGAGCTTCGTTCATCGAATTGCCTTTTCGAGTAGATTGATTACTCAACAAAAGCTCAAAGTAATATGCATCTAGTCAAAAGAATTCAGTGAATCCACAGTCTCGAAACCTTATTGGAATCAATAACAATTAAAAGTTTGGGTTGGGAGAAGGTTAACATTTTTAAATCGTTTTACAATTTAAAATTCAAGATTAGACCATGCGCATGAGCTAACGACCGTTTGATTAAAAATCCCAAAGACACGGACATGTAAAGTACGTTCATAACATAGTACAAAACAGTTTGGAGTTGATGACGAAAGACTGTTTGGCTTTGATAAGGCTGAATTCCTCAAACAAGTTTAATCAACCAACGGCAATACAAAAATATTGTCCGAATTGGGACACTATGTTAATGTATATAGAAAAGTCACCAGTAGGAGAACCCTTCCTTCTCAGCTTCCTCCTGTCAAGAATCTTCGTTTCCCCAGTACGCACGCAGCTCTCTGTTTTGTTACTTGTTCTCTCTCTTCCCGGTCAAATCTCTCCATTGAAGTGAAAATTCAGGTTTTTTTTAAGGATCGTGGGGGATATGGCTGTTTTTATGATGTGTTTATTGCTTCTTTTAGCCATGGTTGGTTTTTCAGGTGAAGCTCTTGACTTTTGAGTTCTTCAATTCAATGTTTCTTTGGGATGTCCGATAAGTGTTTGATGTTTTTTTTCTCTATGGTACGGTTCTTTCTACTAAATAAAAAGCGAGAACAAACTATTATTAAAAAAAAAAGTAGAAGAAAAAAGAAAGCTCCGAATCTTCCCTTTCTTGATCAAGGACAATAAAGGGCTTGCAAAGATGTGATCTTTTTTTTTTTTTCAATTATCAAGCATTTTTTTAAGACTTGGGTGTTATTTATAAGTTCATAATTTAAAAAAACAAGGAGTATTCCTTGTTCTGACCTGATTTTTTTGGCCATTTATCTTGATTTTTTTATTTGCAGACGCAACTTATTGCTTATGTAATACTGGATTTAGCGACACAATTCTTCAGAGGAACATAGATTATGCTTGTGGAAATGGAGCTGATTGTTCAGCGATCCTCCAAAATGGGGCTTGTTTTCTTCCAAATACAGTCAAAGATCACTGTAATTATGCAGTAAACAGTTATTATCAGAGAAAGGGGCAAGTTAATGGGAGCTGTGATTTTTCTGGCACTGCCATAGTCAGTCAACCTCCTCCCTCTAGTAAGACTCAACATAATTAATCATAAAAAAAATATAGAAGTGCTTTATTGTTTTATACATTCAATTGGAACTAACTGCTGTTCATTCGCTTTGTTCCTTTTTCTTCTTGTTGATAATTTGCAGATGTAGCCGCAGGATGTGTGTATCAATCTAGTCCCAGGTCTTGTTTTCTCTTTCTTTTATATAAACTCTGGATCATATTTTGAATATGAATATCTGATAAAATGTTCGGAATTTTGGGAAATATATGAACTGTCTGTTGGGAAAAATCATTTCAATTGTAACTTATGAATATATTTCGTAGCGGACTCGTTGGAGGGATGTGCAGCCGATTCTATCGTCTCTCCTAAAACAAAAAAAACGCACTTTTTCCTAGGAAAAATAGTTCAAGTGGCCTCCATAATCAGGAAAATTGTAATCCGTCTTTTTCTTGCTTATTTACCAAAACAAGTATAATAAATTAGAAAGAATAATAGCTTTTAAGCACTTCTGAAGTTCCCCTTTTGGTAAAATGAAAGAAGTTTACAACTTTTTGTACCGACAGTGTGAAAACTTGTGTATGCTTCTGAAGATTATTGGTAGTAAAATAAGTTGCTATGTTTGGTATATTGCGGGTAGTTCGATCCTACCCTGATGTGTGGACCTCACGCCCTCAAAACAGCTTGGCCGTCCAATCTGAACTGATGGCAATACCCTAACGGTAGGTTCGAACTACCCGGTATATTGCATAGATAATGCCTTCGGCTAGTCTGTTAACTTCTGTAAAATAATTCAAAATTCTTTCCTGGAATAAGCTTGACTTGCTACTCAATTTTTTGTTTCTAATATGTATTTCAGCATAGGTATTTCTCATGTTATGCGGGTTTTTTTAAGAAAGTTATGCTACCATTTTAGTTTCTTAAGCCTCTTTGATTTTTAGACTTTTTTGCTAAAGTTTATGCACAACAGGTTCTTCTACTTTATAAATCTTGATTTTTGTTGAACTGTTATCTAGTAATGGAAGCAGCACAACTCCACCATTCAGCCCTTTTCCTCCGAATGCCCCAACGGGCTCGTTTGTACCTCCAAGTGGTCTGGACAATGGTTCTGATGCGACACTATCGCAAAGTATTGCTACATCTGTACTTGCCTTTTTCTTGGTAAATTTCTTGATTCATGGCTTTGATACGGCCAATAATTTGAAGGAATAGCGGCTTATACACGATTCCATTGGCTTCGTTGTTACATTCATCCTCGCCATTGGAGTGAAAAAATGAGATGGGAAATTAATACACCTTATCATTGGTTATTTATGTTAAAAATTCATGCTTTTTGTGTGTGGGGTATATATATATAGATATATATGTTGGAAATTCTAACATGAATACTTAATAGATTTTCAATGTACCTAAACATATGACACACAAAATCGAATATGCGGAAATATAAATGTTAAGGATCGGTTACCTCCAGCCATTGATTTGCTTTTGATCCAGGAACCTGAAAAGTTGTAGTTGTAAGGGTACTTCTAAACCTTTATCAATCTCCTTTAGATGGTGTCTTGAGGACTTAATAGATTGATTGGCTTAGGGACCCAAACATATAGTATTTATAAGCTCAATACCATCAATGAGCATATGGAGATGAATGTGAAATATTATGGACCACTTAAATGAACACACACTTAAATGAACACTTTAATTAACACTTAAATGAATGAACACTTAAATGAACACTAAATGGAAGTGTTACAAAAATAAATGTTAACATTCTCCCACTTGATCCAAATATTTCATCATTCGCCACAGTAAGAACCAAAATACATGGATCATGGCGACAGGTTCTCTAAATACGAGTATTATCTTCCATGTATCACAATGCATCATGCTCCTCAAATACTAACTTATTTACTTAATGAATAAACCATATGTTTATTCAAGGTCCACACGTCAATGATATTTCTCAAAATAAATGTGTACACAAGTCCAAATATGAGACAATATCACAAACAGAGTTTCACAAACATTCGTTCTTACAACGAAATCACATAAAGGAACCAAGTCACATTCTTTCACATGATCCTTAAATTTTAATAGTGGCATGCCTTTTGACAAGGATCAACAATCATCAATTCAGTACTAACGTGTTTAAACCACTGTTCCATCTTTAACACGTTCTCTTATGGCTAGATACTTGATGTTGATATGCTAGCTTCGACTACCACTTATATTGTTCTTAGCCATAAAGACTGCAGCTGAATTGTCACAATATATTCTCAATGGCCTAGAAATCGAATCTACTACTCTAAGTCCAGAAATGAAACTCTTCATCCATACACCACGCATGATAGCCTCAAAACTAATACGAACATAGCCTCCATAGTGGAAATACATTAGTAGTTTGTTTATATATATAAGCATGTAATCTTTGGTCCCCGTAAAGTACCTCATTACTTTCTTTGCAGCTTTCCAGTGGTATTTACCTGGATTACTCTGATATATTCCCAACATTCCCACAACAAATGCAATATCAGGTCTAATACAGATTTGAGCATACATTAGGCTTCCAACACAAGAAGCATATGGAATGTTTTTCATTTGTTCCTTTTCAAACTCATTTCTTGGACATTGATTCAAATTGAATCTATCACCTTTCACAATAGGTGCTACACTTGGTGAACAATCACTCATCCGAAACCTCTCCAGCACTTTGTTTATATAGGTTTCTTGCGATAAACCCAAAAATGTATTTGGATCTATCCCTATGGATTTTAATATAATTGACATAAGATGTCTCACCCATATCCTTCATATCAAAGTTCTTAGAGAGAAATTGTTTCACCTCATATAGAAACCCCTTATCATTGGTTGCATGTAATATATCATCTACATACAACAACAAGAAACAAATTTTACTCCCACTAACCTTCTGGTATATACATTGATCCATTACGTTCTCAACGAAACCAAATGAAGAGATAACGTGATGAAATTTTAAATACCATTGATGGGAGGTTTGTTTCAATCCGTACGTAGATTTCTTAAGCTTACACACCAAATGCTCACCATCACTAAAGGAGAATCCTTTAGATTGTTTCATATAAACCTCTCCCTCAATGTCATCATTGAGGAATGCCGTTTTCACATCTATTTGATGTAATCCATATCAAAATGGATTACTAATGCCATAACTACACAGAGAGAATCTTTCTTAGATACATGAGAACATGTCTCTGTATAATCAATTCCTTCATTTTGACTGGATCCTTTTGCAACGAGTCTAGTCTTATATTGTTCATTGTTACCTAGTGAGTCTTTCTTTGTTTTCAAGACCCATCTATATCAAATGGCTTTTACACCATCAGGTAACTGAACCAACTCCCAGACTCCGTTATGTGCCATTTAATCCATCTCACATTCATGGCATCAAACCATAATTTGGATTCCTTACTTTCCATCGCTTGTGAAAACGTCTCAGGATCATTCTAGTTATCACTTTTGAGCTCAGGAACTGCATGTCATATCAGATTAATTAACAGGTTGAATAGCCGCAATAAAAATCCAAAATACATGCTTACCACAAATTTTGAAGCAAATAACCAAATGACATGCTTTACCAATGTAAACCATGCAATAACAAATGAATCCCTGACATAGAAATTATCTGTGGGCTAAATTTCTAATTCAAATAAATTCATATAACTTTATGATAAAACTATCGAATTATCCGACATTCTTAATACCTGTGGGCAAATTAAGAAAATAATTCAATATCTCATCCTAATTAAACATATTTAATATAATAAAATTTACTGTGGGATAAATTTCATTATATCAAATATAATTAATTACAAGTAATGTCTATTTAGCTTTATGTGATGTTTGAGAAATTAATGCATAATTTAATTAATTAAGGCTGATGTGGCTACACTTTAATCAATCATATAATGCATATCACATAGACATTTAATCTGAATGCATAAAACTATGTCATAGTTGAATTAATATAATGTCTATTATACTTTAAGTGATCCACAAAATTAATGTATAATTCAATCAATTAAAGCTGTTGTGGCTATACTTTAATTAATTAAACTATACGAATCACTTAGACATTTATTCTGAATGCATAAAAATATTTTATGTTATATCTTAATTCATATAAATATTGTCTATTGTACTTTATGTAATTCACATGATTAATGAATAATCTAATCAATTAAAGCTGATGTGTCTATACTTTAATCAATTAAACTATACGAATTACTTAGACATCTTAATTATTCATGCATAAAAATATTTTATGCTTTACGTAAATTATGGTGCATTTATCCATAATAAAACAATCAAAATTACACATAAAGATTGCATAAAATACTTTTTTATTTTATTTTTTTAAAAAAATAAGGCAGATTTCGAATTTCAGAATGAAACAGAACCAAACAGGCCTTAAAATTAAACATGCCAAATCAGAAAAATCAGCACCAAACAAGACCTTAAATTGAACCAACCCTAATTCCCAAAATCACCAAAAATCCTAAACCAAATCAAACCGCCGTCGCCGCCTCCTCCGACAAATCCACGACCGATAAACGTCAACCCATAGCTGGCCGAACACTATCAAGATTTCGTCGGCAGCAAACTGTTGGAAATCGGCTATCCAAATCGCGATTATCATAGTTATCGCGCAGCGCCGACTTCAAGCCCTTAATCCGACCAAATCCCGACGTTTCTGACGTCAACCACCGATCTAATGCCATAGGATCTTCCTTAATCGACGTTTAGCATCGAGATCCGAAATTTATATGGCCAAAATCAAGCCAAAATAGGCCCAAAACAGAGAGAAATCGCGCGGCACCAAAAAATGATTTCAGGCCTATTTTGCAGCGGTTTGAGGTAGCCGTCGGCCCAATGACGGTCGCCTGTCATGGTGGTTCGGTTGGACGTCGTGCTCCATCGCCGGATTCCATATCAGCGATCAATTGATTACACAATTTCATACTTTCAAAATAGGGTTTCAACAAACTGATTTTGATACAAAAAGAAAGGAATTTTGATTTTCCAATGAATTCTGATATATTTTTAATTTCAAAAATTGTGTAAAACTTCATGATACAAAATAAAATTTTATCACCAAAATTTTTCAGAATTTTTAGCCCAGATCGAAAATCAAGGCAGAAGCAAGAACTGCTCTGATACCAAATTGTTGGAAATTCTAACATGAATACTTAATAGATTTTCAATGTACCTAAACATATGGCACACAAAATCGAATATGCGGAAATATAAATGTTAAGGATCGGTTACCTCCAGCCATTGATTTGCTTTTGATCCAGGAACCTGAAAACTTGTAGTTGTAAGGGTACTTCTAAACCTTTATCAATCTCCTTTAGATGGTGTCTTGAGGACTTAATAGATTGATTGGCTTAGGGACCCAAACATATAGTATTTATAAGCTCAATACCATCAATGAGCATATGGAGATGAATGTGAAATATTATGGACCACTTAAACGAACACACACTTAAATGAACACTTTAATTAACACTTAAATGAATGAACACTAAATGGAAGTGTTACAAAAATAAATGTTAACAATATATATATATATATATGGAAAAGATGCAGCTTCCCAAGAACCGATATGCTTCTCTAGTTTTTTTATTCTCATGCTTAATTTTTGGTATAAATTTACCAATTTAAAATTATATGCCAAAAAATGGAAATTGTTTACAAGTCTGACGGTCCGACTCGTTAATTTCAGGTATGGGTCAGGACGAGTATATGTTTAGATTTAAACGAGTCTGGACGGCCATGAACTTTTAAAAATTTAAACGATTTGGGTGTTAGATCCGCGGCTCTGACCCATTTTCATCCTCAAGGGACTTACAAAATTTTTAGAAGGAAATAATATTTTTTAAAAAAATTTGTGTACGGAACTATTGAAAAGGCTTTAAAATTTATTTAATCTTGCTTCGGATTTTGCATCATTACATGTATTCAACTGACGTGTGGCATATAGGTGAAAACTACAATTCGTGCAAATCATCTGATATTATAATAGTATATAGATAATGTCTGACAAATTAGCGAACGAGATGGGCATTTGGTCTAGTGGTATGATTCTCGCTTAGGGTGCGAGAGGTCCCGAGTTCAATTCTCGGAATGCCCCCTTTCTTTTACCCAATTTATTGTGCTGTCCTTTTCCTCTTTGCTATCTATCTATAAAGAACAGATGATCAGGGTCAGTCAATCAAACTGAATATTAATTCTTTGGATTGAGTTATGGGAAACATGAATGACGAATTTAACAAAATATATAAATATTATATGTGTGTATGTGTTCATTGTTAACAAAAAATGTCTCTATCATTGAATTAAACATTGATATCGCATAACTTAAATATGACTAATTTAGCCTAAAAGTTGAAGGAGACCAAAAATAATAAAAAAAATAAAGGGTAAATTTTTTTTTAAGATATAAGAATATAATTTTAGAAGGGTAAAATGTAGTTTTTGGCGGGTAAAATGTAATTTTAAATTTTTTTAACGCTAATAATTTTTTTTTTTATGGGGGAGCTGCTAGTAGCCACATAGATTCACCCATATTTCCTAAATATCACTCGATGCAGTGTCGGACACTTTTAGGATACCGACACTAATTGGACACTCCACAGACACTTGTCGGAAATGCCACGTGGTGAGTTCTTAAATTTTTTTTTTTAAAATAAAATCCGACACCCGTGTCGGACACTCATCTTAAGATCCGGCAACGGTATCGGACACGGCCGACGGGCATGTCCGATACATAAAAGACACTTTTTTGTACAATTTAAAAAGTTTGACTAAAATTAAATTTTGTCGTATTAGTTAAAATTTATGTTAATTTGAGTAATATACATTTGATGTTAGTATGCGTGATACTATGATGATTACAGTGACATGCATTTATTTATATATTTTTTGAATTTGGTAAGGATATTTTTTGTGTTATATTTTATTTGGATGTGTTCGTTAAACTTTATGTTAATTGAAGTAATATGTATTTGGATTCTAAAAAGAAAGTAATATGTATTTGGTGTTAACATTAGTGATACTATGATGTTTCATTGACATGCGTTTTGTTTATATGCTTCTTGAATTTGATAAGAATGTTTTTTGTTGATTTGACATTGTTTTAGAATTTACGAGCATTTGGATTGAAGAATTTGATTTGAAAGAAATGATTAGCAATTTAATTATTTGAAATTCATGGATTTTAAATGATATGTAGTTTGTTGTCATTTCAAATCCTCCAAATATGCAAACGAAAATACATTGCAAGAATAATGAGCAATTTGAAAAACTCATCTCAATTTTGACCCATAAATGATGGATTTGAGTGGGAAATTTGAGCTTCACTCATTTCAAATCATTCAATCCAAACGTAATCTTAAAAAAATATGAATTTTAATATTTTATAATATAGTATATGTATAATATATATAAAAATATACAGGCGTGTCACAACCGTGTCATATCCTGAAAATTAAGAATTTCCGTGTAGACTTGTCTGTGTCATGTCAGTATCCCTGCACCATAGGCCCTATGTGAATTCTTTTATTTATGTGATACTACCTTTCTAGAGGTCTATTTATTCTTAATTCATTTGTTTGTTTTAATGATAATAATTTTCAAACTCCATATTACCAATAAAATAATTTTTTTCGATAGGAAAATATAATCCTCATTTAAAATTGAAACTCATGTATTTCACGGAAACTTTCTATAATTTTCCTAACAAAGTAAGTTATTGACAAAAAATGGCAAATTTTGAATATTTAATTAAAAAAAATGAAATCTCGAGCTATATTAAACATAACACTGAATTGCAGTAAGTAACTCTCGTTCACTTATTTAACAATTCAATGTTGCATACGTTCTAAGAAAACCCCTAGCCTTCGATTACTAGATATCTATAGCTATCGCTCGTGTATTTGACGTCATCTCTCGATCTCGGTCTGAAATCCACGATTTATGTTATTGGTTCCGTTTTACAATATCATCTCTCGATCTCAATTGTAAACTAACAACATTCAAAGAGTAGTTAATCCTTTAAAAGCATGACATAAACTCAAAAATAACAAAAACTCAATCAAAAACTAGAATTAAAACTGTGGGTCCATACACAAGATCCCCTTGTCTCGATAACAAACTTAGCCTAGCATATTAACGAAAAAACAACGTTTTATAATATCTAACAACATTATAAACATTGGAATTCGAAAATAAAACTAAACAAAAGTTCAGAAATACTAATAAACACTCGATGTTGAATCGTGCATCGATCCGTTATTCCCGTCTCTAGCTGCGTTCCTTTGAATCGTCTTGAATGAATCTTCTCTTCCAATGGGTGGCTGCCTATCCAGTGACATGCGTTTTGTTTATATGTTTCTTGAATTTGATAAGAATGTTTTTTGTTGATTTGACATTGTTTTAGAATTTACGAGCATTTGGATTGAAGAATTTGATTTGAAAGAAATGATTAGCAATTTAATTATTTGAAATTCATGAATTTTAAATGATATGTAGTTTGTTGTCATTTCAAATCCTCCAAATATGCAAAGGAAAATACATTGCAAGAATAATGAGCAATTTGAAAAACTCATCTCAATTTTGACCCATAAATGATGGATTTGAGTGGGAAATTTGAGCTTCACTCATTTCAAATCATTCAATCCAAACGTAACCTTAAAAAAATATGAATTTTAATATTTTATAATATAGTATATGTATAATATATATAAAAATATACAGGCGTGTCACAACCGTGTCGTATTCTAAAAATTAAGAATTTTCGTGTAGACTTGTCTGTGTCATGTCAGTATCCCTGCACCATAGGCCATATGTGAATTCTTTTATTTATGTGATACTACCTTTCTAGAGGTCTATTTATTCTTAATTAATTTGTTTGTTTTAATGATAATAATTTTCAAACTCCATATTACCAATAAAATAATTTTTTTCGATAGGAAAATATAATCCTCATTTAAAATTGAAACTCATGTATTTCACGGAAACTTTCTATAATTTTCCTAACAAAGTAAGTTATTGACAAAAAATGGCAAATTTTGAATATTTAATTAAAAAAAATGAAATCTCGCTAGAAGGAGAGGTTGAACCTCCGACCTTGTGGTTAACAGCCACACGCTCTAACCAACTGAGCTATTCCAGCATTTACTTGTTCAATTCCAGAGTTTTTTAATATTGTATTATTTGGAACATATTTTTGTCAGTTCATTTTTCTTACCAAATTTTTCGGTTAGTATGATTTTGAACCTATGATGGAGATGAATGTTAAGAAAAAGAATTAAGGCTTCGGATTATGTGATTGTCATTCTCCCATAAATCTCGATGTTCGAAATCAACCATCGTTATATATAGTTGGGAGCTTTAGTTAATACATATGTATAAATAACTATTCATTTAAACACAATATTTAGAACCCGTGTAATTTTTTTTAAACTATTAATTCATTACTTAAACTAGCCATCGACGCACACGCGTTGCATGTATAACATAATATATGAATATTATGTTTGACAATAATATCAAACATTGATCCATAAGGACCCTACTATCAGCATGAAAATACTGAAAATGCAAAGGAAACGTTACAACAAATAAAAAACTCATAACCAATTAAAAAATAAAGTTTATTTAGGTGATCTTCCAATATTATCCATTTATCTCATGGCTATCAATAAAACAAATAGAGAGTATTTTTGATATATCACAATGTTCATACCAAAGTGGTTACTCTAAAATGTTTATACATTATAATATAGTATAGATATACGAAAATACTCTTTATTCGTCAAAATCTACCCAATGATCTTGATTTAGATTAATGGGAAAAAATCAGGCCGGTCCCATGTGGTGAAATTTTTTTGATCATAGTCAGGGGAAAAACATTAAATCACTTAGGTCCACTTCGGACCAAAAAGATAAATGTACCCTTACTTTCTACATTCTTTCTCTCTCTTTTTTATTCCTCTCTCATACTTTTGTCATTTCTCTCATCTTTTTCGGATTCTCTCGCTTCCCTTTCGGATTCTCTTTCTTATTTTTTGCATTCTCTCTCTTTTTACATAATCTCTCTTCTTTTACATCAGTTATAATTACATGCACCGGCTATAATTTGCATGCACCAGTTATAATTTACATGCATCAGTTGTAATTTGCATGCACAAGTTATAATTTACATGCACCAGTTATAATTACATGCACCAGTTATAATTTGCATGCACCAGTTATAATTGTATGTACAGTTATAATTTACATGCACCAGTTATAATTACATGCATCAGTTATAATTTGTATGCACCAGTTATATAATTTACATGCACCAGTTACAATTTCATGCACCAGATATAATTTCATGCACTAGTTATAATTTGCATGCACCAGTTATAATTGTATGCACCAGTTATAATTTATATGCACCAGTTATAATTACGTGTACAAGTTGTAATTGGCATGCACCAGTTATAATTACGATGAACTAGTTATAATTTGATGCACCAGTTATAATTACATGCACCCGTTATAATTTACATGCACTAGTTATAATTACATGCACCAACTATAATTTGCATGCATCAGCTATAATTACATACACAAGTTATAATTTACATGCAGCAATTATAATTACATGCACCAGTTATAATTTGCATGCACCAGCTATAATTTGCATGCTCCAGTTATAATTTGTATGCACCAATTATAATTTACATGCACAAGTTATAATTATATGCACCAGTTATAATTTACATGCACCAGTTATAATTTAAATGCACCACTTATAATTGTACGCACCAGTTATAATTTACATTCACCAGTTATAATTACATGTACCAGTTATAATTTGCATGCACCAGTTATAACTACATGCACCAGTTATAATTTACATGCATCAGTTATAATTACATGTACCAGTTATAATTTGCATGCACCAGTTATAATTACATGCATCAGTTATAATTTTCATGCACCAGTTATAATTTATATGCAACAGTTATAATTATATGCACCCGTTATAATACATGCACCAGTTATAATTTGCATGCACCAGTTATAAGTACATGCATCAGTTATAATATGCATGCACCAGTTATAATTTACTTGCACCAGTTATAATTACATGCACCAGTTATAATTTGCATGCACCATTTATAATTACATGCACCAGTTATAATTACATGCACGAGCTATAATTTGCATGCACCAGTTATAATTACATGCACCAGTTATAATTTGTATGCACGAGTTATAATTACATGCACCAGTTATAATTTGCATGCACCAGTTATACTTTACATGCACCAGTTACAATTTCATGCACCAATTATAATTTGTATGCACCAGTTATGATTTACATGCACCAGTTACAATTTCGTGCACCAGTTATAATTTCATGCACCAGTTATAATTTGCATGCACCAGTTATAATTTGCATGCACCAGTTATAATTGTATGCACCAGTTATAATTTACATGCACTATTTATAGTTATATGCACCAGTTATAATTTGCATGCACCAGTTATAATTACGATGAACTAGTTATAATTTGATGCACCAATTATAATTTCATGCACCCGTTATAATTTGCATTCACTAGTTATAATTACATGCACCAGTTATAATTATATGCACCTGTTATAATTACATGCATCAGTTATAGTTTGTATGCACCAGTTATAATTTACATGCATCAGTTACACTTCATGCACCAGTTATAATTCCATGCACTAGTTATAATTTGCATGCACCAGTTATAATTGTATGCACCAGTTATAATTTACATGCACCAGTTATAATTATGTGTACCAGTTATAATTTGCATGCACCAGTTATAATTACGATGAACTAGTTATAATTTGATGCACCCGTTATAATTTACAAGCACACGTTATAATTTACATGCACCAATTATAATTACATGCACAAGTTTTAATTTTCATGCACTAGTGATAATTGCATGCACCAGTTATAATTTACATGAACTAGTTATAATTTGATGCAGCAGTTATAATTACATATGAGTACCCTTCAATTACTGCTGGATATCTCGTATAATATAATCCGTAGTTAGAAGTGTATCTTAGATATCTAAGAACTCGAACTACTGCCTTCCAGTGCTCATAACTTGGATTACTCGTATATCTGCTCAGTCTGCTGACTGAGTTAACTATATCAGGTCTAGTGCAATCCATGAGATACATTAGACTGCCTATGACCCTAGAGTACTCAAGTTGTCGCACAACTTCTCCGTGATTCTTGCAAAAATTTGACACCACCTCCATATGTGTTCTCACCATGGTATTATTTCCCTTGTCAAACTTGTCAAGTATCTTCTCGACATAATGTTGTGGGAGAGATAATAGCCATTTGTATGTTTGGTTATTTTCATCCCAAGAATCACATCTGCAAGACCTAGATCTTTCATCACAAAATTTCGCGGCAACATTTTCTTGGTAATTTTGATGTTATTGTTATTACCAACAATTATTATGTCATCCACGTAGAGACATACTATCACATAGTTTGTATTGTCTCCTTTCACGTAGACACATTTATCGCATTGGTTTGTTTTAAACCCATTTGAAAGCATAACGCTACTAAACTTTTCGTGCCATTGTTTAGGTGCTTGTTTTAATCCATACAAGGATTTCACAAGTCTACATACTTTCGTTTCTGTACCTGGAACTACAAACCCTTCAGGTTGGTCCGTGTAAACCTCCTCTTCTAACTCTCTATTTAGAAAAGACGCTTTTACATCTATTTGATGGATCTCTAGGTTATATAATGCAGAAAATGCAATTATTAAAATTATCGACGTTTTCCTGGATACAGGAGCATGTGTCGAAATAATCAACACCCTGAGTTTATATAGCCTTTGACTACAAGTCTAAGCCTTGTACTTATCTACCGTACCATCAGGCTTCATCTTCCTCTTGAAGATCCACTTGTGGCCTAGTGGTTGTTCCCAAGTATGATTATGTAAGATAGATTCTATCTGAATGTTCTATCGCTCTTTTGCTTCGTCTAGGTGATTCTACATTCTCTTGAGATTATCTATCCCCTACATATCTCTCAACATTGGTTTCAGTCATTGCCTGAGTTTTGTGGGGAAATATTTCCCAAAGAATGAAGCATCCCTAGCCTCAATGATAGTATTTACATGCATTTCTGCATTATCTGGCTTGTGTACTAAAAATCGATAGGCACTATTATCTTGCGCATATCCGATAAATACACAATACATTGTCTTAGGTCCTATCCTAGTTCGTTTAGGAGGAGGAATTTGTACTTTTGCTAGACAGCCCCGAACCCTTAAAATTTGTAGCTTGGTGCGCGACCTTTCCACAATTAATAAGACGTTTTATCAAACCTTGTATGTGGTACTCTGTTTAGCACATAGTTGGCGGAAAAACAAAGTTTCTCCCCACAAGTTCTGAGGTAAGTTAGAACTTATAAGCATTGCATTCATCATTTACTTAAGAGTTCTATTCTTCCTTTCAACAATACCATTTTGCTCGGGAGAATAAGGCTCAGTGGTTTGATGAATAATGCCACTCTCAGCACATATTTGTGCAAATGGTGATTCATATTAACCGCCTCGGTCACTTCGAAGATTTTTAATCTTTTTATCGAGTTGATTCTCAACTTCATTCTTGTAGTGAATGAACATGTCAATTGCTTCGTCTTTACTTCTTATTAAGTAGGCATAACAATATCTTGTACATCCATCGATAAAAGTTATGAAATAATTTTTACCGTCTCTAGATTGTACATACTTTAGATCGCATACATCCGTATGGATCAAGTTTAACGGTTCGGTGCTTCGCTCAATTAAGTGTAATGAAGACTTGGTTAATTTGATCTCTACACAAGTCTCACACTTATGTTTATGATTGATGTTAAATTTAGGTGATAGATTAAGAAATATTAGCCTTTGTAAGGAGTTATAATTTACATGTCCTAATCTACCATGCCACAAATGTAATGACTCACAAGAATAATCGAACTTTAAAGTTTTATTAGCCACATTGGCAACAATCATTACATTATTTTTGTTTGTGCTAGCCTAATTGGCTGCATTTACATCAATCTCAACCTCCATACTAGACTTAGCCTTAGGAGCTAAAGTCATTATAGTCATTTTGAAGAGGTTATTGGCCAAGTAGCCTTTGCCCACGAACATACCACCATTGGACAGAATGACTTTGTAGGATTCAAACACAACCGAAAGCCTTTCTTGTTCAGCACTGCTCCCGAGATGAGATTCTTCCGGATCTCTGGCACGTGAAGCACCTCGGTAAAAGTCAACTCTTTGCCAGAAGTCATCTTTAGCACAACCGTTCCCTTGCCTTCAACTTTTGAGATTGCTGAATTTCCCATGTAGCAGTGCTCATCATACCGGTTGATAGGTCTTAAACATCCATTTGTTGGCGCATATGTGGCGAGTAGACCCAGTGTCCACCCACCATTCCTTAGAGTTCCCACCAACAAGATTCACCTCCGATACCACTGCAATCAGATGCATGTCATCCATGTCTGAGCTCAGGTTGTCCTCAGCAATGTGGGCATGAGCATGTATCCTGCCTTTGCCTCTGTTTGGGACTGCCTTCCTTTTACCCTCATTGATTTGTCGTTGGTTGCAGTCCTTGGCCTTATGGCTAGGTTTCTGCTAACGTAGCAGTCACCTGTGAACCTCTTGTTCTGAGCATCTCCATTGTAATCAAAAGTGTGCTTGCGCTTATTCCCATGGGAGTTGTCCCCAACTTCAACCACGTTGGCCTTGGAAATTATTCCGATTGATTTCTTGTCAACTTTTTGGTTGTCTTGCTTGATGCGCAACCTTTTGATAAGGTCCTCGAGACTCATCATCTTTCGCTTGTGCTTCAGGTAGCTCTTGAAGTCCTTCCAAGATGGCGGTAATTTTTCGATCATCATCGCCACTTGGAGGGCATCATTTAGCCCCATACATTCGGCAGCAAGTTCATGATATATCAGCTGCAGCTTTTCTCATTGCTCAACAACGCTCTTGCCATCTACCATTCGATAGTCATGGAATCGTCCGGCTACAAATTTCTTTGCGCCTACGTCGTCAACTTTGTACTTCATTTCTAACGATTCCCAAAGATCCTTCCCAGTTTCTTTGGGGGAATACACATTGAAAAGTGCTTAGTAGTCGGCATTCATCCACGATTCAATTATTACAACAAATTGATGATCCTCTTTGTCATCCATTGGTTTATCCTCTTTGAGAAACCTGGTCAAGTTCAAGGTGGTCAAGAAGCACATCATCTTCTGCTGCCAACGCTTAAAATTGGAACCTTTGAACTTTTCCGGTTTGTCAAATCGAGAGAACGGCATTGGGTTTCTCAGAACTGGCATAACGACCTCAGCGCCGCTAGCTTGCACCACTGGAATCTCAATTTTCTCAGTATTTCGGTTTGGAATCTGGTCAGCCATAAGCTAAAACAGAACACAAACGACACAACACAAATAATATCAAACTACTTTTAAAAAGAATAGTATAAATACTTTGATAGTGCACAAACAGTTATTGGTTGAAGATTCAACAATAATCTAATTAGCAAAGTATGATTTTCGAAACTGATTCAGATCCAAAAACAGAAACAAAAAGAAAATTTGAGTTTACGATTGTTGGTACTGTTTATTTAAATAGAATGATAGAATCAGCTTAAACAATTATACTTTATATAGAAACAGTATACTTACAACAACAACTAAATCGAACTACAAAAGCAGTAGACTTACAGCAACAACGATAAATTGAAGACTTAACAACAAGAATTTGGAAACGATTCTGGACGAGGCCACAGCAAGCCGTGTGCCCGTAAACTCAAATTTGCTCGCCTAAGCTTCTGGTCTCCTGGACAAGTGAGTTGCAAGGTACAACGCCCAGTCACCTCTGCTCGGATTGAAACAGGATTTCGAGCAGACTCTTTCGAGCACTAGTAGTGTGCAGTACTTTCAAACAGTATGAAATGTATGAATGAAAAATGATTTTGGATTTTCAAAACAATAGAGCTGGAGCAGCTTATATAACTGAGCAGCAGACCTCCCAGAGGTCTCAGAGATTAAATGCAATGCTTAGTGGGTAGCATCAGATATTAAGTCTCACGCTTAATACGGATTTAAGTCTCACACTTAAATCTGATGTCAATTCTGCAGGAGGTGAAAAGTCTCAAACTTAATACTCATCAGAAGGTGAAAAGTCACTCTTTCCAAAAATCCGAGTAGTAAAAAGACAGGGCTGTCTTCGCGGCAGCGGCACGACGAGACGAGCGGAGCGGACGGCGCGCAAGGGGCACCAATCTTTTCTACTTAACTACACTCTATTGATTTCTTTCTCAATATAAACAAATCATAAGTGTCTCAAAATTCCAATGTGGGATTTCTTTAGCCAATTTACCCTTCACATTCACTTACTAAATTTTGTTCTCATTTAGCAAAATTTTTGGGCTTTTCATTTATTAATTCCAATAGAGTCCACGCAGCAACTAGAGGATAAACCCAAGCAATTGGATAAAGTTTATCAAAGATTTCAGCAGGGCAAATTCAAGCAGACCGATAGATTTTTGCTAGGGACTTATTTGATTTGTTTTTATCTTTTATTTGAATTTTAGTTTTGGTTATTATCTTACTTTTCAGATTTGGATTTTGGATTTGTTAAACTTCCCCTTCGGTTTCTATTAAAGCAGGAAGAATGAAATAAAACAACGGACTAGAATTTTCTTAAATCTCAATTTGCGAAAAAAAAAAGATCTAATGTTATGTTCAACTAGCCTTACCACTTCTCCCAACTATCAAGGACCCATAACGAGATCTTGCATTCATAACAATGTTCTAATTCATTCTCTCAGAAGACCACCGAATTGTACTTGACATTTCGCGTTACAGCCATAACATTAATTATGCAGGTACACTTACAAATTGGGGCATAAATTGTTAAATGGTACTTACATGTGGAGTGAGATGCGCCAATTCAGAGCATCTCCATATCCTGGTCAAAACTCTCTACAGCGTATTATAATTTTTGGTGATATGGGAAAGGTGCAACTCTCTCCATAATGTACACCTTTTTTTTAGTAGATTTTACCAACATTTGGGCTACTTTTCTTTCCCTTGTGTATTTCTCTGCAGGATGAGGCTGATGGTTCCAATGAGTATAATAATTTTCAACGCGCCAACTTGAACACCACCAATCAGCTGATTGATGACTTGAAGAATTTCGACATAGTGTTTCATATAGGAGATATCTGTTATGCCGATGGGTATCTTTCACAGTGGGATCAGTTTACCTCTCAAGTCGAGCCGATTGCTTCAAGAGTACCATACATGATTGCCAGGTGCATCATAGTTTTCAAAGAAACCTTTTGTGCATTTGCATTATTTTCTTCTTCTTTTCTTATGTATGTAGTGTTCATGATTATCTTTGCAGTGGCAACCATGAACGTGACTGGCCTGGAACAGGTTCGTTTTATGAGACCAATGATTCAGGTGGAGAATGCGGGGTCTTGGCTGAGAGTATGTTTTATGTTCCTGCTGAAAACCGAGCTAAGTTCTGGTATGGTGATGTTATCCTTAATTAGATCATTCATTTATCAGGAAAAGACTTGCAAAACTATTTGTTTTATGCAACAATGGGTAGATGGATAAAATTTTCAGTTTATACTTTGATATTGCTTTTATTTCAGAGTGAAGAATGTAAGGCTTGTCATTTTTCTTTCCACTATGGCAGGTATGCCACAGATTATGGCATGTTTCGTTTCTGCATTGCCGATACAGAACATGATTGGAGAGAGGGTACCGAACAATACAAGTTCATTGAGCACTGTTTGGCATCCGTAGACAGACAGAAGCAGCCTTGGCTGATCTTTCTTGCTCATCGAGTACTAGGTTATTCTTCCTCTGCTTATTATGCAGAAGAAGGATCATTTGCTGAACCCTTGGGGAGATATGACCTTCCAAAACTTTGGCAAAAGTATAAAGTTGATATAGCCATATACGGGCACGCACACTGTTATGAAAGGACTTGTCCTGCGTATCAGGTATATTTAAAGCTCTTTGATTGAATGATTAATACTATACAAAATATCAAAATCCATTGTCGATACGTGCATAGGGAAGTCATATTATATATTAATACTTGAAATTCTTGAAGTCATGATTTGCAAAAGCTGAAATTTTCACAAAAAAAGACACTCCCATAATTTGCGAGCTAAAGTTTCTCCAAACTGCAAATAACTCGTCTGTTAATGTGCTGTCATATTTCAATTGTTCTACCACATGGACGGACGCATAGAACAATAAAAAAATTGTTGCTCTCTCATTAATAGTGCCTTCAGGTATTCTCTTTCTTGCTGCAGAATCACTGTACAAGAAATGAAAAAAGCTACTATCAAGGTAGCTTGAATGGAACGATACATGTTGTTGCTGGAGGAGGAGGTGCCAGTCTCGCTCACTTTTCTGCTCTACAACCGAATTGGAGTATTTTCAGGGATTCTGATTATGGCTTTGTGAAACTTACGGCATTCGACCATTCAAACCTGTTGTTCGAGTACAAGAGAAGCAGCGATGGAAAGGTTCACGACTCTTTTAGGATATCTCGGGATTATAGAGATATCTTGGCTTGCAGTTTTGATAGCTGCTCGAGTACAACTCTTGCATCTTGATTTACTTGTCTATAGAGGTGCGAAATTTTCCTCGGAGATGTTTAAGTGTGACTGTTGAATTCATTTAAGATATCTTGCATTTCTAATATCGACTTAATGAGCAACAGAGGGGAAAAAATGGGAATGCCATCTGTAAGTTGTGCATCTCACTGTGCTTCAGATAACATTGTTGGTTTGCAAAGTTGCTATATTTGTGAAGTTACCAACTGTTTTATTTTTTCTTTTTTCTCATACAGAGAAATTTTCTTTTTATAAATATATTTATTTGAATGGCCTTCTGGTATTTTCCAGTCCTTCTAGATACTAAAGGGTTATTTTGGATTTTCTTATTCAAAGCATTTTTATGTTGTTTTACAAGTTATTTTTAAGCAATCCAGTCCTTCTAGATACTAAAGGGTTATTTTGGATTTTCTTATTCAAAGCATATTTATGTTGTTTTACAAGTTATTTTTAAGCAAAAATATTGGGTATTTGATATTAAAATAAAAAAATAATTTATTATTACGAAATTGTCACCATATATGTTAAAACAGTCAAAAGCATCTCATGACTTGATGTTCTGCTTCTGTTTTTAACTACTTTTTTTAAGAGAGAATAATAGAAGCCAGTAAATGAAACGTTCAAAATCTGTTTTTTATCTGGAAAAAAAATAATCATTTTTAATAAGCAATCAAAAATACAATGAGTCACGGCGCAGCCACAGAAAAAATAAATAAATTAGAAAAAGGTCACAAAGTCTTTCCTTTTTTTAGTTAAATATTTTGTTGGCTTTTTTTTTTTCCAGCAAAATCGCGTGTTTACTATTTACTGTTTACTTTGATACCAAACTAAACAGGTTACTGGCAATTAGGTCATAGGTAGATTATACCCCGTGGTTTGAAAATAGATCATTTATCTTCATATGATTTGAAAAATAGACAGTGTATCGCATGTGGTTTGTGAAAATGTAGTTTGCTCTCATGTACTTTGAGAATATGTGCAAAACTCCACATCCGAATATGCTATGTTTTGCAAACCACGGGAGTAAATTACCTACCACATTGGGCAAAGTGTCTAGTTACAAACAAAAGGGGAAATATCTATTATCGATACCATAGAGGGTAAATTGCCATTAGCTTAGAAAAAACTATGACTTTCGCTTTAGTTCAATTTGGATAATCAATTTTAAGTTTGTTTTATTTTTTAAATTCAAATTATATAGTCTAAATTGTCTAAACTAATTGTTATAAATAAACAAATATAATTTTTTTCCGATTTGATTGGTTTAATTAATCGCTCCAAATTGTGATTGACTAATAATATATCATAATCATATGATTTGTGATTTTTCCAGCTGTGAGCGATGAGTGTTAGAGAGAGGAATTTTCGTGTTCCCGAGCATTTTTCCCACCCAAACTTTTCGGAATCCCCCTGTGAGTAACCCTAGGATACCCTTGACCTTTCGTCCCCAACCCAACCACCATACCGTGAGGAACAATATCAACCCAGTTAATCTAGCCACCCAGCCGAGAGAAACCCTAGGTTTGCTGAGAACGACAGACATAGGAATACGCGGCAATCATCAAAGTGGAATAATCTCTGGTTTTGATCGGTAAGTTACTATTTTACCAACTTTCTGGATGATTTATTAGCGACAGATTTTATGGAAGTTGTTCATGAAGATTGGCGCGGTGTGAGAACTTTATATTCCGGCAAAAAGGAACATGGAAGGTAAGAGGTTTGGATTTGAGCGATTTTTGGATGTGGCGGATATAGTAGGCCAAAGAACTTGATAAGACCTGGATTGGGTCTTATAAGATTCATGTGAATTTACCTAGGTACGGCTGGAATCAAGGTAATGGGTCTGTAAAACCAAAACCTATTTTTGAGGAGGTAAGCTGTGATATTCGGAGATTAATTGTGGTAATGATGATAATTACGAATTGAGATTTTAGGGGATTATTATCCGCTGTTGGAGCTGTTGGAGTCAAGGTTTGAGATTTTATTCTCATTGACTTGTTGAACCTTGGAATCGTGTTGGTAGTGGACTTAGAGTTTGAGGAGCTTTGGATTGAGGTTTGTGATGTAATTAAGTGAGTGTGAGATAATTATTGAACACACATTGTTGTTAAAGAGTTTTGGTGTGAGTATTTGAAACTAGGGTTTTGGAGCCTTGGTACTATATATACCAAGTGGACTCGGTGTTCAACTATTCTCCATTTCACTCCTCTCTCGTCTTTCTCTCTCCGTCTTTTTCTACTATTTTTCCTTGGAAGAAAATCAATGGAGCTCGGTTTTGGAGCGGGAATCTCGAACAAATAGTTGGGTAATCTTCTTCCCCTATCTTTTATCTTGGTTTTGATAGTAATTTTCTGGAGTTTGGTTAAGTTTGGAGATGGGTTTAAGTTATGGGTTTTTAGAGATTTTGTTATTGTACTGTATTGAGTAGTGGGTGTTGGTGTGTTGTTTTGGGAGTCTTTGCTCGAAAAATGCCATTTTTGGCCTTTACAGAGCTCATCGATCGATCGGCAGGAGGACGCCGATCGATCGCGCGTCGTTGGGGAAATTTGGAAGGCGGTGAGCATTTCTGGGGATCGATCGATCGCAGGGGGCTTGGTGATCGATCATGCGCAAGCAGAACCAATGTAAAAATTTCTGTGGCTCGCGATCGATCTCGGGCGTTTGGGCGATTGATCGCGAGGCCAAGTTTTGTGAAATTTTTTATTTTGTCGTGATATCGATGCATGCCTTGCCTGAGTCTTTTTTGTGTTTAATTGTCATGATTGGATGATACATGGGGGTTGAGTGCATGCTTAAGTATGTGATTGTGTGCACGTGATTGATTGCGAATTATGAATTATGTGTAGCGAATAATTCGCCAGGTCTCAGGGCAAAGGTAATGAGTGGCTCGCAATTAAGGTACGTGTGACTTACGAGCATATGTAAGTATATAATTGTTGTGTTAACCAATATTATATTATTGTTGCGTTTGAATTAAGTACGTAGAGACGTACGAAGTTGATGGCTATGTTTACTACTGTATTTATTGGTTTATGATGATGTCGTTTTTTAGCGAGCAAAGGTTTATGATGATGCCACTATTGCGATGGCTTATGATGATGCCGCTATCGAGCTTGCGAAGTGATACATCATTGTTGAGATGTTTGAGTAAATATGAATTATGGTAATGATAAATGTGAACATGACGAATTGAATTTTATCAGTTATGGAGTTGATGAGTTTGGATGTTGTGAGCACAGGAACAGCTAGGAGATCTTATGAGGATATGAAATCCCCATGGAGTATTATCTTAATTTGCAGCCTTATATTCTTTAAATTAGTAATTGTGCATTAGATGATATTGAAATTATGTTGTGGGTATGTTCACCACGTGTGGGGCTGTTTCTGTTGAAACAGATAGAATATGTACAACGTTGGCTCTGGAGATGAGTTCGAGCTGTTGAATGAAAATGCTCACAGGACAGAGATACCAATTATTGGTATATGGTAACATGTTTATACAAATAGATATACATTTACTTATTCTATGCTCGTCTGTGAGCATTCTGAGATGTGTATATGGTTTGTGTAAGTGTAGTGAGATTTCTAGCCTGAAGATTAACTTTCATAAGAGTCAGTTGATGGGTTTAAATGTGTCGTCTGAGAGGCTTGTTAGTATGGCTTCATTGCTGATTTGTAAAATGAGGTCACTTTCGTTCAGTTATTTGGGGTTTCCTGTTGGTGCTAATCCGAGAAAAGTGTCTACTTGGTAACCTTTGAATGATAGAGTGAAACATAGATTGACTAGGTGGGAAAGCAAACATCTGTCGCTTGGTGGCAGTGTTGTTCTTATTAAAGCCGTTCTCAGTTCCCTTCCTACATACTACCGTTCATTCTTTAAATTGCCTTTGAGTGTTATTAAATCAATTACTTAACTTCACAAAAATTTTCTGGATGAGAGGTAGATGGTAGAAAGGTGGCTTGGCTTAAATGGGAAGTGGTTTGCAAGAGCAAAGAGGAAGGGGTTCAATATCACTTTATTGAGCAAGTGGAAGTGGAGAGCTATAATGGAAAGGAACTCGATGTCGGTTAAGGTTCTGGAGTCTAAATACGGGGTGGAATGGGTTTCTGGGAGAGGGGGCGGGGGTGGGGGAGAGGAGTAGAGTTTCGGGTTAGTGAAGTAACGTTTTGAAGGCTTGTTGATAGCGTTTATCGCGTACACCCAAATTAACCCTTTCAAGTTAATAACAGTTATGAATGTAGTAGCGTGAGTATGTATCGATCCCACAGGGAAGGATGTATTTTTGTGTCAATTATGCAAACTAAAATAAAATGGGGTTTTTGAAATCAATGAATTACTACTATGATGTAAAGTTAAACTAATATGCAAAATTAACTAAGTGAATTAACTTATGGGAAAAGAATGATTCTCGATTTTAGGTTAACTTTACAATTTGTGTTTACTATCTCGATCATTGATCTTCACTAGCGATTCAATTTCCATATGAATATTCATCTTGGACGTTTAATCCAATAATCAAAGTTTTATCTCGCATTACGTTTAGTTAAGTAGCCCAAACGTTCTAGTTTAACCCTTATCAAACAATCAATCAAAATACAAGCGATTAAGATTTAAATCGATGATATATATAAACTAGAGTGAGTATGATGAAGCTAAACAACATAATCCAAGCGTCTATGTTTAATCTAGTCAATTGTTTTTCCTAAGAATTTAACAAAATCACAAGCAGAATTTTATCAATCTTAGTTGCTTCGTAAATTAGATGGATCAAACGATTCCGTATTTGATATCTAATTTAGCGTTAAATTGTATGAACAATAGCTAGATGATCAATCTAACAATCAAACATAACAATCATGGCAATAAAATCAGAAAAACAATTGATACTCAATGAAAATCAGCAATTAAACTTATCTCACGAGAATCGTAAACTCCAATGAATCGTTTTTCTCAACTGAGAATCACAAAGGTGTTTAGCTACTCATAACTAAATTAAAAACAATCAAAACCAATCTAGAAAGCGTTAAACTAATAGTAAAAGGAAGAATTACTAAAGAGAATCCCGATTTCAGAGGGTCACTTTCGTTTTCGTTCTTCGAGTTCTTCACAAAATTGAGAGAAAATCAATTCTCATCTATAAACTATGATGGTCTCTTTTAAAAATATGAAAGACAGGCTGATTTAAGGTCCCAAAATCGTGCAAAGAGGGTGGGAATATGATATAGTAGGTAAAAATCTATCTAAGATAGTAAAAATCAATTTTCCTTAAAAATCAGGATTCTGCTAGCGATCGATCGCCTCCAGCTAGCGATCGATCGCTAGATTTATTTTTTCAGGCAGATTCCTTGGGCGATCGATCGCCTCTTTGTAGCGATCGATCGCTTGGCTCCAGTAGACTTTGGCGATCGATCGCCTCTTTGTAGCGATCGATCGCTCGCTCGTGATTTTTGTTGCTCGCCTTTCTGTCCAAAGGCGATCGATCCCCTCTTCCATGCGATCGATCTCTTCATAAAAATTATATTTTAAGCATTTTTCTTGATCTACCTTGAGTTATTCGCCTTTTAGCTCGATTTCTTCGATTTCACCTGCATTTACACAAATATACGATTAGGTAGCATATGTATCAAATTATCTATCAAAACATACCAAATCGTAGACAATTAAGCGCAATAGATGTATCTATTTCTAGTTACATCAAATTCCCTCATTCTTAATCTTTACTCGACCTCGAGTAAATCAGACATAAATAAAATCTTTTTTTTGGCTCATTAGGTTCGTAACAAAATAACTTGTCATCACTTTAATGCCTCAACAATTATAAATATGAATATTAATGAAAGGCAGTGAAAAGTTAACAGTGGAACGAGTTCAATCCCTAAACATTTCATACCCATCAAAGCCGTGAACGTGCGTACGTGGTCACAATCAAGTGTCATGTAAAAATTATAGATAGATGGAAAGCCACAATAGCTCAAATTATACACTAACACAAGTATAAGCTCACTTGCACACTCTTCTTCGCTAGCTTAGCCACTTGCAAACATGAATCAAGTAGGTCTTAATTAGCTTCTAGCGTGGCCTAGGTGTTGGCTTATGGAAGAAAGGAATGATGTATCAAGCAAAAGACTATGATAATATGCCCAATCTAAACTTCTCTTCTTGCATGATCTTTGTCAAATCTTATTCTTTTGTGCCTTGGCTACCCTTGGAGTCATATTTTTATCTATTTTCTCAAGGCATCCATCCCTTTTCTTTCATGCATTCCATTCTTTTTTACAACAAAATGATTTAATGATAACATAAGTGCATGTGAATGAAACACATCATACTCCCTTCAAAAGGTATAGATTAAAATCACATTTAGGCTTATTAGGGATGTATGATAAGCTAGTCAAAGGATGTCGAATGGTGGTTGTTTGTATGCTTAGCACAACCATTCTTTTGCATTAAGGCTCTAAAAGGGTATTAGTGATTGATTTTCTTTACATGGTAGGCTTGAAAGGCTCAAACGCATCAAAGATCGCATATATCACTTTCATGTTCGCAAATAGTCTAGACATGCGTCTCAAAGAGCATTTTGTTGAATTCTAGCATGTATTAGAGACTTTATAAGACTATCACAAATTCACACAATCTTCACTACGCTATGCACACTTCACAAGTCATGATAGATTCGTGCTCAATGTATTCAACTACTAAGTCAAAGCACAATTTGCATTAGAGTTCAAAGTGTTCCAATGTTAACAATTCATCTATGTTCAAAAGCATGCATGTCCTCAATTAGGTTTCATCGTTGACTAGTGATTCTAAGCATGCATTCATTACTAACTACGAGCTCAAAATTTTGAATTTTTTTGATTTTTTTGTATTGTTATAATAAGGCAAAAATATACGAAAAAAGAAAAGTCTAACTAAGAAAGCAATAAAAAATAAAAAGAAAGGGAAACTAACTCCCCTTTGGTTGCCTCCCAAACAGCTCCTCTGTTTAACGTCGGTGGCCCGACGCCAGTCCTTTGGTGGGTGATGCGGTGTCGCTCCATCCTTCCTCTTCCACCTCAATATCTTCTTGAGTCCCTTGAACTTCGGTTTGTGCGCCTTTGAGTGGTCGGCCTCAGTCTTTGTTCCTCCTCCATCATTTGTTGATTGATGTGTGCGATCCGGAGGGTTTGTCTTTGTAACTGTAGGATCCTGCAAGTGAGAAGAAAGAGGGTCAGCAGTATCATGAGTTGATAAGACAGCAATTGTATGAAAATTATGCACAAGATTTGAGTCCATACCTCCTTTGTCATCAAGCCATCAGTAGCCTTTTCCCATTTCCCACAATTCATCATTATCAAAATCATAATCAACTTCATCATTGATATCAATAGCATAACTAGATTGTTCATGTGTTTAAATGGTTTCATAGATATTAAATTTTGCAACCTCACCACTAAACTCTATGGTTAAAATGCCGCTATTCACATCTATCACAGATTTAGAGGTTTTCAAGAATGACCTCCATAATAGAATGGGGCTAGATAGATCACCATTTTCCATGTCTAAGACATAGAAATCGGCGGGGAAAACCAAATTATCTACGTGCACAAGTACATCCTCTACTATCCCCCTAGGAATAACCATGGATCTGTCAGCTAATTGTATTGCAGTGTTATTTCGTTTCAAAGGTCCCGGTTTCAGTTGAGTGTAGATTGAGTAAGACATGAGATTAATTGAAGATCCTAAGTCTAGCACCACTGCCTTCTCAATTCTAGTGGTTCCAATCACACAAGGGATAGAAACATACCTGGGTCCTTACACTTTGTGGGAATACTTCGTTGGATGACCACAGAAATATTCTCACCTAGCTCAATCTTGGGGCACCCTTTTTGTTCTTTGCTCCTATCCGCTTTCCAAACATCCTTAAAAAATCTAGCATATTCCAGCACTTTCTTCAGGGCATCATACAGTGGAGCGTTTTTCTCACAGCGTCGGAAAGCCTTTTAGAGTCCGCTTGATGCCCTCGTCTTTCCAGTTCACCTTAAAAGCAAGGGGGAATGGAGGTTCAATTTTGTATTCACGGAGTGGAAGGGGCTTACCTCGTGGTTCCTCCTCTTGCATGAGCTATTCAACGTCCTTGTATTTTTCTTGTCCGGGTGGCGTCAGTACCACTTTTCCTTTGCTTCATATTCATTCCTCTTCAAAGTGATGGCGCTCACATTTTCCCTTGGATTCACCACTGGCTGTGAAGGGAGCCCATTGGATATTCTCGCTTCAATCTTGTTGAGCGAAGTTGCCAATTGTCCCATTTGTGTAGTCGAACTTTGAATGCTCGCCCTAGTTTCCTGTTGAAATTGCAGGCTATTTTCAGCAGTGGCTTTAACAATATTCTCTAACCTGTCAGAAGGAGCATGCACTAGCGGTGGAGGAGGTCTCTGATATGGCGGTCTATAGGGTGGAGGTTGGTTCATTTGTGGATTCCCATAGCCTTGGTTCGGATGGTCCCTCCAACCTTGGTTGTAGTTGCTCGATGGATGGTCATAGCCCCTTTGTGGTGGACCTGAGAATCCTCCCGTTGCATTCACGTGCTCAGTGGGTATCTCTTGTAGTGAGGGACATGCGTCAGTGGGATGGTTCATGGCTAGACAGATTCTGCATGGCTTCATCTTCCCCACATTGTCACATGCAAAATTACGCACAAGAAACGTTATGTCAATCAATTGTTGTTCAAGATTGGATATGTTTACCTCTTGTCTTGGCGTTTGTCCATGGCGAACATGTCCAAATTGCTGGGAGTTGGCAGCCATGTTTGCTATCAAGTTCCTTGCCTCCTCCGCTGTCTTGTTAATAAAAGCTCATCCGCTCGCTGCATCCACTAAGTTCTTATCACCAGAAAGTAAACTTTCATCGAAATATTGAATTAAAAGGTGTTCACTTATCTGATGTTGTGGGCAGCTTGCACACAACTTCTTAAAACGTTCCCCGTACTCATGCAGCGATTCCTCGTGGTGCTTCACACCGTAGATTTCCTTCCTTATGTTAGTTGCCCTTGAGGCTGGAAAGTACTTCTCTAGCAAGACTCTTTGCAAATCCGTCCACGTGGTGATGGATCCGGAGGGTAAGTAGAATAACCAATCTTTAACAGCATCCTTTAGAGTGAATGAAAAGGCTGTCAGTTTGATTTTATCATCCGTTACGCCACTCGGCTTCATAGTAGTTAGAACAATCAAAATGGGCCAGACCAATAGGCGGGTTGGGCCAGCATTTTTAAGGCCCGCCTGCTGGCGGGCCTATGCGGGCTGGCCCAAACGGGCCGCGGGTTTTGGCGGGCCAACCCGCGTGTTGGCCCCAATGTTTTTTTTTTTTAAAAAAAATTTGTTATTTCTTTTTTTAGGCTCAATTCATAGATAAAAACTCAATATCACATTGAAACATTCGATCTACTATATATATTTTCACTTGGTCTTGGTTGAAAGTTGCAACAAGTATTTCAAAATTGAGTAAAATACAAATTCACTAATCAAGTTTTTTTAGTAGCTGTGTTAATAACTAGATAAAACCTGAAACAAGTTTCAGTATTCTTCTAGAATCAGTTCCAGGTTCGGTAAGTTTAGATGGAAATTTTTTTTTGAAGTTTTTTTTTTAAAAAAAAAATTTAAAAATTTATTTTTTAAAAAAATAAGTTAAAATAAAAAATTATATATTTCTGCGGGCCAGCCCGCCCCAACCCGCGGCCCGCTTCGGATCGGGTTGGGTTGGGGTTTTCCCAACCCGCCTGGAGGCGGGCCCAAACGGGTTGGGCCCGTTTGGGCCGCGGGTTGGGCCCGTTTGGGCCGCGGGTTGGGCGGGCCAGCCCGTTCTGACAGCTCTAATAGTAGTACACACCACGTGGAATTCCTTCAAGTGCTTATGAGGGTTCTCACCTGCAAGACCATGAAAGGACGACAATAAATGGATTAGACCATTTTTAAGTTCAAAATTGACATTGTTAGCAAGAGCAGGGAAAGTGATGTAGAGAGGTTGTTGATCCAAGTTAGGATTCGCCAACTGTCTCAAACTTTGATTCGTAGACATCGTGTTCGTCTCTTCTTCTTCAATTCGCCTAGCGTCTCTTCTTCTCTAATGTAGTGTCCTCTCGATCTCATGATCGTATTGAAAGTTATCTTCGTGATTAGACGATTCACCTGTACTCATTAAAAAACCAAAGTACTAGTGCGGGATAATGATAAAAAAACAAAAAAATTAACACAAATTGTAACAATGCCTTCCCCTGCAACGGCGCCAAAATTTGGAAGTATTTATCGCGTACGACCAAATTAACCCTCTCAAGTTAATAACAGTTATGAATGTAATAGCGTGAGTAGGGATTGATCCCACAGGGAATGATGTATTTTTGTGTCAATTATGCAAATTAAAATAAGAAGGGGTTTTTTAAATTAATTGAATTACTACTATGATGCAAAGTTAAACTAATATGCCAAATTAACTAATTGAATTAACTTATGAGAAAAGAGTGATTCTCGGTTTTTGGTTAACTTTACAATTGGTGTTTACTATCTCGATCATCGATCATCGATCTTCACAAACGATTCAATTTTTATATGAATATTCATCGTGGATGTTTAATCCAATAATCAAAGTCCTATCTCACCAGTAGCCCAAGCGTTCTAGTTTAACCCTTATCAAACAATCAATCAAAATACAAGCGATTAAGATTTAAATCGATGATAGCATATGGACTAGTGAGATCGATGAAGCTAAACAATATAATCCAAGCGTCTATGTTTAATCTAGTCAATTGTTTTTCCTAAAATTTAACAAACTCACCAGCGGAATTTTATCAATCTTAGTTGCTTCGTAAATTAGATGGATCAAACGATTTCGTATTTGATATCTAATTTAGCGTTAAATTGTATGAACAATAGCTAGGTGATCAATCTAACAATCAAACATAACATTCAAGGCAATAAAATCAGAAAAAACAATTGATTTTCAATGAAAAACAACAATAAAAAATTATCTCACGAGAACCGTAAACTCCAATGTATCGTTTTTCTCAACCTATAATCACATAGGTGTTTAGCTACTCATAAATAAATTAAAAACAATCAAAACTAATCTAGAAAACATTAAACTAACAGTAAAAGGAAGAATTACTAAAGAGAATCACGATTCCGGAGCGTCACTTCCGTCTTCGTTCTTCGTTCTTCGTTCTTCGAGTTGTTCTTCACAAAATTGAGAGAAAATCTATTCTCATCTATAAACTATGATGGTCTCTTTTAAAAATATGAAAATAGGCTGATTTAAGGTTCCAAAATCGTGCAACGAGGGTGGGAATCGGATATAGTAGGTAGAAATCTATCCAAGATGGTAAACATCAAGTTTCCTTAAAAATCCGGATTCTACTAGATCGCCCGATCGATCGCTAGCTTTATTTTTTCAGGCAGATTCCTTGGGCGATCGATCGCCTCTTTGTAGCGGTCGATCGCTTGGCTCCAGTAGACTTTGGCGATCGATCGCCTGTTTGTAGCGATCGATCGCCCGCTCGTGATTTTTGTTGCTCAACTTTCTGTCCAAAGGCGATCGATCCCCTCTTCCATGCGAGTTGATCTCTTGATCAAAATTACATTTTAAGCCTTTTTCTTGATCTACCTTGAGTCCTTATCATCTCCAAAGCTTTTCTTGATCTTTATTCGCCTTTTTAGCTCGATTTCTTCGATTCACATGCATTTACACAAATATACGATTAGGTAGCATATGTATCAAACTATCTATGAAAACATACCAAATCGTAGACAATTAAGTGCAATAGATGTGTCTATTTCTAGTCACATTACTTGTGTTTTGGAAGGGGTTAATTGGTTCGAGAGGGGTTTGGTAAGGGAGGTGGGAGATGGAGAACCTACTTACTTTTGGAATGATGTCTGGGTGTGAAATGAAAAGCTAGCTACTAAATTTCCAAGATTATATAACATAGCTAATGATAAGAATATCACAGTTAAGGAGATGGGGGGCTGGAGAGGTGGAGTGTGGACATGGCAATGGAGTTGGAGAAGGTCATTATTTGGATGGGGAGATTCCTTATTTATTGCTCTAACCTCTTTGTTGAACATGTGCATTATTAAAGCGGATGAATCAGATACTTGAAAGTGGAAGGATGAGATTGATGGAGCTCTCTCTACAAATTCAGTGTACAATTTGGTGAGAAAGTACTAGGTGGAGGTAACTGAGTCGAGTTCAGTGAGTAAATTCATTTGGATTCATGGAGTACCAAGTAAGGTTAATTATTTTGTGTGGAAACTAATTCTTAATAGAGTCCCTACTAAAATGAATTTACACAGAATTAAAATTGTGAATGTTGTTAATGGTGTTGAGTGTGTTTTATGTCAAAATAAGGATGAGGATGCGAGTCATTTGTTTTGCTTTGTTGTTTTGCTAATGGGATTTGGAAGAGTTGCTATGAATGGTTTGGAATTTCAAAGGTAAGGCATGACATTATTGAGAATCACCTGATACAACATCAAGAGTTGAATCATTTTAGGAGGGTTGTAAATTGTGGAGGGGGTTATGGCATTGCATCATGTGCAGTTTATGGAAAGCAAGGAATGAAGCTGTATTTAAAGAATGGATCAATCTACTGATAAAGTGGTCGAGGAAATCAATGTCTGATATTGGTCCTGGTTGTCATCTTTTAATTCAGTGCATAACTATACTTTGGGGGACTGGTTCGTGAACACGACTTTTGTTTTCAAGGTATTCTGATGGAAAGCGTGAGAATGGAATGCTCTTGGCAAGTTAAGGGGCTCGAATTCTGGATGATGGATTTTTTCTATCATTTCTGTTAGGTTGTCTTAAGTTGTCAAGTCGAGTTGGTTATCATTTTGTTGCTTTGTTTTTCGTTGTTAATGTGGTAATTCAATAGCTTTTGGTTGTTAGTTGTATTAGTATTAGGGTGGCTTTTGTTTAGAGTAATGGGTTGTAGTACACCTAATACTCCAATTTTATTATTTTGTCTTAACAAAAATAATAATAATCATATGATTTGGTTTTTTAGTTTTGATTGATATGGTTAGATTCGTGAAAAACTCTAGTTTCAGGACATCAAGGGACAGAGAATGACGTTCCATTTAAAAGAAATTCAAATTTTATAAACAATTTTTTGAAAAGTAGATACTAAGAATAATAATTGAAAACTTGAAAATGAAATTTGATACTCACCATTAAATTGGGGTCTCAAATTCACTATCCACAATCAAGTGGCTCTTGCAATCCATGGACCACCAAGATCAAAACAAAGCTTTGTTTTCACTTAAATGTAAGTAATGAATTAATAACAAAGACATGAGTCGAACATTCGCGCTTCCAAGACCATGAATTAAATAAACTTTACCAGTAATCTTTCGACTTCGGAGTCCATTCGTAGGTGAATTCACCGCCAAATTAGGAAATACAGATTCTTGAGCAATTAAGTTCATATAATCAACAATTTGCGACTCCACGAGTTTGCAGCGTGTGATTTCTGCGTAAGTTTCATTGTTTGCGGGTTCTGCTATGAAGATCTCTAGTACTGTAATGGGCGTCAAGTTCGATGATTTTTTTCTTGGAAATTGGAAAAAATAAATTTTATAGGGGATTTTTTTTTGTGTTGTGAAAGAATGGATTTATGGGTGGTCGCAGCCGCTGCTGGAGCTGGATACATAGCCAAGAACTTGCAAAATTTAAAGGTGGATAAAGAAGAAGGTTTATTGGAGACATCTGTTAAATATCCAGGCAGTGTTCAGTCAGAATCCATGAATTTTTTGCAGCATATACGTTATAATACCTGCCCATTACGCAGACTAGAGCAAAACAGAGCACAAGATAATGGAGATTTAGCTTCTAGCAGTACCGGCTTTTCGGGACAACAACTCCCGGAATTTGAAGATGGTGAGAGCAAAAATTTCCGTAGATTGAAAAGGGGGATGTTCGTTAGAAGTAGGAGGACTGGATTGAATACTGTGAGGCCATTGATTTCTTTAGAAAATGACCTTGATTATGCTTTAAGTAAAGATGGTGAAGGATTTGAACAAAATGTGTTTGGCATGTTTCCTTCTGTGTCTACTGTGAGGCCACTGTTGGTTACTGATGGAACTGGATTGACCAGCAGATCGAGCAGCGCTTCGTCATTGGCGCTTTTTGATGGTGGAGGGGAGGAGGGGAGGAGAGAAAATATTGTTGGCTCAAAAGTGAGGAATACGATGTTTAGGTCTCATTCATTGGAACAACTTGATTCGGCTGTGCTTCAAAGGAAGCCCAAAAAGAATTCTGGCCTTGCACGAGTGAGTGGTTCCGCTGATGGGGTGCCTCATAGACCTTTTGATTCATCAGGTCTATTCATCTACTATTGTTTTTTGCAGCTTTTGATGTGTTTCATTTGAATATCATGTGCGCGTATTGGTTATCTGAATTGCGTTCTTGTTTTCTGAATATGTACTTAAAAGATTTTCTTTGTCAATGAAATGTTCCAAGGGGTTGTCTCATAAGAAGGTAACTTTGTAGGTTGTCTGTCATTTTAAGTGACTGTTTGGACATGAAATGCAATCAAATTTAGATACAGATGATTGTCTGCACAGGCTTGTTCCATGGCTTGCCCATAGGGTTCATTGGTGTCAAAATGTAGCTGAGTTTTGCCTGTCGGCTTTGCTTGTTTTATTACCTTGGAAAGTAGTTCTACTTAAATATTTGTTTCAGGGATTTGGTGAGAGATGGGTGCGATTATGATATATTGAATATCAAGAAACACAACTGCGTTGCATGTTCAAGAAATTGATGGTGGATTCAGCTACTTTAATTATCTAGCAATAAACTGCAGATTTATAAAGTTTAGGGTGGTTGTGAGAAGGCTAAAGATTTGAAAAATTTTGCCCAATCAAGTTCTCATTTGAACTACCCCCTTTTTTTTTCTTCCTGTTTTTCTGTTACCAGGACCTGATGGAATGCTTCTTTTTATCATGGGAATGAGTATTGGAATATTGTCTGCTAAAACGGCCAGTAAAAGAGAAGTAGATGATATGAAAATGCAACTAAAGCAGACACAGAATTTAGTTCAAGATTTGCACGATGAACTTAATATGAAAGAAATGATTACTGTGAAGGAGATTGTAGACGAAGGCTATTATCAGCCCCCTCGAAAAAATGATACACCTTCGTCGATTAGGGAGCCAATTGCATCTCCTAACAAGGAAGCAAAAGAATCGACCAAATTTGACAGTTTTAAAGCAAGTCATGATAATGCTGAGAATCTCGAACTGAGGAGTAAAATTGAGGAAGAGCTTCAGGCTGAACTGGAGATGCTCGAACACAATATGAATGCATCTGCTCTTGAAAACATATCTAGTATTGTGGAGGTGAGACACAGTTTTACCTTTTGGAATTTGAACAGTTTGATAAACATCATGAACCTGGTTTATTCGGTTAATCTTCGGATCTTTTTGCCTAAAACTTTTGCCATCTGTTGCGTCTGTACTTTCAGTTTAATGTTCTCTTGCCTGCCTGCCATTCATCTAAACATATACTATTCACTTTGTTAACTGGATCCCTGTTGGATGCTGATGCTACTTTTGTTCCTTGAATCATTCAAACTTCAAAATGTGTTGAAATTCAATTATTCTAGTCCATCCATGTGCCATGTGATGGACTCCTACAAGCCGTAAAACGATTAAAGGTATGTAGAACTAATATAATTTGCATGGTCTCTCAGATTCTGCAGAGAATACCGGTTAGATAGCTACTTTTTGCTTCATCTCAGTCGTTCTGGAGGTTTAGTTTCTTATTAAGTTCTTATAAACCTAAGATGCTTCAGCTCATCCCAGTCGTTGTGGAGGTTTAGTTCTGATTATGTTTTTATAAACCTAAGATGCTTCAGCATTATCTTTATTTTCCAGCTTGATCCAGATTACGAACCAGATATCGCTCAAGGAGACTTAAAGCCAATGATGGCCATGGAAGCTCGAGATACTACATCTGAGTCAGGTGATGAATCAACAGGTACAACCACCAATTTCTCTCAGCCTCCAAATTACGCAGTTTCACCACGGGAGCTGAGTTTCCGCCTCCATGAGTTGATAGAGTCTAGGCTTGAAGCACGTATCAAGGAGCTAGAAATAGCTCTTAGTAACAGCGAAAGAAGAGTTCAAGTTCTTGGTTCTCAAAGCATTTTATCCGGAACAAGACTTTCTTTGAGTGAAACAGAATATTCATGCTCGCCCCAAAGCCCGATAAACAATTGTGGACACTACACAACCGATGGATCATTGGTTAGGAATATCTCCAGCAATTCCCTGGATTCAGTCAAGGAGGAAAATGAGATTTTGATGAAGGTGACAGACAACGTTCAACAACGAGGTGAGGAAAACTCTAGTAACTGCGGCAGCGATCACGAAATGAATTCAACCGTACAAAAGTTGATTGATGATCTATTTAATGAAGAAAAGAACTGTGTTTCACATCTTGATGCTGTTATGGAAAAAAGTAGAACACAAGAGAATTCAGTTCAAGATATGTCTCGAACTTGGGGTAGGCAGACATCGAGAAGTTTGACGTTGGATGAGGATTTCGAGAGTGAAGATGATGAGGAAGCTGATGAATCAGAATTGCTTCTGATAAAGAAGATAGTTGAGAGAAGTAGATCGGGTTCTGCTTTTGTCTTTAATCTTGATGAATTTAGGACTTAGATATAAAAAGATGACTGTATATATATTTCTTGTGTAACGAGAAAAAATGGGTCCGAACACTTGGGTTCATTCCAGGCAGTAATACAACACTTTTATCTTGAATAATGTACATTTACATGTAGGGGGTAGCTAGGGTTGAATTTTAGGTAGCTTAGTCTATATATATGCATGGGGCACTAGAGGGTGTGCTTAATGTCAACTAATGTGAGCTAAAGAATTCAACAATTGTATAAGTTTGAAGTCCACAAAATTTGACCAACAATCAAGCCTAATTTTTCTCATTTCACATTGGATTTTTTTTAGGATTCACACCTTGATTTTTGGCTATAGATAGGTAAGAGATTTGCTCATTTGTAACACAACACAAATCAAAAGTTTAGTAAGCTTTGAGAGAGAGCAAAGTGTGATTAAGAGAGTTTGAGTTGAGTTGAGCAAGTTTGCTCCTTCTCCGAGAGTTGTGAGTTTGTACTCCTATTGTAATCCCTTCATATTTGATATAGTGAAGTGTGTGTACTCCGTGGACGTAGGCGAATTTTGCCGAATCACGTAAATCTTCGTGTCTTCGTTTTTGTGTGCTTTGTTTTTCCTGTTCTTTATATCTCCTGCAACTTACGCGAGAATATGGCAATAGTCATTGTTCCCAACAACTGGTATCAGAGCCATGGTCATTTTGTTCGGTAGAGCTTTGGTGTGATAAGTGCAAACATATTGGCTAAGGAGATTCTGTATAGGAAAATCGGTATTTAAGAGGACTAGTGTGACCCCACAAATTTTCCTGTGAATCTTGAAGTCCTGTCTAGGAAAGATCGAGATTCTCTCTTTCCTGGGAGCTTGCTTAGTGTGTACTATTCAGGTATTTCATCAAAGTATCTGGAGCAATGCCCCCTAACAAAGGGAAGCTAAAACTCGAAAAGGTTGATGATGCAGATTTTGGATTCTGGAAAATGCAAATAGAGGACTATTTGTATCAGAAAAATCTATATCAGTCTCTCGAAGAAAATAAACTAGAAACAATGTCGGTCAAGATTGGAAAATCCTTGACAGACAAGCTCTTGGAGTTATCACTATCCCGCAATGTTGCTTTCAATATTGCAAAAGAAAAGACCACAACAGGTCTTATGAAGGCTTTCACCAGTATGTATGAAAAGCCGTTAGCCTCAAATAAGTTACACCTGACGAGGCGACTGCTCAACTTACGGATGACTGAAGACGCATCGGTGGCTCAACATCTCAATGAGCTTAATACAATCACAACTCAACCGAGTCCGGTTGAAATTGAATTCGATGATGAAGTACGAACATTCATACTTTTGTCTTCTCTACCAGAAATTTGGAATGCTACAGTCACAGCAGTGAGTAGCTCGCCGGGAAGCAATAAATTAAAATTTGAAGATACTCATGATCTAGTCCTCAGCAAAGAAATCCGAAGGAGAGAGTAAAGTGAGACGTCGTCCTCTTCAGCTTTGTCTACTGAATCAAGATGAAGAACCAGAGGAAATGGACGCGGCAGATCAAACCACCGAGGAAGATCAAAGGACAGGAGGTCCAAATACATGAATCCTACAAATTCCCAAAACTCGAGGACTATTGAGTGTTGGAAATGTGGGAAAACCGATCACTATAAAAATCAATCTAATGAGGAGAAGGCAAAAACAAATGTTACTGCAACTTCATGACAAGATGATGCATTGATATTCCTTGGAGAGCAAAAATGAATCTTGTGTGTTAGATTATGGAGCATCTTATCATGCTACTTCACATAAAGAGCTATTGGACAACTATGTGTCAAAAAATCTTGGCAAAATATATCTTGGTGATGACCAACCTTATGACATTGTTGGTAAAGGTGTAGTGAATATGTGAGGGCCCGATCCTAATGTGGTGTTTAATTAACACATAATGATTAATTTGTGTGAACAACAGAAGATTTATTTCAAATATCTTGTCAAATGGCCTTAAAAAAAATTTCGCTTTTAGGTGATACATATATAATGATACTGAAAATATGTAATTCCAGTTTCTCAATTCAACATGTTGCTCATCACATAAGCAAGTATATAACGAACCAGTAATAGAATACTTAAAACACAAATACTCGGGGCATACCCCGGTAATTTAAAATGTAATTAAAAAGTACTCTAACAATTACTGGGACTCAGACTCAACATACCAAAACCAAACTCAGGTATTCTAAGATACTTCCTCAAAAGCATCCAACATATGTCTACCTGTAACACCTGTCATGCCTGAACAACAAAAGACATGACAACCCCCACTACGGGGGTCAGAACCCAGTACGAGAAATAAATAGAATCACGTCAAGAATGACAAAGTATCATGCAATGCATACCATGTATGAATGCGGTGTATGAATGGGTACAAGGAATCAAATCTCAAGATACCAAATATCAGAGTCCAAAGGGAGATATCATCAATCAATATCAGCTCGAGCACAGTGTGACAACACACACACTTTGTGCTAGGAGAATCATCATGTGATGTGCTCGTCATCCCTCGTGTCTAGGTCCGGGACTACAATCACTACCTAAACTGCATGTCATCGTCGTGCCCATCGTCCCTGACACTCAGAGTAAATCAACTCAGTCATCATCAAGGATATCAAAGAAATGGATAGATCAATATGATATGCCCATTAATCATCTATGCATCATATGACATATGCAACTCAATATGTCATGCAATCTCATGTGAAAGTCGACACATATCATGTAATTCACATATCATGTACTACAAAGTATTTCAACATGTCATATGGTCACATAAGAATCACATAGTGACAATTAAATCATATAAATCAATTACTAACATGTAAAATCATACAATAGCATCATTACACGTCTTCGTCAGACGTCATGATAAAACTCATTTCCACGTACCTCAAACCGTTAGCTAATTATCAAGTGATCTCGAAGCGATATCAGGATTAATAAACCTGGTCATAACAGTTCCAAATACAACATAATGTCACGTACTAGCCTTAAACTTATCAAAATAAAACTCAAACTTAGACGCAAAACCAATTCTCTAAATTTCAGCCTGCGCAACCGTAGAGACCGGCTCATAACTTGTCCGATACTTAATAAAATCACATGGGTCCAATTTAGTTTAAAAGCTAACTCAAAAATGAACATTTCATCAGTTCAAGTCATCTTCAAATTTGTCACGCCCCGAGACCGGGGTCAATAACACCGGCATTGATTTCCATTACAACTAGGAAACCAATAAGCCTCGTAATATCATAATAACTGAAAACCAGTCTATATTCCATAAATAAAGAAATCATTGTCTTTACAACTGAATTAAAAACGTGAAACTAAAACTTAAAAACTGAATAACTAAAATTGTCTTAAAACTTAGAAAACTTTAAAACAATAAAATCTTGAACTACGCAGCGGACTTGATTCACCAACCCCAAAATTGGTGCTCTTCTTCTTGCTCAAATTCTTCTTCAGCTTTATCTGGGGATGTAGAGTAAGGGGTTGAGTGCTTTGGTAAACACTCAGCAAGTGGGGGACAATCGATATCATACATATACATAATTTTCATAAACTTGGATCATAAAACTTGCATAAACCGATATGAATGTATCTTAACATACTTGGTTTGCCCTTACGAGCCATGACATAACATATCGTTTCATAATTTTCATATACTTAAGCACAGTAAAGCATTCTACTCTCTTCTTAGTACTGATATCAGTCTCTAGAATTATCCCTCCTAGAGAAGAGGTCATAACATCGGCTAACCCACGAATAAAGGGTCTGGATAATCCAGAAACAACGGATTACCACCGTATAAGGTTCTTTTAGCGGTTACACCCCACCGCATCAGGGTCATGGGGATCCAAATCCAATTAGATTTCGAGTTTAACGTTCTTACAAAATATACTTTCATAATTTCAACATAATACATATCGATTGGGAATTTAAAAACATACATAGTATTTTTGAAAACGAAACAAATATATATAACAAAAGCCCACTTACAGTGCTTGGATGCGTATTTGAGTAATCGAGGTATAACTCGAACGGATTCTTCCTATCCTTGGCTTGTTAGACTTCTAACTCGTAACTCAACTTCTCGGCTGGAATCAACGGCAATAGGATGAAGAATAAATTGAGTTTCTTGTGGACAGATTGCTTCGACAGCTTGCTGGAAATTTCGAAGAAATAGCTGCTGATTTTCGATGGTTTGTGGACTGAGTTTTTATCGAACTTGTTGCTGAAACTTTGAAGTATAAAGGCGCAGACTTCTCGGCTAGGTTTGCTGGAAAGATTTCTGGAAAACTTGGACAGAAACCGTGGGTTTCTCGGCCTCTGTGGGAGTATTATGATGGCTTAATATCAACCTTCAAATCCAGAATGTTGAAGGGATTTCTGGAAACAGAGAGGGTGCAGAATTTTCTGTCTTGTGGAGGCATTATTCGACGGCGATTAGCTACTGGAAGGGAAGGGCTTATGTGATGGTTTTCTTCTCGGTTTAGATGGCTGGGAGAAGATGGTTTATGATGAATAACACTACCGATGCTGGCTCTATTTAAAGGCAAGAGTGGAGGCCAAGTCTAAGAGTTGGATCAGGATTCAAACTCGATAATGAAGGGAATAGATTAGAGCAGATTTCGAAGTGTAAGTCTGATTCTGTTTCAAACTTGATGGCTTCATGGGTGGAGTCTTTCGAATACTTTGGTGTGTACTTATGTGGCTTGAGGAGAGCTTGAGTTTCGATATTTGATGCTACTAAAAGAGAGGATTCTTTGAAAGATAGAATGGCTTGGACTCTTTGATTGTAAAGAGATAGAGGCGTGCAGATTTCTTGAGGGTGAGGGGAGGAATTCTAGTCGATCTTTAAGTTGCATCTTTGGAGGAGTTTAAGTGGTATTAGTGTAGATGGTTTGGTGGTAACTTGGTAGAGTTATCAGTTGATTTGCTTCCCTAAAACATCGGGCATCAAGGTGCGAAGAAGGAAGAAAAGTCGAGAAGATGCGTGCTGATATGAAGCCAAATCTGATTGTATAAATCGGACTTTTGGTTCGATTCTATCTTCTTAAATCGAGGGGGTGCATGGATGAGTTTGTAATGCTCAAGGACTCTAGGATGCCTTGGTATCTCTTGGTTAGAGTTTTGAAGAAAAGAAACCTCATCTCATAAGGTTTTGATTTCCACTAGGGCACTTTATTAATCCAACTTAATTAAATTATAGTTCTAGTTAAACTCTAATCCATTAATTATAAAAGAGTTTAACTTGCAACAATTACCTCCAATGCTGGATAACCTCAAATCCGGGTTTTTACATCCCTCCCTCCTTATTGGAAGTTTCGTCCTCGAAACTCGAGTCAGCTTGATCATGAAAAAGATAGGGATATTTCTCCCGCATTGACTCTTCCATTTCCCAAGTAGCTTCTCTTTCCGTATGGTTTGACCATTGGACCTTGACGTAAGGAATGGTCATTCTTCTCAGAACTTGGTCCTTGGTATCCAGAATACGGATTGGGATTTCTTCGTATTTCAATGACTCATCCAAGTTCCCTTGAGTTACTAGGGGTTCTGCTTCAAGTACATGACTTGGGTCGGCAATATACTTCCTTAGTTGTGATACGTGGAAGACATTGTGAATCCTCGACAGATTTGGCGGTAGTGCTATTTTGTATGCTAGCGTTCCCACCTTTTCTAGAACTTCAAATGGCCCTACGTATCTTGGGTTCAACTTTCCCCTTTTGTCAAATCTAATCACTCCTTTCATTGGTGCAATCTTTACATAGACTTTCTCACCAATCTCTATATCCACGGGTCTCCTTTTCAGATCAGCCCAACTTTTCTGTCGGTCCTGGGCTGTCTTAAGTCTATCTCTGATAATAGCTATCTTGTCGGTAGTAGCTTGTACTAACTCCGGTCCTGTGATAGCTCTTTCTCCTACTTCATCCCAGTATAAGGGTGATCGACATTTGCGCCCGATAGAGTGCTTCGTATGGCGCCATCCCAATGCTACTATGGTAGCTGTTATTGTAAGCAAACTCGACTAGCGGTAACAGCTCGCTCCAATTTGCTGTGAAGTCTAATACGCAAGCTCTTAGCATGTCTTCGAGGGTTTGGATTGTCCTCTCCGTCTGGCCATCAGTTTGTGGGTGATAAGCCGTGCTAAGAGTTACCTTACTTCCCATAGCTTGCTGAAAGCTTTTCCAGAAATGCGACACGAATCTAGGATCTCTGTCGGATAGTATGCTTACTGGGACTCCATGCAATCTCACTATATTGTCCATATATAGTGTTGCCAACTTATCCAAGTTGTAGTTCATGCGGACTGGTAGGAAGTGTGCTGACTTGGTTAGTCTGTCAACAATTACCCATATTCCGTCATGGCCCTGCTTTGACTTTGGTAGTCCCACGACAAAATCCATGGAGATGTGATCCCATTTCCATTCAGGGATTTCCAGAGGTTGAAGAAGTCCTCCGGGTCTCTGATGCTCGGCTTTCACTTGCTGACATACTAAACATCGGGCAACAAATTCAGCTACGTCCTTTTTCATGGCGTTCCACCAAAAACTTTCCTTCAGATCCTTGTACATCTTTGTACTCCCAGGGTGGACTGAAAACTTCGACTTGTGCGCTTCAGACATTACTTCTTGTCTTATGTTGTTCACATCTGGCACTCATAATCGTCCTTTCATCCACAGGATTCCATTGTTATCGATTTCAAAGTCAGTAATCTTCTTCTCCCTGACTTGTTCCTTTAGCTTGGTTAGGCTCGGATTTTGATCTTGGCTTAGCTTGATGGTCTCTCGAAGACAAGGTTGGGCTGAGACCGTAGCTAAGATTATTTTTCCTTTGCCTTTCCGGCTCAAAGCATCTGCTACTTTGTTTGCCTTGCCGGGGTGGTAGCTAATAGTGAGATCGTAGTCTTTTAGAAGTTCGATCCATCGTCTCTGCCTCATGTTGAGTTCCTTTTGAGTGAACAAGTACTTGAGGCTTTGATGGTCCGTGAATACTTCGCACTTGGCGCCATACAGGTAGTGTCTCCAAATCTTCAAGGCGAACACTACTGCGGCTAACTCGAGGTCATGCGTAGGGTAGTTTTGCTCATGGGGCTTGAGCTGTCTTGAAGCATAAGCAATCACTCTTCCTTCCTGCATGAGTACACATCCTAGTCCTTCTTTAGATGCATCACTATAAATAGTGAAACTCATGTCTTCAGTTGGTAATACCAGTACAGGTGCGGTTGAGAGCTTTTCCTTTAAAGTCTCAAAGCTCTTCTCACATTCTTCACTCCATATGAACTTTGCGTTCTTTTGTGTGAGCCTGGTAAGAGATACTGCTATTGATGAAAATCCTTCAACAAACTTCCGGTAGTAACCAGCTAATCCCAAGAAGCTTCGGATTTCGGTCACTGTCGTTGGCCTATGCCAATCCAAAACTGCTTCTACCTTTTTAGGATCCACTGACACGCCTTCTTTTGATATGATGTGTCCTAAGAAAGATACACTTTCTAGCCAAAATTCACATTTGTTAAACTTGGCGTAGAGTTCCTTCTCTCTCAAGGTCTGTAGAGTGAGGCGAAGATGTTGTTCGTGATCCTCATTGCTCGACGAATAGATGAGTATGTCGTCGATGAACACTACTACAAAGTCATCTAGGAATGGTTACACGATTCATTAAATCCATGAATACGGCTGGCACGTTTGTTAAGCCAAATGGCATCACCGTGAACTCATAATGCCCATACCGTGTTCTAAATGCGGTTTTCGGCACGTCTTCTGCTTTAATCTTTAGTTGGTGATAGCCTGTCCTTAAATCGAGCTTGGAAAACACTTTAGCGCCTTTGAGTTGATCGAACAGGTCATCTATCCTTGGAAGAGGGTACTTGTTCTTGATTGTGATCTTATTCATCTCTCTGTAGTCGATACACAATCTCATGCTCCCGTCTTTCTTCTTTACAAACAACACTGGAGCTCCCCATGGGGATACACTTGGTCTGATTTGTTTCTTGTCCAATAACTCCCGCAGTTGTTCCTTAAGTTCCTTCAGTTCGGCTGGAGCCATTCGGTATGGTGCCTTAGAAATTGGTGTAGCGCCTGGCACCAAATTAATATCAAATTCCAATTCTCGGTTTGGAACAGAACCGGGCAGCTCTTCAGGAAAGACATCCGGAAATTCTTGTACAACGGGTATGTCTTCTATCCTGGGTTCATCTTCCTCTTTAACCTCGCTTATTGTAGCTAGGTAAACTTCTTCACCGTTCTTCACAGCTTTCCACGTTGTGCTGCTGAAAGAAGGAATTTTCGTTCCTTAGTTTTGCCGTGGTATACGATCTCTTTCTCGTCTAGAGTCCGTAGTTTAATATTCTTGTTACGGCAGTCTACTACTCCATGATGTTTGGATAGCCAATCCATTCCCAATATAACATCAAAATCCACCATTTTGAGTTGAATTAGCTCAGCATTAAACTTGATTTCATTAATGCTAAGATTACAATCTCGATGTATGCTATGTGCTATAAGGGTCTTATTGGCTGGTGTTGCTACGTTATATGGTTCACTAAGCAGTTCAGGCTTAAGGACTAGTTTCTTAGCAAACCTCTTAGATATAAACGAGTGCGTGGCACCACAATCAAACAATGTATACGCAGGTAATTCGTTTAAATAAATGGTACCTGCCACAACGTCGTTTGCGTCCTCGGCCTCTTCTCGCGTTATAGCAAACACTCTGGCGTTCGGCTTAGTCCCATTTGGTTTACTAGGAGGGCCGTTATTCCTTACAGTCGTCCCCCTCATATCAGGTTCGGGACACTCAGCAATTCGGTGGCCTGTCTTCCCACATCGGAAACATGCACCTTTTCCTCTGAGACATTCCCCTGGATGGTTGAATCCACAGTTCGAACACTTAGGGTACCTCTGTTGAGTTGGGCCTACTGTGGGTCCTCTTTGCTGGTTGCTGGACGGACTAGGCCTCTTGAAGTTTTGATTACTAGAGGTATGCTGATTGGTGGAGGGTCGCTTGCGTTTAAACTCTTCCTCGCGACGCTTAATGTCTGCTTCAGCCCTGATGGCTGCTCCCATCAGATCTCCAAAATTTGCGGTTTCGAAAACCGCAAGGGCGGATTGGATACGACTGTTCAGTCCAATCCTGAAGCGATGCAGTTTAAGAGACTCGTCTGCCATTATGCTCGGCGCGTATGTTCCCAGCGAGTTGAACTTCGCGGTATAATCTACCACTGTCATGTCTGGAGTCTGTGTCAGGTTTTCAAACTCTCGCAGCTTCTGGTTCTGGACCGCAGTTGGAAAGTACTGCTTCAGAAATGTACTTCGGAACCTTTGCCATGTAACTGGTCCCGCTTCTAGCATAAGTGGTGACACGTTTTCCCACCACTTCCCAGCTTGGTCGATGAGAAAAGACGTGGTAACTTCCACCTTGATATCATCCGGTACTTCCAACAGTCTATGGTGGTTCTCTATTTGCTTCAGTCAGTTCTGGGCCATCTCCGAGTCTGAGTTACCATCAAAGGTTGGAACTCTGTTCTTCCGCAACGATTCATAGTGGTACTTTACACCTTGCGGACGTGCTGGCTGTGCTTGAGGTTGATTAACAGCAGGGTTATTCAAACCTTGAAGTGTTGTGGCCACAATGGTGGCTATTGCTGCCAAGTCTTCACGACTCAGTCCCACCCTCGGAGGTTGCGGCGATGCAGGTGGAGGATTCTGATTTCCATTAGTTCTCTCCTCATTAGAGCTGGGAGGAACAGCATAGTTTGGATTACGGTTGTTGCGGGTTGGACGTCCGGCCATTTCCTACAATAACACGGATCTAAAATCTTTGCGCGGAAATAAAACGATAGCGGAAAGATAAAGAAGAAATGATAAACAAAAATGATACTTTTATTAATCATTGGAAAAATGTTTATCACAACTACTGAAAAGGAAAATGCTGAATATTGAAATAAAATGAAAACAAAACTCCTAAACAAAGCTTCTAAGAACTATGGATCTATCACTTCTCCACTTCCTAATTCTTCTACGACATCTTCCTGCATGGGTTCTTCCTCAGGGTCTTCGTCTGAATCTTCATCTGAATCGACAACATCCAGAAGATTTCTCATGTGATCATTGGCTTCCCTTAGATCACTGTTGACATTCAGGAGGTGAGTGACTATACCCCAGTAACCATTGCTTCTTACAGACAGGCGATGGTTCGTATTTTGAAGTGTGAGAATATGATCAGCCATTTGATCCATCTGCTGTCTTTGGACTACGCATTTTTCCTCTGCAGTCCTATGGAGTTCGTCTTTTCTAGCTACTTCTTCCTTAGATTCCTCGAGCTGCTCATTAGCTTGATGATGATAGTAGCTAATTCTATGGACATCGCCTCTCAGATGTTCCGTAACTTCTATCAGTTCAGCTTTAGCTTCCTTGAGCTTCTCAATTTCTTGCTCCATACTGAGAATCTGGACAGATTGCGCTCGGGTTTTCATCACCTAAACCCAAACACGGAATTAAATACTTGACAAATCATAAAATCAAGTATCAAAAGCAAGAAATCGAATTCTGGAAATTTTTTTTTTTTTTTTAAATCGAAAATTAGGGTTTATAATCGAAAATTAGGTTTCGAAATTAATCCCTAATCGGAGCTTGAAATCTGAAATTGGCAGAGGGTTAATGATCGAATTGCTTGGAAGATCGCACGAAAATTTTTAATTTCGAAAATACGCAGATAAGATCCAAAAATCGAAGGATTAATATATTTTGGGGGTTAGGGTTCTTGACTGGTACTGGTCCGATTTGAAATTTCCCGTCGTCCAGTGGTTGAGAGTGACGGTGTTCATGGGGCTTTTACTCCAGAGGTCAAGCTCGTCGTTCGTATATATCGGATTAATCGAACGGCGTTCAGCGGTGGCGGATCGAAAAAATTAAGGACGTTAGGGTTTCGAATTTTTGAATAAGAAATTGATCGGGCAAACGTAGTCCGATCGATCTGAAATTTATACAGTGTGATCGACTGGAAGGGACGACCCCACTGGTATACTCGTCAACGATTATTGTGGCGGCAGACGGCGGCGACGGCTTGAAGCTAGGGTTTCCTGTACGAAAATCGAAAAAATCCGAAAATAATTCTTAAAAATCGATTTTTTTCGAAAATATAATTTTAAAAACAGAAACTGAAAATTTTAAAATTTCAACAATTTTCGTATTCATGTGATTAATCAGATTGGACTTCTGATTATCGTAATTATCATGAAAATTTCAAAAATTTTCGTATTCATGTGATTAATCAGATTGGACTTCTGATTATCGTAATTATCATGAAACGATAATTTTCACCCAACTGTATTTATTTCTCCAGTTGGTCTATTTCAACCGGAATTTTCTTCTAGTTACTTCCTTAACTAGAATACTTTTCCCAGCGGGATTATGGAACCTGGCTAGCTCTGATACCACTAAAATGTCACGCCCCGAGACCGGGGTCAATAACACCGGCATTGATGTCCATTACAACTAGGAAACCAATAAGCCTCGTAATATCATAATAACTGAAAACCAGTCTATATTCCATAAATAAAGAAATCATTGTCTTTACAACTGAATTAAAAACGTGAAACTAAAACTTAAAAACTGAATAACTAAAATTGTCTTAAAACTTAGAAAACTTTAAAACAATAAAATCTTGAACTACGCAGCGGACTTGATTCACCAACCCCAAAATTGGTGCTCTTCTTCTTGCTCAAATTCTTCTTCAGCTTTATCTGGGGATGTAGAGTAAGGGGTTGAGTGCTTTGGTAAACACTCAGCAAGTGGGGGACAATCGATATCATACATATACATAATTTTCATAAACTTGGATCATAAAACTTGCATAAACCGATATGAATGTATCTTAACATACTTGGTTTGCCCTTACGAGCCATGACATAACATATCGTTTCATAATTTTCATATACTTAAGCACAGTAAAGCATTCTACTCTCTTCTTGGTACTGATATCAGTCTCTAGAATTATCCCTCCTAGAGAAGAGGTCATAACATCGGCTAACCCACGAATAAAGGGTCTGGATAATCCAGAAACAACGGATTACCACCGTATAAGGTTCTTTTAGCGGTTACACCCCACCGCATCAGGGTCATGGGGATCCAAATCCAATTAGATTTCGAGTTTAACGTGCTTACAAAATATACTTTCATAATTTCAACATAATACATATCGATTGGGAATTTAAAAACATACATAGTATTTTTGAAAACGAAACGAATATATATAACAAAAGCCCACTTACAGTGCTTGGATGCGTATTTGAGTATCGAGGTATAACTCGAACGGATTCTTCCTATCCTTGGCTTGTTAGACTTCTAACTCGTAACTCAACTTCTCGGCTGGAATCAACGGCAATAGGATGAAGAATAAATTGAGTTTCTTGTGGACAGATTGCTTCGACAGCTTGCTGGAAATTTCGAGGAAATAGCTGCTGATTTTCGATGGTTTGTGGACTGAGTTTTTATCGAACTTGTTGCTGAAACTTTGAAGTATAAAGGCGCAGACTTCTCGGCTAGGTTTGCTGGAAAGATTTCTGGAAAACTTGGACAGAAACCGTGGGTTTCTCGACCTCTGTGGGAGTATTATGATGGCTTAATATCAACCTTCAAATCCAGAATGTTGAAGGGATTTCTGGAAACAGAGAGGGTGCAGAATTTTCTGTCTTGTGGAGGCATTATTCGACGGCGATTAGCTACTGGAAGGGAAGGGCTTATGTGATGGTTTTCTTCTCGGTTTAGATGGCTGGGAGAAGATGGTTTATGATGAATAACACTACCGATGCTGGCTCTATTTAAAGGCAAGAGTGGAGGCCAAGTCTAAGAGTTGGATCAGGATTCAAACTCGATAATGAAGGGAATAGATTAGAGCAGATTTCGAAGTGTAAGTCTGATTCTGTTTCAAACTTGATGGCTTCATGGGTGGAGTCTTTCGAATACTTTGGTGTGTACTTATGTGGCTTGAGGAGAGCTTGAGTTTCGATATTTGATGATACTAAAAGAGAGGATTCTTTGAAAGATAGAATGGCTTGGACTCTTTGATTGTAAAGAGATAGAGGCGTGCAGATTTCTTGAGGGTGAGGGGAGGAATTCTAGTCGATCTTTAAGTTGCATCTTTGGAGGAGTTTAAGTGGTATTAGTGTAGATGGTTTGGTGGTAACTTGGTAGAGTTATCAGTTGATTTGCTTCCCTAAAACATCGGGCATCAAGGTGCGAAGAAGGAAGAAAAGTCGAGAAGATGCGTGCTGATATGAAGCCAAATCTGATTGTATAAATCGGACTTTTGGTTCGATTCTATCTTCTTAAATCGAGGGGGTGCATGGATGAGTTTGTAATGCTCAAGGACTCTAGGATGCCTTGGTATCTCTTGGTTAGAGTTTTGAAGAAAAGAAACCTCATCTCATAAGGTTTTGATTTCCACTAGGGCACTTTATTAATCCAACTTAATTAAATTATAGTTCTAGTTAAACTCTAATCCATTAATTATAAAAGAGTTTAACTTGCAACAATTACCTCCAATGCTGGATAACCTCAAATCCGGGCTTTTACAAAATTCGTTCATTTAGCCTAGGTAAAATGGCCAAGAACAATCTGCTGGAAAAACATGACAATTCACCAAATTTGATGTCTGGCCCATTTTCATATAAAAATCATAATATATTCATATGACGTCCAAATGACTTGAGGCTAGTGGGAAAATCACGAAAATTCAAAGTTCTACAGTTCATATTTGAAGTCAAGAAGCTAGTTCGCTCATCTAGAGGCACATGCAAAATAAAGTATGACAGTTTTAAAATACCTATACACTCTGTTTTGACAGAGTGAGCAGTTCTAGGAAAAAGTGCATATCTTGCAGAAATAAACTCGAAATCATGTGACGCCAGTTTCTAATGAAAGCTAACTCAATGTTTTACAACTTTCATTCAGACACCAAGGTCAAAATCGTAGCACATGTTTCCCAGATTTACCAAGAATACACTGCATGTGCAACCCGCCTACATGCATGTTCCAGATTGTGCACCTTGTGGTAAAAACATCATAACTCATTCATTTTAAGTCCAAATCGTCTCAAATTTCGGACACATTAAGAAAATGCAAATATCTATAACTTGTATTCAGACCTCAACTTAATATTCGAAACTTAAATTTACTGAAATTTCGAGATAAGAGACCCATGCATGCTGAAATCTGCAAGTTACAATTTGACAGCAACTTTTAATTAAACTTCTCATGTCAAAACCCCAAAGTTTCGACCCTTTCACAACACCAAGTTAATAAAACTTAAGAAATAGGTTTTATACCTTCAATTATCTTCAAAATTTGAACACCATCCATCAACCTAGCCAAACCAAGCTTTCACCTCTCCAATTTACTCCAAATTTGAAAATTCTTGATGGGGTTCTTCTTCCCTAACCTTGTAGCTTCTAAAACTTACAATGCATGTAACATTCACTCACAAATTCACAAGAATTATGTGAGGAAACAAGGCTGAAATTTCGAAATGTTCAAGAGAGAAGGAAGAGAAAAATGGTTGAGTTGGAGAGAGGAAATGTCTAGCTTGAAGAGAGAGAAATTGTCTTGAAAAATGGGGTAGAGGTGTGACATGCTATGCAAATTTACACGAATTTTTTAACTATTTGATGTATTGTGGAATCCATGTATCAATACATCACTATCTTGTAAAATTAATGGTCCCAAATCATGTACTAAACATGAGTTAATTAATTAGTGGCATGTGTTCTCCAAGTGCCATATGATCATGCACATGCACAAGCACTAAAAATATGTTCCACTAGTTGCTTGACTCGTCGTACTCCGGAACACCTTAATTCAAAGTCTGTACTTTTAATTATCCGGGTTTGCTTAAACATCGTTAATACGAATTAATCATAATTAATTAGTAACGGGGCCTTGTAGAATATTAAGTTAAACGGGTCCACATGGGAGCTAAAGGATGTTAGACATGTTCCTGACTTGAGAAAAAAACTTAATCTCAGTAGGGCAGTTGGCCAGTGAAGGCTATACCAAGACCTTCCATACCGATGATTGGAAAATTTCAAAAGGTGCAATGATCGTTGCACGAGGCAAAAAGAGTGGTAGTTTTTACATGACACCAAGCGATTGTTGCTCAATCGTAGTTGCAGCTAGCAACGAAAATGTCAGCCTGTGGCACCAGAGACTCGGTCGCATGGTGAGAAAGGAATGGAGATTATGCATTCCAAGGGAAAACACCAAACCTCCAGTCAACAGAAATTGATATGTGTGAAGATTGTACATATGGAAAACAAAAGAGGGTGTCAGTTTTCAGACAAGTGTCAGAACACCGAAGAAAGAAAGACTGAACTCGTTCACTTTTATGTTTGGGGACCATCGACTATGTGTGGTCCTCGTTACTTAATCCGTTATGTATCAGTATAATTATACATATGTGAGTAGGAATTAAGTAACCTGATTAAGAGTTTACTTATGTAGGTTGTTACAAGTTGACAAAACCATGACATACTATACATCATATGTACAACAAAACAACCTAAACCAATATAACTCCTAAGCAGTAGTTCAGCTCGCAGCGGAATAAGACTCACAATCTCGTCCTCAACATCTATGAGTCCCTACAGAAACAATCACACAACATGAGTATAGATAAACAACCATCTCAGTGCAATATCAATAAGAAACATAAAACGATAAAGCACTATAAATGTAATGCCTCGATATGATGTATACATGTGTGATATGATTATGGTATAATTATGATTAATTGCAGTAAGATGTGGGCTCGGGTTCGGGTTGAACCGAGCGGGAATAAAGCCATGTATGAATGAAATTTAGTTGAAAAGGAATGACATAACTATGTATATGTGAGCAATCAAAGAAGGTGAGTTCATAACATAGACATATGCTATATGGACTTAACATGGCAATACCTCATATAGTGGGATGTGTCCTAAATTGCCATGAATTTGAGTGGATTTGCATTTGAATTTGAATTTGCATGGGGTGTGTATGTGAGTTGCATGTCATATGAATTTGAGTTTGTGGTAGAGGAGCTTATATGAAGGTAGAATCAGATTTGTAATTACATAGTACACCATTTCTCACCTACAATTCTCTACACAAGCACCTCTCCAAAACCCTTGTTGGTTCTTGCATTTTATACTTGGATTTCACTTGGTAATCCAGCTAGAAAGTAGAGTGAAGTGATTTCATAACTTCTTGGTAAGGAATTTATGTTTCTAAGCTTGGATATGTTGTTATCTATGAATTATGTGAACTTGAGTACCAAGTGTTCATAGTTGGAATTACTACTTGTTATGATGCAAATAATTTTGTGATATGATGATAAAAACATGTTTAGATGCTACTAGATACGACATGAAACAAGTTTGAATTGTAGGAAGTGAGTTGTAGAAGAAGAACCAAGGAGATAAGCTCAAAATCGTCATGTTCTGAAGTTTCTCACATCGGCGATCGATCGCAAGCTCTATGGCGATCGATCGCCGAGAACAGAGCAAAAATAAGACGGTGAAAACATATGGCGATCGATCGGTGAAAATCAGGCGATCGATCACGAGGAAACAGAACACTTTGGCGATCGATCGCGAGATAGTGACGATCGATCGCGATGAAACAGAACAGTTTGGCGATCGATAGGTGGAAGTGGCCATTGATCGTCAGGGTTAAGATTTTTCAAAATGTTAGATTTTTGTAGAATTTAATTTTGAAGCCTATTGTAACATGTTATATTGGTAATATTGTTGTAGCATCATCACAGGGGACGGGGCAACGAGGCGGTTAGACATTGACGCCAAATTTATATCTTTTGTGCCGCATAACAGGTATGTTTTGACGTACGAGTATATGATAGTATTGTGATGATGTTATAGGCATTATATCATATGATTAGTGGTATCATATGCATGTGCATTCATGAGATTTATATTGTTGAGATGGATGCCACGATAGATATGTCGCATGCTTTGGCTGAGATCATTGCCACGGTAGATATGCCAATGTGGGGCATATGCATTGGCTGGATTTGTTGCCACGATAGGTATGCTACATATGCTTTGGCATGAGGGATATACGCCGGTTGGGTATATGCTCTGGCTGTTATAACATGTGATGACGATACTATGATATGTGCTGCTAATATGAAGACGTGAGGAGGTTCCACTGACATATTGAGCTGAGATAGACATATCATATTGGTCTAGTTATAACAGGATAAGGGATGAGACATGTCATGACATATTTGCATTTGATAATGCATGATACATGACAATCACAGTTGATGTTTATTGTGCTTTATCATTTATGTTGTTATTGATATCGCACTGGGATGGTTGTTTATCTATACTTATGTTGTGTGGTTGTTTCTGTAGGGACTCATAGCCGTGGGAGGACGGGATTGTGAGTCTTTTTCCGCTGCGAGCTGAACCACTGCTTAGGAGTTCTAGTGATCTAGGTTGTTTTGCTTTATATATGTTGTATATTATGACATGGTTTTGTCAACTTGTAACAACCTACATAAGTAAACTCTTAATCAGTGTATGATGTACTTAATTCTTACTCACATATGTATAAATGAACTGATACATAACGGATTAAGTAACGAGGACCCCACATTAGTGGTATCAGAGCAGTGGTTCGAGAATGGGGTGAATAAGGGTAGAGGAAGTGTATTAGGGAGTTGCCTAATCACTTGAAAGCATGTTGAGAGTATTGATATGCTGTTATACTGACATGCTTTATATATTTGTTTGTTGTTGGTAATCCTGTATTTGCAGTAATGGCAGACAGAGTACCTCATGATGATGTTGGGGATGCCATGAGTGGCAAGTGGCAATGCTAGTGTTGGGTTGGCACATGTGCCACCACCACCACTTGGGCAAGGGTCAGTTGAACATGTACTGTTACCTGGAGAATTAACATTGACCCAATTTCTGAGTTATCAGCCACCTCGCTTTGAGGGTACTGAATCAGGGGAACAAGCAGAGGAATGGTTGGAATGTGTTGAACAGATCTTTGTGTCAGCACCATGTGCCAAATCCTCCTGGTTACGTTTGGATGAGTTCCAGTTGGCTAAGAAAGCAATGATGTGGTGGAAAGCCACATTGATTGAGCTGAGAGCTCAAAGACAGACTGTGGATTGGGATGTTTTCAGAACTCGTTTTCTTGATCATTATTTCTCTGTGGCTGCGAGGCAGAGGAAAGAAGATGAGTTTACCAATTTGAAACAGAGAACCATGAAAGTGTCTGATTATGCTGTGCAGTATTCTTCATTGTGACGGTATGTACCGCATATTGCTGCAAACACAAAGGCAAAGGTCAGGCAGTTTGTGAAGGGCTTGAGGCCTGAGCTGTTTGATAGGGTGATTTCTAATAACCCTACGTCATATGAAGAAGCATTGACTAGAGCTGAGATGGCTGAGATTGCAGTTGGTGTGTACAAGGATGTAGGACAATCCCAACCACCTACATCAGAGAGCATGAGACCTAGAAGGGAACAGTTTAAAGCTTCACGAGGAGGTACATCTTCCTCCAGATTTATTGGGAAGCGGTTTGTTATGCAGAAGGGTAGTGACCGAGGTACCAAGGGACAATTCCAAGGCAGTAGTAGTAGCAGTGGTCGAGGTTTACAATGTTTTAAGTGTGGAGGGCCACATTTTAAAAGAGATTGTCCACAACTTGATACTCCAGTTTGTTTTCGCTGTGGAAGGGCAGGACATATGATAAGAGATTGTCCTCAAGCGGGAGGACAACAGATGAGAGGGAATATGTCAGAAAGTACAGTGCAGCAGAGACCACTGGGTGTTCCACGGACTGGTGGAGGACTGAGAACAAGACCACCTCAGGCTCAGGTGTATGCACTGAACAAGGAGCAAGCAGAGGCAGCTCCTGATGATGTGATCGCGGGTAAGTGTAGTTTATTTACTTATCCCGCTTTACTTTTTATTGATACTGGTGCATCACATTCCTTTATTGCACAAGCGTTTATTGACCAATATCATACATGCTCGTCTCCACTGTTGATGCCCATGTATGTCTCGACACCCATGGGAACTACTGTGATGGCTTGTCAAAGTGTGTCTGATTGTGTTATTCAGTTTGATACTGAGTATGGGATACAGACCAATTTAATTGTGCTAGATATGATGGATTTTGATTGTATTCTGGGTATTGATGTGTTGAGCAGATATAAAACTGTTGTAGATTGTTGTCAGAAGATAGTGAGATTTCAGTCTGATACTGGAAATCAATGGATCTTCTATAGACAAGGATCACGTGCCAAGATTCCATTGATATCTGCTCTTAGAATGTCCCGTTTGTTAGAACGTGGACATACGAGATATGTGATTTATGCTGTGAATGTCACAGATAAGAAAGTAGAAAGAAGAGTAGAGGATATACCAGTGGTTGTAGAGTATGCAGATGTATTTCCAGATGAAATTCCTGGATTTCCACCAAGTCGAGAATTGGAATTTGGTATTGAGTTAGTGCCTAGTACTTCTGCAATTTCACGAGCACCATATCGAATGGCACCATCTGAATTAAGAGAACTGAAAACTCAATTACAAGATCTATTGGACAAGGGGTACATACGTCCTAATGTATCGCCTTGGGGTGCTCCGGTATTGTTTGTCAAGAAGAAGGATGGTTCAATGCGACTATGCATTGACAGTTGAAAAGGTAACCATAAAGAATAAATATCATCTTCCTCGTATTGATGATTTGTTTCATCAGTTACAGGGATCTAAAATATATTCTAGGATTGATTTGAGATCTGATCATCAAATACGTGTGAGGGAAGGAGATGTACAGAAGACAACATTCAGACCTCGCTATGGACATTATGAGTTCCTAGTGATGCCATTTGGTGTGACGAATGCTCCAGCTGTCTTCATGAGTTTGATGAATCGAGTTTTCTAGGAATACCTTGATCAATTTGTCATTGTGTTCATTGATGATATCTTGATCTATTCTCGGAGTGAAAACGAACATGGCCAACATTTACATCTGGTGTTACAGTTATTGAGAACACATCAGTTATATGCCAAACTCAGTAAGTGTGAGTTTTGGTTGACCAGTGTAGGCTTTTTGGGACATGTGATATCTAAAGATGGTATATTAGTTGATCCGAGAAAGATAGAAGCCTTGTTGAATTGGTCATCACCTACTTCTGTGCCAGAGATTCGTAGTTTCTTGGGTTTGGCGGGATACTATAGACGATGCGTTGAAGGGTTTTCAGTAATTGCCAAACCACTCACCCAACTGACACAGAAGGGAGTAACAAAACACTTTGGCGATCGATCGCGAGATAGTGGCGATCGATCGCCAGGGTTAAGATTTTTCAAAATGTTAGATTTTTGTAGAATTTAATTTTGAAGCCTATTGTAACATGTTATATTGTTCATATTGTTGTAGCATCATCACAGGGGACGGGGCAATGATGCGGTTAGACATTGACACCAAATTTATGTCTTTTCTGTCGCATAACATGTACGTTTTGACGTACGAGTATATGATAGTATTGTGATGATGATGTAGGCATTATATCATATGATTAGTGGTATCATATGCATGTGCATTCATGAGGTTTATATTGTTGAGATGGATGCCACGATAGATATGTCGCATATGCTTTGGCTGAGATCATTGCCACAATAGATATGCCAATGTGGGGCATATGCTTTGGCTGAATTTGTTGCCACGATAGGTATGCTACATATGATTTGGCATGAGAGATATACGCCGGTTGGGTATATGCTCTGGCTGTTATAACATGTGATGACGGTAATATGATATGTGCTGCTAATATGAAGATGTGAGGAGGTTCCACTGACATATTGAGCTGAGATAGGCATATCATATTGGTCTGGTTATAACAGGATAAGGGATGAGACATGTCATGACATATTTGCATTTGATAATGCATGATACAGGACAATCATAGTTGATGTTTATAGTGCTTTATCGTTTATGTTGTTATTGATATCGCACTGGGATGGTTGTTTATCTACACTTATGTTGTGTGGTTGTTTCTGTAGGGACTCATAGACGTGGGATGACGGTATTGTGAGTCTTTTTCCGCTGCGAACTGAACCACTGCTTATGAGTTCTAGTGATCTAGGTTGTTTTGCTTTATATATGTTGTATATTATGACATGGTTTTGTCAACTTGAAACAACCTACATTAGTAAACTCTTAATCAGTGTATGATGTACTTAATTCTTACTCACATATGTATAAATGAACTGATACATAACGGATTAAGTAACGATGACCCCACAATAAACGTTAACTGTGATTGTTCTGCATCATGCATCATCAAATGCAAATATGTCATGACATATCTCACTGATCATCCTGTTATAACGAGACCGATATGATATGCCTATCTCAGCTCAATATGTCAGTGGAACCTCCTCACATTTTCATATTAGCGGCACGTATCATAGCACCATCTTCACATGTTATAACAACCATAGCATATACTCGACCGGAGTATACCTCTCATGCCAAAGCATATGCAGCATACCTATCGTGGCAATAATCCCAGCCAAAGCATATGCCCAACGCTGACATACCTATCGTGACACTGATCTCAGCCAAAGCATATGATACATACCTATCGTGGCATCAATCTCAAGGCCCGATTAGTAGCCAAAGGTTTCCAACATAAAGAAGGAATTGATTAAACCGACATTTTTTCACCAGTAGTGAAGCTAACCACTATTCGCTCACTGTTGAGAATTGTTGTTGCTCAATGACTACACCTGGAACAACTGGACGTGAAAACTGCTTTTCTCCACGGGGATGTGGACGAAGAGATCTACATGCAACAACCAGAAGGATTCTCAGAGATAGGAAGGGAAAATCTTTTTTGCAGGATTCGAAGGAGCTTGTATGGTCTAAAGCAAGCCACTCGGCAATGATATAAAAAATTCGATGGTTTCGTGCAGAGGCAAGGATTCTACAAGTGTAATGCTGACCATTGCTGCTACTATAAGAAGCATGAGTCCAGTTATATCATTTTACTACTTTACGTCGATGATATGTTGGTAGCAAGACCAGACATGGACGAGATCAAGAAGTTGAAGATGCAACTGTCAAATGAGTTTGACATGAAAGATCTAGATCCAGCTAAACAGATTCTTGGGATGTGGATCTCTAGATATAAGCGAAAAGGTAGTTTGCTCAGGCGGAGTACATCAACCGTGTGTTTCACAGGTTCAAAATGAGTGATGCTAAGGCAGTGAGTCCTCCATTGGGCATCACTTCAAGTTATCCAAGGATTAGTCTCCGAAGACAGATGAGGAGAGAAACTTCATGGCTCAGGTCCCTTATGCCTCAGCCACTGGGAGTCTTACGTATACCATGGTATGTACAAGACCATATATTCGTCATGCAGTGGGAGCTGTTAGCATATTTATGTCAAATCCTGGAAAGGCTCACTGGCAAGCAGTGAAATGGATCATGATGTATATACAAGGTACTAAAGTTAAATGTTTAGTCTTTGGAAAGGGAGAAACAGAAATCCAAGGTTACGTAGATGCAGACTTTGCTGGTGAAATCGATCGTAGAAGAAGTACTACATGTTATGTCTTCACAATAGGAAGCACAACAATTAGTTGGATATCGCTGATACAGAAGATTGTAGCTTTATCAACTACATAAGCTGAGTATGTAGCCGTGACTGAGGCTAGCAAGGAAATGATATGGTTACAATGATTGTTAACAGAATTGGGATTCAATCAAGTAAAGAATGTAGTGTACAATGATAGTCAGAGTGTGAATCATCTGGCGAAGAATTCAGTATTACATTCAAGAACCAAACACATTGATTACACTATCACTTCGTCAGATCATTGTTAGAGGAAGGTGTATTGAAATCGAGAAAATCCAAGAGAGTAAGAATCCAACAACTATGTTAACAAAGGTTGTTACCATTGACAAACTGAAGTTACGTACAACTTCAGTTGGTCTTCAAGGATGAAGACAAGGTTGAGCACACCACTGATCAAGGTATGAAGACGGATTGAAATCAGTCTTCAAGTTGGAGGTTGTTGGATTAGTGAGCAAAAGAATTCAACAATTGTGCAATTTTGAAGTCCACAAAATTTGGCCAATAACCATGCCTAATTTTTCTCATTTCACATTGGATTTTTCTTAGGATTCACATCTTGATTTTTGGCTATAAATAGGCAAAAGATTTGCTCATTTGTAATACAACACAAATCAAAAGTTTAGTAAACTTTGAGAGATATCAAAGTGTGTGTGATGCCCGGGAATTATTGATGTTAATCCCGGAGTGATAATGATCTTTTATGGATTTTAATTGTGGCAATTATGAATTAATTGCGGTTTCGGGACTCTCGGGGATTTTAAATCCGATTTTTGGAGTCGTTGGATCCAAGGGATGAGATTGTATTCTCATCATGGTGATAACCTTGAAATTTGATTTTTGGTGGGATCTGGGGTCCGGAGTACTTTGTACTGTGGCTGGTAATGGAATTTGAGTTGGAGAGATAATTTTTGAAAACAGATGATATTTAATGAATCTTGATGTATTTGTGGAGGATTCGGTATTTTGGAGCTTTGGAGCTATATATACCAAATAGACTCGGTGTTCCGTCATTACACGGAATCTCCTCCCTCTCTCCCCAGCGATCCCCACCCCTCTTCTTCCCTCTTTTCTCCCTTGATGAAAAATCGATGGTTGCTCGACTTGGGAGCCAAATTTCTCGAAGATATTAAGGTATTATCCATCCCCTCGCATTTGTCTTCGATTTGATTATGGTATTGTGGTGTTTGGGAAGGATTTGAGTTGGGTTTATGAATTTGGTTTTTAAATATTATTGGGTTGTTGAGTTTTGGGGTTGATTTATGGCCCCTTGTTAAGGATTTATGGCCCATTGTTAAGGATTTATGTTGTTTGGGGTGTGAGGTTTGTTGTTGGGGAAGATTTTGCAAGAAAAACGCCATTTTTGGCTGTTACAGGGCGGGGCGATCGATCCCTAGGGCGGGGCGACGTTGTTGAAAATTTAAGGAAGATGAACAGTGAGGCGATCGACCGCCTCAAAGGAAGCGATCGATCGCCATGAGGCAGTAGCCAAAAACGCTGAGAGGCGACCGATCGCCTGGAAATGAGGCGATCGATCACCCATGCCATTTTGGGAGGCGATCTATCGCCTAGGGCGAAGCGATCGATCGTTAGTGCTTGTTTTTGGGGTTTAATTTCGTGTTGAGTTTTCGATGCATGCTTCGCCTAGGGTCTTTTAAAATGGTTAATCGTCATGAATGACGATATAATTGGGGTTTATGAACGTGCTTGGACACGTGGTTGCATGCTTGAGATTAATTGTGGATTATTAATCGTGTTTAGCACATAATTCATCGGTCACGGGACCAAGGCAAGATTGGATTCGAACTACGGGAATATAAGGTACGCATGACGTACGAGCATAGCCCTTTATTATATTTGCAATTGTTGAGTGCATGATACACTGTATTGCAATAAATGTATATGGAAATGCATGGTATATGGTATTAACAATAAACGGATATTGAAATACATGGTTTATGGTAATTGCTACAAATTGTTATATCGCATTGGGAATTATATGGTGCCGATTTTGAGCGAGCAATGATTGTGATGTTGTCGCCTTTGAGCGAACGTCGGTTATGACGCCACTGATGTTGAGCATGCGTGAGAGTGAAATGCCGCTATTGTAGAGCGAGCAATGAAATAGAATTATGGAATCATAAGTGAGATATATGGAATAATTGTAATAATTGTTTAATGATTTGATATTATTGATTATGATATCGGTATGTGGCAAATTGATTCGTTAATCAATGTAATGATTAACTAGCATTTGGGAATTTGATGGTTTCAGTTATTTTGAGAACAGGGACAGTACAGAGAATCCTGGATGAGGATGATACCATCCAGGGAACATCTTTTATATTTCATAGCATTTACATTTTTGTAAATTATGAATTGTATTATTGTTATTATCGGGTTGGTGGTATTGATATGCTCACCCCGTGTGGGGCTGTATCTGTTGGGGCAGGTGATTAGGTACATCGATGGCTTTGGAGTTGAGCTCGAGCTATGGAATGGAGGTGCTTCCAGTGATCGAAGTACCAGTGACGGTATTGAGCATGAAACTTTATACATTAGATACACGTATACTTACTCGATGCTCGCATGTGAGCACTACTATGTGTATATGGGTTGTATAAAGAAGGCAATGGCCTTTCTCTCTTCATCTATGAGTTGCATGCAATTATTTATTGAATTGCTAAATGAATTGAGAACATCTTAGTGTATTATAATGGTGCATGATATGTATGTGGACTTGGTTAGGGGAAAGTAGACATTATATGGAATAATGTAAAGAATTTTATTATTATCATGATTTGCTATGGTGATAAGTGGGTTTTTCCCCTACATGTTTGATTGCATGCACTAAATGCTTGGGTTAATACACTAATAACGGGTTAAGGGCACGGGGTTCCTTACAGTGTGATTGAGAGAGTTTGAATTGATTTGAGCAAGTTTGCTCATTCTCCGAAAGTTGTGAGTTTGTACTCCTCTTGTAATCCATTAATATTTGATATAGTGAAGTGTGTGCTCTGTGGACGTAGGCAAGTTTTGCCGAACCACGTAAATTTGTGTCTCTATTTTTGTGTGTGCATTATTTTTCATGTCCCTTATAGCTCTTGCAACTTCCACAAGAATATGACCATAGTCATTGTCCCTAACACTTAAACCCACCCTAAAAACCTTCTAGCTCCGCCCTATTTACTAGTCTTAAAATTAAAAACATAAACTCCTATTGTGCAATTTGAATACTTACCAATTGGTATCTTTTGTACAATTTGTCACCTCATCACCATAGAAAATGTTTGTTGGCTCGGCCCAAATGGGTTGATCCGTATAGGCCCACCTTCCGATGGGCCCAAAAAGTGCTGGTCTAACCTGTCTATTTGACGTGTCGGTTAACCTGACCTATTTTGACACCTCTAAGTGTCGCCCTCTAGAAAATGACTTCTTATCCGAAACTAAATATGTATCTAAATAATTTTCGTAGTTGATTTAAACCCATTTAATTTCAATATTTGTTTTTTAAAAAAAATATTTGTTTGTACCATCAAATCACGTTTTGCGAGGCAAAGTATGCTGCAAGTCATGAATCCAGGGTAGACTAGGACATATTTTATCAGTCTTGTATTAAACACGACTCATACAACTCCGGTTGGATGGAGGGTTGTTTTGTAGTTCAATCACATCGATGTAGGATTAGTCTTTGTTTTATTCATCAGTAAAAAATATATTTATTCCACGTGAGTACAAGGGATACTCAAATCCCAAAACTTTTTCAATCTATCAAAATTTTATTGGATTTGGACAAACTAAAGGTACTAGAAGTCAGTACGACGATGAATATGGAGGAATATAGTTTGATTTTGTACAATAGGCCCAAAGTGACATAACCCTTTCTCGGACCCCGCTCATAACAGGAGCTTGGTGCATTGGGATTTGCCCTTTTACAGTTTGATTTTGCAGTCAACGAATTCCAGATTTTTAAATGAGGATTAGTCTCTATGACTTCAGAGTTCACACGTTATCAGAAATTTGCTTCATACTTCGGTTGAAATCCTTAATGCAATTCCAGGAATGAAAAGATATGTGAAGTATGATAATCTTTCTTCTTTAACAAATCTTGGCCTGTAAATATGTTGATTTCAAAATGTCGATTGCAATAGCAAAAAAGTTCATGATAATGCTTTACTGTTTACAATGTCGGGCACTGATTTTTTTCCATGTATGGCGATGACATCAAGAAGAAGGGTTAAATCTTGAGAAATTAATTATTCTAACCCAAACTTAAAAAATTATTTTAAAAATAGCCTTCTTTTCTAAATGTGTTTCATAATAGCCTTGAATACTGAAAATCCTAAATTATCCCTTTTAGTTACTTTCTCTAACTGAATTTATTTTTACACTTAAAAACTATAATTTAGAGATGTGTTAGAATAATGAAATTCTCGTTAGCTCTAACGAGACATCCGAATATGTTAGGACCCATATGCATTATAAGAGGAAATTACACAAAACTTCATATAGTTTGATCCAAATTTCACTTTGCAACTGTTGTTTAAAAATTACAGTTTACACTCTCAACTTTTATGAATTGTAACACTTTGCATGCTGTTGACTCGTTTTGTACTTTTATCTGAGATTTGTCGCCGAATTCGATCATCACCTAACATACTCAAACTTATATTCATTTTAGCTAGTTATTCAATTTTATTTTTTTAAAAATAAAATTTTTAGTATCGAAATTCTCTAGTTGTTGATTACGGAAAATGAAATTTTGACACCCCCAATATTGAATTTGATTTTTTAAAATTTTTCAATAACTAGTTTAAGTGGATCTAAGTTTGAATATGTAAGGCGGTGATTAAATTCATCGATAAATTTTTGATAAAAACATAAAATCGAGTCAAAAGAATGCAAAGTATTACAATTCATGAAAGTTGAGAATGTAAATTGTAATTATTCAAACAATAGTTGCAAAGTGAAATTTGGAGCAAACTATAGAATGTTTTTGGTAATTTTCACGCATTATAATATATTATCTATCAAATATTTTATAATATTTTAAAAATCCTAAAATATCCCTTTTTTTTTAACATTTTGTTCATCTCAATTCATTACAACTTAGTGAACTATATTATTCCATTATGCATTTTTTCAATTCGATGTGCAATATTTATTTTACTACTCTTAAATTGGTAAATTCATTAATAATTAAATTTATGAATTTTTTCGATGAGATAATTTTTACAATTTGATAAATTACTGAGATAATTTTTTTCCTTTTTCTTAATAGTATTATATTTTTATCTGATATTATTTACATAAATTTGATATTCGTACTCGAGCCTTCTTAATTAATGTTATTCTCAAAGACTTTTTAATCATTGTTATTTTTATTCTTATATATTTATCTAAATAATTGTTATATCTTCTCAGTATAATTTATATTTAATTTAATTAAGATATTTTAGCATATTAAACTAGAGATTGATGATATCTATAATTATTATTTGTCACTTAACACAATTAAAAGGATAAAATAATTCAAGTTAAGGCAAAAATTGATTGGTGGAGGCCATTTTAGAAAATGCCCTTTAAATCTTTCATATTTCAATATATTTCTATGTTTATAATTTAAATAAGAATATGTTCTGACAAGGATACGACAAAGGGGTCCTTAGCTCAGTGGTAGAGCAATTGACTGCAGATCAATAGGTCACCGGTTCGAATCCGGTAGGGCCCTGTTTCCTTCATCATTTTTTTGCTCTCTTTTTGGGTTGGATTTATTTTTATTTGTTGAAATTATTTTTATACATATTTTATATTTTTACTTAAAATATTTTTGTGATCCACATGATATATTTACAGAATTAGTATATTTTAAAAAAAAAAATTTAAAAAATTGTTATGGCAAGTCTTAATTATTATAAAGGAAAATTACCTCAAACATCCTGTAATTTACATCAGATTTCACTTTCTAACTATACTTTAAAAAATTACACTTTACATTATGAATTTTCATCGCATGTAACATTTTACATCAATATTAATTAATGATAAAAAGTCAACAAAAAATGTATTTATACAAAATTGCCATTCGGAGAAAAAGATTAGATGACACTTTAACAATTTTTTTTTAAAATAAGCAATTGATTTTAATGGTTAAGCTCCTATTTATGGATTTATGTTTTGTTGTTGACAATTTTTAATTTTGAAAATATAATTGTTAAATATGTACAAATAAAACTTGTTTTTTTTAAATAAAAATATTATAGATAAATATAGTCCAAAGACTAATCATGAAATACAACATTCACTTAGCAGCTTTTATACTTGTAGGGCGAATGCAATTGTGCTTGTCCTCAAAGATTTAATCATAAATTTCTGACTACTAGGAACGAGGGAACCATATATATACGCCAATCACCATGAATGTAGCTCCAACCTTTGTGTGTCTGAACTTGAAATCCATGTTTAATCTCATATTCATGCAAAACATCTCTAACTCTAAAGTGGATTACATTATTATATATTTGACATTCTTCAAACTTTATCGATCCATCATATCCAACTTTAAACCTCTTAGCATTAGATGCGCTACAAGCCAATGAGCCAATTGTTGGTCCGTTGGACCCTAATAACACTAGCCCAAATAAATAACACAAACTCCTATAAATATATGTTCATCTCTAGGGTTAAGGTGGTTTTTCCTCCCTATACACAATCTCATAGAAAAGCCGACATCACACTAGCACTGATGTTGTGTTTGAAGATCTGGTCAGGTTGATTGGAAGGGATATAATCATCATCTACCTTTCTCCACATCACAATCAGAATCAATTTCAACTCTAGCATCATAACCAAAGTAGTATCACAACCCATTTCAATACCAATATTTTGACCCACTCCGGAAGATGTACCGTCGCCGGGACCACCAATTTCATCACACATTTTAACACCATATTTTGACCCATACCATACGATGCACCACCACTACAATCACCAATTTCAATACCCATTTCAGCTTTATAATTTGCTCAACAGAAGAAAATAAAATCAAAAGAAATATTTGAGATTCTCATTTCAAAATTAAACAATAATGATTTAACAACAACATTTCGATGGAAGGAATAACATATTTCGATGGATTCTCATTTCAAATTCTACACATTTCATTGAAATGGAGTTGGTGAGTTGTCGGAGCATGAACATCGCATTCTAATGATTTAACAATAACATGACAGCCAATTTATTAATAAATTTCAAAATCTCAATTCACAACAACACAAAATCGAACGTACATTTTCAATGGAAGGAGCTAATATCAAAATACCAAACTTGGACAAGAGATGCCTACATAAAATACGACTGTGTGCTTTATTTTCTTGTTAAACTAATATTTTTGATGATTTATGTTAATTTGTAGTGTAACGTCTGTGAAGAGGAGCTGGGCCAAAGGGATGAAAAGAGATTGGAGAAGATAGAATGATTGGAGTTAGGTCAGGTTTTTGTACATGTGCAGTAATGTCTTTTCATCAATTTAAATTTTTTTGTTTGACTAAATATGCAATATGTAATTTTTCAAAGTGTGGTTGTAAAGTGAAATATGATGTAAACTATATTACGTCGATGTAATTTTTCCTTGTTATAAAGTAGACTCGACCAAGGGTCATCATCGACCCTGAACTGGCCCGAAACCGGACCGTGGTCAACGGGCCGATTAATCGGGTCAACGGTTCGAAGGGCCGGACCCATAACCGACCCTTCTATAGAAGGGCCGGTTAAGGGTCATAATTTTGCTAACCCGTGAACCGTCGGTTAAGCGGCGGTTCAATGGTTATTTTAATTTTTTTTACATTTTTAAATTTAAAATATATGTTATGGTGTAGATTTGAAATTATGACCTCAAAATTGAATAGTTAGCTTCAACCACTAAGCTATAAGAGCCTTGTTGATCTAAATATAGTGTTATAATTTATATATATTAACCAAACAAATATATTTTACACATTTGACTTATCTGAGCTTGAATTTATTTCACGTTATTTTATATTTAATCCATGGATGAAAACACATTCAAACACATTTTACACTTTATTTCAAATTTTAATAATATTTTTAATTTTGTTTAAAAAGTAAGGGTCAAACCGTAACCGTAATCGTTGGTTAACCGTAACCGTAATCGGAACCGTAACCGGCGATTCATGAACCGTAACCGAAAACGTCAAGGAAGGTTAAGGTTAAGGGTCGATGTTTTTTGAACCGTCTAACCGGCAGTTCTGAACCATGGTCGGGTCTATTATAAAGTGATATGTATAGTGATATCATGACAGCTTAAGAACGACAATGACAAAATCCTCTAACATTAGCATTTCGACCATTATTTCTTGATGGATAACTTCCTTTTTCATTGTTATTACCTGCAAAAAACATGAAATTCTTCCATTGCTGCTTCAAATAACTTAAAAGTATTTGGGATTCACAGTTAATAAACGATAGTTTTAAGTCTTGCATGATGGTGGTCTAGGATCGATCATGACGATCACAACTAATCATTTAGACACTGCTTGATACAATGTGTGATATAAGATATGTGATAGATGAGTAGTTCAAAATTATTATACATCCCACCCTTATCAATTACCAACGGTGCCTTAAATTATACAACAACCCAAGTATAAACAGTCATACTTACACAGTTCTTACATGCAATTATTGTTATGTCGTAGTTGGAATACTCGAAACTTAACCATATATTAATGTGATAATACATTGAAACACACCTACATTTTGGGTTATTCCCGGTTCAGTATCTAAGTTTTCAGTAACACTGTTTAGTCCCTAAAAGTTTTAAAAAAATCATGGTTAATCCCCCAACATCTTCTAAGGTAATGTATCAGAATGTTAATGTATAAAAGGTTTTACATTTTTCTAAACCCTCAGATATGGTAACTCGTGAGTTGCAACCTATTAATTAAACTACTTGTCCACTATTTTCTTTGAAAATCAACCTAATAAATCATAAATCTTTTAGTAATATATTACACTTGTAATTAGGAATAACAATGTTTAATAATTCATAGAGTTGACCGAGTAGCTATAGACCTAACCATGGTTTCAAAACCGACAGTTCTGGTTTTAATAGAAGATAAAATCAGATCGAATACCGAACCACTTATAAACGGTTTTGGTTCCGATTTATGGCGTTTTGGATTCCGGTTTGGTTATGATTTGAACCAAATTTCACTTATTTAAATTCCAAACAATTAGCAAATCAATATTAGTTCTTTGAACTTAAACTTTTTCACTTTACTGTCTTTATACCTGATATTTTACTAGCATCAGTATCCATGAGGACTATCCCCTTTGGGCCATTAACACAGAAGCTCACATTTTCTAAAGCAAAATATGGTTCCATTCCAAGATTCTACATCAAACAGAAGAAGATTTTGCAATTCCTCTCCCACTTCAAGAACACATGATACAATATAATCCGCCAACACATAATCGAAGCTTCAAGCATTGCAGAAGATTTTACTCGAAGTATAAAACCTCCCATCGATGTGAAGTTTGCTAAGTGTTCACATTTCACAGTAAAATGAAGAAACGAGAAACCTTTTCTTATCCACCGAGTCTCATGTAATCGCTTCCATTAATGTTCTTTTATGATATAGCCATTGATTTATTTATTTTTCTTGGAGTTCTACGTGGTTAGATGCAACTAGTAGGCTAAAAGAAGATGGATTTTGGCAACGAACTCCCATAAATATGCAAAACACTCACTCCATGTAAGGGGTAATGCACTATATTTTACAAACCACATGGGGTAAAAGATTTATTTTGAAAACCAAGAGGTAAAATATCTATTTCCACAGCTGTCTCTTTACAAGTCACATGGGGTAAAATGCCTATCAACGACATCACATGGGAATAAATTGCCACTGACTCAAAAGAAGATGACGAAAGTGAGATTTAAGAAAAGCAAGAAGTATTAACCATCTTGTTCTAAGTAATCAAAATTGCATCAATGCAGGTGAAAATGTAGATACCTTGATGTTAAAGTACGTGAAAAGAGCAAGAAATTAGCCGACCAAAGAGAAAAATCACTTGGACAATCATAATTTTATTTGAGAAGTGTTTAAAATAGAGAGAAAAATGGTTAATTTAAACCTCCACAGAAGGAAACCATAAAACAGCATCTTTCACAGTAACATGTTGAACTATAGTGGGAGTAGTTCAATCTTTCCTAGGAATTCCAAGCCTCCGACGGAAATCCCCTTCCATGTGGGGAATCCCTTCACGTAACTTGATCTTCGGTTCCCAGCCAAGCAACTGATTTGCCTTCGTTATGTCTGGCTTTCTCTGTCGAGGATCATCAGGAGTATTTTCCACTGTCAAGATTTTCGCACGAGGATTAATCATCTGCAATGCCACGAAATTTAAGGCTCCAATTAGAGGACAATCAAGAATATACATGGAAATATGCAAAACACAGAAAGTCACCTCTTTCACGGTCTCAGCAAGCTCAAGCATCGTGAATTCACCTGTAAGAGTAGAAAAGTATATTTTTTCGTTAACTTTGTAATTTAATTGAGATGCGGAAGGATTCAAGAATAGTAGTTTAGCATCGGAATCTTGGTTTGGAATTTGAGTGATGATATAAACCTGGATTGCCAATGTTAATTGGCCCAGTATGATCTCCTTCCATTAATCGAACAAGTCCATCAACCTTCACCAAAAGAACAGAGTACATCTATATATTTACAACATAACATGAACTTAAATTTCACAAGCAAAACAAGTTGATGATCTCGCATACCAAGTCAGAGACGTAGCAAAAGCTTCGTGTTTGTGTTCCTGGTAACTGAACTGTCAAAGGTTCATCACTGAAAAGATTTGATAGAGTTTTAAATTATTTGTCCTATACATGAATGGTATTCGTGTTGATTGATCCTGATCAAAACCTGATTTTCTTGAAGAGGATAATTGTATATTGTGAAGGTTACCGTATCGCTTGAGCAATAAAATTACTGACAACCCGACCATCATCGATGTTCATCCGTGGTCCGTAAGTGTTGAAGATCCTCGCAATACGTATTTCTGCAGTAGTACAACCAATCGATACATTAAAGATCAACTATACATCAATATTCAGTGAGAAGGGGAAAAACAATAACCAATTCCATGTTGCCTATGATAATCAAACATCAAAGTTTCAGCTACCCTTTTTCCCTCATCATAACAACTCCTTACACCTGAAATGCCACATCAAACAATGATATAACAATGCCTTGAACGCAATATCTTCTCAGTAACAATCATGTTATAAACTCTCACTAGCATCACGATACCTATAGGGTTCACATTGCCCCAGTAGTCCTCAGTCTGAGGGTGGACAAGCGGATCACCATAAACTTCTGATGTTGACGTCAGTAAAATCCTAATCAGATGGTAAATATATTAAATTAACAGATCCATCTGATATGAGACGCGAGTACATAACATATTGAGAGAGTTAGAACCTTGCTCCTACTCGTTTGGCAAGTCCCAACATGTTTAGGGTGCCAATAACATTTGTCTTTATTGTCTGTTGAGAAACATCATAAAGGGAGAGTAAGAAAATTTACTACAATCGTATATTATGCCAATCAAAGAAGACAATAATTCTTCAAAAATAATGCAGGTTTCCATTATATCTCAATCATGTTGTAATTCAACCATATATGGTAATGGTTTCAAATCACTAAAATAGAAGAAATAGAGATTGCCTCATGACTAACCTTAACAGGATTGTATTTGTAGAAAATAGGGGAAGCGGGGCAAGCAAGATGGTATATTTGATCGACTTCAATTAACAATGGCTCTGTCACATCTGCAAAAGAAAATCATGAAGAAATATATGAAATGAGGGATAAATTCACATTGAACTCTACTGGGATGTAAACAAGAAATGTGATAAATGCATCATTAGATGGTCAACCATGGCGGATTAGCTCAAATCGTGGATGACCAATCCATTTCTTTAAGTTGTCCTTTGAGCCAGTGAAGTAGTTATCCATGACAATCACCTGAATAAAACGAATAATAAGCAATTTTTTGGAAAACAAACTTGGTCAATATGAGACAAAACTTTGTAACGCACACCTCATTCTTCTCATTTTCCATTAACTTGTCAACTAAGTGAGAACCAATGAATCCAGCTCCACCAGTGACCAAAATTCTCATGTTTGCCTGTCGTTAATATAATTGAAATTTTCGTAAGGTATATCATCAAATTACAAATAATGAAAAAATATGCACAATCCAGGGTAAAAAATGGTAGAATCAAGCTATTAAGAAATATTTCATACACGAAAAAAAAAAACAGACAAAAAAAAAACAGCTGTCAAACTTATGCCTTTCTCCTTTTCTTCAAAATGATTTCGATGTAGTCCATCAAAAAGACAACAAAGGGTAACATCCAATCTATTAAAAAATTATACAAATAAGCATCAAGAAATAGAGAAGTCTCGAGCCTACGGATAACACATCTCTACTGCTGCCTACACGAGTTTGATCAAAATATAGTTTACTTTTCTCATCGGATTCGTTGCACTATCAAAACCCTGGTAGCACAACTTAACAAGCGACACAACAGGACACTGAATCAATCGAAGCAACATTATTTAATGAAACACGTTGGTATCATACCTGGAAAAATTTAGCTTTCCTCAAAGGCGACGGCTCTGGAGGAGGCTTGGTAATTCCATTGTTCTCTCCTTCTGATATTTGATTAGCCATTCTAAGATCCTTTGTTGAATATTGAATCTGAACCAATTAAAGTAAAATAACCATCAATTCCAAACCAGACCCACACACAAATAATTATTAAGTCAGACTAATGCTAGTTACAAAAAAATCAAGAATTTGATGAATGATAAATCAATTGTATTAGATAAGAAAACCCAGCAAAAAACAGAAGAAAACCAGAACAGTTCTGGATCTAGAGTCAACTACCGAAGTCTTCTAAACCAATGAAAGAAACGCCTAAATCGAAGTAATTTTCGTCAAAATGCCAATTAACATCAAAATATTCGAGATCTAATACAATCTTTGTGAAATCCCAGAAGGGAAATTGGGTGAAATGACAAATAAAAAAAATGCCAAATAAATAGCTCAACAGACACCCGGAAGAAAAAAAAATCAAATCTTTATCGTGAGAATAGAGCAATCAAACCCAATCGGTTCATAACCTTAAGTCATCAATCAAACCCAATCAGATCTTTTCATTTAACCAATTATTAACACAAAAATACAACCTTTAAAGCAAAATGAAGCTGCAATACATGCAGATATCTCACAGGAACAAGTCTCCTATCCGATGGCAATAGTGGGAATTAATTTTACTACACTCATTCAAACCCAAAATTAAAACAACCAAAGGAAGAAAATGGAACCAAGTGGATCTCGATTCACTGTCACATGGGACTTACCAACGAACAGAAGATCTTGGAAGATCGCGTGAGAAAGAAAATAGTGTTACTGCAATAGCGACGAGTGGGTATATACTTGATGCTTACATGGTATAGACGCAAAGTCTCACGTTTGTAATAAAATAAAGGGTCAACTTCATAAACATAAATAAGTTTTCATAATTATTATTTTAATCTTTTTAATTTTAACATTAACATCTACCTCCCTTATAATATATTTTTATATTAAATCATAGGAAATTTAGTTATAATTTTTCTTTTATATTTACAAATTAGATGGGATTTTATTGTAATACAATTATTCTATAAAGGACTTATAGGCAGATGTAATTGTTCAAACTAGAGGGGAAAATTTGTAAAACAGTTATTCTACAATGAAGGTATAAATAATTATTCTTAAAATAAAATAAGATCATTATCTACTAAAAAACATCATTATCGTTATTAATATATAATACTTTATTTATTTTAAAAATAAATATTATATTTCGATAAAAAAAATTATATACATATATACGTCCATACACACAAATTTAATTTAAACAAGTTAAAATTATAAATTATTATTCCATTTATTGAGTAGATCATCAAGTTTTTGGGCTACTCTTCCACCTTTTAAAATAATTTTCCCCTTCTGTAAGAAAATAGTGTATTTAATCAATTTATAAAATAATACTATATTATTGTTCATTGGCCAATTAAATTATGTTTCAATGAGATAGAGGATAATCGTGTTTAATAAATTAAATTACATGAAAATATATTTAAAATGGTTAAAAATATCAGCTCAAAATGCAATGTGTAGTCTATATAAATTAAAATTATCACGATCAACATATTCAATTAGGCAAGGCATCAAATTATTTTGACTTAATGCAAGAGCATGAAATAATATTCATCATTGCAAAAATTCCATAATTATTGTTGATATTTCCCTTTTCCATAATGTAAAAAATCCCCAATGTGTTTATTTATATATATAATAAAATAAAGCAAAACAAATTTTAAGATCCCTTGTTCAAAAACATATAATCATAGCCATGTAAAAGAAAAAAGATCAGAACTATGAAGCTTGCATTGCAGAGCTCACTTCTTCCTGGGAATTTCGAGCCTCTTGCGAAAATCATCCTCCATTGGAGGAATGCCATCGCGTAGCTTGATCTTCGGTTGCCATCCTAACAATTCCTTAGCTTTTGTTATATCAGGTTTTCTTTGGCGAGGATCGTCTGGTGTATTCTCCACTGTCACGATCTTCACATCCGGATTGATCATCTGCAAATCATGCCGAACAACAATCATGTATTGATGGTTCTTTGAAGGAGAAAAGGGAGTAAAGTTATAGTGTTTATGGAGTAAGGTGAAGCAGAGGAATACAAAAATGGATTTGTTAGATATAACTAGAACATGGAAAAGTTTTAGAAAGTTACCTCTTTCACAGTCTCAGCAAGCTCCAGCATAGTAAATTCGCCTGCGAGTAGAATCATCAATGAATAATTTGTACAAACTTGAACAGACTGGAATAGTTCATGGAGTATATAAATATGAACCTGGATTGCCTATGTTTATTGGCCCAGTGTTATCTCCCTCCATTAGTCGGATAAGACCATCGACCTTACCAAAAGGATATCAAGTAAGAGAAGTAACAGATTTTATCATGTAATTTTATTGAACAGACTATTAGTATGATGTTTCCTCGTACCATGTCAGAAACGTAACAGAAGCTCCTTGTCTGTGTTCCAGGTAACTGAACTGTTAAAGGTTCGTCACTACATAAAGAGTATAGAGACCGATATCATTCAGAAATTTCTGGGGGACCATTGGTAGCAATCAAGATTTGGATACTTGAAGGAGACAATAGTTACCGTATAGCTTGAGCTATGAAATTACTGACAACACGACCATCATCAATATTCATTCGGGGTCCATACGTGTTGAAAATCCTTGCAATCCGTATTTCTGTACAAAAGTTATGATTTCATGTTAGTTAGGAGTGTACTTAATGGCTACTGATCCACGACTGATGGATAGAAGGGGACGAGTACCAATTCCATGTTGCCTGTGATAATCAAACATCAAAGTTTCAGCTACCCTTTTTCCCTCGTCGTAACAGCTCCTGACTCCTGCAATGCCATGTTAAGGAGTTAAAACATTGTGTGCATGCATGTTTTTTCTCACCTGTTTATTTAAAATGTCATCGAATGTTATTCAAATTGTACGATTACACCGACATATAGAGGACAATCTATCTGATATTAACAAGATGTAGATTCTGGATGGGATACCTATAGGGTTCACATTGCCCCAGTAACTCTCGTTTTGAGGATGCTCGAGTGGATCTCCATACACCTCTGAAGTTGATGTCAGCAAAATCCTAGTAGAAAAATGTGTTCGTAAGTAAAACAAATGTGTTTGTAAGCCAACATTCACACGTAATGAAATAAACAGAATTGAAGTAGAAGTCAAACCTGGCTCCTACGCGCTTGGCAAGTCCCAACATGTTTAGTGTCCCAATGACATTAGTCTTTATCGTCTGTCGAGTTTCATTACATAGGAAAAGGAATGGACTGTAAAAACCACATAATGCTTCATTCGGAAGAAAAAAAAAGTTTCATGATCTAAGTGATTAACCTTGACAGGGTTGTATTTGTAGAAAATCGGGGAGGCAGGACAAGCAAGATGGTATATCTGATCAACTTCAACTAATAATGTCTCGGTGACATCTGCAAGATATAAATATTAGCAAAATATAAAACCAGGGATCCAGAAAGAGTACTAGAATGTAACAGGAATATCTGGTAACCAACCATGTCGAATAAGCTCAAATCGAGGATGACCAATCCATTGCCTTAAGTTATCCTTTGATCCAGTAAAGTAGTTATCCACGACTATAACCTAAGTAGATCGAAAAAATAATTTAGCAAATGAATATCATCGAAGTTATAAACTTGGTTAGTCGTTCACACAGCTAGTGTGAGAAAATGTAAGAAGGTATTCGAACCTCATTCTTCTCGTTTTCCATCAGCTTATCAACCAAATGAGAGCCAATGAATCCAGCTCCACCAGTAACCAAAATTCTCATGTTAGCCTGTCATTAATAAGTCATTGATAAAACCGAGTCTTGTATAGCAGCACAGAAACAGGTAATATTGAGCTCTATGTTTTTCTGATTTTAATAAACAGAATACACGGATCAAGAAGATTGGAATAGTCTTTTAGATCAACGTCCAGAATCCAAATTATATGTCTTCATATATTTTCTTGAATTTTGTTAAAATCTTCTACAAGTAAGACCAATCCCATAAAATGAAGGCATTTTTCCCAAATGAAATAAGCTTAAAAAACACCATGATCTGTCAAGCAGATTCAGTTCCATCGCACCTTAAAAAATTTTGCTCTCCTCAAAGGTGAAGGCTCGGGAGGTGGTTTGGTGGTGATATGGTTTCCTCCGTTTGATGCTTCCTTTGCCATTTTTATGATCCTGTTTTCGTTTCCGAATTCAATTAAAGGAAGATCAATTTCAAACCAAATATCACATACAAATTCATACTGTGTCACTGAAAATCGGCATGAATTCTATTATATATACCGGTCTATTGCCGTGATTTACCCAGAGTGTTTAAACACATTACTATGACAATGAAATATTAGAATACTCATGGTCTCAAAAAACCAACAAAGAAATTTAACCAAAAAATTAGCTACTAATCAGATTTTTCAATTTTCACTACACAATTATCATACAGAAGCGGACCTTCATGCATCGGGTTTGCCATTTATTCATCATACAAGAAGCAGACTTTAAAGAGTAAACCAAATCTATTTAGTCGTAGAACTGCTAAAAAAAAATAAAAACTTTTAGGCAAATTGGAATCAAGCCAAACAAACTCTAGTCTCTTCATAAGATCAAGTCACAGATACGTCTATTAACACATCAATGCACCTTCAGCATACCAAAAAAGGCACAGATTTCAACTGACAGAGAAACGGGGCGAATCCTGGATTTTAATCGAGGGGGCAAGACAGAAATTAATCTCTCTTCTGTTAGTAACACGACCCAAAATTCAAACCCTTTCTGAACTCAATACAAATCAAGTACAAGAAAAAACAAAAACAAAACCCAACAATGATATTTCACAATCCTAAAGCAATTCAACACGGTCAAAACGATTCCAACATACCAAAATTCGTTCCACCATGAACAAATCACCAACACAGATTCAGATATCTGGATTGGAACAGATCTCTGCTTTATATACACAAAATTCCCATATAAAAAAAATAGTTACCTATAAATCAATGATCCAAACCCTTCTCTTAGATGGAACCAATCGCAAAGACTTGACGTTAATTACTATATATAACCAATCACAGCTTCAAAACCCGCAATCGAAAAATATACTATATATAACCAATCACAGCTTCAAAACCCACAATCGAAAAAAGTAAATAATCGACCAATTTGAGGGAAAATAATTAAAAATACGATCAAAAAAATCACTGATGAATAGCGGACACCGAAAGCTAACAAGTGGAGAGAGATGGCGAAATATGTAATCTTAAAGATCACGACGCGAATAAGGAGAGCTTTTGATATTTCAGCGTACCTTAAGGTTTACTCAATGAAAAAAACCCGGGAGACGGGAAGACTTGAACAAACGCTTAAATACTTATCCGTCTCCTTCTTATTATATAGTTTTTAAAATATATTTTCCACTAAAAATTTATAAAGATTAATTTAATAATCTACTTAATTTAAAATGCAAATGAGATAAATTATAAATAACTTATTTATAATATTCTATTTGATTAATTTATTCTAGTAAATTTTTTCATAATTACCAATTGTTGGTGTAATGTTCGGCGTATATCAAAAGTTACAGCAGTAACAATATAACTCAACTTTTTTAAATCGTGTAGCTGCACAAACATCACGTTTCGATCGATCTCATTGTATGGGCAATTGTTGCTACCCAACATTTAAATTAATTTTTTTTGTCAATAAAACCGTATATATATATATATATATAGCAAAAGAGTTTTAATGGATAAGAATTGTGAAGTATGAAGTTGATTTATGTGGATCTGACGCAATTTGACAAAATCTATATTTCTATCTTGTGCTAGTGTTTGTGTTTATTACGTAATCTTAATTATAGTTATATGATGTGTGTATAATCGATAGATTAAATTATATAAAGACAATAATGATTAATATGAAAAAAGATTAGTATATATAAAATAAAATTATATTAATCTCATGTGCTCTTTCATCGTGCCCTTGATTTAATACATTTTTGTATGAATATCTCTATAAGAAAAGATCTAACGATTACGAACTGCGTTATACATGTGTTTCACTCGATATAATCGAAAAAAGAGATCTCGTTATTGCAGTTTGAACACTTTGATTAAACCAAATGTAAGTATAGTATTGTTTATAATTATGAAGCTATGGAAAAGAACAATTAGTTAATTAGTCATTAATTACTTGTATTAATATAAATTGAAATCCAACTTCCAAGCATTAGTCATTACACACGCACCTTACTTCGGATTGGAGAAATCGTAATGGAGAACGTGTGGAGCCGGGTTGGAATGTTTGGTGAAAGGAGGGAAAAACCATGAATACCCTCGTAACAAATTATTTCAATAATTTATTTTTAAAAGATAAAACTTTAGAGTAAAAAGAGGGCATAATACAATTTAGACGAAAATCTATAATTTGGTGGAAGTAAAATGCAATTTTAGGGATAATAAAATTATTTTTTTGAGGGGTGGCGCTTGTCATCTCTTGCCTGATTGTGCGTTCACCCTTAATAGTATTCTAGGATTGGAGAGTTAAATCGCCACTAAAGATGTCATCGATGTAAACGAACACTTATTGAGTTAGGCAGGTAGACTGACCAAAGTCGTTGACAGCTATGGAAATTTCAAGTTATAACAAAGATAAACACCCTAACATAGTATGTGTAAATAACCAGTACCAAAAAAAAAAAAAATTCAATATTTTATAGTATAAAGATTTTTTTTTTTTATGTAATTTAAGATTATGACTTATCAAAGAGATTTTTGTATGATAAACTTTATTCTTAATATATATTATACCAGATGTTTAAAATGGGCTAATATAGGTATAATTGTAAAAATAACTACTGTAGAAATGAGTACCTTTTTTTTTTTGAATAAGAAACTACCTTTTAAACTCGTATGAAAGCTCATAATTTTTTGAGTCGAGCTCTAACTATTTATTGAGTGTCGTTCTACAAATAATTTAATTTAAAACAAGTAGAAATGATCGTATCCCACGCTATTTTATGAAGAAAATATAAATATCATATTTCCAATAACAAATAATTTACAAGTGAAAATGAATTATATTAAATATTTATAGTATTTATGTATAGTATATACTCAATATATATAAATAAGTATAGGGTTTTGGAAACCCGAATAATCTTGGTTTTGATGTTAAAAAAACTTGGTATTGTATTGCTAATATAGTTCATCAAGTGTGCGGTGAATATATCATTATTAGGAGCTTGATGAATTACAAGAAAATAGTTGAAAGTCATCTTATTGAAAACATCAAGATGAACCAAGCTGGATCCGGAGAACAGCAGACTAAATCGATCATATCTCATATCCATGATATTGAAACGATGTGCTTGCAAAGAGATTGAACATCCAACTCAATTTGCTAAAAGTAATATTTCAGAGCAGCAAGGCTGATTCAAGATATAACTATGAGAAAAACCATCTGAAAGTCTCAAATGAACTCTATCTGGAAGTCTAATATGAACTCTCGTTGAAACAACAGCAGCAAGATTGTACCAACTCTGGTATTTGGGCATAATTCTCAGTTCGATTATCGAAATGGAGCGATTAAGTATGAGTTGGAAAGCTAAGAAGAAGATTTGTAAATTATCTTCATAATTAAAAGCTGAATCAGAGTTTAAATGGTGAAAAGCGTTTGCAAGTTGCTGGTTATGCTACTGAAACATGGAATATTTCAGCAGGCGCAAAATCTAGTATTTTGTGCAGCACGCTCTCATTTGATGTCAAAATTGAGTAATTCTTAGTTCTCTGGAAAGCCAAGACAGATATATACAACTTTTATGTTCATCACTTTGTCTAGAAATCAGCAAGTCAAGAGCTACGAGCAAGAGAATAGAACAACGTGGTACCTAGGAATGGCAACGGGTCGGGTATGGGACGGGTTTGGCCAATCCCAGGACCCGCCCCGCTACACATAAAACCCGGACCCACCCCGCCCCGCCTAGACCTCGAACCCGGCGGGTTTACCCGCCCTTCCCCAGTTCCAATTTTTTTTTTTTTTTTTAAAAAAATTAGCTAGAAATCAATTTTGAAACACAAAAGTAGAGTTTTTTGATTAAATTTCATGATGTCTTTAGTAAATATTTATAATAAGTATTGTAAAACTATCTTTAAACTACTAAATATTTATTAATTTGCTCTTATTTCCTTCAAAATGTCCAACTTCTTTAACATGAACACATTAATTTTGATATAAAATTAAATGATGACATTTTATTGTTCAATTAAAGAAGTAACATGTATGATCAATATCATATTTTTTTTTAAAAAAATTAAAAATATATTGTGGGGCGGGTCCGGGGCGGGTTCGGCCAATCCCAGGACCCGCCCCGCCCCGCTTCCAAACCCGGTTGAAGCGGGTCCAGACCCGCCCCGGCGGGGCGGGTTCAATGCGGGTCAGGGTCTGGACCCGTCCCATTGTCATCCCTAGTGGTACCGAGCTGAATTACGTAGCACTGACCAGCCTAGCTGATACTAGATCAACAAAGTATATGGTTGAATTCTGAAAATTGGCCAGAAATCATAATATGAACGTTGTAAGATCGAGAATTGTGCAGAACCTCTCATAACTGCAATATTCTTGTATCTAATATATATATCATTGTTGGAGGTAATAAATACAAGGTTGGGAAGCTAAAATCAAGAATCCAATAGATTAAAAATCAAACCTACTTGGGATGCAAAATAGAGAGTTTGAGATGATGAACCGGCTGAAATACAAGAGCAACCCCAAATTTTCAGGCATCTTCACTTGTTGTACAAATTGATTATGAAATCATTTGTGCCATGTTTAGTACTCTAATCATTATATAAGTGAGTTTAATATAGATGAGTGATATTGTAACTGTAGTACAAGTTGTCCACAGGTTGAGATGAGTTGAGTGTTAGAAGTTTTAGATTGATGGGGAATACCCAGTTAGAGCGAGTTTGTACAAAGTATTGTATACATCAAAGACTTCTAGTAGAATCATTCAATTCGGTGGAAGAAAGTGATACGTAGAAGGGTTATACTACCTTCGAATTTCTCGAAACAAATATATGATCATCTTTATTTTATGTCACATATTACTTGCTTTTTTGATTAAATGATTTTAACTTATGTAATCAGTTTCACAGTAGATTAGTTTGGATGTATTCCACTTGATTTTTTAAACCAAACTCAATATAATTTTTTGATGTAATTATTTCAAGAACACGAGTTACTGTACCTCAAGGTAATTAACGTTGGGTGCGGTCGTGACATCAATAAAAAGGTCCCGAGTTGGATTGACTCCTTTGATACCATTTATAATTTGATTATTCTTTTCTAATATTTAATTATTTTAAATTCTGAAAATTATTTATTGATGTGGTTTTCATTTGGAATAATATAGTGACAACGACAGGGAATGAGTCAAGCTTAAATTTACCTTATATATATTTAATATATATATTGTACGATATTGGGTAGGTTTGGCAGTAAGGTGTTTTGCATTTTACTTATTTATTATTTTTTTTAGGGACGAAGTTGAACTAAAACCTTTTACAATTTTAGTGGCAGGGAACGATAAACCGTCGGGTACCTCATAATATAATGATTTTGTGTAAATAAATAAAAAGGATGTTCGAAATAAATACAGAAAATATTTTTTAGTCTGAACAAATATATATAAATAGTATTTTAATTTATTTTATTTCTAATAATATAAGACTAATAAATAATGCATTTACTAGCTAAAGTGGAAAACTTTTAACAATAATAATTGAAAAATTATTAGTTTATTAATATCTAGTAAATTGATAAAGCGTTCACAAAAAAAAATTTATAATTGGTAAATCGAAGATAACATTTTTTAAAAAAATAATAAAAACATAGATGTGAAACAAATAAAAAGGTAAAAAATTCGCAATTTTTTGGCAGAATAGGAACAACTTAGCAACAAAGATAGGAGTGTCATATTTTGTTACTATTAAATTTATAAAAAATATAAAATAAAACCTATTTATTAATATATTTTAAGTTATTTTAACAATCAAGTTATTTTAGCCATTGCTTCCAAACAAAGACTTTGTTCACAACTAAGTTTTTTTTAACTAATAAAAACAAAGAAAAAAACAAATTTATTAGTCTGTCAAATGTTTTATAATTTATATATTGATGTTCGAATCATCATAAGTTAATTAATAATATACTAAATTGATATCTATCGAACATCACAACTACTAACCATGGGCAAATTTATGAATTTAATGTAGAGGGACACAAGTTAATAATATAAAAATGGGGATATAAATAATTTACGAGGTAAAATGTTATTACTATTATTATTATTATTATATATTTCATACTAATAATAATAAATTTTTTGAGGGGACAAATGCCCTTCGGTTACATATAATTTTGCCCATGACTACTGCTATAATGATGATGGACTCTAGACATTTAACTATTTTTTCTTGAGGGGGGTGCGGGATTTTTACTCAAATATTTTGGGTCACATGCCCGATTCGAACCCAAAGCTATCCAAAAGGACATAAGACTTTTGCCAAGCCAGTTAAGTTATCAATTAACTTGTTGACTCTATATTGTATTTTTTAGTGTATATATACATATTGAAAGAAATAAATGCAAATTCTGGAGTTAATATATTGAAACATTCTTATGATCAAATGCTATAATTATTAGCAGATGCATAATATTATTTTTTGACATCATAAATTCTAGTACAAATGTGTATATGGGCATAAAAAGCTGCAATATGTGAGTTCTAATGTGTCAAGCTTGTTATGTCATAGACGAAAAGCGCACAAAAGAATTTCTGGTACACCAATCACAACAAACATCAACCATGATCTTTTTATAGTGTTCTTAGTTTAAGGGGATCGAAGTATAACTTAGCTATCAACTGCACTTTACGTTACCCCCTCAGATTAAAATAGTTAAAGTCTTTCAGAGTGTCGGTGCGCCTCTGCCTAAGAGAAAACTCTATCTCCACTCCTAATTTTGCTCAATTCCCTCCCTGGCCCAACTCAATATAGAAGAAATTAAGACATATTCCAACCTTCAAATGGAGGCCTTTTTAATGTTATAAACAAAAGGGAGAAATGTTAGGAGTTACATTTTTGGTTCACTTAAGTCTGGTGAAAATATAATAATACAAAAAAATACAATTTTTAAAATCTTTTATTCAAATATATCCAATTTCAAAGTTTCAAATCAATTAGATGTTTTGTTTTGACTCATATACCCCTCAGTGATTTAGTAAATTGTATTATACTCCATTGAATTTTATTTTGAGGACAAAGAGGCCCATATGTAATATTATATTATCTATCACACCCTTATATTTATAAAAAGATGTATTTTAACCATTTCTTTTACGAGTCTCCTTATTTTTGGATCTTTGGCACAGAATGGTATCATGGCCTAGGTTTATTCTATAAATATTGAAATAATATTTTGAATATTAATATTATCATAAATGGAGGAGACAATACACGAGAATATGCATCCGAACGAATGTTCGATATATCCTCATACAGATGGTACTTCCAAAAATTGGAAGCATTAAATCAAAAACATCTGGCGGAAGATCAACGCTTCAACCATAAGTGTAAATTATTTACGAGGAACAACTGAATGCCTACTTGGCATAAACTATTAAAAGAAACTGGAGATGATGGCTAAGATGCTTCATCAAGTGAACCTCAAACTACAGTTTCAGTTAGACGAATTTCAAGAAGACGATCATATCAACATGGATATTTTTTATTTCAAAAATCAAGAAGTTCTTATTGATGAATGGGCTTCAGCACATCATGAACACTTGATCTAAACAAAGAAGGATTCATATTACTCCATAATATGAGTCTGTAAGGATCATCCAAAATTGATTGGGAACTTACTGACCCAAGTACCAAGGAAGAAGTTCTAGCCGGAGAGTCCCTAAAAACAATTGTGGACAAGATGGCCAAACCTTTTAAATTCTGTTTCATTGGAGTTGGTTACTTCGAAGGAATGGAGCAAGAGAAGGAAAAAATATAGACAAGCTCTATATATCCTGGAACTACATGATATCTGTTATGTAGACGAGTACATCAATCTCTTCATAAAGTACAGATGGAAGGAAAGATGACCAGATAAGGATGCAATCGAGCTGTTCTTTGCCAAAATACCGAGTCCATGGAGAGAAATGCTTATCCAGGAATAGACACCGCAAGAAACAAAAACGGTGGCCAGGAGAATGTCATTTCTTAAAGTAAAGCTTGCGGAGTGGTGTCATCAAGCGAAACTCCAAAAGAACTACAAGAAGCTAAGAGGAATCAACAAAATGCTCATCTTTGTTGAACATGGAATGATATCCCTACAATCATCGGAAACTACCCCCCAAAGGCTGAAGATGAAAAAACACTGAAGTCATCTTTATGCCCGAGGAAGTAATTCGAGAAGAAGTGGGTCTTCATGGAGACCAAGGAAGTTCTGGTCAAAGCAGAAAGCCCAAAGTTACAGATCAGGAAAAATATCAGGACCAACTAGGAGTAGAACCTCGTCAATAGGTTCTAATCAAACAAGTTCTAGCAGAGCACCGACAAAGAGAATTTTCAGACGCACTCATACTTGTGCGAATGAAAGTTTCAAAGATTGTAACTGCTGGACGTGCGGAGCAAGAGGACACATCTCTACAGATTGTCCTGAGAATCAAAATCAAGGAATGAAATAGTTCGAGCATACCAAGTAGTTTGAATATGTGATGTCCCCGAAATGATTAATTGGAATTAAGGCATTAATTATGTTTATATGATTAATTATGTGGATAATTGATTTACGTGTTGAAATTAATTATCACGATGAAATGCTTAGTCACATGATAGGTATGACCCGGGGGGGGGGGGGGGGGGGGGGGGTTACGTTTCAAGGTGCATGTTATGCATGATAGGAAATGGGGTGTTAACATGATTTAATTGTGTTGATTGTTAATTATGAGGAAAGTATGGATTTAATAAAGTTGGTTGCATTTTTGTACAATGCTTTTAAAATACCATGTTGGGGTATTTTATACATCATGTTAATTTTTGGGTACAATTTAATTAACCCATATACCCCACTATACCCTCTTTCCCCTCACTTTACCCTTTTCACTCTTAAATCCCCAATTCATTCCCAAAACCCTTCCCATTCCCCATTTTCGAAATCCTCCAAGGAAGGAGAAGGAAAGTTCCACAAAACTTGTGTTTGTGTGATTCTTGTCAAGATTTGGAGTCTTCAAGAGGTATGGAACACTTCCTAAAGTTTTTATGAAGTTTGGATTTGAAATGGGATGATTTTGAAGTGATTTATATGGGTTTATTTGTGTATATGTTGTATGTTGTTGGGGTATGATTTTTGAAGTGTTTTATGTGGGTTTTAGTGAGTTATGATGATGTTAGTGTTGTTGGAAAGTTTGGGTTTGTATGGTATGGGATTGAGCTTGGAAAATGCTCAAACATGGCGAAAAATCGCGCACCAGCAGGTGGCGATCGATCGCTGGCCAGTAGCCATTTCACGTAGCAGGCGATCGATCGCCTCAAATGAAGCGATCGATCGCCGCAAGGCAAAAAGCGAGGCGATCGATCTCCTCGTGCAGCGATCGATCGCCGCTGTTTAAAACATGGCAAATGATGATTTTTGTTGAATTTTTGGTATTTGGCTATTGTTTAGCTTCTAATATCGATTTGTATGGTTGTGTGGTGTTGGGATATGCCCTAAGACAAGTCATTAGATGATTGTTTAAGACTTACAATGTTTATGGTTTTATGAATGGCAATTCATTATTATATATTATTCTTTTAACTGTGCATTGTGAATTAATATATGTGTTAATGTCCTTAGAATAATATTGTATTATTCTTAAAGATGTCCCTAGTCAAGTATTATCATGAATAGGGATAATGATAATACGTAGAGACTAGTATATGTTGATCGATGAATTGTTCATTGATATGAGATATCAAATCAACATATGGGTACATGTTAGAGAACGATGTACTGGACAGACCCACCATGAGAATGCAACATGGATAGTTATATGATCGTCATATGCAATTCTCATAGTGATAATAATGTATGAAATCCTTACGATTTGTGATCATCAGAGATCCCAACATAAGGAGTTATGTATCTTGATATCGTCAAACGTTACCCGTAACAGGGTATACTATAAAGGCGACTATTGGATACACTACGAATTATGTAGAGGGATGTTGACTGATCGAGATATGATTTGTCCCTCCTATATAACAGGAGATGTGTTTGGCCCTTGATCAAGTGAGAACTAAAATGCATGGCCATGCTCGAATGAGTCGATATGAGATATCAAGCTTATTCGTTTATTCTAGTTCTACTTGGGGATCAAGAAATAAAGATTGGATATACGAGTATGACTGTTCCATGACTCGTGTTCAATCTTTACACAAAGGACAAAGGGATTAAGTTACATGATTAATATTATCACAAGTTCTAAAGGTTATGTCGAGTCATTGACATTCTTGTAATTTGGGTAGCATTGATGTGTTGCTAGATACCGCTCAATGCTTGAGACGTAAAATGAGATTTTATGTCACTGCCAACATTACAAGATCCTATCGGGTCGCACAAAAGATTAAATCGAGAAGGAAAATTAAATTCATGAGATGAATTAAATAATTAAGAGGAGTCTTAATTAATAATCATAATGATTAATTAAATCATGGGCTTAAGCCCATGAGGCTTTATGAAAGCCTTTAATTAATCATATATAATATGATTGCAAGGTGTTTAATTAGCAAGGTGTTTAATTAGTAAGACAACTTCATATCATTAAACCTACATCCAAACTTGAAGCACACGGCCTCCAACCGATGTAATCTTGCAATCGTTGCCTGAGAGCTTCAGTCAATTTGTAGTAAATTACAATATGACTGACATGGAAAAGACTCTACCACAATTGCTTGGTATGTTGAGAATATATGAAGCAAATACTAAGAAGACTAAGGCCACAAATGTCCTTATTGTGAATAAGGGCAAAGGAAGGGCCAAAGCTAAAGGCAACAAGAAAGCAAAGAAGGTATTTGCTAAATCTAAGCCAAAGTCTTCTGCACTGAAGCCAAAGGGAGGGATAGCAAAGGAAGGGAACTGTTTCCATTGCGGTGAGACCGGCCATTGGAAAAGAAACTGCAAAGTATATCTGGAGGATCTAAAGAAAGGAAGTGTGACTTCCGCTTCAGGTATTTTTGTTATAGAAGTCAATTTATCTACTTCTTCATCATGGGTATTAGATACTGGATGTGGATCTCACATTTGTGTAAATGTGCAGGATCTCAAAAGGAGTAGGACGTTGGCGAAAGGTGAAGTAGATCTCCGAGTTGGAAATGGAGCAAGAGTTGCTGCATTAGCTATATGAGATTATCATTTAGCTTTACCTTCTGGTTTATCATTGATTTTAAAAGACTGTTATTTTGTGCCTTCTATTACTAAAAACATAATATCTATTTCTTGTTTAGACAAGTATGGTTTTTCATTTATAATAAAGGACAACTGTTGTTCTATTTATTTAAATGATATGTTTTATGCTAGTGCACAAATGGTGAATGGTCTTTATGTATTAAATCTTGATATGCCTATCTATAACATAAATATTAAAAGGATTAAAAATAATGATTGTAATCCGACTTATCTCTGGCACTGTCGCTTGGGCCACATAAACGAGAACCGCATATCTAAACTTCATAAGGATGGAGTATTAGATTCATTTGATTTTGAATCATATGAAACATGCGAATCTTGTTTGATGGGCAAGATGACTAAAGCCCTTTTCAAGGGACATGTTGAAAGGGCAAATGTTTTATTGGGACTAATACATAGTGATGTATGTGGACCAATAAGTACACAAGCTAGAGGTGGTTTTCAATACTTCGTTACATTTACTGATGACCTCAGTAGATATGGGTATGTGTACCTAATGAAACATAAACATGACACCTTTGAAAAGTTCAAAGATTTCAAGAATGAAGTACAAAACCAACTTGGCAAAAGTATCAAAATCCTTCGATCAGATCGAGGAGGTGAATACTTAAGCCAAGAATTTCATGACTATCTAAAGGAGTGTGGGATAGTCCCACAACTCACTCCTCCGTATACTCCACAATGGAATGGTGTATCCGAGAGGAGAAATCGAACCTTGTTAGACATGGTTAGATCAATGATGAGTCATGCAGATCTTCCGATATCGTTTTGGGGACACGCTCTAGAAACAACGATTTTCTTACTGAACCGTGTTCCATCTAAATCAGTGGAAAAGACACCATATGAGATATGGACTGGGAAGTGTCCTAGTATGTCTTTTATGAAGATTTGGGGTTGTGAGGCTTTCGTTAGACGTCACGCCACTAACAAACTTGGACCCAAATCTGATAAGTGTTTATTTGTGGGGTATCCTAAGGAAACGAAAGGATACTATTTCTATTATCCCACCGAGAACAAAGTAGTTGTTGCTCGGACTGGTGTATTTCTTGAAAGGGAATTTATTTCTAGAAAAACCAGTGGGAGAGAAATAGAACTTAGTGAAGTTCAACCACAAGAAAACACTGAACCTGAGATTGAGATGGAAACAGAGCAGGCACCGCAAGCTGTTGTGGAAGAAGTACCTGCTCAAGAGACACAATCCCAGCGTAGGTCTGTAAGAGAACACCGGGAGCCACAGAGATATGGATTTCTTGTGACTCAACAAGGTGACTTACTACTTATTGATGAGGATGAGCCGTCATCTTATCAACAAGCTATAATGGGCAATGATTCTGAGAAATGGCAAGAGGCCATGAAATCGAGATGGAATCCATGTATACAAACCAAGTATGGACTTTGGTTGATCCACCTGAAGGGGTACGACCCATAGGGTGCAAATGGATTTTCAAGAAAAAGACCGATATGGATGGTAACGTACAAACCTATAAAGGTCGGCTGGTTGCAAAAGGATTCAAACAAATTCATGGTATTGACTATGATGAAACCTTTTCACCAGTGGCCAAGGTTAAATCCATAAGGATCTTACTTGCAATAGCTGCATTTCATGATTATGAAATCTGGCAGATGGATGGCAAAACAGCTTTCCTTAATGGAAATATGCTCGAGGATATGTACATGACACAGCCCGAGGGTTTTGTCGATCCAAAGGATGCTGGAAAGATATGCAAGCTACAACGATCCATTTATGGATTGAAGCAAGCTTCTCGGAGTTGGAATCTTCGTTTTGATGATGCAATCAAAGAGTTTGGTTTTATCAAAAATGAAGATGAACCTTGTGTCTACAAGAAGGTCAGTGGGAGCGTAATCATTTTCCTAGTGTTGTATGTAGATGACATACTTCTTATTGGAAATGATATCCCTGCCTTGCGATCTGTAAAGATTTGGCTAGGGAATTGCTTTTCGATGAAAGACTTAGGAGAAGCCACCTATGTATCAGGAATCAAGATCTATAGAGATAGATCGAGAAGGCTTCTTGGTCTAAGTCAAAGTACATACATAGACAAGGTGCTTAAAAGGTTTAGCATGCAAGAATCCAAGAAAGGATTCGTGCCTATGACACATGGTATTTATCTCTCGAAGGAACAGTGTCCTTCAACACCAGATGAGAGACAACGCATGAGTAAGATTCCATACGCGTCAGCTATTGGATCTATCATGTATGCCATGATATGTACTCGTCCCGATGTATCGTATGCTTTGAGCATGACGAGCAGATATCAAGTTGATCCAGGTGAAGGTCACTGGATTGCTGTCAAGAATATCCTAAAGTACTTGAAAAGGACTAAGGATACATTCTTGATTTATGGAGGTGAGGAAGAGCTCAATGTAATGGGTTACACTGGTGCAAGCTTCCAAACCGACAAAGATGATTTTCGATCGCAATCTTGATATGTGTATTGCCTGAATGGAGGTGCTGTGAGCTGGAAGAGTTCAAAGCAAGAAACAGTAGCCGATTCTACAACGGAAGCTGAGTATATTGCTGCCTCGGATGCAGCAAAGGAAGCTGTTTGGATGAGGAAGTTCATTTCTGAACTTGGAGTGGTGCCTAGCATTAAAGATCCGATAGAACTCTATTGTGACAACAATGGAGCGATCGCATTGGCTAAGGAACCAAGATCTCACCAAAGATCCAAGCACATACTTAGGCGTTTCCATTTCATTCGAGAAATCGTTGAAAGGGGAGATGTTAAAATATGCAAAGTACCAACAGATGATAATGTATCTGACCCATTGACGAAGCCGCTGTCACAGCAGAAGCATGATCGTCATACTAGATCTCTAGGCATTAGGTATATGTCTGAGTGGTCTTAGTGCAAGTGGGAGATTTGTTGGGATATACCCTAAGACAAGTCATTAGATGATTGTTTAAGACTTACAATGTTTATGGTTTTATGAATGACAATTCATTATTATATATTATTCTTTTAACTGTGCATTGTGAATTAATATATATGTTAATGTCCTTAGAATAATATTGTATTATTCTTAAAGATGTCCCTAGTCAAGTATTATCATGAATAGGGATAATGATAATACGTAGAGACTAGTATATGTTGATCGATGAATTGTTCATTGATATGAGATATCAAATCAACATATGGGTACATGTTAGAGAACGATGTACTGGACAGACCCACCATGAGAATGCAACATGGATAGTTATATGATCGTCATATGCAATTCTCATAGTGATAATAATGTATGAAATCCTTACGACTTGTGATCATCAGAGATCCCAACATAAGGAGTTATGTATCTTGATATCGTCAAACGTTACCCGTAACAGGGTATACTATAAAGGCGACTATTGGATACACTACGAATTATGTAGAGGGATGTTGACTGATCGAGATAGGATTTGTCCCTCCTATATAACAGGAGATGTGTTTGGCCCTTGATCAAGTGAGAACTAAAATGCATGGCCATGCTCGAATGAGTCGATATGAGAATATCGAGCTTATTCGTTTATTCTAGTTCTACTTGGGGATCAAGAAATAAAGATTGGATATACGAGTATGACTGTTCCATGACTCGTGTTCAATCTAAACACAAAGGACAAAGGGATTAAGTTACATGATTAATATTATCACAAGTTCTAAAGGTTATGTCGAGTCATTGACATTCTTGTAATTTGGGTAGCATTGATGTATTGCTAGATACCGCTCAATGCTTGTGACGTAAAATGAGATTTTATGTCACTGCCAACATTACAAGATCCTATCGGGTCGCACAAAAGATTAAATCGAGAAGGAAAATTAAATTCATGAGATGAATTAAATAATTAAGAGGAGTCTTAATTAATAATCATAATGATTAATTAAATCATGGGCTTAAGCCCATGAGGCTTTATGAAAGCCTTTAATTAATCATATATAATATGATTGCAAGGTGTTTAATTAGTAAGACAACTTCATATCATTAAACCTACATCCAAACTTGAAGCACATGGCCTCCAACCTCAAAATTGCTCTCGGCTTCCACTTGATAGCCGAAGAGGATTTTGTGAAATATTGGGCGTGCCTTTCGATTTGGAATCGATTGTGTTTCTTGTTCCAGTTTAATAACTTGTCTAGCAATTTGTTATTAAACTATCCCTTCACCCGATTTGATCGTGTGGATACCGTTGAGGCAAAACTCATTGAGTTTTGCTATTGACTCGGAGAAGGCGTAGGACGTGGTGCTGCTCCGTGGATTCTGCTTCAAACACGCTACAAGCGTGAGACCTTCGTATACCTTAATTCGATATGATAACCTATGTATAGATCTGCTGGTTTGTAATCCTCAAAATTTTATTCCGCTGCGTTGTATGCTCTAAGGATTACTTACATGTGGAACCATCCCAGGTGCCAACAACATCGAGAAGATAGAGTTCTTCAATTTCTCCACTTTTGGAATTAAGGTACGTAAGAAGCGTACGGGCATCGGACGGTAACACACTCCTAACTATGACTTGATTGCATAAGTATTTATGATGACTATGATGATGATTGTGATAAGTAAGTTTATGATGATGATGTTTATGATGATGATTGTGATAAATAAGTTTAAGATGATGATGTTTATGAAGATGATATGATAAGTAAGTTTATACGATGTTTATAAAAGGGTAAGATGCCCATATGGTAAGATGCCATACAATGTTATTATGTGGTAAGATGCCCATATGGTAAGAGGCCATACAATGTTATTATGTGGTAAGATGCCACGGGGTAAGATGCCCATATGGTAAGAGGCCATACGATGTTATTATGTGGTAAGATGCCACGGGGTAAGATGCCCATATGGTAAGATGCCATACAATGTTATTATGTGGTAAGATGCCACGGGGTAAGATGCACATATGGTAAGAGGTCATACAATGTTATTATGTAGTAAGATACCACGGGGTAAGATGCCCATATGGTAAGAGGCCATACGATGTTATTGTGTGGTAAGATGCCACGGGGTAAGATGCTCATATGCATGAAGGTAAATCAGGGTCAACAAAAAGAAGTTAACGAATAACCAACAAGTTTACTTAACCAAGACTTCGTACATTTACTGTTATATGTTGTTATGATGCTTATATGATGATGATGTTATAAGATGATGATACTATAAGATGATGATGCTTATATGATGATGATGTTATGAGATGATGATATTATAAGATGATGATGCTATAAGATGATGATGCTTATATGATGATGATGTTATAAGATGATGATATTTATAAGACGATGATTTTAATTATTCATGTCAAGAATTAATGATTATATGCATGGCTATGAAACAGGGACAACCAAAGAGGGTTAATGCAATTAACCAGGAAGTATATGTTACCAATTATTTTCATGCATTTATTTATATGCCATTGCCTTATGATGTTAAGTAACGATGTACATGCTCATGATGGGTTGTTCCTGTAGGTACACTTTTGGACCAAAGGCTAAGGGTCGGGTTGAGGCAGTGAGCTGAAAGGAGCATGAAAGAAGATAGGATACATGACTTTTGGATAGTCTCTACTCTAGGAGTAGTATAATTCTATCGCTTTAACATTCATTATTGAGAATGTAATTAGTTAAGTTTTGAAATTTCATTGTTGGCCTGTAATCTTCTTAGCTCAAAACTACAACCGGGACCCCAAGACGTTATTAATGCATGTTTAGTCCATTATATGTGTTTAAGATGATGTTAAGGTAGGAAGACCCTACAGAATATGCTGTTTATTTCCAGGATTTTGTCCACGTGTATCAATTTGAGGATATTCTCTCAGATGAAAGCATATACGAAGAAGAGATCTATCCTGATCATGGAGGTGATTCCAGTTCAAAGTCAAAGTGAATGAGAGTTCCTTCAACACATGATCAGGGAAGAGCTGTCAGGATTTTTCTCTCATACTACTGTTTCTCATAAAAATCTTATGAGGATCATGAAAGAAGAGCTACAGCTTCAGATGTATGACGGCTTTACAATTGGAGCAATGGAAAAACCCATGTATATGATTGGTCTTCGAAGTAGGAAGCATCAGATTATTCATAAGATAACAACATGTGAATTTACGATCCCGATGGAATTCAGGAGAAACCAAATTGAGAAGCAGTTAATCCCCTACAAAGAAATTTAGTAGATTAAGAATAAGGTGAAAAGAGAACTTGCTAGCACACTCTCATGGATTTATATCGGAGCCATTAGAGTCATCATCAAAGAAACTTTCAAATAAGCAATTGATTCGCCACCCAACATGACAATCTTTGATAAGAGAATCTCAAACCTCAAAGACACTTGTTTGGGAGCAGTTAATTTGTATGCTGGAAAGATAGCCTCCAACGTTTATCCAGAATCGCATACAATTTGGGAGATCAAGATTTCAACAAGGTTCTTACACTTCATCAAGACTTTAAAAGAAACGATTTGGTGAAAGAAGGGAATATACCTTACTCGATCACCTATAAGGTGTCTTACGCGCTCTCGAATACACATAATTCAGAAGTATTCTTGAGAAAAGAATTCATCGAAGTCCCCGGAATCTTCGAAGATTTTGCAAAAGCAGTGTTGCCGGATATTATTGATACTCTGACAATTGGAAAAATCGACATGAGGATACATGACCAGCCTGTTTTGAACAGAAGCATGAGCCTTATGATCGAGCCAAGAAGAATGTATTTCCAACAGGATAGGTTAATCAACAAGCATCCCGGGGAAAAACAAAAGGCATTCTCAAGCAGGATTCAGAAAATCCCAGATATCTTCAAAACAAATAGAGTTCTGAAATGTCCAGAAGGATGGCGAGAAGTTGAAATAATCTTCGACATTACGGAAAAGGATAACATCTTTCCTTGTGATGTCTTATATTATTTACAACAACATACAGTTGGCAGGTATCAAGCAAACCTCAAAATTGGTGAAACTGATCTCAAAATTGGTGGATAACAGGAAGAATCCCAAAACAGCTTATTTTTTGGATTGAGTTTCTTGAGGAACACAAACCTTGGGAAAGATTGCAGGATGGAATGGAATTCACGGTGGATGGAAAAAGATACAGAATCCAATGACCACTAGTCCTTTCTCAATATATATCTCGGTCGGGATGTTATACGGGAAATATCAAGCAGAATATTTTGCAGCTTATAATGATTTAGGAGCTGAAATATGCACTTTCAAACGAGACATCTTCCCTAAAGAAGTTGGTGAAAAATTACCAGCCATTGCCGGAGAGACTTTTCCAAGCGAATTCCTGTTCTTAATGAAGAAGTCCAGTCAGCAGAGATAATAATCGGAGAAGCAGGCGGTAACCCCTAGTACAAAGTCAAGACTCTACCTATATATTTCCATGATACATGAGCTAATATGCTACTAGTAAACAATTGCCTACTGACATTCAGGCGGTTCACATAGGAGAACGAGACTAGAAGGCTTATTTTCACAACCCTTTGTGATCATAAGATCATTGTCCAGCGACTAAGGGAGTCATTTCACCGAAAATTCTCTATTAGTTTTCGCAGCAAGCATGGTGATGAAGGAAAACTTCGACACCCAAAGATGAAGAATCAGCGGAAATTTGTCGAAGCGATCTTCAACTTAGACAACAGGAAACTGGTCAAAAGCGAAAAATGACTTTTGATAGAATAAATATAATGCCATTCAGAGAATAGTATGAAGATGTGGATGAGGATGAAGAAGAATTTAATCTAGACACCCTACTTTTACTGAAGAAGACATTACATAACGAGGTTCTACAACCTGATGCTACCCTCGAAGAGTAGATTACTATAGAGGAAGTGAAAAGAAAGATTCAGAAGAACTATAATGAGGATCCTATGGCATGGTGGGACAGAAATGAGCTCAAAGCAACTCTGATGGTGAAAGACGGAAACTAATATGAGTTCGTTAGGTACAAACCGATCCCTATGAACCATGAAGATCGGAAGGATATGTAGATGGTATTTAAGGAATATGTTGACCTTAAGTTAATCTCAGTAGGTGTTTTTCCATATCATGGAGAAATTAAAAGAGAAAAACCAAGATTGGTGATCAATTACGAAGGGGTCAACGAGATCTTGGAATTTGATGGATACTATATCTCAAGTAGAGAACATTTGGTAAATTGGAAATGCCAAGGTGTTTTCTAAGTTCGATTGTAAGTATGGATTTTACCAGATTAAGATGGAGGAAGCTAGCAAAAGGTTTACAACATTCTCCACAGCACAAGGATATCTGGAATGTCATGCCAATGTGATTGACAAATGTTCCTAAGATATACCAGAGGAAAATGGATAATTTATTCAAAGATTATTTCAGCTTCATGTTCTTGTATATTGACGACATCCTTATCATTTCAAGAAACATGAAAGAGCATCTTAAACATTTGTAAATCTTTCAGATGTTTGCTACAAGGAAATATTATTACTGTCCGAAAGGAAGGCAGTAATTGTTACAAGACAGATCAAGTTTCTTGGGATTAAATCGATGTATCTGGAATCATCCTTAAAAAACACATTGTTGAGAAGGTGCAAGGATATCCAGATGATATCAAGGATTTGAAGCAGCTTCAGAGTTTTCTTGGAGTTTTTAATTTTGCTGGAATGTTCATTAACAATCTGGCAAGCCACAGGAAGGTGTTCAGTCAACTGCTCAAAAAAGATGTTAAGTTTGAGTGGAATGAAGATCATTGACAAGCTGTCATACAATTTAAGGAGGTTTGCAGGCAACTACCAAAGCTTGCAATTCCGAACGATGAGGATGAACTGGTATTATACACAGATACCAATGATCATTGGTGGGTAGCAGTTCTCATGAAAGCCACACCAGATAGAGAAATGTCATGCAGATATTACAACAGTCTATTTACAGGCAGTGAAGCAATCTGGTGGCATGTCAACGAAAAGGAATTCTTTGCAGTATGAAAGGCCTTTAAAAAATGGACACTATTTTTACTTGCAAAGAAATTTATCTTGAAAATAATAATACAAGTGTTAAGTTTTCTAAAAAATAAAATTGAATCAAAACCAAAAAAAGCTAGACTTTTAAGATGATAACTTGAATGCCAATATTATGATTATGATATTGTCATTGTGAAATCTGATAAAAATGTTCTTGCAGATTTCTTGACACGAGATGGAGGGACATGTTGTTAGCGATACCCTCAAAAGAGTTAGGCATCTCAGGGAAAATTTAGAGATACTTAAACGAGATTTTGTGGCTCTTTGTTTCAATGCTGAGGTCGCAGGATGACTACAACAGGCAGATCGGGACCTAGTTTTTGGTCATATACGAATATGCCTTCAGACCCAAGAAGGCCGCATCTCCATTTGCAAAAAAAGAGTGTTTAGATAACATGGCTCATCTAATCCGGAGGCAATGGATTCGCATACCCCTGTTACAGGTGCTGCAGATGATCCATCCTTTGAGGATGTACAAGTTGTAGCGAATGTTGAGGGCAAGTGTTATCACAATCTGAACCTTCAAGTCAACCCAGCACATGTGGGGTAAAAGAGGGAGAGTTGAACCTTATGCCACAGACAAACATTTCTAGGGTTCAAATTAATGATGATTTAGTTTCTTCTCCTATGCATGATTGCCAGCGCACTTGGGAGAAACTGAGCACTAGACGGGGTATCAACCCAGAAAAAATAATTGTTGATATATCCGGAAAATACCCAAGGGTTTGGATGAAACCAGGCAGCCATCCAAACGATGTACAATAATGGTATAATTTCGGAGCTCTTGCTTCGGTTTATACTGATGCACCAGCTTTCTCTTAAATCTCCAAACTATCTAAATGGATTAGAGAAGATGTCCACGAGACATGGTCGAATAATCAACATTTGACCAGAGGAGAAGTACTGGAGTTATATTTTATCAGTGTAGCTCCGAACCAGCAAAGAAATGTTCATAGAAGATTTTCATTTCATCAAGCTCAGACGACCAGATAGTAACGCCCTGAAAAATATCAAGACCGCATTACCAGATGACACACCAGTATTAGTTGGAGCAATAACAGAAAACGAAGCTTCAACTAGACGAGCATAGGGAGTTTGTGTCTGTCTAACCGAGATGAACAAAGTCCAATTTCCATAGAAATTCTTCCAAAATTCAGCCAATAGAACATCCTTGCTGAATTCTATGACAAGAACTACTACAGGATTTGCCGAAGAACTCTTTGAAACAAAGAGGAGAATTCTTTGGGAAAACAAGATTCTGACGAGTAAAGAAACTTATCGGAAGTTCTGCAACATGGCACACATCGGCCGATGGAAAGATCGGGTTTGCCAGGCATGCTAAAAACTGAAAGCCAGAATTCGGGAAAGGGTTCCGGCCCAAGCCTGATCGACATGAAGCAGGAAAAGACAAAAGACATGCTGACAAGAGGGCACATTTTCCTAAAGCTCGAGGACTACAAAAACCAATAATGTAAAGATTCTCCGACAAAGAAAAAAGGTGTGGGCCATTAAACACACTCAGACAAAATAATGGACCACTCACGAGAAAAGTTATGGCGCACTAAGACAAAAAGCGTCAGCACTCACGAGAAAGTTTGGCACACTCTGACAAAGATGCCAGACCACGAGATAAAGGCGCACTCACGGGCGCACTTAACATTCAACAAGAGTTTGGAATCCGCATTTGAAGTCCAGATTCATGCATATATAAGTCCAGACACCGAGGAAGCTAAGGATATCGGAATTTCTCCATAGTTTTCTCACAAATAAATATTGTAGTCTCCAAGCTATAAACTTATCAACTTTCATAGCTTGATAATAATTTATTTCTTTCGTAGTAATATTTCAGTTTTTCAATTCAATTTGTATATGTGTTTCGAGTTCAGCCTCATCATATGAGAGGCTAAACAAGTTAGTCTCCTCCCAAGAGGAGATGTGTTAATGTAATAAATATAAGTATTTCCAGAATAAAACCAAGGCTTTTGCCCATCTATCTATCGGATTTCTTTAAATCTTACTTATATCTGATTATACCTTATGCACTAAGGTAGGAAACGAATTAGGGTTGTGCTGTGCGGTTTCTGAAGGAGTCGGATAACTTATAGACTCTTCAAGTTGGATTTTGATGAGCCATTTGTAAAACAGTCTAGGGTAGTCATTTTCCGACCGATGACTTTGCAACCCATCTCACCCGATGCCGTTACGGTCAAAATGGTATATATCATTTTGTTAAAATTTTATTGTAACATGTTATTTATTTTTAACATGTTCTTCTAATCAGGGTTTTGAATTGTAATTTAGAAGGATTTAAAAATAAACTGTTAATCCTTTGCAAAAGTACACTCTCGAGTTCTTCTCAAGATGACAGAACTGGAGGATCTCATGTTCATAAAATGCTAGTGTTTAAAAATAATAGAACGAAGAATACAATGAATAGTACAGAAGCATCTTTTATTAAAACAAGTTTCAAGGGGTAAGAATGCATTAAATTAAAGGTTAGTTGGACCACGTGGACCAGTTGGATCACATGGGGTTATTGATGTCATTTCAACCAAGAATGGACCTAGATGAACTAATGTTTTATTGCTAGACTATGATGAATTATTATCCACTAAAAGGTTCATGCTTGAAATTTTTCCTAAACAAAATTAAGTTTATTATTATTAAATTAATTTTTTTGTTTAACTTTATTTTGTTTAAAATTTTTATCATCAATATTAATGTTTAAGTTTATGATTTTGTATGATTACTAGGTTATAAATATCTGTATATCGAGCTTACTTTAAAAAATTTATCATCAATATTAATGTTTAAGTTTAATCGTTGGCATTTAGCAGGTGTTTAAAGGTTATTTTGAGGGAAAAAAATGTAATTGCGTTTAATATAGACTTACTGTATGTGTGTCCATAGAAAATTTGAGTAATTTTTATATGAAAAACAATAATAAAATGTGACTAAACATATCATCAATGTGAAGACCCAGTTCTTCATCAGTTCAGCAGAAACCATCAGTTATGCTCAGTTCAAAAGACAGTCATGCATTAGTTATGTGAGTTTTGTGAAAGAACTTATCAGCTCAACTTGTGAAAGAACTTATCAAATCAGCTCTAAAGAAGACTTGGTCAAACCCATTACCTATCAGTTACAAAAAAATAATAATAATAATTAACTGCTACTATAATAGTGGAAAATAATCAAGGAAATAGCTAAGAATATGAGAGAACATAAAGGAGGATAATGATAGAATTCAAGGGCTGTAACTCTCGATTTCTACCTATATAAATATCAGAATCAATGGAAGGGTTACACAAATTATGCTGCGAATCACATAAAATATTCGCACAAAGAAAACCCATTTGCTCTGTATGTTCTAGCGAGGAAGGAGACCATTTCGAAACTTTCTGTACCCAAACCAGTTCACGCAAACTTCGAAAATATAGGAATATTGTTATCATTTCGTATTAAAAATCATATATGCCACATTTGAAAATTATGATCTTCTGAAATTCTGTGATAAAAATACTTTTTGAAGCATTGTTAATGTCGGAATCCAATTCGTAGGGATTTCAAATTCTGATCCTGATGCGACGTGGGTTATAGCCGTTTTTCTAACCAGATACGGTTGTTAATCATTGTTCTGGATAGTCCATACCATTTATTCATGGGTGATACGATGTCCTGACCTTATCTCTACGAGGGTTAAGTTTAGAAAACTGATATCAATATCAGGAGGAAATTAGACAATTTACTATGCTTAAATGTTATGCAATCTGTTATGTTGTGAAATTTGTGCCGATTTGGTATTGGTTCTGTATGGCTCTAGGTGAGCTGACCAATTCAAGTTCTAGGTGAGCAATTTTAATTTAAGCTCTAGGTGAGCACTCTACTGAGAGCAACAAAATATATCAGTTCTGTTTTGAATGATATCTGTTTCGAAATTTATATTTGTTTTGTATCTATTTATCATGTTCGATGGGCCCTTATTTGCTGAGTGCTTATCCAAACACTCACCCTTTACCTCTCATTCCCATATAAGAGTGAATCCGATGTTGAAGACGATCAACAATACCAGATTTGGGGATGGTGAACTGCTGATGTCTTGGAGTCAATCTACTGCCAATTTATCAGTTTTTATTATTTAAGCTTCGTTATTGTATTTCTGTTTGAGTATAAATTTAGACCAGTTATGTAGATATTTCAGTTCGAATTACAAAGAACAATTTTCTATTTTCACAGAATAGAAACACTGGTTTATCGATTTCTGTATCCAAAGCTTGTTGTTTTTTATTTTGCTTTGGTCAACGCTGGTATCATCGGTCTCGGACTCAAGGCATGATAATGAAAATATTAATTTTAAACATCACTGAATGTTAGTACTAGGTGAATTAAATATACAATTAATATCTATTTACATGTGCTTAGACCCAGCGTAACTTGAAATTAGTTTTAAATAATTTTTAGTTAAACTATTTAAAAGAAATCAAAATTCAATTCTAGAAATTAATTTGTGCCCAATAAATAGTGATGTGATTCGATCTTTTTCGTATTCGGTAGATTTAAGTGTTTGCGAAAAATAAAAGAAAGACACCATATTTTTTACGTGGAAAACCCTCAAATTGAAGGAAAAACAACGGGACCTAGTCCAGTATAAATTCTCCACTACAAACGATAATTTTTACAATGATTTGTACAAAAAATGAATAAAATCCCATCTAAAGAAAATTGGATTCCCCCCTCCTTGAAGCCGAGAGCCCAGCCCCTTTAATAGCCGAGAGATCCCCTCCCCTTAATGGCTAGCCAGTAGCCCTTAATCTATCCATTAACCCCACTAACTCCTCCTATCAAGCCACGATTTCAGCCCTCTAATTATGCTACTAACTACTTGCCCCATTCTCGGCCACCTCCCCACAATTTGCCCCATTAAATGCTCCATCGTGTCCGGAAAATGCGAGTTGATTAACCGCTATGACCGGGTCTTATGCCACTGTTTCACCACGTGGGACCGAGCAGAGTATCATCCTCTTCGGGTAATTTCTGTTCGGGCACTTTCTTGTTCGGCAATGATTTTACATGTGAATCGATCTTTTTCGTATTCGGTAGATTTAAGTGTTTGCGAAAAATAAAAGAAAGACACCATATTTTTTACGTGGAAAACCTCAAATTGAAGGAAAAACCACGGGACCTAGTCCAGTATAAATTCTCCACTATAAACGATAATTTTTACAATGCTTTGTACAAAAAAATGAATAAAACCCCATCTAAAGAAAATTGGATTCCCCCCTCCTTGAAGCCGAGAGCCCAGCCCCTTTAATAGCCGAGAGATCCCCTCCCCTTAATGGCTAGCCAGTAGCCCTTAATCTATCCATTAACCCCACTAACTCCTCCTATCAAGCCACGATTTCAGTCCTCTAATTATGCCACTAACTACTTGCCCCATTCTTGGCCACCTCCCCACAATTTGCCCCATTAAATGCTCCATCGTGTCCGGAAAATGCGAGTTGATTAACCGCTATGACCGGGTCTTATGCCACTGTTTGACCACGTGGGACCGAGCAGAGTATCATCCTCTTCGGGTAATTTCTGTTCGGGCACTTTCTTGTTCGGCAATGATTTTACCCGATGTGGTCTAATTTTCCTACCACATCACATCACCCCCTGAAGTAAAGCAAGATGAGTGAAGTCGAGATCTTGGTTTATATACGTCGGGTAAAATCAACCAAAGACTGAGCAACCAAATACTGAGCACATAAAACTCGTGTTATATAACCGAGCTCCAGAGATAATAGATAAGCATCCCGAGCAGATAAATAATTCCGAACTCCAGTTTAAGAAATATTCAGAGCAAATAAAGCTCGTCATGGGTACAACAAACAATACATTCGAGCTCATCGACTACCCCATTGAATAACCATCCAGAACTTCTGAAACACAAATAAAGAATCCTTCCTGAAAACCGAACAGAAAAAATATCCCGAGCAAATAAAGCTCGGGTTGAAACAAGAAATATCTTGAGCAACCAAAGGCTGGGCACGTAAAACTCGTACGATACAATCGAGCTCCTGAGATAATAGATAAGCATCCCGACCAAATAAAATAAGCCTGAACTCCAGTATAAGAAATATTCAGACCAAATAAAGCTCTGCTGGGATAAGAAATATCCCGAAATAATGAATATAATCGAGCTCGGGGAAAAGATATCCCGAGCAGATAAAATATGGTCGGGGCTCAAGGAAAAGATCCCGAATAGAGTAACTTATGTAATTTTAGGATTAAACGTGGACCAAACATCCCGATCCCACGAGTAAACGAGGATAATTTTAAGTTTAGACGTTGACCAAACATCCCGATCCAACGAGTAAACGATGATAATTTTAAGTTTAGACGTTGACCAAACATCCCGATCCAACGAGTAAACCGAACATTGCTCGTTACCCCGAGCATAATCACTTAGTCCCATTTTAGGTTCAAATACATACCAAACATCCCGATCATGTATTTAACCCGCCAACAATGGACGATAATAAAACAAGCTCGCTACCCCGAGAAATAATCACACAGTCACGTTTTAGGTTCAAATACATACCAAACATCCCGATCATGTATTTAACCCGCCAACAACGGACAATAAATAAAATAAGCTCGCAACCCCGAGCATGAATCACTTAGTCATGCTTTAGGTTCAAATACATACCAAACATCCCGATCATGTATTTAACCCGCCAACAACGGACGATAATAAAACAAGCTCGCTACCCCGAGCAACAATATAACATTCTCAAACATCCCGATCACCAATAATAGAACGTACTCGAACATCTCGAGCACCAATAATAGAAGCACCAATAATAGAACGTACTCGAACATCCCGAGCATCAATAATAGAACGTACTCGAACATCCCGAGCACCGATAATAGAACATACTCGAACATCCCGAGCTTATAGAATAGGAGGGCCTTATTGCAAGATTGCATGCCCGAGCTCGATGTAATAGGGCCTTACTGCTATATTGCATGCCCGAGCTCGATGTAATAGGGCCTTACTGCCAGATTGCACGCCCGAGCTCAATGTAATAGGGCCTTACTGCCAGATTGCATGCCCGAGCTCAATGTAATAGGGCCTTACTGCCAGATTGCATGCCCGAGCTCAATGTAATAGGGCCTTACTGCCAGATTGCATGCCCGAACTGTTGATTTTATCCGGACATAATAAGATAGCACGACACAACATATATGTCTATGAAATTCAATATTAATTGGACAAGAATACCCGTAATCAAGGCGTGGCGACTGAGCACCAAAGTCGAGGTCTATTGCTGAGCTGAGTACTAGGTCGGATGCTGAGCACCACATATTTAGCTAAAGTAGATGCCGATCGAGAACCCGAATTAGGAACGAGAGTCCTAAGGTACCTCAGTAAAACTAGATTTGGCATGAGTCCAGCATAGACAAGATGCATATAGCCAAATACAATACGTCCTGAGCTCGGTGTAAGTACTGCAATAATACACAAAATACGAGATACTGACGATAATATCTTGCATTTGATCACATTCGGCTATGATAATAATTCAACCGTTATCACAATGATACGTAGGCAGTGGAGATAATTGTGATAGATCCAAAAATATACAGGTTTCTTGCGTTATTGCAATGGAATACCAAATTAAAGTATATCCTATGGCAAGTTGATGAGAATTTGATGTTTATCGAATTCAGTACCAATAATTGAAGATCTTGGAATTCAAATTAATAACAAGAATCAATGAGAAGCTCAAAGCAATTGTCTACTGTACGTCTAAAGTAATTCAAATATAATATACATCATGAACAAATTTTATTCTACTTCTCCATGGACAGAAACTCATAATTCTTTTCATCTTAAATCATCATCAATTCAAACCATGCCAAATTTTCTTGGCTAATTCCTTCAAGAAGAAGGAGAGCCTACTTCTTTTGAGGCCTCTCTTCCTGAAACAGGATGCACCGATGATACAACAAGTCTCAATTCAAGATCCAATTCTGTAAATTCTGATAAAATCTTTAAAAGATGCAGTCTAAAGATAACTCAGATAACATCCATGTCATAATTTTAATAGTGATAATCCTCCAAGTAAAAAACCAAAAAGACACATGAATAAAGAGCAATAGCAAGAAGACTTATCTTTCCTCAAAGGTAATCTGTCTGATGATTCTTTCGTTCTAGATTATTTTTTCTGGGGTTGTTCCTTCGATGATCTTTTTGCGAGAGGAAATGATAACAACGCTGTTGTGGTATATCATCACTATGTTGCAGATTTCTTTCTCTCGAATCTCCATGTTTTTTATGGACCCATCAGCTTTCTCCCAGAGATCATCACTGTTAGACTTGCGAGTTGTAAAGACTGAATTTTTGTCCATTACCCATGAATAATTCGATGGGATTTTCAGAACCTTCCTGCCAAAAAAGCAAGGAATTTGGAGTTGCAGCAGCGGGTCTGGTTACCAACATGTTTTACTGGTGCATTTTTTCGACCTCCAAGTTTCGTTGCCTCTCAAATCATTTATCAATCGTACGTAGAGTTTATTTATCTAACATATGTTCAATAATCAAATTCAATGATAGAAATAAGCAAGAGTACATTTTCTACATGCTAATCTTGAGGTTTGACAAATCAGTACAAGAAACCAAGATATACAAGGAAATATGATTTAGATTTATAACATAGTTCAGTGCAGATTGTCTCAAAATAAAATCACGATAGTGGAATTTTCATATTGAGAATTTCGGATCAAGAATTACTTATCTTGATGTTGATGAGGTAGATTAGCTCCCCAACTTGCTGTAAAATAAATGGAATGTAACCCAAATCATGCAAATCCAGCAAGGAGATCTGCTCTCATCAAGAATCTCGCAAGAATCACGCTAAATAGCGGTGCATAGATTTGAGAGAGAAAAGGAGAGCAAACATGAACTTTTGATCTTGTTGTGGCATGCCTTCACATGAATTCAAGTTGACAACTGTGACATGCTAGATTCATTAGATTTTATAAAATCTCAATTAGTAGAGTGAGGTATCATTCTCCTTTTTCACTCGATCCATGTATTGCATATTTTTAGGAGCTTTGGCCGTATATCATGTCTCCTAATTATTCCATGATTAGCCAACTTTAGCAAAGATTTAGCACATTATATGTTAGGATAATTAATGAAGAGGAATGTCAGACTTAGCTTTCGAAGTGGCCAACCGCCAGAAATACTTTAGAGGCTGCTCTTCTGCTCCTCATCTGCATGTTTATCCTGAAATTACAGGTACCTGGAATGGTTCTCCTCTACCACGAATTTCATCAATGCAGTATATGGAGAACATAACGTGAAGTTTCTCGATGGTGATCCTCCAAACTCTCTTCGATTTCTTCGTTTTTACGGCGCGACGTCGGCATAGTAGTATAAAGAGATCGATAACCAAGAACGACTTTATACTGTCGTCAAAGTTGTGGAAATAACCTTCTATTTGTTGCACACCATGGACTTTTGATATTACTTGCAGCTGAAGCGCATTATCTACTAGTTGCCGGTCGGGACACCTAAATTACCCAGACTTGTGTCCGCATTTAATCCCCGATGGTCAAGAAACATATCTTTATTGAGGACACTAGTAGAAAACTGGACTTCTTCCACATTATCTATATAAAGCCCCAGACATGTAAAGCTTCTCTCCGGAGAAATCATCGGTGCCACCGTCTGCCACCAGTTTGTAGCAGTTTAGCCACCGGAATTCACACCTTTCATGCGTTGTCTTGTCCATAACCACCACCAGTAAATGATCCAACAATTTTCTTGATTCTTCTCCCTCCTAAAACCCTCTAGAAAAATATCGAACATCGACGGATATTCGTTTCGTGAGGCTCGGCGTAAGCTTTATTGAAAATGTCGATAATCAAATTCTTGTTTGGTATTGCTGCATTTTCCAGGACTATTTGCAATACATCTTTCAAGATTTCCGACTTCGGGTTTGGGAATGATCTGAAGGGTGTGGATTTGATCCAAGAAAATGGAAGAACAATGGTTGCAAGGAATACAGTGAGTAATTCAAGATTACCGATGGAGTATTTGGAGGAATTCAGTTTCTGTTCTAAGGAATTAATTGAGATGGGATTCTTCATTCTAGCGTGGAAAGGGCTTTATGAGGCAGAGAAGTTGGAGAATCATGCATTTTTCCTCCAGGGCCTTTGTAGAATACCACAGTTTATCTCAACAAAATATTGAGAATTTTCCCGTAATAATGGATTAACTTCGGTGATGCAAAGAGGAAGCATGTACTGAAGCATTCTTTGTTCCTTCATTCATCTACGTCTTAAGCTCTGTTCCCACGGACGGCGCCAATGATGTGATTCGATCTTTTTCGTATTCGGTAGATTTAAGTGTTTGCGAAAAATAAAAGGAAGACACCATATTTTTTACGTGGAAAACCCTCAAATTGAAGGAAAAACCACGGGACCTAGTCCAGTATAAATTCTCCACTATAAACGATAATTTTTACAATGCTTTGTACAAAAAATGAATAAAATCCCATCTAAAGAAAATTGGATTCCCCCCTCCTTGAAGCCGAGAGCCCAGCCCCTTTAATAGCCGAGAGATCCCCTCCCCTTAATGGCTAGCCAGTAGCCCTTAATCTATCCATTAACCCCACTAACTCCTCCTATCAAGCCACGATTTCAGCCCTCTAATTATGCCACTAACTACTTGCCCCATTCTCGGCCACCTCCCCACAATTTGCCCCATTAAATGCTCCATCGTGTCCGGAAAATGCGAGTTGATTAACCGCTATGACCGGGTCTTATGCCACTGTTTGACCACGTGGGACCGAGCAAAGTATCATCCTCTTCGGGTAATTTCTGTTCGGGCACTTTCTTGTTCGGCAAAGATTTTACCCGATGTGGTCTAATTTTCCTACCACATCACATGATGTGATTCGATCTTTTTCGTATTCGGTAGATTTAAGTGTTTGCGAAAAATAAAAGAAAGACACCATATTTTTTACGTGGAAAACCTCAAATTGAAGGAAAAACCACGGGACCTAGTCCAGTATAAATTCTCCACTATAAACGATAATTTTTACAATGCTTTGTACAAAAAATGAATAAAATCCCATCTAAAGAAAATTGGATTCCCCCCTCCTTGAAGCCGAGAGCCCAGCCCCTTTAATAGCCGAGAGATCCCCTCCCCTTAATGGCTAGCCAGTAGCCCTTAATCTATCCATTAACCCCACTAACTCCTCCTATCAAGCCACGATTTCAGCCCTCTAATTATGCCACTAACTACTTGCCCCATTCTCGGCCACCTCCCCACAATTTGCCCCATTAAATGCTCCATCGTGTCCGGAAAATGCGAGTTGATTAACCGCTATGACCGGGTCTTATGCCACTGTTTGACCACATGGGACCGAGCAGAGTATCATCCTCTTCGGGTAATTTCTGTTCGGGCACTTTCTTGTTCGGCAATGATTTTACCCGATGTGGTCTAATTTTCCTACCACATCACATCACCCCCCTGAAGTAAAGCAAGACGAGTGAAGTCGAGATCTTGGTTTATATACGTCGGGTAAAATCAACCAAAGACTGAGCAACCAAATACTGAGCACATAAAACTCGTGTGATATAACCGAGCTCCAGAGATAATAGATAAGCATCCCGAGCAGATAAATACTTCCGAACTCCAGTTTAAGAAATATTCAGAGCAAATAAAGCTCGTCATGGGTACAACAAACAATACATTCGAGCTCATCGACTACCCCATTGAATAACCATCAAGAACTTCTGAAACACAAATAAAGAATCCTTCCTGAAAACCGAACAGAAAAAATATCCCGAGCAAATAAAGCTCGGGTTGAAACAAGAAATATCTTGAGCAACCAAAGGCTGGACACGTAAAACTCGTACGATACAATCGAGCTCCTGAGATAATAGATAAGCATCCCGACCAAATAAAATAAGCCTGAACTCCAGTATAAGAAATATTCAGACCAAATAAAGCTCTGCTGGGGTAAGAAATATCCCAAAATAATGAATATAATCGAGCTCGGGGAAAAGATATCCCGAGCAGATAAAATATGGTCGGGGCTCAAGGAAAAGATCCCGAATAGAATAACTTATGTAATTTTAGGATTAAACGTGGACCAAACATCCCGATCCCACGAGTAAACGAGGATAATTTTAAGTTTAGACGATGTGATTCGATCTTTTTCGTATTCGGTAGATTTAAGTGTTTGCGAAATATAAAAGCAAGACACCATATTTTTTACGTGGAAAACCCTCAAATTGAAGGAAAAACCACGGGACCTAGTCCAGTATAAATTCTCCACTATAAACGATAATTTTTACAATGCTTTGTACAAAAATGAATAAAATCCCATCTAAAGAAAATTGGATTCCCCCCTCCTTGAAGCCGAGAGCCCAGCCCCTTTAATAGCCGAGAGATCCCCTCCCCTTAATGGCTAGCCAGTAGCCCTTAATCTATCCATTAACCCCACTAACTCCTCCTATCAAGCCACGATTTCAGCCCTCTAATTATTCCACTAACTACTTGCCCCATTCTCGGCCACCTCCCCACAATTTGCCCCATTAAATGCTCCATCGTGTCCGGAAAATGCGAGTTGATTAACCGCTATGACCGGGTCTTATGCCACTGTTTGACCACGTGGGACCGAGCAGAGTATCATCCTCTTCGGGTAATTTCTGTTCGGGCACTTTCTTGTTCGGCAATGATTTTACCCGATGTGGTCTAATTTTCCTACCACATCACATCACCCCCCTGAAGTAAAGCAAGATGAGTGAAGTCGAGATCTTGGTTTATATACGTCGGGTAAAATCAACCAAAGACTGAGCAACCAAATACTGAGCACATAAAACTCGTGTTATATAACCGAGCTCCAGAGATAATAGATAAGCATTCCGAGCAGATAAATACTTCCGAACTCCAGTTTAAGAAATATTCAGAGCAAATAAAGCTCGTCATGGGTACAACAAACAATACATTCGAGCTCATCGACTACCCCATTGAATAACCATCCAGAACTTCTGAAACACAAATAAAGAATCCTTCCTGAAAACCGAACAGAAAAATATCCCGAGCAAATAAAGCTCGGGTTGAAACAAGAAATATCTTGAGCAACCAAAGGCTGGGCACGTAAAACTCGTACGATACAATCGAGCTCCTGAGATAATAGATAAGCATCCCGACCAAATAAAATAAGCCTGAACTCCAGTATAAGAAATATTCAGACCAAATAAAGCTCTGCTGGGATAAGAAATATCCCGAAATAATGAATATAATCGAGCTCGGGGAAAAGATATCCCGAGCAGATAAAATATGGCCGGGGCTCAAGGAAAAGATCCCGAATAGAATAACTTATGTAATTTTAGGATTAAACGTTGACGAAACATCCCGATCCCACGAGTAAACGAGGATAATTTTAAGTTTAGACGTTGACCAAACATCCCGATCCAACGAGTAAACGATGATAATTTTAAGTTTAGACGTTGACCAAACATCCCGATCCAACGAGTAAACCGAACATTGCTCATTACCCCGAGCATAATCACTTAGTCCCATTTTAGGTTCAAATACATACCAAACATCCCGATCATGTATTTAACCCGCCAACAATGGACGATAATAAAACAAGCTCGCTACCCCGAGCAATAATCACACAGTCACGTTTTAGGTTCAAATACATACCAAACATCCCGATCATGTATTTAACCCGCCAACAACGGACAATAAATAAAATAAGCTCGCAACCCCGAGCATGAATCACTTAGTCACGTTTTAGGTTCAAATACATACCAAACATCCCGATCATGTATTTAACCCGCCAACAATGGATAATAAATAAGATAAGCTCTCAACTCCGAGCATGAATCACTTAGTCACGTTTTAGGTTTGAATACATACCAAACATCCCGATCATGTATTTAACCCGCCAACAACGGACAATAAATAAAATAAGCTCGCAACCCCGAGCATGAATCACTTAGTCACGTTTTAGGTTCAAATACATACCAAACATCCCGATCATGTATTTAACCCGCCAACAACGGACAATAAACAAGATAAGCTCGCAACCCCGAGCATGAATCACTTAGTCACGTTTTAGGTTCAAATATATACCAAACATCCCGATCATGTATTTAACCCGTCAACAACGGATAATAAATAAAATAAGCTCGCAACCCCGAGCATGAATCACTTAGTCACGTTTTAGGTTCAAATACATACCAAACATCCCGATCATGTATTTAACCCGCCAACAAAGGACAATAAACAAGATAAGCTCGCAACCCCAAGATGAATCACTTAGTCACGTTTTAGGTTCAAATACATACCAAACATCCCGATCATGTATTTAACCCGCCAACAACGGACAATAAATAAGATAAGCTCGCAACTCCGAGCATGAATCACTTAGTCACGTTTTAGGTTCAAATACATACCAAACATCCCGATCATGTATTTAACCCGCCAACAACGGACGATAATAAAACAAGCTCGCTACCCCCGAGCAACAATATAACATTCTCAAACATCCCGATCACCAATAATAGAACGTACTCGAACATCTCGAGCACCAATAATAGAAGCACCAATAATAGAACGTACTCGAACATCCCGAGCATCAATAATAGAACGTACTTGAACATCCCGAGCACCGATAATAGAACATACTCGAACATCCCGAGCTTATAGAATAGGAGGGCCTTATTGCAAGATTGCATGCCCGAGCTCGATGTAATAGGGCCTTACTGCTATATTGCATGCCCGAGCTCGATGTAATAGGGCCTTACTGCCAGATTGCACGCCCGAGCTCAATGTAATAGGGCATTACTGCCAGATTGCATGCCCGAGCTCAATGTAATAGGGCCTTACTGCCAGATTGCATGCCCGAGCTCAATGTAATGGGCCTTACTGCCAGATTGCATGCCCGAACTGTTGATTCTATCCTGAAATAATAAGATAGCACGACACAACATATATGTCTATGAAATTCAATATTAATTGGACAAGAATACCCGTAATCAAGGCGTGGCGACTGAGCACCAAAGTCGAGGTCTATTGCTGAGCTGAGTACTAGGTCGGATGCTGAGCACCACATATTTAGCTAAAGTAGATGCCGATCGAGAACCCGAATTAGGAACGAGAGTCCTATGGTACCTCAGTAAAACTAGATTTGGCATGAGTCCAGCATAGACAAAATGCATATAGCCAAATACAATACGTCCTGAGCTCGGTGTAAGTACTGCAATAATACACAAAATACGAGATACTGACGATAATATCTTGCATTTGATCACATTCGGCTATGATAATAATTCAACCGTTATCACAATGATACGTAGGCAGTGGAGATAATTGTGATAGATCCAAAAATATACAGGTTTCTTGCGTTATTGCAATGAAATACCAAATTAAAGTATATCCTATGGCAAGTTGATGAGAATTTGATGTTTATCGAATTCAGTACCAATAATTGAAGATCTTGGAATTCAAATTAATAACAAGAATCAATGAGAAGCTCAAAGCAATTGTCTACTGTACGTCTAAAGTAATTCAATGAAATATACATCATGAACAAATTTTATTCTACTTCTCCATGGACAGAAACTCATAATTCTTTTCATCTTAAATCATCATCAATTCAAACCATGCCAAATTTTCTTGGCTAATTCCTTCAAGAAGAAGGAGAGCCTACTTCTTTTGAGGCCTCTCTTCCTGAAACAGGATGCACCGATGATACAACAAGTCTCAATTCAAGATCCAATTCTGTAAATTCTGATAAAATCTTTAAAAGATGCAGTCTAAAGATAACTCAGATAACATCCATGTCATAATTTTAATAGTGATAATCCTCCAAGTAAAAAACCAAAAAGACACATGAATAAAGAGCAATAGCAAGAAGACTTATCTTTCCTCAAAGGTAATCTGTCTGATGATTCTTTCGTTCTAGATTATTTTTTCTGGGGTTGTTCCTTCGATGATCTTTTTGCGAGAGGAAATGATAACAACGCTGTTGTGGTATATCATCACTATGTTGCAGATTTCTTTCTCTCGAATCTCCATGTTTTTTATGGACCCATCAGCTTTCTCCCAGAGATCATCACTGTTAGACTTGCGAGTTGTAAAGACTGAATTTTTGTCCATTACCCATGAATAATTCGACGGGATTTTCAGAACCTTCGTGCCAAAAAAGCAAGGAATTTGGAGTTGCAGCAGCGGGTCTGGTTACCAACATGTTTTACTGGTGCATTTTTTCGACCTCCAAGTTTCGTTGCCTCTCAAATCATTTATCAATCTTACGTAGAGTTTATTTATCTAACATATGTTCAATAATCAAATTCAATGATAGAAATAAGCAAGAGTACATTTTCTACATGCTAATCTTGAGGTTTGACAAATCAGTACAAGAAACCAAGATATACAAGGAAATATGATTTAGATTTCTAACAGAGTTCAGTGCAGATTGTCTCAAAATAAAATCACGATAGTGGAATTTTCATATTGAGAATTTCGGATCAAGAATTACTTATCTTGATGTTGATGAGGTAGATTAGCTCCCCAACTTGCTGTAAATTAAATGGAATGTAACCCAAATCATGCAAATCCAGCAAGGAGATCTGCTCTCATCAAGAATCTCGCAAGAATCACGCTAAATAGCGGTGCATAGATTTGAGAGAGAAAAGGAGAGCAAACATGAACTTGTGATCTTGTTGTGGCATGCCTTCACATGAATTCAAGTTGACAACTGTGACATGCTAGATTCATTAGATTTTATAAAATCTCAATTAGTAGAGTGAGGTATCATTCTCCTTTTTCACTCGATCCATGTATTGCATATTTTTAGGAGCTTTGGCCGTATATCATGTCTCCTAATTATTCCCTGATTAGCCAACTTTAGCAAAGATTTAGCACATTATATGTTAGGATAATTAATGAAGAGGAATGTGAGACTTAGCTTTCGAAGTGGCCAACCGCCAGAAATACTTTAGAGGCTGCTCTTCTCCTCCTCATCTGCATGTTTATCCTGAAATTACAAGTACCTGGAATGGTTCTCCTCTACCACGAATTTCATCATGGCAGTATATGGAGAACATAACGTGAAGTTTCTCGATGGTGATCCTCCAAACTCTCTTCGATTTCTTCGTTTTTACGGCGCGACGTCGGCATAGTAGTATAAAGAGATCGATAAACAAGAACGACTTTATACTGTCGTCAAGGTTGTGGAAATAACCTTCTATTTGTTGCACACCATGGACTTGTGATATTACTTGCAGCTGAAGCGCAGTATCTACTAGTTGCCGGTCGGGACACCTAAATTACCCAGACTTGTGTCCGCATTTAATCCCCGATGGTCAAGAAACATATCTTTATTGAGGACACTAGTAGAAACTGGACTTCTTCCACATTATCTATATAAAGCCCCAGACATGTAAAGCTTCTCTCCGGAGAAATCATCGGTGCCACCGTCTGCCACCAGTTTGTAGCAGTTTAGCCACCGGAATTCACACCTTTCATGCGTTGTCTTGTCCATAACCACCACCAGTAAATGATCCAACAATTTTCTTGATTCTTCTCCCTCCTAAAACCCTCTAGAAAAATATCGAACATCGACGGATATTCGTTTCGTGAGGCTCGGCGTAAGCTTTATTGAAAATGTCGATAATCAAATTCTTGTTTGGTATTGCTGCATTTTCCCGGACTATTTGCAATACATCTTTCAAGATTTCCGACTTCGGGTTTGGGAATGATCTGAAGGGTGTGGATTTGATCCAAGAAAATGGAAGAACGATGGTTGCAAGGAATACAGTGAGTAATTCAAGATTACCGATGGAGTATTTGGAGGAATTCAGTTTCTGTTCTAAGGAATTAATTGAGATGGGATTCTTCATTCTAGTGTGGAAAGGGCTTCATGAGGCAGAGAAGTTGGAGAATCATGCATTTTTCCTCCTGGGCCTTTGTAGAATACCACAGTTTATCTCAACAAAATATTGAGAATTTTCCCGTAATAATGGATTAACTTCGGTGATGCAAAGAGGAAGCATGTACTGAAGCATTCTTTGTTCCTTCATTCATCTACGTCTTAAGCTCTGTTCCCACGGACGGCGCCAATGATGTGATTCGATCTTTTTCGTATTCGGTAGATTTAAATGTTTGCGAAAAATAAAAGAAAGACACCATATTTTTTACGTGGAAAACCCTCAAATTGAAGGAAAAACCACGGAACCTAGTCCAATATAAATTCTCCACTATAAACGATAATTTTTACAATGCTTTGTACAAAAAATGAATAAAATCCCATCTAAAGAAAATTGGATTCCCCCCTCCTTGAAGCCGAGAGCCCAGCCCCTTTAATAGCCGAGAGATCCCCCTCCCCTTAATGGCTTGCCAGTAGCCCTTAATCTATCCATTAACCCCACTAACTCCTCCTATCAAGCCACGATTTCACCCTCTAAATTATGCCACTAACTACTTGCCCCATTCTCGGCCAATAAATGGAATGTAACCCAAATCATGCAAATCCAGCAAGGAGATCTGCTCTCATCAAGAATCTCGCAAGAATCACGCTAAATAGCGGTGCATAGATTTGAGAGAGAAAAGGAGAGCAAACATGAACTTTTGATCTTGTTGTGGCATGCCTTCACATGAATTCAAGTTGACAACTGTGACATGCTAGATTCATTAGATTTTATAAAATCTCAATTAGTAGAGTGATGTATCATTCTCCTTTTTCACTCGATCCATGTATTGCATATTTTTAGGAGCTTTGGCCGTATATCATGTCTCCTAATTATTCCCTGATTAGCCAAATTTAGCAAAGATTTAGCACATTATATGTTAGGATAATTAATGAAGAGGAATGTGAGACTTAGCTTTCGAAGTGGCCAACCGCCAGAAATACTTAGAGGCTGCTCTTCTCCTCCTCATCTGCATGTTTATCCTGAAATTACAAGTACCTGGAATGGTTCTCCTCTACCACGAATTTCATCATGGCAATATATGGAGAACATAACGTGAAGTTTCTCGATGGTGATCCTCCAAACTCTCTTCGATTTCTTCGTTTTTACCGCGCGACGTCGGCATAGTAGTATAAAGAGATCGATAAACAAGAACGACTTTATACTGTCGTCAAGGTTGTGGAAATAACCTTCTATTTGTTGCACACCATGGACTTTTGATATTACTTGCAGCTGAAGCGCAGTATCTACTAGTTGCCGGTCGGGACACCTAAATTACCCAGACTTGTGTCCGCATTTAATCCCCGATGGTCAAGAAACATATCTTTATTGAGGACACTAGTAGAAAATTGGACTTCTTCCACATTATCTATATAAAGCCCCATACATGTAAAGCTTCTCTCCGGAGAAATCATCGGTGCCACCGTCTGCCACCAGTTTGTAGCAGTTTAGCCACCGGAATTCACACCTTTCATGCGTTGTCTTGTCCATAACCACCACCAGTAAATGATCCAACAATTTTCTTGATTCTATGATGTGATTCGATCTTTTTCGTATTCGGTAGATTTAAGTGTTTGTGAAAAATAAAAGAAAGACACCATATTTTTTACGTGGAAAACCCTCAAATTGAAGGAAAAACCACGGGACCTAGTCCAGTATAAATTCTCCACTATAAACGATAATTTTTACAATGCTTTGTACAAAAAATGAATAAAATCCCATCTAAAGAAAATTGGATTCCCCCCTCTTTGAAGCCGAGAGCCCAGCCCCTTTAATAGCCGAGAGATCCCCTCCCCTTAATGGCTAGCCAGTAGCCCTTAATCTATCCATTAACCCCACTAACTCCTCCTATCAAGCCACGATTTCAGCCCTCTAATTATGCCACTAACTACTTGCCCCATTCTCGGCCACCTCCCCACAATTTGCCCCATAAAATGCTCCATCGTGTCCGGAAAATGCGAGTTGATTAACCGCTATGACCGGGTCTTATGCCACTGTTTGACCACGTGGGACCGAGCAGAGTATCATCCTCTTCGGGTAATTTCTGTTCGGGCACTTTCTTGTTCGGCAATGATTTTACCCGATGTGGTCTAATTTTCCTACCACATCACATCACCCCCCCTGAAGTAAAGCAAGATGAGTGAAGTCGAGATCTTGGTTTATATACGTCGGGTAAAATCAACCAAAGACTGAGCAACCAAATACTGAGCCCATAAAACTCGTGTTATATAACCGAGCTCCAGAGATAATAGATAAGCATCCCGAGCAGATAAATACTTCCGAACTCCAGTTTAAGAAATATTCAGAGCAAATAAAGCTCGTCATGGGTACAACAAACAATACATTCGAGCTCATCGACTACCCCATTGAATAACCATCCAGAACTTCTGAAACACAAATAAAGAATCCTTCCTGAAAACCGAACAGAAAAAATATCCCGAGCAAATAAAGCTCGGGTTGAAACAAGAAATATCTTGAGCAACCAAAGGCTGGGCACGTAAAACTCGTACGATACAATCAAGCTCCTGAGATAATAGATAAGCATCCCGACCAAATAAAATAAGCCTGAACTCCAGTATAAGAAATATTCAGACCAAATAAAGCTCTGCTGGGATAAGAAATATCCCGAAATAATGAATATAATCGAGCTTGGGGAAAAGATATCCCGAGCAGATAAAATATGGTCGGGGCTCAAGGAAAAGATCCCAAATAGAATAACTTATGTAATTTTAGGATTAAACGTGGACCAAACATCCCGATCCAACGAGTAAACGATGATAATTTTAAGTTTAGACGTTGACCAAACATCCCGATCCAACGAGTGAACGATGATAATTTTAAGTTTAGACGTTGACCAAACATCCCGATCCAACGAGTAAACCGAACATTGCTCGTTACCCCGAGCATAATCACTTAGTCTCATTTTAGGTTCAAATACATACCAAACGTCCCGATCATGTATTTAACCCGCCAACAATGGACGATAATAAAACAAGCTCGCTACCCCGAGCAAAAATCACACAGTCACGTTTTAGGTTCAAATACATACCAAACATCCCGATCATGTATTTAACCCGCCAACAATGGACAATAAATAAAATAAGCTCGCAACCCCGAGCATGAATCACTTAGTCACGTTTTAGGTTCAAATACATACCAAATATCCCGATCATGTATTTAACCCGCCAACAACGAACAATAAATAAGATACATAAAAATAAGCTAAAATTTTAGAATTTAAAATATATTTTCCATCACGAATTATGCATACTGAAATACTAATATATACAATAAGGATATTTTATGAAATAAATATTTTGAGTAATATTTTTCTAAATATATAATTAAAATTTTATTTATTATTACATATATAAAATGATTTATATATAAACTATTTGATAATTTTATGTCAAATATATTATTTTTAAAATATAATTTGCTGAGTTTTTTTTTTTTGTGTGTGAAGAATTTGCTGAGAATCCATGATCCAATTTGTTATCATCTATGATACACGGATATTTCTAAAAATCATTCGCTGCAGTGTCGGGCACTTCTCGGACACGCCACACGGCGTGTCTTTTATTTTATTAATAAAATAAAATCGGACACCTGTGTCGGACACTCCCCTCAAAATCGAACGCCCGTGTCGCACATGGCTGACGGACGTGTTCGAGCCGTGCCCAACACATGAAGAATATTTTTGGGTGATAATTGTACAATGTAAAAAGTTTTTGGCTAAAATGAAATTTAGAGGTATTACTTAAACTCTATTTAATTGAAGTAATATACATTTATTATTAGTATGAGTGATAATGATTTCAGTGACACATTTATATATATTATTTTTGAATTTGGAAAGAACATTTTTGTGTTATATTTTATTTGAGCGTGCTTGTTAAACTTTATATTAATTAAAGTAATACGTATTTGTTGTTAGTATGACTGATATTATGATGATTCCAGTGATATGCATTTATTATATGCTTCTTGAATTTGGTAAGAATATTTTTTGTTAATTTTACATGGTTTTAGAATTTAAAAAAATGTGAATTTCTAGTATATATATATATATATATATATATATATATATATATATATATATATATATATATATATATGCTTGTCTTGTATCCTGAAAATTTTGAAAATCCGTATCGCCATGTGTAAAGACCCGGATTTTAGAGTCATTGAGGTAACTAATCCTTATTAAACTCTTTTGGTTATCTAAAATTCTTAGTGTTATAGTTTAACTAGAACACTAAGTTAAGTTGAGATAGAATTATTAAGTGTTCTAGTGGGTGTCAAAGTCTTGGTTAATTTGTTTTACACCTTATAAATTATTTATATGAGAGGTTGTGTTATCAAATCTTCATTAATCAAGATGTTGATCAAGTCCATAAGAATCCTAGTCTAACACTCCATCCTCTTATTATTTGAGCAATCAAAACACCTCAATAACCGAAAACTCTAAGCCAAGAAATACTAAGATTTTCGAAGATCTCATAAGGAAACAAACCATCACAAACACCTCCAATAACCCCCCACATTTGCAGTATCTGTTCGAAGCAGATTCTGATCTGCAGCACCACAAAATCTGCTCAGATTCACTCCTCCATTCAGCAGCAAATCTGCGAGAATTTGAGATTGAAATTGCCGAGAATTCATCCACAAAATTTGATCAATATAATCCAAGAGTTTCAAAGTTCTCCAAGGAGACAAACCATCTCAAACTCTTCCATTAAACCATCGATTTACAGCCAATTCGAAACAAAATCTGTTTTCTTTATCACAACAAATCTGCACAGATTTGTCCCTATAATTTCGATCAAGAGTCCAACTCAAACACCTTAAACTTGGCCTCCACCTTCCTCTATAAATAGAACCAACTTTTGGTAGTATTTGTTCATTCTCAAGCCATCTCCTTCCAGCCTATATTTTGAGAAGAAACCCCCCACCAAAGCCGATAGTTTTCTGCACCGTCTGTTAAAAGTTGGAGCGTGCAGATTCTGGTTTTTAAACCATCAAGGTTCAGCCATTAAAATCACAACCAAAGCCGTGACTTGCTCGTCTGTTTCCAGAATCTGTCCGAATTATTCCAGCAACCAAAACCGAGAGATCAAGCCGTAGTTCTGCGTCCTTTACTCGATATTTAAGCCACCAAAGTTCAGCCCTTTACGTACTGTCCGAATCTCTTCCAAATTCCAGCAAGAAAGCCTTCGAAAATCTGTCCAAAAGTCTTCGAAAATACACATAGTAGATACACAGTAGAGGTGTTCGAGTACCGTTCATATTAGGAGGAAAGAATCCGTTCGTTTCGCATCCTCGATTGATCAAACATGCATCCAACCGCTGTAAGTGGGCTTTTGTTAAGTATTCGTTTCGTTTTCAAAAATACTATGTATGTTTTTAAATTCTCAATCGATATGTATTATGTTGAAATTATGAAAGTATATTTTGTAAGCACGTTAAACTCGAAATCTAATTGGATTGGAATTCCCCATGACCCTGATGCGGTGGGGTGTAACCGCTAAAAGAACCTTATACGGCGGTTATCCGTTGTTTCTGGAGTATCCAGACCCTTTATTCGTGGGTAAGCCGATGTCATGACCTCATCTCTAGGAGGGATAAGTTTAGAGACTGATATCAGTACCAAGAAGAGAGTAGAATGTTTTACTGTGCTTAAGTATATGAAAATTATGAAACGATATGTTATGTAATGGCTCGTAGGGGCAAATCAAGTATGTTAAGATACATTCATATCGGTTTATGCAAGTTTTATGATCCAAGTTTATGAAAATTAAGTATTATATTATCATATCGATTGTCCCCCACTTGCTAAGTGTTTTCCAAAACACTCAACCTCTTACTCTACATCCCCAGATAAAGCTAAGGAAGAAGTTGAAGCCGAAGAAGGTTACCAATTTTGGGGTTGGTGAATCAAGTCCGCTGCGTAGCTCAAGATCTTTTATGTTTTAAAGTTTTCCAGTTTTAAGACAATTTTATTTATTCAGTTGTTAAGTTTTTAATTCCGCATTTCTTTATTCATTGTAAAGACAATGGTTTTTATTTTTATGGAAAAAGACTGGCTTTTCAGTTGTTATGATATTATGCGGCTTATTGATTTCAAGTTGTTTATGGAAATCAATGCCGGTGTTAGTGACCCTGATCTCGGGGTGTGACACCATGTCCGTGTCGTGTCGTGTCAGTATCGCCGTGTCCGTATCTGTGCATCGTAAGGTACACCCACCTGGAAGAATCAAAACCGGAGTGGAAGAATCAAATCATGCTCAATTAATACTTCCACAGCTCAGAAATATAACTCGATTCTCTCCCTCAGTAGATCTGACCTCAATCAAGCGAAAGGTAAAAATTTGACTTATAGATATCCTACGCAAGATTGCCGAATTATCCATCTGTTGATTTAATTTGAATGTTTTGCTTAATTATGCTTAGTTACTGATTTGATTTTTGAGCGACGATTATTTGGGAGTTTAAAAATAACTTTTGATGAATTTGTGCTGTTTATTGATGGAATATTGAACAATTGAGCTGATTTATTGTCTTTGTCGGTTTGTGAATGTGATTTGGTGGTTAGTACAGTGTATTTGATTTTGTCCCAATTTTTTATGTTGAAATGAGCAATTTTTTTGGACATTTACTGTACTTTGGCTTGAAAGAGAATGCCTGTTTATTATTAATGTTTAATTTGTATGCATCTTTACTCAGCCTCTGAGTTAAGTGTACAGATGCAAAATGCCAAAAATTCACGCTACTATGTTTAAAAACGAGCCATTCTCATGAGAATTTTTACAACCTATGAATTTATTCTAATTTTGTTGTTTTATTTGACTGATGATAACGCATGTATATTCCTGCTTTTTATCGAATTCAGCCGCATATCTCATGTTGCTTGTGTTACTTCTTGTGAATTTAATGGTTCTGAAGCATATAATGACATTTTAGAATCGAATGAACGTACAATGCGGAATTTTTGGAGGTGCAAATGTCATAGTTCCCTCTCATGAAAAATTAATCCCAACTGAGATATGTAATACCAAATTAAAAGGGATCTTTTCCAATTGTTGGCAAATTATGTTAAGATGTGTTTTATGGAAAGTGATTTCTAAAATTTAATAGCTTGATATTGATTTCCTTCTGCATTTTGATGATATTAGTATTTTCTAATTGGGAAGAGAAGAAGATATGGGGCGTGGAGTAAGCAGTGGAGGAGGACAGAGCTCATTGGGCTACTTGTTTGGGAGTGGTGAGGCACCAAAACCAGCAAAGGAGAATGTTCCAACTGCACCAAGTGAAAGAAATGTTACGAGCAAAGAGTCATCACCAAAGCCAAATGCTCCTCCCCACCCAGTAGAAATTAGCAAGCAGATTCCTGCAGGCATTCAAAGTAGCACAACAAACAACTACTTTAGAGGAAATGGACAAAACACCTGCAATTTCATTACAGTATGCTTTCGTGGCTGTTCTATTATTTTTTTCCTTGTTTGATTCTATCCGACAGTGTGTTGGTTTACTTAGGATGCACAAATAGAATGTTACTGATCGGAGAAACTCTCACGATGACATAGAATTTAACCCTTGTTGCGGATTGATCAAGCTGATCCAACCTCAATTTATTAGACTGGAGGTAAAGATGTTTGAAATGGTACAAGAGGGACATCTAAGAATCTGAATGTTCCTAGTCCTAGACTTGTGTTGCTGTAGTAGAATGCGTTCAAGCATGAGATTGGCAAATATCAAATACAACTCTAATCCTGGAGCTTGGTGTATTTCGTCATTTTTACTTGTAAAATAGCATCAGCTACCTGTCAGCTAGGAACTTAAATAACTTACTAAAATCAGTTGAAAGACCACATGCTAGTGAGCCAATGACAACAACAACTAAGACTTTAATCTCTAAATTGGGATAGGCTACATGAACAATAGAATCAAATCGGGTCGGACACGTGCATCAGTCTTCTCCAAGCGCTTCTATCAGTCAGAATATTCTCTTTAATCCCCTTGAACTCCAAGTCTTTGCGTATACTTTGAGCCATGTCTTCTTCGGTTGTCCTCTCGCTCGCGCTCTTGTGAAATGGATGAAATCCATGGACTCCACTCGTTCCACATGTGCATTGTTGGGCCTATGTCGTACGTGACCAAACCAATGTAAGCGACTTTCTTGCATCTTCTCTTCTATACAAGCTATACTTACTTCAGCTAGAATATCTTCGTTCCTTATTTTATCTCTTCTGGTCTTACCGCACATCCAACGAAACATACACATCTCTGCCACACTCATCTTTTGGATGTGATTCCTCTTGGGTGCCCAGCATTCCGTCACATACAACATTGCAGGTCTAATAACGGTGCTATAAAACTTTTCCTCCAATTTCAGCGGAATATTACGATCGTATAGAACTTCGGTGGCGTTTCTCCATTTCAACCAGCTCGTCTGAATCCTGTTGTTAACATAACTGTCAATCTCTCCATCTTTTTGGATAACAGAACGTAGATATCGAAACTTGGTGCTCATCGATACCTCTTGACCATCGAGTGCCAGTGAGCCATATGCTCGTAGTAAAATAATTTCTTTTTTCAAGGCAATTTGGAGACTAAGTATTATAGGCTTTGATCCTGAACACAATGCGTTGGAAACTACTTGGATTGTCCTTACAGATTGGTTCTTAAATAGTGAGCATGATGTGGGAGAGCAACTGAATGCTTGTGTGTGTTTCCATTTTTCTTTGTCACGTCAATCAAACTTTCCACCTCTTCTTCAACGTTCTTTGGCATTTATCATATTCTTGAGTCTTGATTGTGATAAGAATAAACTCATTCTTACAGGATCGACCATCAACAAAGGTCCATGCTGCCCCTGGAGGAGATTCTTCATTGGGTTATCTATTTGGTGGTGGCAAGAATTAAAGTCCCTGTAACATCAAGTTCTATGAATTTATGTTAAAAATTGTATTGTTTCTCATTTATGAATGTTGGTGAGATAATTGTGTGGTATTGCATATATGAGTTGCTATGTATAAGTTTTCCATGTAATTTACCAAGGAAATTAGTTGAGTGTCGACATGCATTAGCATCAGTGAAGTGAACCCCAGACGTAAAGTAAATGACCAAACTTACATTTGTTGCATCAAGCGTTATCATTTATCAAGTAACTTGTAGTTGTACCCTTGCTACATATTTTTCAGTTTTATTTCTTATAATCAAATCTTATGTTTGTGTTTCTTTGCTCCTTTTCTAACTTTGTGTCAGGAGTGTTGCTCTCTTGTTTTCCTCCCTAGCAATTTCAGTGGCTGCAAAACGACCGCTGCCACCTAATTTGAGTCTTGAAATTGGGTTAGAGAGTCGAGACAAACATATTTCTCAATATGGTTAAATATAACATACTGAAAGTTTTGGGCACCGGGTTTGTTGCTAGGAACAAAAGGTAATGCTACTCACAGCATTAAAGTAACAAGGATCACCTTATTAATATGTAACTGGAATCAAAGGAAATACATTAACTCTCACTAACTTTTACTCAAGAGAAAACTCTCTCTTGCCCAAGCAACACCTTGATAACTCTCAACAAAATCAGGAATGAAAAATACGCCCTATTCCCGCCCACATTTATTCCCTTGTTTCCCCCCAAAACTAACAAACTAACTTCCCCCTTAACCCACGTTTTTCTTCCTCATTCTTTGATAAACTTTCTTAACTGGTGGTCTATATTCTTGGGCTTCTGAATTAATCCCAGTATTCTATTGGGCCCATGTTCACCAATCCCGTAACAATATCGCCCTCCTTGAAAATCAGCAATGTTCTCAAGGCTGAGACCTGACGCTTGCTTCTCTATAAAAAAACATAATCTTTCAAACCAACATCAAAGAGTTATCACAAAATCAAGGTCGAAATGCATGGGACCAAAATACATGGAGTTAAGAGGGTACTATTCAAGTATTATTCCAACTCGTAGAGAAAATGCAGGAACTCCTTTGTGATGTCAATGCATTCTGGACTAGATTGCAAATGAAGAATGACTAACAATAGTTTCAATTCCACAAAGTTTGCAATCTGGACGAGATAAGATCAGGTCTTCCATTCTTTGGTCTTCCATTATTTGGGTGATCGTTACCCACAAAGTCAGACTACATCCCATGAAATGAAGAAACTTCAATAGCTTGCTGTCCAGCTCCTGGAATCCCTCACAATGCCCAACAATACAAGTATCAGATTCCCATATGGAATTGCCACTCCACAATGGTCGACTACTTCAACTGCTTTGATAACATCCTCAATCTTAGCATTTATATTTTTGGCCACCACCGCATCAACATTCAATACAATGCCCCAAGCCCCAGCATGATCGCTTAAACCTCCACCAGTGCATAGGCCAACTAGACAATATTCATATCAAAATTGGATGGATTTTCGAGCCAATCCCGAATAACATCATCAACAATTAAAAAAAAACAATTTAACCTTATCAACAAGAAAACAAACCACAGCTGAACTCGACCCACAAACGTGCTGCTCTACCCAACTGTGACATAACCTCGGGAGTTGCGCTGTAAGGTCCCGATGCTAATTAATCCGGATTAACGATGATTAAGCAAACGCGGATACTTAAAAAGTACAGACTTTGAAATAAGGTGTTCCGGATTACGATGAGTCAAGCAACTAGTGGAACATGTTTTTAGTGCAAGAGCATGTGCATGATCACATGGCACTTGGAGAACACATGCTACTAATTAATTAACTCATGTTTAATATATGATTTTGGACCATTAATCCTGCAAGATAGTGATGAATTGACACATGGATTCCACCATACATCAAATGAGTAAAACAATCATCCACCAAGCCTTAAATGTTTGGCCACCACTTCATTATTTCACAAGCAACTTCTCTCTCCTTCTACTAAAACCCAAATCATCCTCTCTCTCATAGATTTCGAAAATTTCAACCTTTTTAGCTCCCAAATTCTTGTGAATTTGTGGATGCACGTTGCATGCAAATATAGATTTGCTTAGGTATTGAGGAGAGGAGCAAGAACCCTCAAGCAATTTTGGAATTGGAGGTGTTTGTGGAGGTGAAAGCTCTTGGAAAGCTGGGTTTGAGCTAGGTTGATGGATTGTGCTTCAAATCTTGAAGATTGAAGGTATAATATCATTTTTGAGTTTTATCAACTTGCATGTAGGATTAAGGGTCGAATTTTGATGCCTTGACATGAGAAATGTAGAGAAAACTTGTTATCAGAATGTTCTGCAGATTCAAGTATACTTGTGGTCTAGTATTCGAATTTTAAGTATAGGCAAGCTTAGAATTTGAAGATGGTTCCCCTAATAAGATTTATAGTATTTTGTGTTAACTGTAATGTTACCAAAATCAGCTAATTTGGAATTAAAATGAGAAAGTTATGATGGTTTTACTCCACTGTGCTCAAATCGAGTCTGCATGGGAATTCATGTAAAATGCAGTGTGTACTTCGAATTTCTGGGAATATATGTCTACGAATTTGAAGTTTTACGTTCTAATAAGAGTTGTATCATTCGATGTTAGCTTGCATTTGGAATTGGCTTCACTCAATTTGAAGTTCATATGCAAAAGTTATGCTAATTTCACCAACAACTATGCAATCTGGAAACATGGTACTATGAGTTTTTAGGTTGTTACGTTTTGCAAAGAATGTACCTCAAGATGAACTAATTAGCTTAAAGCTCATAAAAGATGTATTGTAGGATTTTAAGTTATCTAATTTCTCCCACTGAATCAGGTCATTTGGATGTCGTATGAATTATTTATGAAGTTTCTACGAAAAGTGGTCAATCTGGAATTTAGAAATTCCTCTGTTTTGCATAAATAATGTTTAGACCCAATTTACCTTAGGTAAATGAACGAATTGGGGAAGTGTCAAACATATGAAATATCATATTTTGGGTTAGCTTTAAAGCTAAATTGGACCCATGTCATTTGATTAAGGTTTGAAAGAATTATGGGTTTATCATTGGATGCATGTTCCTAAAATTTAGAGTAGGCTTGGAACATGATCTTTAGAATAATGATGTTGATAGTCTTGGTCTTTTTGAATGATATTTGGTCAGGTGACTATATCCCAAGGTCAATTTGAGAAGTACGAAAATTCTCAATATTTGTTTGACTCGGTGGAGGTACGTAGAAAATCGGTTCTATCACGATGTCTGATAAAAACATGTGATGTACCCGGGGTATGATTTACTTGCCATTATTTGATTCCTATGTGATTATATGACATGTTGAATTGCATTATATGTGATTATATGATACATTGAACTGCATGATATGAATTGTATTGATATGGATGATATATTGAGTTGCATCATATGAGATTACATGACATTGATGCATGATATATTGAGTTTCATCATATAAGATGACATGATATATTGATGCATGGACATTGGACATATCATATTGATCCTACCGTTCCTTTGATTCCATTTGATATTGATGAGATCTGTAGTGTCATGGGGACGATGGGCACGGCGATGACATGCAATTTAGGTAGCAAATGTAGTCACGCGTGTTGTCGCCGGACCTAGACACGAGGGATGATGGGCACAACACAGGATGATTCTCCTAGCACAATGTGCGTGTGACGCCACCCTCTGCTCGAGCTTTATATTGTTGATGATACCTTCTTTGGACTCCGATATTTGGTATCTTGAGATTTGATTCATTATCCCGTTATGCATAACATTCATTCATTTATGCATTGCATTCATGCACGGCAAGCATGACATGATACTTTGTCATACTATTGTGATTTTACCTATTTCTCGTATTGGGTTCTGACCCCACTTCGCGGGTTGTATGGGCATGACAGGTGGTACAGGTGAACCTACTGTGGATGCTCGAGAGGAAGCATCGATGAATACTAGAGCTCCTTGAGAGCGAGCTCGGGTTCATGTTTTACGTTTTGTGTCCTAGGTCTTAGTGAACATTTTTAAAACTATGATTCTTTCAAGGGGAATGCCCGTGTATTATGTACGTAGAAGTATTACCGTAGTTTAAAACTTTACTTGTCATGTTGAATGATGAATGGTGTATTATCTGTGACTGAATACATAACTAGATATATTTTCAGTATCATTATATATGTATCATCGAAAAACAAATTTTTTTTAGGGCCATTTGAATCATTGTATGATAATTAAACTCCTGATTATGACCGGCCCTCACATGCGCCACTCACGACCATCTGTCCCTCGTCCGTTCGTTCACAACTTTCCGGCTTCTGTAAAACCTTTTGTACTCTTGTCTGATTTCCTTGTTTCGACGCAAAGTGCAATATATACTGATTGGATTGGCTCATGTCATTTATTTGGGCCCAGTGAACATGATGACCCAAATTTACTCATACAGCCCTAGCCCACTTTGGATATACGCAAATGCCCAACCCACTTAACTTGTATCTTCCCCATTACCACCATCCTATCGTGAAACCCACCCCCTTGCCTTATCTGCAACAACGATGCAAAACGCGTCAGCGTCGAATCTCGCCACCAATCTTTTATCCTTCCTTTATTTAGCTATCAGTTTATAGGAGTTGGTTGTTTGTCGTCCACTGAATCTGTTTATCAACTCTTTTGATTTCTCCCAATGCCCATTTGATTTTGCTCCCCGATGTCAACTTGATTGTTTATTTTATCAATTGAATATATGTCATCCACCTCCTTTTTCGCAGTTTCTTTACCCCCATTTCTGTTTTTCACTGTCGAGCTCAGTTTCATCTCTGTTGGGGATCTCATCGTCACATCAAACATCATCGATAAATTTGCAAACCTCATTTTGTTGAGTCGGCTCCCCATATCACTTCAGTACTTCCTTTGTTAGTTGCTCCCACGAGAGGTTGGGATACAACCTTGTAAGCAAATAAAACCAAACCTCTGCCACTTTGTCCATGCACATGTATGCGAGTTGCATCCTGTCCTGCCATGGCATGGAATTGATCTCGAAATAACTCTCCGCTATTAGAAGCCATCACGATGGATGGATGCCATTTAATGAAGGCAATGCATCATAGCTAAAACACCTGAAATTTTTTTGTCCACGGCTCCTTCATCAGTCGTAGCGGAGTAGGTGGTCTTGCTGTTATATCTCCTCAAATCTCCTCAATCACGTGTTATTGGCAGGTCGAACCAATTGTTAGGAACAAAAACAAAAAGTAATACTACTCATATAAGTAACAAGGATCACTCAATGAAATAATTTGGGTACTTTAGACGTGCGATCGTTCGAACCATTTAACCGACCGGTCGGTCCCGAGAAATTTTGTTGCTCGGATTTGTCTGTCATGGGCGATCGATCTCTCTCTTTCTCCCGATTGATTGCACTCTTCAAGATCTTTTTGTCAACTTTTCTTGATCTACTTTGATTCCTAATCATCTTTAAAGTATTTTCCAATCTTTATTCATCGTATTTAGCTCGTTTTCTTCAGTTCTACCTAAAGTCAAGTAAATATACGATTATGTAACATATATATAAAATTATCAATCAAAACATACCAAACCGTTAACAATTAAATGCACTAGATGTGTCTATTTCTAGGCAAATCAAGTTTCATGCATATGTAACAATTTTTTTGATACAGAATTTAGAAATTATAATAAACGTAAGGAATTTCTTTATAATTAATTGGGATAATTATTTACGTAGAATAATTTTTCTAATTTTACAAATTTTGTGAGATTATGGTGAGTTAGCAATAATTTTTCTGAAGAAGGATAATTTGGGTCATTAAACTTTGGTAATTTTTCTGAAGAAGGATAATTTGGGTCATTGTACTTTTGGTATAACCGTTTAGTAATAATTTTATTGAAAAACAATAATTTGATCATTGTACTTGGGTGTAAACGCTGATTTCAGATGATGTAATCACCTGCTCTTTGTTAATTACGCAGAGCTGATAATCCAAAATATATATTTATTGAACTACAGATAATACAAAATATCAGCGTCAAGAAAAGTGGAGATGTGCACAATTTGCATGCCATTTTGACTTCTTCAAATAATTGGTGCACAACACAACAAAACAATTAATTTCTTCCCTCAAATCAAACAAACAATTATCAAAACTTTATTAATTGTATTTGAAAATGTTGTTTCAGCCATACTTGGTCCGATATTTTTTTTTAATATTTTATGAAAATCTTTCTAAAATGGGTTAATTAAATATATAGTCTAATATAAGTAGACAAATATTCCAAGTTAAACAGTCCCACTAATTACGAAAGAGAACCCTACTTATATTAATATTAACACGAAATGGTCATGAACTAAAGTTTGATTGGCCCTAACAAAATAATTCACTTGTGACATTCTTGGCTCTCATGCTAATTAATGTAAAGTATATGAGGCTTAAAAATAAAATTCAAAGTAAAGAATTTTAAGTATTAAGAAATTAATGAGTCCATTCTCGATCATTCTTGAACAAATTCAAAAGTTCATAGTTGGTCCAGAAGTGGATTTTTTATATTGCCATTCATTAAAAATTTCATTAGCGGTTGTTATATGAGTCTATTGTTCAGTGGCATTTGTGACGCATAAGCTTGGAGTGTCACACTATTTATATTCAAAGCTTTTGGTCATGGTGGTAAGATTCTTGAAAACTAGGATTAGGGTTTGTAAGGAGTCTCATGTGGGGCATTGATTTGATTAGCTAGTGGGGAATATTCTCTTACCATTGGTTGATAATGATTGCTTGAGATTCCATTTTTTTTTCTCTCTATATATTTTGAGGTTTCATTGTTGCTGCTCTTAAGGGCACTGCCCTCAGAGGCATCATCCACCATTCATTTAGAATCTTTTTTTCTTTTCAAAAAACAGATTCTAAATGAATGGTGATGATGCCCCTAAGGACACTACCCTTAAGAACATCATCAAACGAATCATATTTTGAAAACAAACATTCTCATAATCTCGCCAAATGGGCTCTGATAACAATTTGGAAGGCCTACTCAATCATGTCTCTCTGTTGGACTCTTTTCTGTATTCGGATGAGTCATTTAGCGCCTGTATTTGTTTGGTTTGTAGTGACTAACGTTATAAAATTCTTAAAACCTCCTATTTAAATTCTTAAAAATTCAAGAAAACTAAAGTTGGCACTTTATGTTTAGTATTTTTTTCAAGCGCCCAAATTTCTTACTTTTATTTATATACATAAATAAAAAAAAATAAGTTTATGCCCGTTTGGTATAATACAACAAAAATTTAAATTCTTTTTGCATAGAAATTGTACTATTAACAAAAAAGAAAACTATTTTTATGTTTTTATCACATCTAAAATAACATTTTTTATTTTGTTTTAGATGTTTCTATTGCCAGATAATGTAATACATATACTGGTAGAAAAAAACACTTATATCATAAAAATTATTAACAGAATATATCAACGATTATTTAGACACACAGAACAATTTTTAAACACACTAAGTTCTACAAGATATTTCATATCTTTATCCATGTTACCCTAGTTTCCTTGCTTGAAACCGTGCAATCATGGTTGGCCGACACAGTCTTGGAGGGTGTCGCGAAGGCTTCTGTTCCAGTTCGATTGACATTTCAGAGAATGGTTGCGGTTATTGTCGTAGAGTTTTTTAATTAAAATTAAAAAAATTAGATAATTTGCTCAATTTTCTAATGAAAAAGAAATTTTTTTTGGGAAAATTGAAAAGAAATTAAAAAATATTGCCCAATGGCCGTGATGGCAGTGAAATCTCCGTTATAGTTACACATCTGTTTTAGCATGAAACTTAATCGAGGAAACTGCCGCTCAGGTCGTTCCGCGACCGATATTGCGAACCATGCGTGCAACTCACAAGCACATTTCAATTTTAACAAGCGCGCGCGCGCGCACATATATATATATATACATATATATATATATATATAATGGAAAATAATTCGTCCTCCCTTTTCCATTTATTATTTAACCGTTCCAAAGGGATCAATCGAAGACAAAAAAGGTAAATATGAATTGTGGAAGGAGTCTGGTCATGATAAAATACTATCTTGTTTTTTTTGTCTGTTATTAATGAATTATTTACTTTTGGGACACTCACAAATTAATTTTTTATTTTTATTTTTTTACATATAATACAAACACACAAATGCAAGTGCTGCACGCAAACTGTATTATATAAATCATAGAGTTGAAAATCTAGCTTCTGTTTCTCATATTTCATTCAATTTGCGTAATTCTTAGCACCCATATTTCTCTCTGGCCGGTAAGATTCCCCCTTTCTCTCCCCCTCGTTATATTTATATTGAGCTCATTAATTAATTGAATAAATAAGATTCATTCTTACTCTAACAAGTATTACTACTGTTTTTTAAATAGTTCAAAGATGAAATTTCCTTGTTTTATTTGTTGCGGGCAAGAATATTTTGATTAGCATGTTTTGTGTTGATAGAATATTTTGCAGGCATGAAAAAGAAGATTTTGCGGGTATGAATGTGTTGATCATTTTGCTTCTTGATTCAACACATATGTATTTAATTTTTTTCTATGGGAAAATGCTTGTATGAACTCTGTGTGGGTTCCGCCTATTGACCAACTCAATATGATTTGTCTAAAATTGTTGGTATGTTAGTTTATGCACTTTTTATTTAAAAGAGATATGTTTTAAAATTGAGTTTGTTTAAAAGTAGGGCCCAAACCAACCACATACAAGTGTTTCTCATTTCTACATGTTTTCCAGGTTCTGATTTTGCAGAAGATTGAATGTGTATACTATAGTAAATTTGATGAAAAACTTGCATACTCGTAAGTTTATAAATAAAGTATGATTTTCTAAAAAAAGAAATTTGTGGGCCACAGCCAGTTTGGATTCTTGATCGATCCTTCAAAAATAGTTGCCTTTGATTTCATTTTCATTAAATATGATTAATGGATTCTTCTCATAAACAAGAGCAAGAAACATTGTTCCATCTTAGAGACAGAAGTACTATTGACCCTTTTTCATGATTTTTTTGAATTTAAAGCAGTCTTTTACAATCTCTGTGAGAAGCATGGCTGTTTATGTGGCACAAAAGGATAGAATAGAGCTACGAGTTCATGAAAATGTGGATGTATTAAGCACCAATTTGGCAGATTACATTTCAGAATTATCAGAGTCTTCTATAAAAGAGAGGGGTGTATTCACCGTTGCTTTATCTGGTGGTTCTCTTGTTACTTTGATGGGGTATGTAAATGCACTATCTTACTTGATTTTTTCTAGGGGAAAATGCATTTTTGGTCCCTTATGTTTCATTAGTCAGCATTTTTGGTCCTCATGGTTTCAAAAATGCAATTTTGGTCCTCTATGTTTCTTGTTTCAGCGATTTAGGTCCTTTATCTTTTACCACTGTAATTTTAGTCCTCTAATTATCAGAATCCATAATTTTAGTCATTTATGTTTTAAAGCTGCAATTTTAGTCCTTGATATTTAAGTTTTAAAAATTAAAATAAGTTCCATTCTTGATATTGTGTTTTGAATTGATTCAAATTAAGTTTTATGATAAAAAAATTTAATCCAGTTATCTAATAAATGTTTATTAAAAATGGATTAAATTTGATTTTTTTAAATATAAATCGTATATTAAAATTTTTGGGATAGACTATGACATTATAAAAAAGGTATTTACGCAAATAATTAAATTAAAAATATTTTATCGGCTGGAATATATAAATAAATTATTTTAAAAAAAAAATTAAATATAAATATATATTTTCTACTTTCAAAAGATTAAAACAAATTGAGAAATGAAAATCAAACCAAGTTTTAGCATCTATCTAGCCGTGTAACAGTTAGACAAATAATGTTTGTCCAATAATTTCATTAAATTATTGTTTAAAAAGGGGTAGAAATAATGTTTAGAAAGTTAATTCAAGTTTTAGAAAAATTAAATTATATTTGTATAAGTCAAATTCTTATAATCATTCATTTGAAATAAATTTAATCTAATATAAAACTTTTAAAAAAAAACTAAGAACGTGAAAGCAATGTAAAGATAGTATCTAATTTTTAATTAATTGAGTGATTAGTTAGATATATCTACCCCTTTTTAAACAATAATTTAATGAAATTATTGGACAAACATTATTTGTCTAACTGCTACACGGCTAGATAGATGCTAAAACTTGGTTTGATTTTCATTTCTCAATTTGTTTTAATCTTTTGAAAGTAGAAAATATATATATTTATATTTAATTTTTTTTAAAATAAATTATTTATATATTCCAGCCGATAAAATATTTTTAATTTAATTATTTGCGTAAATACCTTTTTTATAATGTCATAGTCTATCCCAAAATATTTAATATACGATTTTATATTTAAAAAAATCAAATTTAATCCATTTTTAATAAACATTTATTAGATAATTGGATTAAATTTTTTTATCATAAAAACTTAATTTGAATCAATTCAAAACACAATATCAAGAATGTAACTTATTTTAATTTTTAAAACTTAAATATCAAGGACTAAAATTGCAGATTTAAAACATAAATGACTAAAATTGTGGATTCTGATAATTATAGTGGTAAAAGATAAAGGACCTAAATCGCTGAAACAAGAAACATAGAGGACCAAAATTGCATTTTTGAAACCATGAGGACCAAAAATGCTGACTAATGAAACATAAGGGACCAAAAATGCATTTTCCCCAATTTTTCTACGTCCTTCGTGACCGACTAATAAGTTTTACCAAACTTATTAAGCTAGATGAATTTTAAGTTCAATTATGTGGTAAGTTTGATGTCCAATATCCTCGAGCTCGGCTTCTTGGTGTGATGCATAATGTACCCAAGCAATTTTCATCTTTGCCGGGGTGTGGCCATGCCATTCCATGAGTACTTCTCTCCATTTTGCTCCATCCTTGGATTGGGGGTGAGTATTACATGTTTTGGTGTGGACATGTAGTCCCTACCCCAATCCAAGGATGGGGAGATCAGAGGGAGAACTATTCCAAGAAAAGCATAGTCTATCCCTCTGAAATTGTAAATTTTCTCTCGGCCCACTGCTTCCCAAATCCTTCCAACCTGTTTGTCCAGTGTTTGTTTTAGTTTCCTTTTTCTAGCACAGAGTTTGATTGTGGATGAATTTCTGGTATTGAACAGAAAACTCTGTGAAAGCCCTTATAAGAGGACAATTAATTGGGCTAAATGGTATATGTTTTTCGCTGATGAACGTGTAATTGCCAAAAATCATGCTGATAGCATTTGTAAGCAAGTGAGGGATCATCTTCTGGCCAAGGTAAGGTATAATTTCTACATGTTTCTGGTCGATAAGTTGCATTATTTCGCTTGCTAGTAGGTCGATTGGGGTGATGATATATAGACATTTTCGATTCATTACAGGTACCCATCGTTCACAGTCACGTGTATTCCATCAACGACTCAGTACCAGTACAGCAAGCAGCTAAGGACTATGAATTTGTGATTAGACAGCTAGTCAAGACTCGCATGATCAGTGTTTCTGAAATCCACGATTGTCCAAGATTCGACTTGCTCCTCCTTGAAATGGGAGCTGACGGGCATGTTGCATCCCTATTCCCGAATCACACTGCGCTGAATCTGGAAGAAGAATGGGTGACTTATATCACAGATTCACCCGAGCCTCCACCTGAGAGAATCACTTTTACCTTACCAGTTATAAACTCCGCCTCCAATGTCGCGGTGGTTGTCACAAGTGTGAATAAAGCCGAAGCTGCACGACTGGCAGTTGAAGATACCGAACACGAATCTGCTGACGTGCCTGCGAGGATGGTTTGTCCAGTAAACGGGAAATTGGTGTGGTTTCTTGACACAGCAGCTGCCTCAAAACTCCAAAGTATAGAATTTTCCGAGTAGACTTGACCTACCTGCTAATAGATATGTATAAAGAACTTGTATCATATAGAATATTTACCTCGATGTTACTTTAGGACACAAAATCAGTCAACACAAATGCGCCAAAGCTACGAATATAACAGGTGAAAAATCTGCTACATGATGTTTGATGCCATAACTTTTAATAAACCTTGAAACTAGGCATCCAACAACTAAACTTTTGAACCATGTTTGCTAAGTTAACTCGAAATTACGCAGTAGCATTCTGTTTCAAAACCTTGGCTTCCGCTTTTGCCATTCGATCAGCTTCTTCTTTTTCGCCTTCTAGTTCCTTAGCCATTTTCTTCCTGTGCAACTCTTTAGCTTCCTTCATTGCAGCCCGCTGCTCCTCTTGAAGCCGCAGCATTTCCTGTTCTTGTTGCTGTCTCTCGAACCATGTGTCAGCATCCGCCCAAACTGAGTTTCAACAATGTGACAGTAGAATTTAACTCAAAATCAGATGAGTTTCAGTAAAAACACATATACCCAGGATGGATTATTCAATTGCATAGATTAGATGATGGCAATCGAGTGTGTTAGATGCTTGATTGCCGATTTTGAAATAATAACGCACAAATTCAACCATAACTAGTAAATGGTTATACAAAATCATCACACAGATGACAACAGAAACCCTAATCTAAAAATCAGCTGAAAACAGATAATTTTGAAATTAAGCCTAATTTTCTGAATTAAATATATAAAGTAAATAAAAAAAAGCGGGAGGTTTTACTGGGTTGAGCTACCTATCCTTGTTCACCACCCTTGATTTTCGTACAGCTAGGCGCCGTCCATGTCTATCATCCTCCATTTCAAATTCAATTAGTTCTTTGGATAGATTTATATGGATTGTATTTTAAATCTAATTTTTTATTAATTTATGTAAATATAATGATAATTGTGATAAATTTGAAATGCATCTAAGATATGTGTTATTTTAAATCAAAGTTTTAAATCCATTCTCAAATCAAATCTCTCCGCTCAAATAAAATCCATCATTCCAAACACAATATAGACTTCATATAAATAACAAATAAGTTAAAAAATTTATATCTTTTAATAAATATATTACTAAAATATCTGCTATGTATGTTTTTTAATCACCCGTGCATAAAAGAAATGAATACATACGTTTCGTTTTTTTAAAAAATTATTAGTAATATATAATTATGCAATATACAATTTTTTTGAAAGAATAACATTGTTAATGTACTTAAATAAAGATGAAATACTATTTTTTTAAGATAATAATATGATTATTAAAAGAGAATGTTTAATTTCTCAAAATATTATATCCTCGTAGATATATGTGGCTTAATTTCATTGATACCTTCTTCCGTAAAACGAGAGAATATGTTTTTTTGTCAAATTATATACACGGATGTAAAAGGCTGTGCCAGCCGTTTTGTTGTGCCATCATGGTTTGGAAACGGGGTGTGCCGACACAACCAGCTTCAAATTTTTATTAAATTTTTTAAATTGTTTGTCATTTTTTTGACCGTGCGGATCGATTGTGTCGATCGATCGATAAAGTCAAACATTCCAATGAATTGCTTTGGCTGTTGTCCTTGGCCTAGCACGGCCCTGCCTATGGCCGTGCTAGGCCTAGCACAGCACGATACCGTAGAAATTCGAGCCATGATGGTACATACCTCGTGCCACCCGGCACGATTGACACCTATAATCATACATGTTTAATCCATGATTTAAAAACAATTTCATTCCAAAGAAAATATTCAAATTATAACACAGCATCAATTCTAACATAAAAAAATTAAACTCACCCAATTCGACTGCTCGATTTCTAAAAATAATCGATTCATTGTGCTTTACCTTTGCACAAAAACAAATGCATCAAAATCTGATAATACTAAAATGGATTTGAACCTCATTTTTTAGGTTTTTGGAACATGGGGTAATTTTTTTCTGATCCTCATGGCATTAAGTTTCAAAACTTCAAACAAAGATAACTCCATGTTTCCAAGAAAAGGACTATCATTATGTCCTCTATTTCCTGCGTAAGTATACGAAGCCGACGACCACCGACACGCCAACAACAGCAACTGGGGCAACCCAGTATTGCTTACTGAAGTTCAAGATTTTATTGGGGAGGTCCACAAGTTTTTGTTTCTTGGAAACGATCTCCATTTTTGGAATAGCAGGGACCGTTGGATCAAGTTCCCCGATGAAGAATTGCTCCATTAGTTCCCTTGCAGTTTTGCTATGCCCCGCATCTTCGAATTCCTCGGTGGCATCTTTTCCTTGAAGCAAATAAACAAAGAAGCCTTTATTGTCGTATCAGGGAGAACATAATGTTATCTTTTGGATGAACAATTTATATCAGGCACTTGTTCTTTGAATAAGCAAATTAAACAAATTTGAAACATGTCACAATCTCGTACCTGTAGCCTCGAGTAAAATATCATCTCCACCTGGGTGTTCTTCTAAATATGATGTCACATCGTACACCTGGTGACGCAGAAGTAAAAAATTCAGAAATAACTATTATTTATAAATAAACGTAGAAGTAAAAGGTATTTGTGCGCAGGAGAAAAATAAGAGGACAAAATCCCGAAATTTAAGGACTTTGTCAGGTATATTTGCAGGCGAGGAAGATGAGAAAAATGTAAATGGGAACTCAAATAAACGTGACAGATCCAGATTCTCTTCATCGTTAGCTAAAGTAGAATAGTTTGACTGATTTCCGGAATATAATAAACATGCGCTCAAAACATCCTTGTATATCAAGCTTCTGTTATCAAGTAGTTCTTCAAATTGCATGAGTAAGAGACAAAGCAATGAAAACAATTCCATCGTCTTGAATCAGAGGATAATTTAGCAGGCAAATGAACTTCCACACACAGGTTAAAATTAAAAAAAAAATGATGCATTGAATTCTTGTGTGATTTCAAAACAACTTTTCAATCAGCTGCAAATTTCTTCTCAGATTTTGTTAAGAACATACAGAAAGGGTTATCCATAACCATAACCTTAGAATAAAAAATACTGCTCCACAAATGCAAGCTTTTACATGTATTTTGGACACCAATATAAATAGCCAATCAACTTGCAGCAAACTCATTGCAACCATCGATCGAGATACCCTAGCCAACAAGATACCTCACACATCCACTTGTTTCTCACTCAATTGATGCTATATCTATGTTTTCACAGACCCTTGGAGGCATAACCATTGTTTCTAATTGAACTAGAGATGTGCATAATAACATGGGTATAATAGCTGTCAAGTGCAAAACAAGCTATCTCAAGCGCATCATTTTTAGAGAATTAGTCGCATAATCACTATTTATCCACACTATATATCAACCATGAACATCCAGGAAGTTTATCTCAGTCTTTTCGGAGTGCAGTCAATCAAATTTACCAAAATAACCTTACTTTATTAATTAAATAGATGGAGTTAGAATTTAGTTTTTCTCTTTGCAGAAACATTATTCAAACTTAGAAGAAAAACTTAGAAGAAAACAATATCTTTCTCATTTTTTAATATGATTGGGTTAATTATGTAGAGGATAACAATTCAAACAAAATGGTGCAGAGCACACATGCATTGCTTGTACTACGATGCAAGGACTACAACTTAAGTAATATACCTTTTTCTACTTCAATAAAGTGTTTCAACTAAGGTGATCAACATTCTATTTTCCAAAAGATGAGTGTGAAGGAGATGTGTATGCTTCGTCGGATGCGCGGTAAGACCAGAAGAGATAAAATAAGGAACAAAGATACTCGATCTGAAGTAGGTGTAGCTAGAAGAGAAGATGCAAGAAAGCCGCTTATGTTGGTTTGGCCACGTACAACGTAGGACCAGTAATGCACATGTGCGTCGAGTGGATTTCATCAATTTCACGAGAGCGAGAGTACGCGTGAAGAAAACATGGTTCGAAGTTAAACGCAAAGACTTGGAGTTCAAGGGGATTAAAGAGGATATTTTGGCCGATAGAAGCGCTTGGAGAAGAATGACGCATGTGTCCGACACGATTTGAGTCTCTCTATCGTTCATGTAGCCTACCCTAATTCATTTGGATTAAAGTCTTAGTTGTTGTTTGTTTGTATTATTTGTTTTTAATCGAGAAGATACTCAACCTAATGATTTCTCTTGGGTTGAACAAGAAAATTCTCCAATCGGTACCAGGAGAGAGGAAGAGATATCCGTTCGTGCATCGAGGGATTGCACCAAATCCAAACTAGTGTCATTCTTCAACCTAAAAGCGAAGTTCAGATTTTCACTTTGAAATTCAATACAAAATCCAGCCACTATCCCCAGTCAATACGTTTAATATATGAACCATTTTCCGAATATATGAATTTCTAATAGCTAAGAATAAACATGGGAGATAGCCAAGATTTTTCCTTCACTCACCAGGCTTACACGCGTCAAATCCGGATCAAAATCAGCAGAAAAAGCTTGCTCTGGGATAGTTGAAAATGGATGGTAGTGGGATTGAAGAGAAAGAGAAATCTGCTACAAACGGATGATCAGGAATCACAGAGACCATTGACACAGGATTCAATACCACATTTACGCACATTCTTCATTTAGTGTTTTGAGCGGCTACTGTTGCTGCTACCGTTATCAGATTTGTTCTATGAAAGAGAACTCGTCAATATCTCATGTTACCTAACACCAAAAGCTGAAACTAACCTAGTTAGGGCAGTTGCCTCAATTGAAAATAACACCAGTTTCATATGCAATTTATTCAATTCAGAAACTTAATTCAACCCCAAATCATGTCGTTAGCTCATTGCAAAGATCTAATTTCAAACAAAGCTGAATCGCAATTGGGAAAAAAAGCACTAAATACTATTCACCTTATGGTACATCGAAAAACTAATATCTAGAACCACACAAAAAAAAAAAAAAACCAATATCTCCAAAAACAGACCAAAAGCCCCTCAACATCATCACTAAATTGGTAATGAAAAAAGTAGAGAAATAACAGTTAAAAACAATCGTAATCATTTGAATGAGTAGAGAAAGAGAGAACCTTTCCATCAATAACGACCCAACAATCTTCACTGGTACTGTGGTGAGATGCTTCTTCCAGTGTGTAAAGCTTTGTTATCGTAGGCATCTTTTACCCCTTTCTCGCCGCGCCTGTTATGCGCCAGAGAGCGTGCCGTGTGCCGTGTGCCGTGTGCCGTGAGTCAATTCCCTTCTCCGAAGATACCCAATTAAATTTGCTTCAATTAATAAATGACCAGTTTACCCTCACGAATTTTATTTATTTGTTCTTTATTATGTTTTTTTTAGCACCGTTGTTTTTCTAAGCAAAATATTTTTTTATGGAATAAATTTTTTTGTTGAGGAAATTACACATAAGTCCCACTTTCCAAAACATATTTCAACTAAGTCTATCTAAATATTTCTTTTTCAACTAAATATACCTTTTAAAAAACTTATTTCAACTAAGTCCAATTTTTTTATTTCCCCTACTTATAAGTCTTTCAATCTTCCCAAATTAACCCTACCTATTTTAATCCTACCCAAAATTCCTGAACTTGTTGTTCCATTAAATACTCTTTGCGTGGATGTTCCCCATATACATGATTTGTAGAGTAGAATCGACAAGTGGTTGATTGAAGTGGGATCGAGTCCACATGGTGGAGGAGGTGGGCGTGATGGATGGGATGGAGGGAGGTGACGGGCGATGGCAGACGCGGCGGCAGGCCCATCTGAAGGAGAGGAAGAAAAGCGTGACTGCGATTATAATGGAGAAGAGAACGAGGATGAAGTATAGGGTGAGGCCATGGATTTGGAAATTGTTGTCGTCGAACTCGGTTATAGTGCCATCAGAACGGTGACTCTGATGACAAGAAATTTTTCATTACGTGTCAATTCCGTCGATTTTGTTGTGTTTTTCGTTCACTTTTTTCTATTCGAATTACCAGCGGTGTTTTGCGTCAAATTTTTTGTTGAATTGTGCACAACATTTCAGTAATCATGCCCCGAAAATTGATAACACTGATTTTCGCTCTTCACAAGCGCTCTGTTTTTTTTCTCCTTCGTATTATTACGTTGTGCGATCCAATTTCCGTAACATGAATTCCAGATTCATAACGTTTGAGTGCAAATCATTGCTTGCAAATTGTTGCTTTTGTGATGGATTCTTGTGATTTTTCGTTGCTTTTGTGCTTTAATTTGATCGAATTCCCTTGTCAAACGATTTTTATGTGTCTGTGTATTGCCCTCATTGGTTCACACTGTGGTATGTGATCTATTTTTTTTTTTGTATTTTGTGATTTTGTTACTCCTGCAGATGGTTTTGTTTTTTGCTGGATGAATTTTGATAAATGAAGTGCAAATGGTGTTAAGTTTATTTGTTAGCAGCCATCCGTATCTAATGCAATCTCAAAATTAATTCTACTTCCTTATTTTTATTCTCGGTAAACTTATATTCGATGATTGTATATGTGATCAAAGATTGTGATCAGATATTGCCTTTTCTCATGCAATGATTTTGGCGGCGTTAGTTCGAAGTCCGCTAATGACGAATCCGACTCGTTCTGCACTCCGCCACTGTGAATGAAATCCACAGGGGCCGCATTTTCTGAGCTCGGCTCTGGGCGCAGCTGCAACATCGTGGTTTTCTCTGCAAAAAATGGATTTTAGGTTTTAGAACAGAGCGGTGCGTCATATGTGCTTCTTTCTTCAATATGGCCGAAGATGAAGACGAGAACCAACTAGAAGGCTTCTGGTGGTCCAATATTATCACAAGCCCCGATAACAAAATCAATGAAAATACACAAAATACACAAGCTTTGAAGAAGAAGATTATGTTTCCTTTCTTCTCTTAAACATTTTTTGGACGTTTTTCGCTTTTTTTAAGAAATTTTTGTATTTAATTAGCATTTGATTGTTATTTCAGTTCTTGTGTATATTATATGTTTGTCAAAAGTTTTCTTAACTTAAACTTACTATCTCAGTGATTGTTGTTTTTTTAGTTAAATTGGGAGAGCTTTAAAATATTTTAATTTTAGATATAAACACACAGAAAAAGTTGAACAAGAAAAAAGTTTATAGTATGAACAAAAAAAAGTGTATTGGGTGGCACATGAAATATGAAATGAGATTGTGTACTGAGAAGTGTATTTAGATAACTGCACCCATTGGGTCAAGCAGTGCATGGACGCAAGTGGTGCACATAGAAGGCTCATTATGTGATTTCAATAGGAAAGATATAAATTGAGAATTTCAGTAATCTTAAACAAGAAAGCAACACTTGGCGGTGCATGTAAATTACATGCATCGCTGAGTATCGGTGCATGTAAATTACATGAACCGATAGATTCATCTACCACACGTGCATTTAACACACATGCACCGCTAGATGCAAACAATGCACATAGAAGGCTCATTATGTTAATTAAATATAAAAGATATAAATTGGGAATTTCAAACATCATAGAAGGCTCATGATATAAACTAGCAATCTGAAACAAGAAAACAACACCTAGCGGTGTATGTAAACTACATGCGTCACTGAGTCTATCGGTGCATGTAAATTAAATGCATCGATAGACTTATGTACTATCTTTTAATCAAAAACATAGTCTATCGGTGCATATAAATTACATGCACCGCTAGACTCAAACAGTGCACATAGCAGGAATTTCAGACATCATGCCACTGCATGAATGCAAAGATCTATAACAACAAAATAACTTATTTGCAAAGAAATAACAATAAGAGCAAACAATCTTAATCCATAATGGGAAAACATAGAGCCATAAAGGACCAGCTATTCGAAAAATCGATTTAGAAAAATCTCAACGCTTCTCTTATAACAATTGTTGCCCATATTCTAAGTTACCCATTACAAATTTTATTAGTTTTAATTTTAATAGATGGACGGCGAGAATAGAAGCACGTTCTTGATGAGCATTTTGCCAAACAGTTAGAGCTCATGTCTTAGTATACCCCATGGATGGAGATGGATCTTGAGAATCATTGTGGCAGCTATCAACCATACACATGTCATCATCATTTGATTAAATATGATGAGATTGTACCGTCAGGTCACACCAAAACTTTTGTAGTTGGTTGTAGCTAACATTGCGGTCTTGTTCTCCATCTTCATCTTCCTCCCGAAATGCATGATCATGGCAGTCTTGTTCTCCATCTTCTTCTTCTATTGGCCTTTGCGACCATCATTCTCCTCCATTCTAGCACCGCTGCACCCGCTTCTTTCACTCCGCCAATGCTGCCGCTTGTCCTACTTGTAAACGTAGCTTATAGTGCTACAATTTTTCAAAAAAGATTGCATCTTTGAGAAGTGCAAGGGTTTAGATAAGTGGGGTTAGTTTGGTCATTACATAAAAAATTGGACCTGTGAGACCCCACTCAACCCACAAGCAACCAAAATGAAATGCATGTTAAACCAATTATGAATGTTCCTACCAATTATGCATTGAAAATGTGAGGACCATGATTTTAACGCCAACTTCCACCAACTATTGTCCCCCGACGACAACCATTAATAACATTTATAACATTTAAATTATGTCATGGCTTACGAAATTGTAGGAGGCGTGCAAATACTTAATGAAATTTTGTGATAGACTTGATAAGTAATACTTAATGTCTTCCTTTCGTTTTTGAAATTGTAAGCATGCTTTAAAATCCTAATTGATATGTGACGTATTTTGAAACTATGAAACTTTGACGTTTCTAATGAAAACTATGATTCTGAATGACTATAAATATCGAAACCAATTGGTAAGGAATTCCAAATTCTGTTTTCTGACCCTGATGCGGAGGGATAATAACTGTTATTCTGACCTGATATGGTGGTTAACTGTTGTTCTGGAAAGTCCGTACCCTTTATTCGTGGGTGATCTTCTGACCTTATCTATAGGATGACTAAGTCTAGAGAACTGATATCAGTACAAGAAGAAAATTAGATGATTTATGGTGCTTACTTTAGTATATGATATATGATTCTAATATGAAATTTCTGTTCTGTTCTGGCTCCGAGGAGCAAGACTCTGTTCAGTTTCTGTTCCGAATTCATATCAGGTTCTGCTCCTGTTTTGATGTCTTTTGGAAAAATTATGAAAATATATTATTATAATTGTGTCACATAGATTGTCCCATGCTTGTTGAGTGTTTAACAAAACACTCACCCCTTACATCCCCTTCCAAATACAAGTGAGACAGATACCGAAGAAGAAGAACAATACTAATTTTGGGGATGATAATTATGTAGCATGCCGTTCAAAATTCTGTTATCATAATTGGAGATTATTACAAGCTTCTACTAAAGTATTTAATTGGAGACCAGTTTTATAAGTTAAATTCCAACTTGTAAGAAATGTTTATGGAATAAATAGACTGGTTTAGTTAAATTTTGTACTATGAGGCTTGTTGATTCTGAATTATGTTTCGAATCGCCAGTGTTACCGACCCCTATCTCGGGGCGTGATAGGACCTAGTTGAAAGAACTTTTTTTGGTAGATTAGGCAGAAAAATGTTTCTCGTATACCTGCCTGATATTTGCCCAATAAAAAATATAGTTTTATACAAAGAATTACCAAACTAGCTAGATGATGCCAAAAGTGAACAAACTTATACAATAAAGTATAATCAAGGCCAGACCTAAGGTGACCAGGAGCTGAGGTTTAAAACATATAACTATTTGGAACAAAATTATACAATAAAACTATTTGGCTAAACCTGAGAGACCTGCTATCAACTTATTGTTTTTCCTACCAATTTTAATTCACAAAAACAAAAGGGTGTTGTACCTGGGAAGAATCGAACTAAACCTTATTCTGCTGTGAACAATGTTGTTTTGCAAGATTCTCTAAGACCGAAGGAGATGTTCCAACCTCCAACACTCAAGATCAACTTCAAAAGATTATGGCACTCCTCCGTACTGAGCATGTACTACATAATCATACCACCCAAAAGTCATCCACTCCAAATTCCTTTTAGCCTCTTATCACCAATCAAGCATGGCAGGTATTTCCTCTGCTGCCTTCTTTGCATTAACATTGCTTTCTACACTCGACACTTATTCTTGGATCATCGACATAGGGGCAACATATCATATGATCTGCTTCCCCAATCTGTTCACTTCACATCAATATATTCATGACACTTATATTCATCTCCTAGCGTCTCTAAAGTCCAAGCCACTCACAAGGGCACATGCATCTCTCTGATGATCTCATCTTCTCTAATGTGATTTGTGTACCCTCTTTTTTCTTTCAACCTTGTTTTTGTAAGTCAGTTAACAAGAAGTCCATCTATTTCTTTCTTTTTTCTAAATGATCTTGGATACATACAAGCCCTTCCTTCCGGGATGACAATTGGTTTAGCTAAATCCCACAAAGGCCTCTATCATCTACGTCTCTCACTTAAGGCTCATGCCATCCATACTCCTCCTTGATGTCTCATTTCACCTCGCAAGTAAATCAAGCCGTGAATCAAGACTCTTATTATGTCATTTTAGATTAGTACATTTGTCAAATCAAAGGATGAAGTTAGTCCAAACAAAAAATCCTGAAATTTCTTGTGTTAACTTTCCCGATCATTGCAATGTATGTCAACAGGCTAAACAAAAAGAAAATTTCATTTCCTAATAATACCAGTGTTTCTCCCAAACCTTTCATTTGGTTCACTGTGATATTTGGGGTCTGTATTCTCAACAATCCTTGCAAGGTTATCAATATTTTCTTACTATAGTTAATGACTATAGTAGGATAACTTGGGTGTATTTAATAAAATTTAAATCAGAGACACGATCCATTCTGCAAAATTTTATAACAATAATTCATACTCAATTTGATTCTCTTGAACAATACGGACAGATAACGACCCTGAATTTCATATGATAGACTTCTTTTATTCTCATGGAATTCTACATCAAACATCATGTATTTACTCCCCAACAGAATGGACACCGTATTAACAGCCATGTACCTAGTAAATCGAACACTTACCCCACTTCTACATAACAAAACTCCACATGAGATGTTGCTTGGAACCGTGCCTTCATATTCCCATCTACAGTTTTTTGGGTCATTATATTATATATCCACCTTTCAAAATCAAAGAACAAAGTTTGATTCTCGGGCTCACAAATGTATTTTTCTTGGCTATCTTGTTGAGGTTAATAATACAAAGTATATGATAGAAACTCAAAAGGTTCACATATCAAGAGAAGTTGTATTTTTTGAGCATATCTTCCATTTTGGCCAATCCTCATCTCTCATTGATTAATCTGAGACATAAAGTAATGCTCCTCTCCCTCAACCAGACATCAATACTCCAACATATTTTCCATACTTCTTGCCATCATCCACATTACCTCCTGCACCATCTTCCTCCTCAAACGATCCTTCATCTCCTCTCATTCTTGATACTGAGATCCATCATGAACATACTTCTAACCAACCTTCATCTCTTTTACGATGTTCAACTCGTATTAGGAACACTCATTCTTATCTTCGAGATTATCACTGTCATTTACTCACAAAATACTCCTCAAATCAATCCTCCACCTCACACCCCCTTAATCATTTTTATAATATATGCATCTTTCATCGAGTCATGCAGCCTATACTCGTTCCCTTTCCATTCACAAAGAACCATCCACGTATGAGGAAGTTGTAAAATCACAACATCGGAGAGACGCCATAACATCTGAACTTGATGATTTAAAAAACCAATGGAACTTGGTCCATCATGCCTTTACCTCCAGATAAAAGAGCCATCGACTGTCGATATGTTTCCAAGATTAAACTTCAATCTGATGGCATTATTGATAAGTACAAAGCACGTCTGTCGCCAAAGGCTACACACAAAGAGAAGGTTTTGAATACACATAAACGTTTAGTCCCGTGGCAAAAATAACATCTGTCTGAGTTCTGTTTGCACTTGCTCTATGCGTGGATGACATCTCCATCAATTGGATATTCATATTGTGTTCCTTCATGGTGATCTAAATGAGGAAATTTATAAGACACTTCCACCCGGATTCCAGCCACATGGGAGTATCATACGGATACTTCAACACTTGTGTGTAAACTACATAAATCACTCTATGGATTGAAACAAGACTCGTGGCAATGTAAATCAAAATTTACGACATCACTTCTATGTATTGGATTTCCACAGTCAAATCAGATTATTCTTTATTCACTCGGAAGGATGTTTCAGGTTCATAGCTCTTTTAGTATATGTAGATGTCATCTTAATTGTCTGTGATGATTTGCATCTTATCAATTCGGTGAAGCAATTTTTGCAGGGACAATCAAAGTTAGAGAGTTAGGTTCTTCAAAGATCTTCGTTGGATTAGAAATTGCAAGATCATCAAAAGGGATTCATATTTGCCAACGGAAATATGCACTGTAAATTCTGGAGGATTGATAGATGATTATCAGTAATTGTTGTTCCAATTTGAGGAGGAACAAGACTCCAAAGAATTTAAGAGAAGGAATAGATATTTTTGGCCAAACAAAATAATTGAGCCTTTTCATTAATCAAAGGAAAACATTTATACATGAAGGAAAATAACCAACTACTAAAATAAAGGGCATGATAATAATGCCAGGCTTATTAACCAAAAATGTGCCATTTATTCTACAAATAAGGAAGACTACTTCTTTTGTTTACTTGGTCAATTGTCATATGTTGAAATCTTTCATCCATGCTGGTTGTTGTCCATTTCGAGTGGGCCTTTTTGACTGGGCTGGAATTTCAATATTTGGGCTAGCCAGAATTGGGCTCTTATCATTTACTCCCTCTGTTGACAAGGCCTTGTCCTCAAGGCCCTCTAAATACTAATCGCTCCCTTCTATTCTTGTGGCTGATTTGTGATGAAACAAAGAGGGGTGAGTGACCTGTAATTCTTTCAATCCCTCCCATGTGGCATCTTCGACTGGTAAGGAAGACCATCGCACCAGTACTTCTTCCCTGATTTTTCATTTCTTCCATACTTTCCTGTAATCCAAGATGTCTTCTGGAAAGAAATAGGGTTTGTGATCCTTATCTATTGGGGGCAATGGATTTGCTTTTGCCGGCGGTTCGCTAGGGCATAGGCGAAGGCGTGAGACGTGGATTACGTTGTGGATTCGGGACTCCGGTGGTAATTCAAGTTCATAAGCGACTTTGCCAATGCGTCGTATAATGTGAAAAGGTCCAAAGAACCTGGGTGATAACTTCTGGGATTGGCGACGATGGAGGGAAACTTGGCGATAAGGTCGTAATTTCACGTAAACCAGGTCATGTTCGTTAAACTCAACATCTTTGCGTTTTTTGTTGGCTATATCCGTCATTTGCTGTTTGGAGTGGTGGAGATGTTGTTTAATTTGTTGAAGGTGAATGTTTCGGGTGGTGAGGGTAGCGTCGATTGATGCGTTTTGGGAATTTCCAGGAAGGTAGATTGGAACAGAGGTAGGTGGACGACCGTATAAGGCTTCATAGGGTGAAAGCTAGTGTTGTACCAATATTGGGCTAGATGTAAGTACCTTGTTCATTGCTTGGGTTCGTCATTAGTGAAACAACGCAAGTAGGATTCTAAGCATCGATTGACTACCTCAGTTTGTCCGTCGGTTTGAGGGTGATAAGAGCTGCTGTAACTGAGTGTAGTACCAAGTTGAGAAAAGAGTTCTTTCCAAAAATGTGAGAGGAAAATTGGATCACGGTCCGAAACAATAGTTTTAGGGAGTCCATGAAATTTGTAGATATCGCTTAAAAATATGGAAGCTAGGTAAGGGGCGGTGTATTTGGGGGGTAGTGCGACAAAGTGTGCGAATTTTGTGAATCGATCTACGATAACCCAAATAGAGCTTTTGCCATGAGATATGGGAAGATTAGTGATAAAATCCATGGTGATGTCTTCCCACACATGGGATGGAATGGGTAGGGGTTGAAGTAATCCTTGCATTTTTTGTGTGGAATATTTATTTTGTAGACAAATGTGACAATTCTTAATGAATTCTTTTACCTCTTTGGACATGGCAGGCCAAAAGAATGATGAAGCTAGTCGAGACAGAGTTGCCTTAATGCCAGAGTGCCCCCTGTAGGAGTAGAATGGAATTCTTGAATCAATTTTTGCTGCATCGCTGTTTCTTTGGGTATGTAGATTCTCCCACTGTAGTACAATAGTCCATCATGCATGCTGTGTTTTGACAGACCTTTCTCCTTTATTTTTTTGTAATAGTGCAACCCCTGCTGGATGTTTTTCAAAGAATTCTTTTAACTCTTGAAGCCATGGGAAGGTGGGAGTGGAAACTGCCATAAAGGTATGAGTTTGAACGCGAGATAAGGCATCAGCAACTCTATTGTATTTTCCGGGCTTGTAAATGATTTCGTAATCAAACCTCATTAGTTTAGTAAGCCATTTATGCTGCTCCGGAGTCTGAATAGTTTGTGTTATCAAATGTTTCAGACTTTGTTGATCCGTATAAATTATAAAATGCCTTCCCAGTAGGTATTGTCGAAATTTTTGGATTGACTCAGTTAATGCATATAATTCTCTTACGTAGGTTGACGCTGGTTTGATGCTTGGGATCAATTTCTTGCTGAAAAAGGCTATGGGATGATCTTGCTGTGACAACACTGCTCCTATTGCTGTACCCGAAGCATCGGTAGTAAGCTCAAATACTGCCGTGAAATCAGGAAGTGCTAAATTTGGTAATCGGGTCATCTTCTCCTTTAGATTGTTGAATGCTTGTTGTGCTTTTTCTGTCCAATGGAACTGGTTTGCTTTTAATAAATCTGTTAATGGATTGGCTCGAGTAGCATAATGGTGCACAAATCGTCTGTAATACCCAGTTAAGCCCAGAAATCCTCTCAAAGCAGTTATAGTTGTAGGCACTGGCCAGTCGCTAATAACTTGAACCTTGTCCGGGTCAACTCGAACTCCACCTTCGTGGATAATGTGTCCTAGATAATGAATCATAGGAACTGCGAACACACATCTTGTTAGTTTAGCAAAAAAAACGTGTGTAGCCAATAATTTAAAAACCTGACGTAGATGGTTCATGTGATCCTCCCATGTAGGACTGTATATCAATATGTCGTCGAAGAAGACTAGGACAAATCTCCGGAGAAATTCGCGAAACAGTCATTCATTGCTGATTGAAATGTGGAGGGTGCGTTGGTTAGGCCGAAAGGCATTACCATGAATTCATAGTGTCCATCTACCGTTCTGAAAGCCGTTTTGTGAATATCAGGGTTGACCCGAATTTGATGGTATCCCAATCGAAGATCTATTTTTTAAAATATGGTTGCTCCATGCAATTAATCCAGGAGCTCATCCACTGTTGGGATAGGGAATCGGTCTTTGATTGTGATAGTGTTAAGTGCGCGGTAATCCACACAGAAACGCCATGTTCCATCTTTTTTGTGTACTAGCAAAACAGGTGAAGGATAGGGGCTATGGGAGGGTCGAATCATCCCGTCTTTTAGCATGTCCTGGATTAATTGGGTCATTATGGTTTTTTGGTAGTGGGGGTATCGGTAAGGTTTAACATTGACAGGATTAGAGTTAGGAAGGAGATGAATATGATGATCATGAGGCCTTTTGGGTGGAATTTCTGTAGGAGTTTCGAATATTGTTCCAAATTCTTCCAGTAGAGCCTGTAGTTGAGATGTGTTGGTGGTGTTTTGGTTATTGGGATACCCGTTTGGAGATGAGGCTTATCATACAAAATGGCGTGAATAGACATGAGGGATCCAGTATGATATAATCGGGCCAATTGATGAGAGGTGGCTTCTTCTAGATTTGGGCCTCCTTCCAATTTGATTTTGCTTCCTTGGTATTCAAATGTTATTCTGGGTATAGAGAAATCTGCTCGAATTTGGCCCAATGTACTTAACCATTGTACTCCAAGAATCATATCTGCGCCCTGAATTGGTAAAATCAAGAATGAAATCATAAATGCTTTATTTTGAATGTTAACCTTCACCTCCGGGCATTTTCCGTGGCATGAAATAAATTCCCCATTTCCGACCATGACCGGAAATTTAGGAACTGCTATCACCAGCAATTGTAAAAATTCTGCAACTCTAGGCTGCATGATGTTGTGTGTGCTTCCCGAATCTATGAGCATCGAATATTTCTTGCCTTGTATCTCCCCTGTGATACTTAGCGTTTTTGGACTTGTTAGCCCAAAATAAGCAGCCGTGGATAGGTGAAATTCGCTCTCTTCTTTGTGTTCTGGGCTTGGGTTTTGTTCTAGGGCTGTGTGGTCTTGAATGAGTAGTTTGTCATGGTTGAGCCAAGGGTCAGTAGGTTCGGTTGATGCTAAGGGAATATCATCCTCAGCGGCCTCATCTGGTATTAACACAAAAAATTGGGGTGCCTTACACTTGTGTCCAGGGTTCCATTTTTCTTCACATGTAAAACGCCTTTGCGGCGTCGTTCTTGCACTTCGGTATTGTTGAGCCTTCGGAAAGGGGGTTGGTCAGGTGGTTTTGGAGGGTTTGGCAGTAGTAGTGGAGCATTGGGTGGGTTATTGTATGTTCTTGAAAAATTTGGGGTCGGGTTGGTATTAGTTCTTGGACCAAAAAATGTTTTTGGTCTGCTGTCTTTGAGTTTAGCTTCAACAAGTTTGGCTTGACCTATAGCAAGTGAGATAGAGGCCGGTTTCCACAAAGCCAATTCTTGTTGGATTTCATTTTTAAGCCCAGAAATGAAGCAATCCAATATCACGTCGACCGGGATCCCGTCAACTCTATTGCATAATTGGTCGAAAATGGATTGATATTCCGAGACCGTGCCTGTTTGCCTAAGCTTGAATAGTGTCGCTCGATGATTTTCGAAGGACGAAGGTCCAAACAGAAAGTTCCAAGGCTCTCACGAACGAAGCCCAAGTGGTTAATTGTTGGTTTGTGGACATCCACATATACCAACTAAGGGCTTGTCCTTGCATATAAAATGCAACCATTCCTAATCTTTGCTCCGTAGGAACTTGGTAATATTGGAAGTAATGCTCGGATTGAAAAATCCAATCTAGTGGATTGGATCCATCAAAAGGCATAAGGTGAATATTTGGGGTCTTAAGGGATGATAAGGAGTTTAGGTGCTGGAATTGTAGGTTGGAATTTAGCGAGGTCTCAGGCTGGTAAGGTGAGGAACAAGATGTCTGTTTAGGAAGCCCTTCGGGTTGGGAATTTTTTCCATTGAGTTGAACTTGCATTTTTGCCATCATTGAAGTCAAATTGTTGATGGACTCCTGTAATGGGGTTATCATGGCAATCTGTTTTTGCATTGGTTGGAATAAGGCTAATTGGCTCTGGGCATTTTCAGATTGTTCTTGCATATTTTGAACTAAATCTGTCATGGAGGCGATCTGATCTTCTAGTGGCAATTTGGATTGGGATGGTTTTGGAGGCATTTTCTCTCAACGAGAGCACCAAAATGATAGATGATTATCAGTAATTGTTGTTCCAATTTGAGGAGGAACAAGACTCCAAAGAATTTAAGAGAAGGAATAGATATTTTTGGCCAAACAAAATAATTGAGCCTTTTCATTAATCAAAGGAAAACATTTATACATGAAGGAAAATAACCAACTACTAAAATAAAGGGCATGATAATAATGCTAGGCTTATTAACCGAAAATGTGCCATTTATTCTACAAATAAGGAAGACTACTTCTTTTGTTTACTTGGTCAATTGTCATATGTTGAAATCTTTCATCCATGCTGGTTGTTGTCCATTTCGAGTGGGCCTTTTTGACTGGGCTGGAATTTCAATATTTGGGCTAGCCAGAATTGGGCTCTTATCAAGGATGCTGGTCTTCTTGGTTGCAAAGATTCTACCACTCCGATGGAGAAAAAACACAAGTTATCTAGTTTGACTGAAGATTACTTGATTGATGCTACATGCTAGAGGTATTTAGTTGGTAGTGATGGGTGATTTACTACCGCAAGTGTACGATGTCAAGTTTTAGTATAGAAATTTAAATTACAGATGTCGAACCCATAGGATTGAAAACTAAGTTTATACAAACTGTAATTAGAATAGTCTCAACTTTATTTAGACAATTAATAGCAAAGTTATTAACTATCTAACTGAAATAAGCTAACAAGTTGAAGATTTAAGCGGAGAAATCAATGAGAACGGATTCTGGAGGTTCGACTTCGCTTAGCTATCCACAATCAAGAATCCTATGTATTCTATTATCTCTCCAGAGTGTTAAATAGAATTTATCATTTAACAACAATCTTGATATGTCTATCTAAGATTAGTTATCAAACAATTTTAAAAAGCACAATGATTCATTGCAAGGGTTCAATGGAGTTATACGCTTGTCGACTATATAAACATCCACGATGTAAATTCATATGGCCCTATTCAAAAACCCCTCTCCGGAGTGGTAGATTCTAAATAATATGATGATTCAACTAGTGATCAGTTAATTGAATGCAAACAAATCAAGAATCACAAATAAACTATATGAAAAAACCAAAATTTATTCCTCAAATCATCATCGACATAGTTTCAAGTAAAGCTACGTCTACCTCTAGAATATAAAGTTAGTTCATGAATAAATTAAAGAAACGCATAGCCATGTTCATAATCATCATAAACATAAGGTATAAAGTAAATCAAACGAATTAGAAGATGTCCTTCCGTCTCCGGTAGTTGCCGTCGTCAAAACTTTGCCTTTCGTTGTAAGCCCATTGTCTCCTCTTGATATCCACTCTAACTCGCTCTCCGTTATCCTGCTCTCTCTCTCTTTAGATCACGGTTCTCTTGATTCCAATATCGTATGTGTGATATATTCTCTCCTCCCCTTTTTAAAATCTCATGGCTGCCATCTAATATTTTTAATCATAAAGTCACCTGCATCTCTCATATCTTGTGTGCTTGTGAATTGATGTATGCCATGAGATATGTTGCCTTTTTAAAATCTGACTCTGGCTTTTATTTTCATCAAAAAAATATCCTTTAATATCTTCCATATCTTATGCATAGTTACGTGAATAATCCATCTCGTAAAATTCTCTCAAGTGAGTTATTATCTTCTGCTGACATGCAATTTATTTCCTTGTCCATGCTGTCATAAATCTATCAGCTGTTGTATAATGAATCTTACGTGTTGTCCCTTTTCTTGTGAATTATTTGCTTATGAATGTACGATCTTCGTCCGATTTTTTTTTCCAAAAATTGCAGAATTAGTAGTGGACTAGGATCCGACAGGAAGGTGGCGCCCTAGCGTCATGTATTCTGTCCGTGGTGTTATTTTGTTCATCTTTTCGGCGATGCGGAACCGGTCTTCAAGAACCAGAGCTAGTTGCACTGCTTGGGAGTCGAAAATCCATCTTTTTAATTTCCATTTTGAATCCTTGTCATATTATTGCATTTTTTTTATCATCTTTTAGTAATAAAATACTTCATTACCTTGGATTCCTACAAAATAACAAAAATAAGAACAAAACACATAATTCCGCTCGAATACTAACATAAATGTAGAAGAAAGTAAAAGTAAATATAAGTGCAAATATGCACTTATCAATAGACTGATCTATCTTTTAATTACAAGATCCGCAACACATATGCGGTGAAAGTTTTGAGCTAATTCATGAGTAAACCTGGTAAGGAACATCTCTCTGCAGCGTACAAAGTACTGAGATATATTAAAGGTTCCATCGCATAAGGTCTCTTTTATTCATCGAAATACAGTAGAGATCAGGGATTTCAACGATTCGGGCAGGGCATCATGTCCAAATACAAAGAGATCAATCACGGGTTTTTACGTATTCCTTGGTGACTCATTGATCAGTTGGAAATCCAAAAAACAAAGCACAATTTCAAGGTTCCGCCGAAGCAGAGTATAGAGCTTTGGCACATACAACTGGAGAGATCGTTTGGCTGAAGAAGCTTTTGATAGCTTTTGGTTTGAACGAATTACAAACAACACCATTGTTTTGTTATAATCAATAGGTGATACATTTGACAAAGAATCCAATATTTCATGAACGTACCAAGCATTTAAAATTGGATTGTAATTTTGTTAGTGAAAATGTGTTGGCTTGAAAAATCAATATACTAAACATTTTTTCGAAGTATCAGCTAGCAGATATATTCATCAAAGCTTTGGGAAGTCCAAATTTTATGTTTCTAATATCCAAGATGATCATGATAAACTAATATACTCATCTTGAGGGGTAGTATCAGAAAATTAAAATGAAGGGAAGCATTTAGAGGAAGCATGCGTCCGAGATACAGAGAACAGTTCCACATGGTTGTTGTGTCACGCCCGTGACTGAGCACATGCCATCATCGTTGAATCCAAATATCAAATTCTAAAACAACAAGCCTCGTAGTACAGATTTTGAAATAAAACCAGTCTATTTATTCTATAAAATTATAATGCCTTACAACTGAAATCCAAATAACATATATCTTAACAGAGTTTAACGGAAGCTTAATTATGTAAAATCTTGAAATCTTTGATGTAGATCACCAACCCCAAAAGCTATATTGCTCCACTTTTTTTTTTTATTTCTTCTTCGTTCTTATCTGGGGAGGAGATGTAAGGGTTGATTATTTGGGAAAATACTCAGCAAGTGGGGGACAATCGAATATGCCAAAAACTCATACTTATATATGCAAATTCACAACAGATATCAAAATATAAACTAATATGAACATATGCATTTAACTTAACAAAATTTCACTCCTCTGAGCCAAACATGATACATCATATCAAAACACATATCATGTATTAATCATATTGAATCGATTCACAAAATACAAGGATTATAGAGGTGGCTCCTATGGATTCAAGAGGCGGCTCTCGTACGTATGTAGGCCAATAAAATCCAGATTCCAGTACCTTGGCAGCAGTTTTGGTTGGACCCATGTGTCCCCCTACCTCGCGATCATGACAATGGCTCAATATAGATGACATCTCCTCCTCTGGAACACACCTCCTGATCATGTTATCTGCACAAACTTTGAACAACAATGGTTCCTCCCACATGTAGTGTTTAACATCAGATAAGAATTTCTTTTTTGATAAAATGTCATTTGTGGGAGGATACCACTAACCCGATAGTTTGCAAAATCGGCATACCAGGGTAGGGCAAGAACTTGAAAGAGCTGTTCATCGGGGAATTTTTCATTGATCTCTTCCACCTCATTATCATGTTTCTCAATCTCAAAATCAATCCTAGATAAATGATCCGCCACTACGTTCTCTACCCCCCTCTTATCCTTAATTTCTAAGTCAAATTCTTGCAATAAAAGAATCCATCGGATTAAACGTGGTTTAGCGTCTTTTTTTAGCAAGAAGATACTTGAGTGCCGAGTGATCAGTGTACACAATGACTTTTGATAGACAAAGATAAGAGTGAAATTTATCGAAGGCAAATACTACTGCTAGAAGTTCTTTCTCAGTGGTGGCATAGTTATGTTGTGCCTCATTTAACGTTCTACTAGCATAGTAAATAGTGTGAAATACCTTATTCCTTCTTTGTCCCAATACTGCTCCGATAGCTGTGTCACTTGCATCACACATCAACTCAAATGGTATATCCCAGTCAGGTGCTATCAAAATAGGTGCTGTGACCAATCTCTCCTTTAGTGTCTCAAATGCCTGCAAGCAATCAGCATTAAAATCAAATGGTGCTTCTTTAGTCAACAAGTGAGATAAAGGTTTTGAAATTTGAGAGAAATCCTTTATAAATCGTCTATAGAACCCAGCATGGCCTAAGAAAATGCGAATTCCCTTCACCGATACTGGTGGAGGTAGTTCCTGTATCACTTGTACCTTTGCTCGATCCACTTCAATACCCTTTTGGGATATTTTATGGCCCAAGACTATTCCTTCTTTTACCATGAAGTGACACTTCTCCCAGTTTAGTACTAAGCTGTTCTCCTCACACCTTGTCAATACGAGATCAAGATTATGCAGACATGCATCGAATGAATTTCCAAACACAGAAAAATCATCCATGAATACTTCTAAAAACATTCCTACCATGTCATGGAATATCGACATCATGCATCTTTGAAATGTAGCCGGTGCATTACATAACCCAAAAGGCATTCTCCTAAATGCAAATGTACCATAAGGACAAGTGAATGTGGTCTTCTCTTGGTCCTCAGGTGCAATTGCTATCTGATTATATCCCGAATACCCATCTAGGAAGCAATAATAATCATACCCAGCTAGTCTCTCTATCATTTGATCAATGAAGGGGAGGGGGAAGTGATCCTTACTTGTAGCTTCATTAAGTTTTCTATAGTCAATACAGACTCTCCAACCAGTGACTGTCCTAGTAGGTATTAATTCATTCTTTTCATTAGTAATAACAGTCATACCTCCCTTCTTTGGTACACATTGCACCGGACTCACCCATGCACTATCTGAGATAGGATAGATAATACCTGCATCGAGTAGCTTAATCACTTCCGCCTTGACTACTTCTTGCATCTTTGGATTCAAACGGCGTTGTGGTTGCACCAACGGCTTGTAAGTGTCTTCCATCAGAATTTTATGCATGCACATCGATGGGCTTATTCCTTTTATGTCCGCCACTTTCCATGCAAAGGCTTGCTTGTGCTCCCTCAAAATCCTAAGGAGCTTCTCTTCGTCAATACCTGTCAAAGATGAAGACACAATTACTGGTAGAGAATTACTATTACCCAAATAAACATACTTGAGGTGAGTTGGTAGTGTCTTGAGTTCAAGATTGGGTGGTTCTTCAATTGAAGATTTATGTGGCTTGATGTCCCTTTCTCCCAACTCTCCTAAATTATTGCTTTGACGTCTAATGTAAGGAGGGTTAGCTCGCATCTGAGCAACTATCTCTTGTTCTTCTTCATTCTCAAGCATGTCCTCATCATTAGTGAGATAAGCTTCCACTACATCCTTGCATTCTGTTCGAAATATCATGTCAGATAACACATCAACATGGTCAATACTAAAACACATATGCTCGTCATGAGGGTGTTTCATAACTTTAAAAACATTAAAAGTAACTTGATCCTCCCCTACACGGAGGATCAGCTTCCCTTGATGCACATCTATGAGTGCTTTGCCAGTGGCCAAGAATGGTCTTCCCAAGATCAAGGGCATTTCAGCATCTTCTTCCATATCTAACACGAGAAAATCCACCGGGAAAATGAATTTATCCACCTTGACAAGTACATCCTCGATGAGTCCTCGTGGGTAGGTGATAGATCTATCCGCCAGTTGAAGTGACACTGTAGTGGGTTTAGGCTCGCCTAATCCCAACTTCCTGAAAATTGACAGTGGCATTAAATTAATACTCGCACCCAAATCACACAAAGATTTAGTAAATGAAATAGAGCCAATGGTCCAGGGTATAGAGAAACTCCCTGGATCTTTTAACTTAGGAGGCAATTTGTTTTGCACAATAGCTGAACACTCATCTGTTAAACTTACCGTCTCATGCTCTCCTAATTTCCGCTTATTCGATAAAATTTCCTTCAAAAACTTAGCATAACTAGGCATTTGAAGTAAAGCATCAGCAAATGGTATATTGATATGTAATTTCTTAAAAATTTCAAGAAATTTTGCAAAACTTGCATCTACCTTAGCTCTTTTTAATGCAGCGGGAAAATGAGGTGGGATTTGTACCTGCATTGGTGGTGTGATGGGTGTCTTGATAGAAGACTTACCTTTAGCTTCAACGTCTGCTTCAGTCTGTTCACTTTCCTCTATTTGTACTTCCTCAACTTCCTCTTTCTCCTCAGTGGGTGATCCAGTCTGCTTACCACTTCTCAATGATATAGCCTTTACTTGCTCCTTTGGATTTTTCTCGGTATCGCTAGGTAAGGTCCCTTGCATTCTTCCTGACAAAATATTCGCCAACTGTCCCACTTGAGTCTCCAAGTTCTTTATTGATGCATCCTGATTCTGCATTCTATTCTCCGTTGATGTAATAAACTTGGTCATCAACTCTTCCATACTCGGCTTTGATTGATAACCCGGTGGAGGTTGTGGATTCAAAACATTCTTTTGGTTAGACCAAGAGAAGTTTGGATGATTCCTCCACGGTTGGTTATAATTGTTGGAGTAAGAGTTACCCTGTTGTGGCCTGTTTCCTACAAAGTTAGCATTTTCAGTAGATTGCACAAAAGGATTACCTGCTTGGCATTCTGTACTCTGATGGTTGCCTCCATATAATTCACATATGACTACTTGAGCTTGCATCGCTGTCATGCTCAAGCTATCCATTTTCTTATGCAATGCCTCCAACTGAGCTTGTATAGATGTCACCTCATCAATTTGATGCATCCCAATCGGTCTTTTAGGCACATTCCTTTTGGACTGCCACTGGTAACTGTTCGATGCCATCTCTTCCAAAAGTGTGTAAGCTTCTTCAGGTGACTTCCTCATAATCGTACCTCCTGCTGCTGCATCAATCACGGATCTATTAGCAGAAAATAAACCATTGTAAAATGTTTGTACCTGAAGCCAAATCGGAAGGCCATGATGTGGGCATCTTCGAAGTAAATCCTTGAAGCGCTCCCAAGCTTCATATAGAGTTTCCGGATCATGTTGCATGAATGTGGTGATATCATTGCGCATCTTAGCTGTCTTGGAAGGGGGAAAGTATCTTGATAGGAAGGCTTGAGCCATCCCCTCCCAAGTAGTGATCGACCCTGCAGGCAATGAATTCAACCAGCTCTTAGCATTGTCATTCAAAGAAAAGGGAAAGAGACGTAACCTGATGGCGTCGTCAGTGACGCCATTGTGCTTGAACGTGTCGCATATCTCCAAAAAGTTGGAGATATGAGCATTAGGATCATCAGCAGGCGATCCTCCGAATTGCACAGAGTGTTGAATCATCTGAATTATGGCAGGCTTGATCTCGAAGTTATTAGCCTGAATCCTTGGTCTTGTGATGCTAGACATGGTGCCTTGAAAAGATGGTTGTGCATAGTCCATCATGGACCTTATAATTGGCACTTCATCATTATGGTGTTCACCATTCCCTCGATTGTTCTCAGCCATCTCTCTTGTTTCTTTTCGAAGTCTTCTGCAAGTTCGTTCAATCTCTAAGTCGAGTGGCCCTAATATAGGTCTGTCACTTCGTAGCATGCACTACAAAGACAACTCCCTGCAAAATTCAACACAACGAAGGAAGAACAGTAATGAAATCGTATAAACCGTAATAATAATAATTATAAAAGAAAAAATGGCTAAATTATAGTCAACTAATCTCTTATGATATTACTTAAACTAGTCCCCGGCAACGGCGCCAAAAACTTGATCGCTTTTATTTTAAACAGTTATTTCGAGCGATTCTACCGCAAGTGCACGGTGTCAAGTTTTAGTATAATGATCTAGAAGTAAGGATTATCGAACCCACGAGGACTAGTAGTAATTACCAAATTTAACTAGCGTTCTATATTTAACCTACGAAACTGGTTGAAAGATGAACTAATTTAATCAACTCCAATATTCAACGCACCACAGAGAATTAAGATAATAAACAGTAGAGATAAATATCGAGACTTCGGTTCACTTGAGTAATCCCCCACAATTTACCTACTAGTTCTAATTAAAATTAATGCATCTAAGGTGACAAGTTTTCCGATTATATCCAATATACTCTATCAAGCTATATTAAACTTAACACTGAATTGCAGTAAGTAACTCTCGTTCACTTATTTAACAATTCAATGTTGCATACGTTCTATGAAAACCCTTAGCCTTCGATTACTAGATATCTATAGCTATCACTCGTGTATTTGACGTCATCTCTCGATCTCGGTCTGAAATCCACGGTTTATGTTATTGGTTCCGTTTTACAAAATCATCTCTCGATCTCAATTGCAAACTAACAACATTCAAAGAGTAGTTAATTCTTCAAAAGCATTAATAGCATAACTTAAACTCAAAAATAACAAAAACTCAATCAAAAACTAGAATTAAAACTGTGGGTTCATACACAAGATCCCCTTGTCTCGATAACAAACTTAGCCTAGCATATTAACGGAAAAACAACGTTTTATAATATCTAACAACATTATAAACATTGGAATTCGAAAATAAAACTAAACAAAAGTTCAGAAATACTAGTAAACACTCGATGTTGAATCGTGCGTCGATCCGTTGTTCCCGTCTCTAGCTGCGTTCCTTGAATCGTCTTGAATGAATCTTCTCTTCCAAAGGGTGGCTGCCTATCCAGAGGTGAAAGAACCCTTCTAATGACCTAAAAACCTCTTTTTATATGTCTCCTCCCGAGCCCAAAGAATCTGGTACCAAAAATAGCCCCAAAACTTAATTAAGGAAGTTTTTAATTCTGGAACTCTGCACGCGATCGATTTCTTCAAAATAGGCGATCGATCGCCTTCAGCTTTTTCTACTCGGCGATCGGTCTCTCAAGATAGGCGATCAATCGCCTATATGTTCTGCCCCGAGGCGATCGATCGCCTGATTTGTTGCGATCGATCGCCTATCGCTTGAAAAATTCCATGAGCTCACTGGCTTCAGGCGATCGATCTCTTCGAAATAGGCGATCGATCGCCTGAAGCTTTTATCAATTTTTTAAGTCATTTTGACATCTTTTCCCACGGGTTGCCTCGTACTGTCATAGTTCCACCTCCTAGTCCATAAAACGGGGTTTTTCCAGTATTTCTTGCACTTCTACTGGATTCCTGGAAATACAACAAAACACAACCAAAAGTATAAAATCTTCCAAGAATCACTATAAAAATCGCAAGAAATATATGCAAATATAAGTGTAAAAATGACACTTATCAGTCACCTAGACAATGGAATAAGAAGTTTGATGAATGCATGCTTACCTTAAAATTTAAAAGAAGCTCTTTTGATCATTGCTTGTATTTTAAGGATAAAATGCCAGTGCCTGTTTTCTTGTTGATTTATGTGGATGACATGTTGATTGCTAGTCCTTGTCTGAAATCCATTGAGCATATTAAGAACTGTCTAAGTGATAAATTTGATATGAAGTTCTTAGGAGATGCTAGTAGAATCCTAGGCATGGACATTGTTAGAGATAGGAAGGTATCTACTCTCTGGTTAAAGCAAACTTCTTATGTAGAGAAAATTTTAAAGAAATTTTCCATGTTTGATGCAAAACCCGTTAACGTGCCCTTAGCTGCTCATTTTGTGCTAAGTAAAGATCAAAGTCCCAAAACTGATGCTGACTTTGATGCCATGAAAAATGTACCGTATTCAAATGCAATTGGGTCTATAATGTATTTGATGGTTAGCACTAGACCTGACATTGTTTATGTTGTTAGCTACTTAAGTAGATATATGTCTAATCCTGGTGTGGTACATTGGAATGCCGTTAAGTGGTTGTTGCGATATTTGAAAAACACTATGCATTATGGCTTATGTTTTTCTAAATATGTTGATGGTGTTAAGTTGAATGGTTATGTGGATTCTAATTATGCTAATGATAAAGACAATAGAAAATCTACTACTTCTTATGTTTTTACTTTGTGTGGAGCATGTATAAGTTGGAAATCGCAGCTGCAGCATATCGTTGCCTTGTCGACAACGGAGTCTGAATATGTTGCTGTAACAGAAGCTTTGAAGGAAGCTGTCTGGCTGAAAGGTTTGATCTCTGAACTTAGCTTGCTTGAAGGTAAGGTAGTGGTATTTTCTGATTCTCAGTCTGGTATTCAATTGTGTAAGAATCCTGTTTTTCATGACCGTACTAAACATATTGATGTTAGATTTCATTACATTAGGGATGTAGTGGCTAAAGGATTAGTTAATCTTGAAAAGATTCCTTCTGAATATAATCCTGCTGATATGGGAACTAAGTGTTTACCTATTTCTAAACTACAATCATGTCTTAAAATTTTGAATTTTGATACAGGTGATTGATTACTGGTGTTAACTATTTTGATAGTATATAACTGCTGTGTGCGTGTTATAGTATTGTTACCCCGGTTATTGACTTTAACCTCCTTTGTGTTGGTTATTGTCTGTGTTCTTTGTCTGTGCTGTGTGCTATGACAAGAACTTGGTCCACACAATGCTTTGTGTGTTGTGGGGGACCCTTTGGGCGATGATGAGTCATCTATTGGGTTTTCCTTACGTCGAGGTGGAGCCGGTATTGTGCCAAGGTGGAGATTTGTTGGGTTTGGCCCATTACCTTATTATTTTGTTCTTGGGCTTTGGCCCTTCTTTGCTATGTCATAACCGAGCCCCCATTTCCCCATCTCAGCCTCTCACCCTTCATCTCCCTTATTGCTCCAGAAGCTTCCCAGCGCACACGCCTCTTCGGCTGGACCATTTCCTTGGGACTTGCTCCATCCTCTTCTTCGTCTCCCTCGGTGCTATTAAGTTGGCTTGGTTCCATGATGAGGTAACACTCTGATAACCCGAAAAATCCTTTGTGTATTTTTCGTCCGCCCCTTTCCTTCGTGTCTCTGCCTTCAGCGGTGGTTGGCCGTGAGTTTTGTGCTCCGGTTGTGAGTGGTTCAGACGCTGGCCATGTGTGTTAAGCTTGGTGCTTTTGTGGCTGTGTGCTTCCGGCTGTGGTCTCGGGCAGTGTCTTCGGGTAGTGTTCGGGCAGTGTCTTCGGGCAGTGCTTTCGGGCAATGTGTGTCTCCATCTGTTGGATTCGATACCTTGGTTCCCCGGTGACGACGTTGAAAGGAATCCCTGCTCGACCTGAGCCCAAATCCCTTAATCTTGTTTGCATTCCAGTTTATGTTTTTATATTGGAATTGTATACTGTGATTGTGTTGTTTCTTGATTGCAGGTTATCAATCGAGATCGAAAGCGGAACCTACACCTTACAATACTTGATCCTTGCCCCATGCCTCCCCTGATTTGACATAATTTGGTTAGTTTCTTTGAAGATTTTTGCAAATCATCTTCTCAAGATATGAAGCAGGTTGTTTGTCTTCATGATTTTTAAGTTTATGACCGGCTCTTGTAGATATACATCCCGACACACCTAAACGATATTGATGGGTTAGATATAAGAATTATATCACCGTATATCTCGGGCCAAAAGTGGCGATGTTCTTCGGCGATGGTTGCGGCACCGCAAATAAATTATCTCCACCCGTTGTTCCATATTCCATTACACTTTCTCCGTTGAGCCATCCGCCTATTGCGGCACCAATGATAATATGGTATTTAACCAAAGTTCAGAGTCCTCTGGACATGATTTGAAAAGAAATATCAAAATTTTTATTTTTATTTTCAACCACTAAATCTCTAATCAATTCCCGCCAAATAAGAAAAGCAAAAAAACTTATCTTGTAATTAAGAGTGGCCATGTATGACTTTCATTATTTGGTTGCCGATCTTGGGTTCTGCCCAAAGCCGATGGCCTCAATAAAAACTCCATCAGAGGAGGTTCTGATCGAGGTCATACTATCTGTCATTACTTCAACTTCCACGTCTTAGCTCGATATTTCCCACATACGACGTCAATGATGTAATCCGTAATTTTCGCTATTCGGTAGAGTAAATGCAAATAGAAAAAATAAATAGGACATCACAATTTTTACGTGGAAAACCCCCCAAAATGAAGGGAAAAACCACGGGATCTAGTCCAATATAAAATGTCACTATAAATGTTGATCTGTTTATAGTATTTGGTACAAGAAATGAGAAAAATGAATCCCAAGAAATAATGATTTCCATCCCTCCTCTCAATGGCCGAGAGATTCCCCCTTTTTAACAATTGGATCCCTCCATTTAAGCCTTAATCTTGGCCACTAATTCCCCATAATTCCTACCACTTAGCACTAAATTACTCCCATTAACTACCCCACTAATTGCCTCCACTAATAGCTCTTTTGTATATCGCATATTATGTCCGAGAAATCCGGGTTGAATATCCGCTATGACCGGGTCTTATTTCATTGTTTGACCACGTGAGACCGAACATAGTATCATCATCTTCGGGCATTCTCTTGTTCAGGCATTTTCCTGTTCGGCAATGATTTACCCGATGTGGTCTAATTTCCCCACCACATCAATGACAAAACCCACTTATAGAGTTTGATGGATCCCTTAAAATTGATTGAATTTATTTGGTTTATAAAAGATTAGCAAGTTTTCTTTACATTTACCAGAACAACTTACTGTAATAGAATGTATTTTATTTTAAGACTAAGTAATTTATGGGAATGATGAAATGTTTTTATTAAAGATATGATGAATTACATGCAAATTCTTCAATATTTATAGAGGAGTTAGGCTGTTATTTTCCTTCACGTAATGCACTTTTCTTTCGCATCTCTCCAGCATTCAAAACGTGCAGCACCTCATCTTTGAAAATCCTGACTGTATTAGTGTGTTTTTGATATGGTTGATTATTACGCGTATTTTGGCTTTGATTTGTATATATTTTCGTGTAGATTCCGTGAAGATGTTATGCTTTTTGGTATTTATTTCTTTGTTTCAGGAATATAGGTGGAATGTGGAAGAATTGAACTAGAAAGAAGAAAACGAGTCAAATCGAGGCAATAAATGAAGAATTCGGATTCTAGCATGACCGACCGATCGGACATGGAGGGCGATTGATCGAAGAAGATAGAAGTTTTGGCCAACACAAAAATGCAGAGCTCGATCGATCGGAAACTTGTGATCGATCGATCGAGATGGGCAGAGTTTCGACAAGGAAAAATGAAGAAAGCTCGATTGATCGGCAGCTTAACCTCGATCGATCGAGCGAGGCAGCGAAAATCAGGAACGGGAGTTGAAGACGCTCGATCGATCGAGACATATGCACCGATCGATCGAGACGCAGAATTTTCAGAAAAATAAAGACTTGATTTGATTTGATTTTTGGAAACTCTTCCATCCACTCCCTCTTCTATAAATTAGGGAAGTAGGGCAGGAAATTAGGGGTCATTATTGAGAGCATAATCAGACCCATATCATATTATTCAGCCGCCTATCATCTTCCAATAACAATCCAAGGTTAGAGAAATCTTTTGAAGTGCAAGGAAGGAAGCAAGAGAAGAAGTATCGTTCAACGCACGGATTCACTCCTACGTTATCGTATTTCTAAACTCTAGTTAATTTAATTTTCAGATTTATTTGATATTTTTGAGGTTGAGAGACGATTAAACATCTTGTTAATTTGATTTGAATTTAATTAAGTTTATTTTATCAAGTTTAGGGAATTTTGTGCTTGAATCATTGATTTGGTTGTGCTTGAGTGAATTAATTCTTATGTGCATGAATTATAACCTTAATGCTATCAAAGCCTAGCTAACTTTGATTGAAATTGTGAATTATAATTGAGATCGAGAGATAAAGTTGTAATACGCTAGAATAACTCATGTTGTATGTTAAGATTTAGATCGAGAAATAAATCACATACGTGCTCACTTTGAATCGAAAGATTTCAAGTTAACGGTTTTCATCGAAATTTATTCGATATTAAATTGGTTTGAGTGAACGAGAGTTACTTGTGTCAATTTAATATTAGTTTCAATATAGCTTGAGAAAGTATATTGATTATATTAGGAAATCCGTCAATTTAAGAATTGATTGATTAGTAATTGTTTCTGCAAACAAATCATTGACGATAACACAATTGAACCAACATCGTGATAAATTTCTTGAGCGAAATTCCTTCGCATCTTCAAAGGAGTTGTTTTATTTTTGAGTTTTTAAGTTTTTAGTTAATTAGATAATTAATCATCTTTTTCGTATTATATTTAGCCAATTTTATTTGGTATTTATATGTTAGTCCATGTGGGTTCGACATCCTTTCTTTTATATCACTATACTAAAACTTGACACCGTGCACTTGCGGTATACAATCGCTAGATTGAAATTAATTGTTTAAAATAAAAGCGATCAAGTTTTTGGCGCTGTTGCCGGGGACTAATTTGTATAATATCATACGAGATTAGTTAATTGTAATTTTGCCATTAATTTTTGTTTTTGTTTTGTTTGTCACTTTTGACCGTTGGGTTTACTACATTCGCATTTTCTCCTTGTGGGTTGATTCTTACAGGTAGTCATCTTCTTGGTGCATATCGAGCCGTTTGACCCAAAATCGAGCGTACGTGTCTAAGGAAAATTAGGGAAGCTCGAGCAATGGCTGATAACAATCAAGAAGGGGGCGCGAACAATGAAGCACTGAATCCAAGGTCTATGATGGATTTTGCTCAACCGGCTTTCCACGGATCACTGTCAAGCATTACAAGGCCAACCATACAAGCCAACAATTTTGAGATAAAGACGGCTATAATACAGATGATCCAGCATTCAGTGATGTTTGGGGGAGTAGCCACTGATGACCCAAACGCTCACATCTCCAACTTCTTGGAGATTTGTGACACGTTCAAACATAATGGCGTTTCTGACGACGCCATCAGGCTAAGGTTATTTCCCTTTTCGTTAAAAGATAAAGCTAAAGCTTGGTTGAACTCTTTACCTGCAGGATCTATCACCACTTGGGAGGGGATGACGCAAGCATTCTTGGCTAAATATTTCCCCCTTCCAAAACTGCGAAGATGAGAAACTATATCACCACGTTTGGGCAATATGATCCTGAAACATTGTATGAGGCGTGGGATCGTTTCAAGGACTTGCTTAGGAGATGCCCACATCATGGTCTTCCTATTTGGCTCCAGGTACAAACTTTTTATAACGATTTATTTTCATCTAACCGTTCTATGATTGATGCAGCCTTAGGAGGATCCATTATGCGCAAAACACCGGAAGCATCATATCAACTCTTGGAAGAGATGGCTTCTAATAGCTATCAATGGCAATCGGAGAGGAATGTGCCAAAGAACCGAGCGGAGTTCATCAAATTGACGACATCACGGCTCTTTCGGCACAGTTGGAAGCGTTGAACAAAAAGATAGATAGCATGAGCATGACAGCAATGCAAGCTCAAGTTGTCAGTTGTGAATTGTGTGGAAGCAATCATCCAAGCACTGAGTGCCAGGCAGGTAATCCATTCATTCAGCCTAACGAATCTGCTAATTATGTAGGAAACAGGCAGTCCAACAACCCATATTCCAATACTTACAACCCAGGATGGAGGAATCATCCAAATTTACAATGGTCCAACCAAAACAACGTGTTGAACCCACAACAACCACCGGGATATGCACCAAAGCCGAGTATGGAGGAGCTAATGACCAAGTCATATCATCAACTGAAACTAGAATGCAAAATCAGGAGGCATCTATAAAGAACTTGGAAATACAAGTAGGGCAACTTGCAACGTTGATTTCCGGACGAACTCAAGGTACACTACCAAGTGACAGTGATAAATCCAAAGGAGCAAGCGAATGTCATAGCACTAAGGAGTGGAAAAGAGCTAAGGACACAGACTGAAGCACAAGAAAGCTCCGAAACCACCACTGAAGACAAGAGCAAGACTGAGGAAAAGGTAATCGAAAAAGGTAAAAATTCCAACACCACACCAATCACACACACTGATAAGGTAGTAATTCCTCCCCCATTTCCCGCTGCATTAAAAAGAGCTAAAATGGACGCTGAATTTGGTAAGTTTCTTGAGGTATTTAAGAAATTGCATATTAATATACCATTTGCTGATGCTCTACTTCGAATGCCTAGTTATGCTAAGTTTTTGAAGGAAATTCTCTCTAACAAGCGAAAGTTGGGCGAATACGAAACGGTAAGCTTAACAGAGGAGTGCTCAGCAATTGTGCAAAACAAAATGCCTCCGAAGTTAAAGGACCCGGGGAGTTTTACTATACCTTGCACTATAGGATCAGTCTCATTTACTAAATCATTGTGTGATTTAGGTGCTAGTATTAATTTGATGCCTTTTCCATTTTCAGGAGGTTGGGACTAGGAGAGCCGAAACCCACCAAAGTTTCACCGCAATTGGCGGATAGATTTATCACATATCCCCGAGGAATCATTGAAGACGTGTTAGTCAATGTGGACAAATTCATCTTCCCATTTGATTTTCTAGTACTATATATGGAAGAGGACAGGGAGAGACACCACTGATTTTGGGCCGACCATTCCTAGCAACGGAAAGACAATCATAGATGTCCAACAAGAGAAGTTGATCCTCCGTGTAGGGGAGGATCAATTTGTGTTTAATGTTTTTAAAGCACTTAAACACCCACACGATGAGCCCATGTGTTTTAGTATTGATATTATTGATGCCTTGACTGTTGATGTGTTGCAAGGTACTTACAAAGAGAAATTGGAAGCATACCTTGTGGAAGCCGATAAACAACATGACAAGGAGGAAATTGAGAGTATAGCTCAGTTGAACAACATCATTCCTTACATGAAACGAGCCACTGAAAATCTTAGAGAGTTAGGAAAAAGAGACATTAAGCCTCAACGGCCATCCATCGAAGAATCACCCACGCTCGAACTAAAGCCCCTCCCATCTCATCTCAAGTATGTATTCCTAGATGCTGGAAATTTGTTACCAATCATTATTTCTTCATCTTTGACAGGTGAAAACGAGGGGAAGCTTCTTAAAGTCCTTAGGGAGCACAAGAAGGCATTTGGATGGAAGATAGCAGATATTAAAGGAACTAGTCCATCGGTTTGCATGCATAAAATTATAATGGAAGAGACTTTCAAGCCCGTGGTACAACCACAACGCCGTCTCAATCCAAAAATGTAAGAGGTCGTCAAAGCCGAGATCATTAAGCTAATGGATGCAGGTATTATCTACCCCATCTCTGATAGTCCATGGGTAAGTCCTATTCAATGTGTACCAAAGAAAGGAGGCATTACGGTTGTCCCTAATGAAAACAATGAATTGATACATACTAGAACAGTTACGGGGTGGAGAGTGTGCATTGACTATAGGAGGTTAAAGGAACCAACTCGTAAAGATCACTTTCCCATTTCCTTCATTGCTCAAATGGTAGAAAGATTAGCAGGTTATGATTTTTATTGCTTTCTAGATGGGTATTCAGGGTATAACCAAATCGCTATTACACCAGAGGACCAAGATAAAACTACTTTCAGTTGCCCTTATGGTACATTTGCCTTTAGACGAATGCCATTTGGATTATGTAATGCCCCTGCTACTTTTCAAAGATGCATGGTAGCCATATTCCATGGCATGATAGAGAAATTTTTAGAAGTATTCATGGATGACTTCTCTGTTTTTGGATCTTCATTTGATATATGTTTATATAACTTGGATTTGGTGTTGACAAGATGCGAGGAGACAAATCTTGTATTGAATTGGGAGAAGTGTCACTTCATGGTCAAAGAAGGTATAGTCTTGGGACATAAGATATCCGAAAAGGGTGTTGAAGTAGACCAAGCAAAAATCCAAGTGATACAACAATTGCCACCACCAACAACAGTGAAAGGAATCCGAAGATTTTTGGGCCGTGCAGGATTTTATCGTCGATTCATTAAGGATTTCTCAAAAATTTCTAAACCTTTATCTCACCTATTAGCTAAAGATGCAACTTATGAATTTAATGCTTATTGTGTGCATGCATTCGAGGTTCTCAAGGAGAAACTGGTAACAGCACCTGTCTTGGTAGCACCTGATTGGGAGTTACCCTTTGAACTGATGTGTGATGCGAGTGACACAGCGGTAGGAGCAGTCTTAGGCCAAAGGAGGAACAAGGTATTTCATACCATCTACTATGATAGTCGCACTTTGAATGAAGCACAAATGAATTATGCCACTACTGAAAAAGAGCTTCTAGCCATAGTTTTTGCATTCGATAAGTTTCACTCCTATCTATGTCTTGCCAAAGTTATTGTGTACACCGATCATGTTGTACTTAAATACTTGCTTGCAAAGAAAGATGCCAAACCACGCTTAATTAGGTGGATATTGTTGTTGCAAGAATTTGACTTAGAGATAAGAGATAAAAAGGGTTTAGAGAATGTGGTAGCAGATCATTTATCTCGAAAAGACAATGGAGAGGATACAATTGAAAGTGAGATAGAAGAAATTAATGAGAAATTTCCTGATGAGCAATTGTTTAACGCTGACATTCTAACTTGGTATGCAGATTATGCGAGTTATATTGCTAGTGGTATCCTCCCACAAAATCTATCTTTTTTATCAAAAGAAAAAAATTCTTTTCTGAGGTTAAACAGCTTATGTGGGAGGAGCCCTATTTGTTCAAAATTTGTGCAGATAACATTATAAGGAGATGTGTCCCCGAAAGGGACATGCAATCTATCTTGAAGCAGTGCCACGGTGGAGAAATAGGTGGGCATTTTGGCCCAACCAAAACAGCAGCTAAGGTACTCGATTCTGGCTTCTATTGGCCAACGTTGTTTAAGGATGCATTCAGGTATGTCTCCACTTGTGATAGATGTCAAAGGGTCGGTAATATCTCTAGGAGAAGGTAAATAATATTCTTGAATGCAAACTTTTTGATGTATGGGGAATAGATTTTATGGGACCTTTCCCAAGTTCATGTTCAAACAAATATATACTTGCCGCAGTGGATTATGTGTCAAAGTGGGTTGAGGCGGAAGCCTTACGCACAAATGATGCTCGAGTGGTTGTGCAATTTTTGAAAAGAAAATTTTTTACTCGCTTTGGCACACCTCGAGCAATTATTAGTGATGGGGGCACTCATTTTCGCAACAAACAATTTGAAAATCTTTTGAGTAAATATGGTGTCACCCACAAAGTGTCTTCACCTTATCACCCACAACCCAGCGGACAAGTAGAAGTTTCAAACCGAGAGTTGAAACGTATTTTAGAAAAGACAGTGACTTTAAGCCGGAAGGATTGGTCCTTACGCTTAGACGATGCCTTATGGGCTTATCGGACTACTTTTAAGACACCTATTGGCACATCTCCTTATAGGTTGGTATTTGGTAAGGCATGTCACCTACCAGTTGAACTTGAGCATAAAGCATATTGGGCTATTAAATGGCTAAACTTTGATTGTCATGTTGCAGGCGAAAAACGTCTTTTACAGCTGAATGAGATGGAGGAATTCAGGAATCAGGCATATGAGAATGCCAAAATTTACAAAGAAAGAACCAAGAAGTGGCATGATTCTCATATATAAAGAAGGGAATTCAATGTAGGAGATAAAGTACTCTTGTTCAACTCCAGACTGCGACCCTTTCCAGGTAAACTACGTTCTCGTTGGTCTGGATCATTCACAGTCTCCAAGGTAAACCCAACCGGCGCTATTGAAATTACCGACCCCGAAAAGGGAACTTTTATAGTAAATGGGCAGCGGTTGAAGCACTACAACATAAATGAGAAAGGCGAGATGTTAGTCTCTATCTGTTATCTTGATAACTAAGAAAAAGGAGGTGATAGTCCAGCTTGTGACTATAAATTAAGAACTTTCTTCTCTCTATCTCTCGATTGTTTTTCAAAGTTTTTTTTTAGTTAGTTCATCTTTTCATTATTTTATTTTCTTTCTTACTATCCAGTACCACTGCCGGAGCTTGATGAGGGCGACGATCACTGACGATCGTCGTCGAGGTATGTATGTTTCTTTTGCACTTATTGTTTACTTACATTGAGGGCAATGCATGTACTAAGTTTGGGGGGGTGTTTACTGGTATCTGATGTCATATGTTGTTACTTCCTTGCATGACTAGTTTATCATAAGATTAGATCGTTTTTGGGCACATAAAAAAAAAATTCTTGAAAATGAGTTCATCATTTAGAAATAATGAATTACACTTGCAATGGTATTACATGATGATATTAATCTCCATCTCAACTTAAGTCTTGAAGATTTTTGACTTGTTTGTGAATATCTTTGGTTGAGTTAATATTTCAAAAATTGAGGAACATTTTGAGCACTTTTGAGTCATGATTGAGGGAATTATATATTGGAACAATTTTGTTAACTATGATTTGTCTTGAGGATCTTAAAGCACTTTAAAACCTATTTGAGAGCACTTTGAGGTGAAATTTTATAGTTATGAACTAGACTTGGAAATGATTTAGGCGATCTTTGGACCGTTTGAGCCTTTCAAGCTTACCATGTTTATATCAATCTCTAGTTCCCAAATTTGAGCCTAATTGATAAAAGAATGGAGTATGTTTAACATACTATTAGCCCCCATTCAACATTCTTTGGCAAAACTCATTATACCCACCTACTTGAGCCTAAAATGAAATTTTTTATCTTAACCCAAAGGGAGTTTAATGATTCTCATTAAAAGATGCATTTGAATTGCTACATTTGGATGAGCTTATTGTTAAAAAAAAAATTGTTGAATGAGAAAAAAAAAGATAGATAAAGCATTGAGAAAAAAATTGACTAAATAAGACCCAAAGAGGCCAAGACTATTAAAGAAAAAAAGAAGAGAAGCTCAAAGTGTGCTAAAAATTTGAATTTTCTATGATTATACTCTCTTATTTGTATTTCCCTATCTTTTCTTTGAAGCCAAACACCTAGCCAAACATTACAAGCTTTAAAAAGACCTATTAATCCAAATCTAGGGAATAATTACATTAGTGGAGAAGTGCTTGAAAAGTAGGCTTATGGAGTGTTTAATAGTAATCTTGACTTTGAGTTTAATAGCATTATTTGATCCTAAAAGTATATATGAAGCTCAAGATTGACATGAACATATACACACGTTCCAATCTTGCGATATATTGCTTGGCTTAGGAGAAAACACTTCTTGTTAATTTTTGGATTGACTTATGGTTGAAGTGTTAGTGGGATTTCTGAGCTTTTACATTTGAGTTGCTAAGTTAATTCATTCAAAGTATTGATGATGAACTTTGAATTTCGTTTTTAATGTTTGCTCGAGGACGATCAAATCTAAGTTTGGGGGAGTTGATAGGGTTGATTATTACGCGTATTTTGGCTTTGATTTGTATATATTTTTGTGTAGATTCCGTGAAGATGTTATGCTTTTTGGTATTTATTTGATTGTTTCAGGAATCTAGGTGGAATGTGGAAGAATTCAGCTTGAAAGAAGAAAATGAGGCAAACCGAGGTAAGAAATGAAGAATTCGGATTCTGGCATGACCGACCGATCGGACATGGAGGGCGATCGATCGAAGAAGACAGAAGTTTTGGCCAACACAAAAATGCAGAGCATAGCGATCGGAAACTTGTGATCGATCGATCGAGAAGGGCAGAGTTTTGACAAGGAAAAATGAAGAAAGCTCGATCGATCGGCAGCTTAACCTCGATCGATCGAGCGAGGCAGAGAAAATCAGGAACGGGAGCTAAATACGCTCGATCGATCGAGACATATGCACCGATCGATCGAGACACAGAATTTTCAGAAAAATAAAGACTTGATTTGGTTTGATTTTTGGAAACTCTTCCATCCACTCCCTCCTCTATAAATTAGGGAAGTAGGGCACGAAATTAGGGGTCATTATTGAGAGCATAATCAGACCCATATCATATTATTCAGCCGCCTATCATCTTCCAAGAATGATCCAAGGTTAGAGAAATCCTCTGAAGTACAAGGAAGGAAGCAAGAGAAGAAGTATCGTTCAACGCACGGATTCACTCCTACGTTATCGTATTCTAAACTCTAGTTAATTTGATTTTAAGATTTATTTGATATTTTTGAGGTTGAGAGACGATTAAACATCTTGTTAATTTGATTTGAATTTAATTAAGTTTATTTTATCAAGTTTAGGGAATTTTGTGCTTGAATTATTGATTTGGTTGTGCTTGAGTGAATTAATTCTTATGTGCAAGAATTAGAACCTTAATGCTATCAAAGCCTAGCTAACTTTGATTGAATTTGTGAATTATAATTGAGATCGAGAGATAAAGTTATAATACGCTAGAATAATTCATGTCGTATGTTAAGATTTAGATCGAGAGATTAAATCACATACGTGCTCACTTTGAATCGAAAGATTTTAAGTTAACAGTTTTCATCGAGATTTATTCGATATTAAATTGGTTTAAGTGAACGAGAGTTACTTGTGTCAATTTAATATTAGTTTCAATATAGCTTGAGAAAGTATATTGATTATATTAGGAAATCCATCACCTTAAGAATTGATTGATTAGTAATTGTTTCTACAAACAAATCATTGACGATAACACAATTGAACCAACTTCGTGATAAATTTCTTGAGCGGAATTCCTTCGCATCTTCAAAGTAGTTGTTTTATTTTTGAGTTCTTAAGTTTTTAGTTAATTAGATAATTAATCATCTATTTCGTAGGCTAAATATACTTTTGCTAATTTTATTTGGTATTTATACGTTAGTCATGTGGGTTTGACATCCTTTCTTTTATACCACTATACTAAAACTTGACACCGTGCACTTACGATATAAAATCGCTAGATTGAAGTTAATTGTTTAAAATAAAAGCGATCAGTTTTAAATTTGGTTGTTGGTTGTTGGTTGCTAAATGAAGTAGGGCATCACATGTTGCATGATAACAACACACGTGTAATTGACATTCGTCATTGTATTTATTTGTGTATATATATTTGTATATATATTTGTAGATAGAATAGTAAAGCGGTGGCTTTCACATTCACTTTTTCATTATCAATACGAACATCAGTTCCAATATTTCTCTGTTTCTTTTTGCATTAACTCATTCAACAATCATTCTTCATCAAACTCTGAAATAGGTTCACAAAATCATTTTTAATATGCAAGATCCCTTGAAATCTAACACATGAATTGTAATAAGAAAAACGATTTCTTATATTTTGGAAATCAAAATTTTTGGGAAAATCACGGATAAAGTTCGATGTGTTTTCTCTCTTATTTAGTCATATACGTATTTCGCCCCACACTATTTTCAGCTTTACAAGTCCAATCGTTAGCAATTTGGTGAAATGATGCAGATGGGAAGAAGTTGGAGGAGAAAAGATCCTACAATTCCCTGGAGTCGAACACCAAATGGCTATCATTTATAAAGTTAATGAAAGTGATGATGATGATTATTACCTAAAAGTTTGGTATGGTAGATCTATATTTGTTCCAAGCACCAAGATAATAATAATATACAAAAATAAACAAGACATCAAATTTTTTTACGTGGAAAACCCCGAGGGGATAAAGCACGAAACTTAGTCCAGTATGGATTTTCCACTGTGATTACAGAGTTTCTATACAAGCATTAAACAAATAAAAATACATGAAAGGAGAAAGTGAGAGAACATGAGCAGAGAGGGTAGCGGCTCCCTTGAAGAGGAAGAAAAACTCTTGCCCTAAAAAATGACGGCTCCTACTTTTATTTAAGGGAAATGGGCCCTAGTAAAATGGGCCACGACAAATGGGCCTTATAACATTTGCAGGCCACGCTGGGTGTGATGGGGCTGCTCGGGAGTTTGTGCTCCAGTTCATCTCTTCATCTTCTGGAGCCAAGGGTAGGACTCCCCTCAGAGCCCGGCTTGGGTTCAAATACAAAAGGTTGTTGTTCATTCTTCCTCTTACCTTTTGAGCGATGGGCGGGACTCCCCTTGGAGCCTAGCTCGTGCCTTATTCACATGCTTTTAAGGTGCTAAGTAGTATAAACCCGGACTTAATGATCAGAACGACATTGGGAAGGTTGAGCTCGAGAAGACATGATGGAGGCCTTCCTGGGAACCGAGCTGGAGGTCTACCTGGATGAGTGACCTAGGGTGGCCAAGGTGGAGGTCATCCTCGCGACCGAGTTAGGGTGGCTAAGGTGGAGGTCATCCTCAATACCAACCTGGGGTTGCCGAGGTCGAGATCATCCTCGAGGCCGACCTGATGTGGTCGAAGGTCATCCTCGAGGCATAGCTGGGGTGGCCAAATAGAGGTCATCCTCAAGGCCGAGCTGGGCTGGCTGAGGTGGAGATCTTCCTAAGGCCTACCTGGTGTAACCAGGGTAGAGATTTTGCCCAAGTCAGGTTTTGCAGAGTCCATATTTTTACTAGGGTAACAATGATGATAATAAAGATAATAAAAGTGAGTCGTAAAATAAAGATCTTTTCCAATTGGGTATATATATATATATATATATATATATATATATATATATAATCCCGACAGTAGTTTTCACTTGTTAAAGAAGAAGCAATCAATCTGTTTAAATTCAAGTTTAAGCTCATTTTTTTATCCCAGTTTAAATTTGTGTAGTTAGAATTTTGTTAATAGTAATGTATTTAAAATTTTTATTTCAATATGTTTTTCATATTTGATTAAAAGTTTTAAGCCATGAATTTTTTGTTATTTTTTAAAATTTCGAGGTTAGAGTTAGTTAATTTTTTTTAATAAATTATTAAAGATCGATTTGGAACATGCATTGGATCCAGAACCTGAAACCGATGTGTCTTACCCTCGTCAGGTATATTGATATGTCTGCATGCATTTTTCCGAACCTGCCCGAAGCGCGCCTCCCATTGGGGCATGTGAAGTTAGTGAGTCGTATGATGGGCAACTATCTCATACGGTTCGGACTTGAAACACCATATTCCACAGAGAATTTAATTAATTTCAAAAGATTTTTTTTTTCTCAGAAAGTTCTTTAATTAGGTGCAATTTTGCATACTTAAAAATAAATGAAAGAATACGCTCAAAGTTGTGTTTTTGTAACCCAATGATTGTTGTATACCAAATTAGTTTTTTCAACAACCAAACACAAGTGTTCAATGTCATTGCATTCGCAATGTGTACACATTTCTTGTAGGACCTAACATATAATTACTTAAGATGAAACAGTTCCATCGAATTGAGTATGATTGTATGTGTGATAGCATCTACTATACGAGAAATATCAATGAACCTGATTATTGCAATTGTTCAGGATACTCTTTTTTAGCTTCTAAGGTCTTTCTTAGTTCAAGACCCATCTTACAAATTGGAATCAAATATTTAGTAGATCTGTTCCCACCAAAACGGGAATAGGCTAAGGTTATGAACTTACAGGTTTTAAGGCACTTTAATTACAAGACGCACAACAATGTGGACACAAGCGTTGCAAACAAATAACAAATGAAATCTACACATTAAGAACAGTTTAAGAAATACATATATCTATGTGTTGACCGGTTGTCCTCATTATTGAAGGCAGCTGGTGGTTGGAAGTTGGCGGTTGGTGGTTGGCGGATGTGTATTTAATGCGTATCTTCAACCCTATAAATAAAACTCTTCTGATTTCATTTCATTCATCTCATTTTTCAGAATATTTGTGAGGTAGTTTTCTCCTATATTGATAGTGTTGTTCTCTTTGAAAGATAGCGAGAGGTTGTACAAAATATTATAGTGAAATTTTTTCATCTTACCCGTGGGTTTTTACCCTAATAATTTTTAGGGGTTTTTCACGTAAATTAAGGTGTCCAATTTATTATTCATTTTCGGTATTTCTATATCATGTTGCCGCACCTGGGGCCACAAATGGTATCAGAGTCTCGTTGTAAAAATCTTAAAAATTCTAAGTATGCTCTATGGTTGCAGCCTTGACTGATCTTCCACATCATATAAGATTTTTGAGATATTTTTTTATTGATGCAGTTTTATTGTTGTCAAATTGGCGGCACGGTTCGAGATTGAAAAATTCAACGGAAGCAATTTCATGCTGTGAAAAATAAAGATGCAAGCAATTCTATGAATAGATCGTTGATTGGCAGCTATTGGAGAAGGATGGCATGGACGATGAAAAGTGGAATGAGATGAACGATAATGCTATTGTCAATCTGCATTTGGCTCTAGCAGATGATGTTTTTCTCTAGCAGATGATGTTTTTGTCAAATATTGCTGAAAAGAAAAATGCCAAAGATATTTGGGATACTCTGACAAACTTATACGAGGTCAAGTCACTACACAACAAGATTTTCTTAAAGAGAAGACTTTATACTCTTCGGATGCCGAAATCCTCATCGGTGACCGACCATATCAATACTTTGAATACTCTATTTGCCCAGCTCACTTCTTTGGGGTATAAAATAGAGGAAGTTAAACGTGCGGAGCTTCTACTTCAAAGTCTACCATATTCATACGATCAACTCATCATCAATCTGACCAACAATATCACTAATGATATGTTAGTCTTCAATAATGTTGAAGCCGTGGTTCTTGAATAAGAAAGTAGGCGCAAGAACCAGGAAGACATGTTGGCAAGTTCGAATCATGCTGAGGCTTTGCCAATGATAAGAGGAAGATCGACATAGTGTGACTCTAGTGGAAGCTACAAGTATGGTAGATCCAAATCCAGAAGTAAGAAGAAGAATTTTTACTGCTATAAATGTGGCGGTAAATGGCACTTTAAGAAAGATTATACAAGTAAGAAGAGTCCCGAGATAGATTCTCAAGGAAATGTTGTCAGTACCTCAGACGGTGGAGAAATACTATTCAGTGAAGCAACAATTGTTGTGTAAGGCAGACAAAAGCATTGTGATACATGGATAATTGACTCAGGAGCGACATGTCACATGACGTCTCAGATAAAATGGTTCGATCAGTACGAACCAGTCTTTGGAGGATATGTATTCATGGGAAATGATCATGCCTTGGAAGTCGCTGGGGTTGGAACCATCAAATTAAAAATGTTTGATGGTACTATTCGCATCATACACGTGGTATGGTGTAAAGACCCCACGTCCTTAACCAGCTATTAGTGCATTATCACAAATAATGGTGCATACTTTTTCCAGATTAGAGAATTCTCGTACATGCTTCAGTAACCTTAACATTCCATCTATAAAATTTTCGACATTAATCCACATAATGTTCAATTCCCAATATAGCTCAACTAGCATAAGCATACACCTCATAATACACTAACATGTTCTCAATTCATTATGCAATTCCCTTAATTAAATTGCATGCAAATCATAAATGAAAAAAGATATCACATAACTCTTATACAAATCATATGCACATATCTAAATGCTCACAGACGAGCTTTGAACCCATAAATGTGCATCAACTGTATAAGAAGTATTGTTCATACCAACACTGATACCGAGCTCCTAGGAGTATCCTCATCCAGTAGCTCGAACTCATCCCCCAAGCCAATGATGAACTTGTTTTACCTTATAGTTTCGTAGCCCGAACCCAACCTTGTCCTAGTCCCGAGATCCAGTGAATTATACGCTAGTTAGTTGCTCAAGAATCCCGTTCATCATCGAGCTACATCCAATTTTTGTTCAAGAATTGCAAAGGGAAGATGGTGGGGGAAGAGGAGGGAAGCGAGAGAGGGAGAGAGAGAAAGGTGAGAACACTAATTGGCTTGGGGGATGAGTTCGAGCTACTGGATGAGGATACTCCTAGGAGCTGGGTATCGATGTTGGTATGAACAATACTTCTTATACAGTTGATGCACATTTATGGGTTCAAAGATCGTCAGTGAGCATTTAGATATGTGTATATGTTTGTATAAGAGTTACATGATATCTCTTTCATCTATGATTTGCATGCAATTTAATTAAGGGAATTGCATAATGAATTGAGAACAGATTAGTGTATTATGAGGTGTATGCTTATGCTAGTTGAGCTATATTGGGAATTGAACATTATGTGGATTAATGTTGAAAATTTTATAGATGGAATGTTAAGGTTACTGAAGCATGTACGTGAATTCCCTAATCTGAAAAAATATGCACCATTATTTGTGATAATGCATTAATAGCTGGTTAAGGATGTGGGGTCTTTACATACGGCATGTGAATGGTCTGAGAAAGAATCTTTTGTCTTTGGGACAACTTGATGATATTGGGGGCAAGACCCATATCGAAAATGAGATAATGAAGATCGTGAGAGGAGCGCTTGTAGTAATGAAGGCGAGTTGCTGCAAATTTGTATATACTTTTGGGGAAACACACAAAGAGGCAGAACTAGCTGTTGCATCGACTAGTTCGGGAGAAGACATAACAGTGTTATGGCATAGAAAGCTCGGGCATATGTCAGAACGGGGGTTGAAGATTCTCTTAGAACGGAAGCTGCTGCCACAGCTTACAAAAGTGACTCTACCCTTTTGTGAGCATTGTGTTACCAGTAAACATCACATGCTAAATTTTGGCACATCTACTGCCAAGAGCAGCGGCATTTTGGAGCTGATTCATTCTGATGTTTGGCAAGCACCGGTTGTATCCCTAGGAGGAGCGAGATACTTTATCTCGTTCATTGATGATTTCTCTAGAAGATGTTGGGTGTACCCAATCAAGAAGAAATCAGATGTGTTTTCATTCTTCAAGGTGTTCAAAGCGCGGGTTGAACTTGACTCTGAAAAGAAGATCAAGTGTTTGAGGACTGACAATGGAGGAGAATATACAAGTGATGAATTTGATGCATTCTGCTAAAGAGAGGGCATCAAAAGATAATTTACAATGACTTACACGCCTGAGCAAAATGGAGTGGCAGAGCGGATGAACAGAACCTTGTTGGACAGAACAAGAGCCATGTTGAAGGCTGCAGGTCTATCCAAGTTATTTTGGCAGAAGCAGTCAAAACTGTCAGTTATATTATCAATCGCTCTCCATCAGTGGCGATTGATATCAAGATTCCAATGGAGGTGTGGACTAGAAAGCCGTCGGATTATTCTCGGCTACATACATTTGGAAGTCTGGTGTACGTTCTGTACAATGAACAAGAATTATCGAAGTTGGATTCTAAATCCAGAAAATGTATCTTCTTGGGCTATGCTGATGGTGTTAAGGGGTATCGTTTGTGGGATCCCACTGCCCACAAATTTAGTATCAGCTGTGATATTATTTTCGAGGAAGATAAAGTGAAGAGAGATAAAAGACACACAGATTCAGATACTACTACAATTCAGGTGGAAAATAAGATAGACGAAGATCAAGTTTCTTCTGAGGTATTACCAGAGCACGAGGAACAAGAACCAGTTGAGTCTGAGGTTCTCAAAGTCAGGCAGTCTACACGCGAGAGGAGACCACCGGGTTGGCTTTCAGATTATGTTACCGAAAGCAATATTGCATATTGTTTATTAACGGAGGATGGTGAGCCATCGACTTTCCAGGAGGCTACTCGAAGTTCTGATGTATCCTTGTGGATGACAGCAATGCAGGAAGAATTGGAGGCCTTGGACATGAACAAAACTTGGAATCTTGTTACACTACCACGAGGATGGAAACCATCGGTAACAGATGGGTCTATAAGATCAAACGTGATGGTAACAACCAAGTGGAAAAATATCGTGCAAGATTGGTGGTAAAAGGATATGCTCAGAAAGAAGGTATCGACTTCAATGAGATATTTTCTCATGTGGTCAGGCTTACAACAGTCAGAGTAGTATTGGCTTTGTGTGTGGTGTTTGACCTACATCTAGAGCAGATTGATGTGAAAACAACATTTCTTCATGGAGATCTTGAAGAAGAAATCTATATGCTCCAATCATAAGGTTTTGCAGAAATAGGCAAAGAGAACTTGGTTTGCAGGTTGAACAAATCTCTGTACGGTCTCAAACAGGCGCAGAAGTGTTGGTATAAGAGGTTTGATTCCTATATCATGAGCCTTGGGTATAACAGATATGCAAATCCTTGTGCATATTTCAAGAGATATGGGATGATGATTATATCATTTTGTTGTTGTACGTGGACGACATGTTGGTAGCAGGCCCCAACAATGACCGAGTCCAAGAATTGAAGGCATTGTTGGCTAGGTTATTAGATATGAAGGACTTGGGACCGACAAACAAGATTCTAGGGATTCAAGTTCACCGAGATAGAATTAACAGGAAGATTTGGCTTTCCCAGATAAATTATTTGAAGAAAATCTTGCAACGCTTCAATATGCAAGATTGTAAGCCAATTTCTACCCTCTTCTAGTTAACTTCAAGTTATCCTCCGAGATGTGTCATAGCGGTGAAGTAGAGAGGATGGAAATGTCTCGAGTACCGTATGCATCAGTGGTGGGAAGTTTAATGTTCGCTATGATCTGTACAAGACCAGACATTACACAAACAATGAAAGCAGTCAGTCGGTACATGGCGAATCCTGGACGAGAGCATTGGAGTATAGTTAAGAGGATCATTAAGGATACCTCGAATGTTGTATTATATTATGGAGGACCATAGTTCACACTCAGGGGCTATGTGGATTCAGATTATGCAGGTGATCCAGATAAAAGAAAATGTACTACTGGATATGTGTTTACACTTGCAGGAGGAGTAGTAAACTGGGTTTCAAAACTGCAAACAGTTGTGACATTATCTACAACGGAGGCAGAATATATGGCACCTACTCAATCTTGCAAGGAGACGATATGGATTCAAACGTTACTGGAGGAGATTGGACATAAACAAGAGAAAGTTCATCTGTTTTGTGATAGTCAGAGTGCCTTGCACATTGCAAGGAATCCAGCATTTCATTCCAGGACTAAACACATTGGCGTTCAATTTCACTTTTTGGTGAAATAGTGGAGGACGAAAGTGTGGATATGCAAAAAATCCATACGAAGGATAACATAGCTGATTTTATGACAAAGCCAGTTAATGCTGATAAGTTTGAGCTGTGCAGATCCTCAAGTGGCCTAGCAAAGACGTAAGCAGCGGGGTAAGACAAGATTGAAGTGTGTGGAGATGTGCTTGATTATCAATCAAATCTCCAAGTGGGAGAAATGTTGATCAGCTGTCCTCATTAATGAGAAAAGCTGGTGGTTGGGAGTTGGCGGTTGTTGGATGTGCATTTAATGCATATCTTCAACCCTATAAATAGAGCTCTTCTGATTTCATTTCATTGATCCCATTTTTCAGAGTGTTCTCTCATATATATTTTAGTGTGTATTTCTATAATATTTTTGAGGTAGTTTTCTCCTATATTGAGAGTGTTGTTCTCTTTGAAAGATAGCGAGAGGTTGTAAACCACAAAATATTATAGTGGAATCTTTTTATCTTACCCGTGGTTTTTACCCTAATAATTTTTAGGGGTTTTTCACGTAAATTTTGGTGTCCATTTTATTCTTCATTTTCGATATTTCTATCTCATGTTGTCGCACCTGGGGCCAACACTATGTTCACGAAATGTTATCATATATATATATATATATTATTTCATGAATCATTAGGCAAACTTCCAAAACCTTTAGCCACATTCAATATTGACTATTTTAGAGTCAATATGGATCAGATTATTATAAAGAATGCTCTTTCAAAATGGTCTCAATGCTACTTTTCTGTTTAAAAAATGAAATGGACATGTGTCGTTCATTTGTTTTTTTAATGTGAAAGTGATCTTGGGATCATTTTGTTAACAAATAATTCATGTGATAAAATTTTAAAATTACTATTATAAATTAACTATTTAATGAGATCGTTCTTGTAATTTACGCAATTAATGAACATGTAACATCATAAATCAACCAAAGACAAGTTAGTGATTGATTTAGGGACAAATTTAATAAACTAAGGTATCGTTTGGTGCGAATGATAATACATTTATGTTTCCACGTCGTTATTTTGTCCAGTAGTTGGATCGAGTTCTAGAATAATTGAAGAAATATAACTATCTATTTTCCGCATCTTTCACTTTATTATCCTTATATTGTGTATCTTTTGTCATCTCATTTACAAATCAAGCGGTGTGTATGGTTTAGAGTAGCTAAATATAAAATAATCAACTTTTTTTTATAAAAAAAAGTAGTAGTTATAATCTCGTGGCAATCCAGTTGCGGATCGAATGAAAATAAATTTCGTTGGTAGTGGATGTAACTCGAGTGGCATGTATTCAACGCCATAAAAGGCTTCATATTCTTTTTTCACAAATAAAAAACTTAATTTACGTTATTTTGGATTTCATGCTGAAAATGGGTTTTTGCAAAATAAATTTTGAAGGGAATGCTGTTTCAATAAAATATTTTTTTATTATAATATCTATCTCACATGTATATTTTTATATCAAATCATTGGGTAAACATTTGTAATTTTCATATATCTATTACAAATCAAATGTGGTGATATTGTAATGCAGTTATTCACATAAATTCATCCGTTATTGTTCAAATTAGATGTCGAAAGTTATAATAAATATTTTCTTTTTTTGAAGTGAAGTGATAATAAATATTTTCTATCATGGGATAGCTGTAATGTTTCCAAAAAATTGGAAATTTAAATTGCGGCAACGCAACTAATCTACATGTTTTATTGAATTCTTGAACGGGCGACCAAGTATTATTTGAGCACTTCAGGTGCCACTAGGCTACTAAGGCCTTGGCAATGGATTGTCTTTTTAGCTACGAATAATTTATACAATTATTTTAATAGTTCCATTTTTTGTGTGGCCACCACCCTTTCTTTGTTTTCGATTTCTCAAATGTGGGAGGAATAAATAGACTTTCATCAACCTATGCATGACAATATTTACTAAAATTTAATTTCCTATATTATTTGCTCAAATGCTTTCACATTGCCAAATTAAGACAGGCAAACTATGGCAATATTAGTATGTTGAATGAATGTAGGGAAGAGAACTAGTACAAAATGTAATAATTTAATATCGTAATGTACATTAATTTATATCCCAATTAATTTCCGAATCTTAAAAATTCTTATTATATGAAGGTTGATTTATTTTCCAAGTATTTGATTTCTTATTTATTTCTTAATATAATTAATTGTTGCTAATACATTATAAGTGGATCGTTTGCTGCATCTAAGGTTCTAAAATTAATTAACCTGATAATTTGAAGAAGGTGAAATCATGTTTTTTTAAGGATATAATGCATAAAAATTTGATGAATATACAAAAAATAAATATAAAAAATGGAGAGAGCACCCCTCCCTCGCAGGCTCTTCTCTCGCTCTGCCACTAAAATTAATAAAAACGAAGCAAATTCTTAGTTGATTTTTTTTATAAGAAAAAAGTATTATTAAAAATGAGTACAAGGGGTACTTCAACCCAATTACATGATAACATTCGAAAGTTACAACCAGCCATTACCGATATGAAAAATATGATATAAAGTATTTTGGATACTAATCAATTACAACCTTTCCTCAATGGTTTTTGAAAAAAAGAAAAAAGATTGGCAAATTAAATTTATAATTCTTTAAATAACAAAAATAATAGCATAAATTTTAAAATAAGCATATAGAATATGTACATTTTCAATACAAGTCTAAATTTTTAGAATTAATCAAATATAGTATCACAAAAATTATTTTTAACAAACAATAGTATCAAATAAATGGTTTTATAGAATTTAGTTCTACAGAAATTATTTGTTAACAAAAAAAGTGCTCTAATAATTGAATATGAAACTTTGGAACAACTTTTGATTAAAAACAAAAGTTTGGGACTAATATTGATTAAAAATAAAAGATTGAGATTATTTTTTTATTAAAAACAATTTTAATGAAACTATATTATATTAGTCTTAAAAATTTGGGACTAATATATTGCGAAAACCCATATTCTACAAGACCATTTCCATTACTCAAAAGTCTCATTTAAATTTATATCTTGTAGTAATAAAATAATTACATAAATTAAACAAAATCAGGTATTTTATATCGACCACTCTTCCATATAATCATCTTTAATTTTATTTTGTCTTCTTCAATTCTTCCTTCCACCACAAGATGATCAAAAGCACAGATCTTATTTAGTTATTAACATCCAAAAAGTCTCAAGCCAAACTTTTGACAGATCATATCCATAGAAATCAATTAAAAATAAATAAATAAATAAAATTTAACTTATTTTTATTGAAAAAGTGAACAAAGCCTCAGCCAAGTTGATCGGCTTGAACCTAAACACAATTCAACACATAGGTCCAAATCCGTATATCTCCTCATCGCATGCCTTATCGTACGGCCATCCCTCTCAAGAACTGTGAACCCCATAATCCACCAGACAACCAACGATCCACACCCATCATCCAATCACAACTCGACAGCACATCCTTAAAAACCATCTGGTTTCCCATCCCGAAACAACAGTGGTTTCCCATCCTAAAACCACAGTTGTTTCTGGTTTCACATCCCATCAATCCATAACTTTACATGCTTTATCAGACAACATTGTGGAGTTACCCCATCTATGAACAAACCCCATTTTTTTCACTAAAGGGAAACAAATAATAATAAGAAAGAAATAATGAAAACCAAGCTGTTACTTTTTACCTCAATAGTGATATATTTGAATCTCTTTCTTTATCTGTCGACGTGAAAAACACACACTACATTTCAGGGTTTCCATTTGTAGGTCTAGTTTCTGATAATTATTGGGGTTTGTTTGGTTTCAAGAAAGAAAAAAAGAGAGAAAATTTAGGGAAAAAAAATTAATCAATGGGGAGAGGAAAGGTACAACTGAAGAGAATCGAGAACAAGATTAACAGACAGGTGACGTTCTCAAAGAGGAGAGGTGGTTTGCTGAAGAAAGCTCATGAAATCTCTGTTCTGTGTGATGCAGAAGTTGCTTTGATTGTTTTTTCCCATAAGGGAAAGCTTGTTGAGTATGCTACCGATTCTTGGTAAGTTTTAGATACCCTTTTATTAACAAAATCCTTTCTGAACTTTGCTTAACTGATTTGTCAAATTGATCTTGTATTAGATTTAGGATCTGTGGGTTTTTGTGGAAATGATCAGCTTTAAAAGTAGGGTTTCTTTCTTTTTATTTGTTTTCTTTTTTCATATTATTTGTATGGTATGTGCTTTCAATGGGTTTATAGGTTTTCTTCGATCCAGGGTTGAAAGACTTTTGCTAACTCAAACTTTAGGATTTGGCTAAATTCCTTAACAAATCACAAATACGTGTGTCTATAAAATCAGATCTTTGAGTCTTTGTCCTAAAAAAACAGTCATTTCTTGTGTCCACATCTTTTGTTTGATAAATTATCACCTTTTGGCAAACAAAAGACCCAGATTTTCATTTTATTTAACACATGGACTTATTTATCTGAATTTTTATTTTAGATAATACCCATTTGTTTTTGCTAAACAAATTTCAGCCATTTTTAATTTGTTCGCTAATAATGATTCTTCCACTTCTTTTAATTCTTTCACAGTTAAGACTAAAGAGCAAAGCTTTTATTTTTTTCAGAAGTTTGCCCAACAGATAACATAATGAGATCTTGACAGAGCATCTTATCCCGCTGACGTTTTATCCAGTGAATATGTACATAATCTATTCTGTAATGCCCTTGGTTTCTGCTAACTGCAGACACCACTCGTATATATTCAAAACAGATAAAAAATCTGCTAACGGGTTTTTCCAAGATTTTTTATAATTATTGGTTAGAATTTGGATCTTGGGACTTGAATTTAGTACTAAAATTGAACTAAAGTTGTCATATAAATATGTGACCTAAGAAGGAGAAAGAGTGTTCCTCGGTCAGTCTTTTTTGGGTTTTGGGTCATATTAATTTGTTAATTAGTTGAGATATACACATAAGTACACATTTAATTATGGTAAATAAATTTGCAACAATCTTACGTTTTTTTAATGTAAATACATTAAAAACATCTTAAATATATACACTCACATACATATATGTATACATCAAAACATATAATCCTAATAGATTGAGATAGACTGCAAGAACCAAAGAAATAATTAAGTCGGGTGTCGGACATGTATCAGTCTTTTCCAAGAGATTCTTTCGATAAAAAAATCTTCATTAACCATTTGGACTCCATATCTTTGTATATAATAACTTTGAACAATATATTCTTCTGTCTTTCTTTTGCTCTCTTGAAAGCATCGAAATCCATGAAGTCCACTCGAGGTACATCTACATCCTTGGGCCTACGTCTCATGTGACCGAACTAGCGTAAGCGGCTTTTTGAATCTTTTCTTCCATACAAGTCACATATAAGCATTCCGTCGTTACAACATTGCATGTCTGATATAGTTCTATAAACTTTAGCTTTCAATCTTAGCGGGATATTACGATCGCAATAAAACTCCAATGATATTTCTATATTTCAGCCAATTTTTCTGTATTCTGTAGTTAACATCGCTATCAATCTCTCAATCCTTTTGGAAAATAGAACCTAGGTATCGAAACATGGTACTCATCAATGTCTCTTGGCCATCGAGTTTACAACAGCAGAGTCCTGAGATGTACGGCCACTAAAGTTGCACTTCATATAGATATATAACGAATATCTAGTGATGAAAAATAATAGAAAACTTGAGTAAGCTAATATATAGTCAAATGCATCTGAATCCCCAGAATTGGGAGAGCATTTATAAATCAGAGATGCTAATTTGAAAAAAATAAATAAATAAAGAGTAAGTAGTTGGTGTTTGCTTTTCAGACAAAAAAAAAAAATAGATTTTGAGTGTTTTATTCCATTGCTTCTGCTATTGCTTCTCTAAAAATAAATAGGTAAAAGCAGAAGCAGATAAGTAGGCCATGATATGTTTTTCATTGCTTTTACTTGTGTGGTAGCAATTTTATAATGATTTGAAGTTCATTAAGCTGCTTTTTTTTATTTTAATAGCAAACACTCAATAAAATCAACTTTTTTTCCAAGTTTAAGCAAAAACAACATAAAAGTATTTTGAATATTCAATTGCAAATATACACTTTCAGCACTCCGTATATTGCATATAACAACAACAACGCTAATAATAAATAATGTTATGGTTGTGGTGTTTGGTTTGAAAATTCCATCAGCCATTTTATCTCCCAAAAGTTTTTACATAATTTTTATGAAATTTTAAAAAGTTTTAAAATCAATGTGGTTGTTTTCTAGCTGAAATTTGCTTGTAGTTTAGCCTTTAATACAAGTGAGATACTTTAAAGTTGAAATTTATTTGTCACATATATGTTTTGAGAAGAGAGACATTTAATTTTGAAAGTATAATTATTGGCCGAATCTAGTAAATTACAAGAATGATTCTACAAAATAGTGTCATTTGCAATAATAATATCGACTTTTAGGACTAAACAAATATAGTCTCATAAAATCTTTTTTTTAACAAAAATGGTCGCAATACCATCTTTCCGTTAAAAACAAACGTAATAGGCATGTTCCATGAAATGAGGATATGTGCCAGAATGGCTAGCTTTGTTCATATCCGTTCCGATTTTTAAATCAGAAAAGTTGTCTTGTGACAATTTTTGTCAAAACCATAATTTTTGTGGGACTAAATTTTTTAACAATTCTATGAGATCACTTTTCTTAAAAAAATAATTTATTTGAAACTATATTTGTTTAATAATAAAAATTTATCCTAAACTCCTCCCAATAATAAAGAGAAATAAAGAGTGAGGATAGCCTTCTGTTATGGAGATGCATCACAAGTGCTTTGACGCCGGGACTCTTTAGAGTCTCGAAATGGAATTCGTTGTGAGAAAATACTTGTAATATATTGGCTTACATCACAACTTTCTTCCCAATATAAACAAATATATTGGCTTACATCACAACTTTCTTCCCAAAATAATTCTAACACCTGAAGTCTTACGTTATAATATATCAAATTGTCTTTAACACTCAGAATTACCAAACATAAATCTTTCTCAAGCTTAGCCAACTTTCAACTTGAGTCTTCTCAGCTCTCATCTCCAACGCTTATGTTGGTGTGTAATAATTGTCCATGCTAGAAGAGTAATAAACATATGACACATGAACTGTTTTTAAAAATTTGAAGTTATACCGTTACCACCAATGAGTTTCCAACTCAAGAAACAAAGTATCAAGAATATCATACAACAATAAATTAGTATTAGAAAGCAGTTGAAAATCTACATTATTTAATGTTGCAATAACTAAATGAAACACAACTTATGTCTCTTCGTTGAGCTGAATATCCAACTGCTCAACACTAGGAAACCTTTCAGGACTTTTATTCCAACTGTTTGTAATGCCATTGCCAATTCCCTTAAATTTAGGGAAATTATTTGTATGCACCCAGTTTGGGCACTACTTATATAATAACTCAATATTAAAACACAATATATATTAAATAAAATATATAAACCAACATGACAATAATTTTAGACCAATCATATTAAATTTGTTCTTAAATGGCCATAAACCGAATCCTAACAAGTATTTTCCTTAAATCTACCAGGTGGCTTATAGTTACACACTTACACTTTCTTCCATTATAAATTTAGGCTTCTAGAACAAGAATGATTAGCTAATTATGAGCTTCAACCTGTGTGTAGTACACATTTGCCATTCTATTGAAATTATCTTGCAACTTTGTAATCCCTTGTACAATATTTTACAAGATTTTGATTTTCCTTTATCCGAGATTAATGAGGTAAAAAATCCTAGTATAAGGTGTCTTACCTAGAAGCTTATACTAGGTAGTACTGAATGTGCTAAAATTATTATTTAATTTTATTACATGTGTACATTATTGAAACAAGATTCTTGGACACTTATTTCAATCCATAATTGAGTAATTGTTACATCACAAATAGTGCATTGTGAGGGTAGCTAATTTTAGATGAGAGCATTCTAATCCAATAATTGATTTGTCCGCAACAACCAAATCTTATCCATACAATTGCCATGCCACATGGGATTATTGATTGCCATTCCCCTTGGGTAATAACTTTAAAGGATAACAACACTTGGATGATAATATTTTTATTCATGTCGATGAGAACATTTCAATCTAATGTTTTGGTGCATCGTTAATGTCCTCAAGAGTTAGCACTAAACCACCCTGTCACGTAATAGGGAACATGGCATGTCAACACCTTTGTCACATTTGTGCCCGCCAAGAAATCTGATTGATTTGATAGTTTTTTGTCTACATATAACTGAAAATTATCATTTCCAACTAATATTTGATATTCAATTGTTTTTAACAGGGATAGAAATAATTGAATTTAATTCTTATTACCATCTACGAATTTTTAATAAAATAACCTAAATTTAAAAAAATTTAACAAAATAACCTAAAATCGGGGATTTATCAACCTAACTTTTCACTTTTAATGGTTTTGCTAGTCTTGATTGTAGCAAGAATGGAGAATATTTATTTAGGATTTGGAATAAGATTTTGATGCTCAGTAATATTAGCTGATTAATTTCTTGGATGGCAGCATGGAGAGGATACTGGAAAGGTATGAAAGATACTCATTTGCGGAAAGACAATTAGCTCCAAATGAGCCTCAGTCACCTGTAAGTTCTGAACCTGTAAGCATGAAAAATGATTTATTCATTTTTAGGAATGAATATAGACGTGGAAGAACAGTTGTTTCAATTAATTTTTATTTTTTTAAAAACAAATCATATTTCATAAGTTTCATTTTAAAATATTATAAAATTTACTCCTAAATCACCCTAGAATTTCTTTGTTTGCCCTCGTCAAAATGGTCACACAGAATAAAGTATTTCTAACAGTGGTCTCAAAGTTTTAGGACTAATCAAATATAGTCCAAAAAAATTTATTTTTTATCAAATATAGTCCCACCAATACTTATCATCCTTAGAACACAAAATAAACTTTACTAAAAAATGGATAAATTCTAAAAATAGTACGATAGAATATTGATCTTTATAATACTAGTCCCAAAGTTTTAGGACCAATCAAATATAGTCATATGAAAATTGTTTTAATCAAAAATAGTCTCAAACTTTTATTGTTAATCAATAGTAGACCCAATTTTTTTTTTAATCAAAAAGTAGTTTCAAAGCCCCCTATTCAATTTGAGACCACTTTTGTTAATAATTTCTACGGGATTAAATTTGTTAAATGTGTGACTATTTTTTATTAATAATAATTTATGTGCACTATATTTGTATGCTTGAATTATCAAAATTAGTCCAAGGAGATTATGCTTTTCAATGTTCTTACGTTTGAATTCCTCAGGCAAATTGGAGCCTAGAATACTTCAAACTGAAGGCTAGGATTGAGCTCTTGGAAAGAAATTACAGGTAAAAATACCTTAAACTCGAAGAGATAATGAAGAAAAAAGTAAAAGGATGTATACATGCATGGCATATTTATTTTATTTCATTTTTTATTCATGATTCTTGGTGGAATATTTTTGTTGATTAATTTATTGAGTTAGGCACTATATTGGAGAAGATCTTGATTCAATGAGCCAGAGAGATCTTCAGAATCTAGAGCAACAACTTGATACCTCCCTTAAGAACATTCGAAACAGAAAAGTAAAATTTACTTTTTTTACGTTTTTTGATCTTTTTTCCCTCATACAATCTCTAAGCCTGTGTTATATGTGTGTGCGTGTGCGCGTGCGGGTGATTTTTTTCGAACAGAATCAGCTTCTGTACGATTCTGTTTCCGAGCTGCAACGAAAGGTTAGGTCTTTTAACCATGAAGTTTGCTTTATTAAAATTTAGTGTCACTTCCCAAGAAAATTTCAAGTGTGGAGTTTATTTGAAGTGCACTATGTTGAATACAACACAAAGTTTGATGATATTTAGATAAAATTGTTTTATTTCTCAAAATCAAGGAAGCATTTGAAATCCATACACAGTGAGATCTTCTCATCCAAACACACTGGAAAGTATTTTTGTCGATAATCTTGATCTTAAAAATTAACATGGTTTTAATTGGACAGGAGAAGGCAATGCGAGAACAAAACAACATGTTGGCGAAAAAGGTGATTACTCAATAAATGCATCATCACCAATCTTCAGATTTAAATTATGATTGTGACATTAACAACACATTATGGATCGAATGATAAAGAGCTTCGATTTCTCTTATTGTTTGGATGGATGAATTTCATTTGAATGGAGAGATTTGATCGGAGAATTGGATTTGAAATGATACATTTTTGATGCATTTCAAATCCATCATAATTACCAGTATATTTACATAAGTCGGTGAAGATGTGAATTTAAAATATACCAAATATAAGTTCATCCAAACAATTAAATGGATATGGAATCCACGGCTTCAAATCCCTCGATCCAAATGCATCCTTAAACAACATTTTGAGTTCGATTCTAGGATACTTTTCTCTATATTGGGTTTGATTTGAATTAGACATAATGTAATTCCGAAACTTTGAAGGAGTCTGGAAATGGAAAGATTTATGAATGTGACGCTGCATATTTTATAAAAATCCTTTCACCTTAACACATATATTGTTCCATGAATTTCAAAAAGATCAAGGAGAAGGAGAAGGAAATGGTACAACCAATGCAATGGGAGCGGCAAAATTACGGCCTTGCACCACCACCTCCTCCTCCGCCATTCTTAATGGCTCCACAACTTCCTTGTTTAAACATCGGGTGAGTACTATCTCTTCTCTCGTATAGTATGTCAAACAAATTAATAAAAAAAAATGTTCTTCAATCCCTATATAGAGCATATTGGCGGCAATGTACAGTGACAATTCATCCCTGTTGTATCGCTAATATGTACTTTACATATGGTTTGTAAATATGCAATTTACACCTCTAGTTTGAAAATAGACATGGTTTACAAAATAGGCATTTAATGTATGAGTCAGTGACAATTTTTTTTTTTTTTTAATTCAAACCCATGTCTTTACTCTACGAATTGAGGCCGAGAGAAGTTGATTTGAATTTTGCTTTGAATCCTCAATTTTGGTTGTCTAACTTACAAATTATTATCTTAACAACCCCCTCTTAATTCGTAATTCGAACTTCATTTCTGTGTTGCTCAAATATTTCAGCACTATCTTGTATTGATGGTATTGGAGAGAGACAAGTATCGCACAGGGGCGGATTAAGCACAAAGCAATTGAAACTTTTGTTTTAGGCCTTTTATTGACAATAATGGCCCATTATTTTAAGTTTATTAGTTATAGGGTTAGAATCTATAATAACAAAAAAAAGTTTGAGCCGGCTCTTTCATTCTCAATATTAGCTAATGAGACGGCTTGGTGACTGATATGATACAATATTTTCATCTTGGTTAGTAAGGCCTTGTTTTATTGTTTAAAGCCTCCAAAAATTTTGAGTTTCTTCTTGTTCCTAATGTTGACCTAATGTTGACCAGCTTCATTACCGCCCGCTTCTTTGAACATTGACGATTCAGTTGCTTGGATTACAAATTATTTATTTTAACAGACCACACCCCGAATGATCCATTGTGTTGGCATGACACTAAATGCATGACCAAATTTTTGGAAATCTTGTAACTTGGCATTACTTATGTGGTTGCAGAGGCGAGTTCGAAGGAGAAGCGGCAGAAGCTAGAAGGACTGAACTAGACCTCACTCTCGATTCGCTCTATTCATGTCATCTTGGATGCTTTGCTTCCTGAAAATCACTCTCTAATATATCTAGGGAAGAATAATGCTTCGACTCTGAGGGCGAGAGTACGACGTTCTAAGTGTTTCTAGTCGAAAGCATAATCTCGACAAATATTTAGTTATTATTCTGAGCATTTGTTACTCAGATGATTGTAATTATGGAGTCTTGAACTATTCTAACAACAGAGGAATAGCTCGGGGAACATGACAATGTGATGCTATTTATGTGTAATCTGTTAACATTACGCGTGTTTATTTTGGTCATGCATGAGTTCTCAAAAAACATAACTCTCGCATTTATTGAAATTCAACTGTTACTTTTCAAGTAAGCGGCAATTTACCCCATGTGGCATCGTCATGGGCGGACGTACGTGTGGGCAAGTAGGGGATCCCGCGGTTTTTTTTATATAAAAAAAAAATGCTGGTTTTATTCTCTAAAAAGTGTATTTACCCGTCAAAAAGTGCTTTTTGTCAATCTTAAATTATATTTTGTCCCCAAAATTTTTGTTTACATTCATTTTTATGTTAATGTTTTGTTGTCCCCCTTCCCGGATATCTTGCTTCCTCCCATTGATATCGTTAATATGAATTTTAAATCTATGTTATTTGTAATAGACATTTTAGTCCACTCTGTGGTTTGTAAATATATATTTTAGTCCCCTGTTGTTTGTAAAACATAGCACACAACCACTCTCACATGTCATATATGGAGGGGGTGTTTTGCATGTATTCACCCACCACATTGGGATAAACTGACTATTTTTAAACTAAATGGGTAAACATCCAAAAACCCATTATTTTTCAAAATAAGTCTTATCCGGACACTGATTCCAAAACCGCATTACCTTACAATTCAATAAATCGTATCTACTGACCTTTATCTGCACAAGCCATCCGATTGTTACCACAAGTTCAATTGATTTCGTCGAACTTCATCAACTAGAAAGAGAAAAAAAAAACACACACAAAATAAAACGTACGAATGTCGCATGAAGAAAATTCGATCATGTGAATGATAAATGGCCACTAAATACTATTGTCTTACGATACAAAAAGTAGATTTGCACAAAAGGGACAATTTTCGCTCCTCTCCATCCAACCATGGATACAACCGACGTGATAATGATGAGAACACTAGGTTACCATCTTTCGATTTTCCATGGTGTATTATGTGATAAATAAACAAAATAAAGCAAAGCAATTAAATGTGTTCGAAACAAAAGATGTTCAATCAGTAGTTAAAACAAAAGATTTGTCTCGTCGATTGGACTCCAGAATAATTTTTGGTTTGTAATTTCGACTTCCAAATCAACGAAAAATTGAATTTAAAGTACTGAAAATTTTCTGAAAATTTGGTCACGTAAAGTTGCTGGAAACTTGGAGAAGAAAGGCTCCAACTTAAAATCTGAACCGGGTCGACCCACGACACAGCCCGCCGACCCAGAACCATCCCACTACCAGGCTTAAAATTCAGCCAAATTTTTCGGCCCATAATTAAATTGTCGGCCCGCCACTATTCATTGACCCAGCACTATTCACAGCCCAGCTTTGTTCATCGATCCAGCTAGCACCGGAGATTATTCACCTGATACCTCACGGCTCAGGCATATGCGCTTAGGACATGCCGATGAGAAGGCTCTGCAAAACTTAGTGAATCGAGGTGTTCTGAAAGGTGCCAAAGGTGGAAAACTTGACTTTTGTGAACATCGTGTCTTGGGCAAGCAGACACGTGTCAAGTTTGGTACCGCTATCCATCGTACCAAAGGGATACTAAGCTATGTGCACACAGACATTTGGGGACCTTCTCAGAATACTTCATTGGGAGGTAAATGTTGGTTTGTTATATTTATAGATGATTTCTCGATATATATCTTGTGGTATACTATGAAGCACAATGATTAAGTTATGGACATCTTTCTCAACTGGAAGAAGATGATCGAAACCCAGACTGGGAGAAAGATAAAGAGGCTCAGATTTGATAATGGTGGAGAATACAAATCAGATCAATTTCATAAAATCTGCCAGAAAGAGGGGATAGTCAGACATTTCACCGTACTCTGATTGATAAAGTTCGCTGCATGCTATCCCAATCTGGACTGGGAAAGGCACTCTAGGCTGGAGCCTTGTCATATGTCTCTTATATCATCAACAGGCTACCAACAGATGGAAAAACTCCTAAGGAGTTATGGACTGTACGACCCGTTCTGATTATGATTCTCTGCATTTATTTGGGTATCCCTTATACTTTCACGTCAGAAAATCAAAGTTGGAATCTAGAGCAGATAAAGCTGTTTTCATAAGCTTTACTGAAGGAGTGAAGGCATTCTGTTTATAGAACCAGGAGTCAAAGAATATTGTCTTGAGCCGAGACGTTATCTTTGATGAATCTGTATTGCTGAACCAGACAAAGTCAGAGTTAGAGAACCATGATCCGAGTTCTCAGTTGCAGGTGGTGTTCAAAATTCCCATAACTCCAGACCATAATGTTCAGACTGATGATCATCCTAAAGAAGACTATGACGCTCAGATTGATGACTCCGTTCAAACAGAGATACCGGATTCAGCATCAATGCCCAAATATGTTGCTACCAGCAGACCAAAGAGAATTATCTGAAAACCTACTCGGTTTTTGAGATGGTAGCATTCACTCTTCCAATTGATCAATATGGTATTCCATGCAACTATAAAGAAGCTGTGTATAGTAAGGAAAAGGCCATGTGGAAGACGGTGATGGATGAAGAAATGAAATCCCTTTTATCAGAACAAAACTTAGAAGCTGGTTCCTCTTCATAAAGGAAAGAAAGCAATTGGATGTAAATGGGTATTTGCAAAGAATGAAGGTGCATCAGGTAAAGACAGTATCATATACAAAGCTAGACTCGTAGCAAAGGGCTATGCACAGAAGGATGTAATGATTCTTTTAAAGAATGAAAAGAAATTTTTACATACATAAATGACGTCATAATTGCATTATTGACGTGTTGGGGCATTGGGGTCTTACATTTTAGTTATCAGTTCAAGTTGTAAGAAAAATTTTAATTTATGGCATATACAGACTGATTTATTTGAGATCCGAGACTTGTTGTTTTCAAACTTTTAATTTGAAAGCAACACGGACGTAATCGGTTCCGGTATCGGGGCGTGACAGTTGCATATGACTTGACATTGTATTTGTTGTTGGGAAGATATCAGAGTATCCATGTATGGATAACTGGAGAATTGTAAAGAAGGTAATGTGGTACCTTAAGGGGATCAAAGATCATGTTTATATATAAACAGAGTGATAATCTGGAAGAGATTACTACCCTCATTCGCATTTTCTGGTTGTGTTGATTCACTGAAATCAATATCATGATACATCTTTATGTTTGTTGGTGGAGCTGTATGTTAGAGAAGCGCAAAGCAAACCTTGATCGCTGCTTCCATTATGGAGGCTAGGTTCGTATCTTGTTTTGAGGCTATCTCGCATGGTGCATGTATGAAGAGTTTCATTTCTGGACTTAGAGTCATGGATTCGATTTCTAGGCTATTGAGAATATATTGTGATAATTCAGTTGCAGTCTTTATGACTAAGAACAATAAAATGGTAGTCGAAACAAGCACGTCGACATCAAATATCTGGCCATAAAAGAACGTGTAGAGATAAAACAATTGTTATTGATCACATTAGTAATGAATTGATGATTGCTAATCTTTTAACAAAAGACATGCCACCATTAATAATTAAGCATGTAGATAGAACGAGATTTGCTTTCTTTGTGTGATTTTTCGTTGTACGAACAAATGTTAATTAATGAAACTCTATTTGTGATGTTTCTCATATTTTGTTTTGAATTGTGTACATATTTATTTTGAGAAATGTCATTGATGTTTGGACCTTGAATAAACATATGGTTTATTCATTAAGTAATATGAGCTAGTATTTGGAAGACATGATGTATTGTGAAAACATAAATCATAAGACTCGTATTTTAAGAACATATCGCCATGATTCATGTGTTTTGTTTCTTGCTATGATGAATGATGAATATATATAGACTAAGTGGAAGAATGATAGTTTTATTCTACGTTCACAACAATATGGTCCATGCATTCCACTATCTTCACAATTGCTGCTCCCACAATAATAGAATAACGAGGAAATGACTTAAATATAGTTTACAAATTAATGTATAATATTTTTTCAAAGTCGATTTATGTATTTTTTCCGATTCAATTGATATATATTATGTGTGTGTGTAATGAGAGACAAAATTCTAATTTTTATCACGGTAAAATCCGGTCAACGAAGATATCCAAGAAAAATTAACAAAAAAATCATGAAATTTTGTATTCTTTGAAAATTTTACGTCAAAAAATATTGGGATTCTCAGACGTGCTCTTACTTGAATAGACATAAAATATTGGGATTTTAGACACCATAATACTGTTAAGAATTTATTTTTTCATTATAAAAGGAAGTGCTGTTTTGAAAAAATTAAAAAAATTGGTCTTCAAGATCAATGACGGACGCAGGAAAATTCAGAAGGGGGCAACAAAAATTTAAGAAAATAAAATAAGGCAAAAAAAATTTTAGGGGGTCAAAATAATTTGAGGGGTGTTAGCAATAATTTTTGAGGGGCAATTTGGGGTCGAAAATGCAATTTTATAAAAAAACATTTAACGTAATATTTTTTTCTAGATTAAATCACTAATGTAATATAACTAAAACACTAATGCAATATAACTATGGCAAAAGTCAAAAGGTGACACAAAAAATAGTTATTCTAGATTACTTTTATTTAATTAATAGTATAAATAAATATAAATGTATGATTCTCAAATGAAAACAATGTAAATGATTACTGGCCAAATTCTTCTTTAAAATGCTCTGATATATGCAGGTATAAAGAAGATATTAATTTTTTTTTATAACATGGGAACCCGCAGCCGCTATTCTTAGGGTATTGGGTAAACCCATGGACTGTTGCAATAGCCTGTAAACCACGTCAGCCAGGTAAACCGTACTAGGCAAGCCATGCGCGACAGGCTCGACCTGATAGAGGTAGATGCAAGAATTGAACCTGTGATATTTTGATCTAAACACATTGTACTTACTATCTCAACTATCCCAAATGATGGATATTAAATTGATTTCATTGAGTGATGATTAGCAGAAGGCAGCCGTTATTATCCACGAATTAACTACTTAAGCTTTGCCACATAAGCTACAAAGTTGATAGCATATATAATTAGGATGAATCATCTCCGGACCGATCTAGTTTAAATAATTATGAATTCTTCTCATCCAATTCAAACATTAATGTTTATCTCACATCTTGTATTTTTATGTCAAATTATATAGGAGACGTGTGTAATTTTCCAATGATTTGTTACAAACTAGAGGATGTGAATTCATAATATAACTATTCTTCATGAGATTTATTCGTTATTGTTCAAATTAGATGTCAAAAATTGTAATAAATATTTACAATGGATATTGCTATAATTTTTCCGATATAATTATTATATTATATTTCTAAAATATTAAAACCCAAAATTTAAATAAGTGCAAGAGAGATTTTGTTCTCGTACAATCTTTCACTAAACAAATGAAAAAGCTAAAAGAAACATGTATCCATGTGGTCCAACGGGTCAGCCCCTGAGTTACGCTACTCTTGTCTTAAAAGGCTTCAAGAATCAGACCTTATCGAACCAAAATTACAAAATGATCTGGATTTGAAGAGCCCTCCAAACAGAAACCTAGTTGGAGATTCTTGAGGGACTTGATTCAGCTTGTCAGGACAACCTTTCACTTGAAGTATCGTTCGTCCGATCGTTTGTCGTATGGAGTCTATTATCTTAGGGTCGACCGGGTAACCCGATGCATCGCGTACGTAGAACGTGTTCACGGCTTTGCCTGCTCGTGTAGTCACTTCAGCTCGGGTCACGGTTAGGCTATTCTCTCGAAAAATGCGTGTTACATCCGACAGCAACCCCACTCTGTCGGTTGTGCAGAGTTCTAACTTCAAGCCCTTAGGATTAATGAAGAAATTACAGAGCAGAATTCATACAAGAAAACAGAAATAAGACACAATGTTCTTACCTTGGACACTCTCCTTTGAATTGCTGCTTCAAGACATTGAATCACCCTTTGTCTCTCTGCATCCGATTTCAATGGTGATCCATCGACATGCCTTACAAAGTACTCCTTAAAAACACAAATCCAAATTTTTTTTTTTGGAGACCAAGTTATGATAAGACCTTGAACATGCATAGTTGAAGGACAAATCGAGTACCTGATGAGCTTCCGGTCCCTCAGCATCGACGCTTCCATGGAAAAGGACATACTGCATATCCGTCAGAGTACACAAGACATCGAACAGAAGCTTCGGCCTATCCTTGCACCGGATTGTTACCACGGAGTAGTCTTTATCATTCCAATTGACAACACTAACACTCGGCCTCTCTTTATCGTCGAAAGAATGGTCATCCATTCGTTCATAATCTCTGTCAGCAAGCATCATCTGGTGAAGCCTTCTTTCAGTATGAGTCGCCCCATGAGATACCACTGTCTTAGCTTCCCTAGATTTGTTACTACCCTTAAGGACATTGCATAAAAGGTGCTTAACCATGGCTAGTTTTTCGGGATCGGTAATAGCCCCTCTTGTTAACTCATCAGTTACTTGCATCACGGCTGCTGCTCGCGTGTTATGGGTCCAGACCTCAGCATTCACCACATTACACTTGAGGTGGGTGAGAACCGCGCTAACTTCAGAAAGCAACCCTGGTCTATCGCTCCCTATTAACTCAATTGAAGTGTGGTCTATTTCGGATGTTAGCCCCACGGATCTTCTCATTGAGGACGCAAAGCAAGAATCGGGACCGAATGACTGAAAATGGAAGGCAAAGAATCACAATTCTTGCTCATATATACATATACAAAATTGTCAAAATCCCATGATTAACAACAAGAATATACCACCTTTTGAATATAACTCAGAGTCTCTGCATCTGTTATCTTGTTTCCGTCATGATCAGTGACATTGAACACTGGTTCAAAAAAAAAAAGCTTAAAGATTGAACTCCATAAAACATAGTAAGTTAAATCTTTCGTGATCTAATATGCAAATAGCATTACCATCCATGAACCATCCGCCATCAGATGTTATATAAGCTTTGGTTATAATGAGATTGAGATCAGTAAGGACTTGCACAACTTCGAGAAGAATACCATGTTTCTTAGCACTGTCCACCTGCATCAAAGTATGTAACAGAAAAATCTAAAGGTTGGAAAAATCACTTATGCAGAGTCTACAGACATCAAGACTATGTAAAAAAAAAAACCGAATCCAGAAGTACCCGAATAACGGTGGCGGTTTTGCAAGATTCATTATCAATGACAACTCTGGTAAAAAGTAATGTTGAATTTTATTATGGAATTCGAATAATGTAACTTCCTTGCAGAGGAATAACATATATGCATACGTAGATTAGGATATAGATATACCTTGGAGGGTTCATTCTCCTAATAAACTTCTCGTATTCATCATCCATGTTTCGTGGGAAAACTGTCTGGTGCCTCTTTGGAAAACAATTGAAAGTTTCAGATACAGCAAAAGAAAATCATCTTTTTCAAGAACTTGCTGAAGAAATATCACCATTGCCAATCACATAAAGATACATAGAACTGATCATAAACATATACTCATAAACTTTGAGATGAGAAAGGAATTCAAGAATGAGTCTGTGAAATCAAGAAACTAGCCAATTCTTAAGGGGGGATACTCGAAAAAATTGCACATAAAATTTGAAATTTATCGACCATGCCTACTCGGCAACGTGCCCATGTTCCTGATCTGGTGGGCGCAACGGACTCTTGGCTCTTGCAGAAGTGACTATCAAACATTTGCTGGAACAAACTAATATTAAAAATTAACACTCAGACAGAATGACAAGAAATAAACACACACAGTACACACACATGGAGGTGTCAAAATAACTAAAGAAATCACGGTTCACCCTTCCCCCAAAAGAAAACACACACACACACGCAAAACCCATACAATAGGACACAAGAAGAACAATAAAATATTATGGAAAAGAAAAAAAATTGTCACGCTTAACTGGGAAAGAAACAACTCAAACTCAAACAAAACAAAACAAAACAAAACAACCCAAGATAATAAATAAAACAGAAACTATTGATGTGCCAAATCATCATGAGCAACCGAAGAAGCAAATAAAGAGCAAAAGATGGAACAAACCCTTTAAAATTCTTGAGGATTCTTTTCCTGGGCTAATGAGATTTTCTTCACTTTTTCAGACAAAACACAGTATTAAATAAAACTATGTTGGTAAAAAAATCAAATCTTGGTACATCGAACTTATATATAGTTCCCATATATATTGTACAAGAAAATCAAGAAATCTCCAGACAGATTTGTTTCATCGATTAAACGAAAATAAACACAGTTTCACTCCCCACTCTGGTTTTGTACTCGAGCTGGGTATATATATACATAGGGGTGGGCGAGAATCGGGTTTTATCGGGTTCGGATAGTTGTAGTCGGGTATGTGACATATCGGGTATGAAAAAATGAAAAAAATACCCGATATGGCCGGGTACCAACTAATATCCGGTACCCGAGTATGGTATCCGATAAATCACCTTTTATAAAACAAAATTTTAATGGAACAAAGATAAAAATAAGGATATTTATGAATGAAATAAATGCTTCTAAGTCCGAAACAAGAAAAAAAAAACCGAAATCATAAATAATTTCCAATATCTAATCTCAAATACCAAAATGGTTCAAATCTAAGAATGAAAAAAAAAAATTAACATCCAAAATCATAGACTCTATTACCATAGCAGAATTGTAGTAACATCAAATGTCAATGATTGTCGAATCGATTCCCGACTTTGATAGCTCTACAAAATACATGAAATAATGATAAGATTCTAATAAAAATAATTTTTTTAAGGAAAAAAAAACTTAAAGCTCAAAAAAAATTTGATACATTTCTGATGTAATTGGTGGCTGAAACATGTGGGGATGGACGGCTGAATGAAATTTGGAGATAGACGGTTAATGCCAATTATATATTATTAAGAATCTAAGATATTGTTAGTTAGTAGATTTAGGGTTAACTAATATATGTCAGGGTCGGGTACCCGATCGGGTTTCGGGTAGTAAAAATTCTACCCGAACCCGACGCGATAATAATAGAATTTGGTGTCGGGTACTAAATATTACCCGATCCGGTCAGGTAATACCCGATCGGGTCGAGTATCGGGTACCCGTAACCGAATTTCCACCCCGATATATACATATAAATTATATAGCATGTTCGCGTCAGGCAATTTCTAGTTTCAGCACGAAAGGAAATTTGAGGCGCAAATATTATTATTACCTGTTATTTTGATATTGTATATATACATATATTAAATTTTGATGTAAATTTTATGTAAAGTATAATATATTGACTTAACTTTTGTTTGAATTTAATTTAATATTATTTTGTATAAAAATAATAAGTAGTATATAGTGGATATTTTAGGGAAAAAACATAATATTTTAGATAATAAAATAATATATATATATATGTAGTTTTTTTAATATACACTTATATTAGGGCGTAGGTATGGGGAATACATTGTACACTTATTTACTCCATGTAGTATAGATGAAATGGGACACATCCCTATTACCAAAGTAAACGAGTCTTATAACCAATTAATATAAGTAATCCCAAAATTTGAAAGAGGGATCGTAAACGAAGCTATCGTCATATCAACTCCTTGTTGGTTGCATACCAAAACATTTCTATGATTTTTGCACCGGAATAAGTAAACCTCTACCTATCCATTGTTAAAAAGAAAAGTCTCACGAAATCCGAGAAGAGGATGGTCGTTTGAATATAGGATCTATATGGGTGCCTTTTTAACAGTCTGCCCACGTGTTTTAATTTGGCAGGTAGGGCCCTGCTAAAATGCGCGGGTTCAGTTTAGGGATGGCAATGGGGCGGGTCCAAACCCGAACCCGTATTGAACCCGACCCGCCGGGGCGGGTCCAAACCCGCTTCAACCGGGTTTGGAAGCGGGGCGGGGCGGGTCCTGGGATTGGCCGAACCCGCCCCGCACCCGCCCCGCTATGCATTTTTAATTTTTTTTTAAAAAAAAAAATAATATTGAATATACATTTCACTTCTTTGATTGTACAATAATGTGTTATTGTTTAATTTCATATCAAAATTCATGTGTTTATGGTAAAGAAGTTGAACATTTTGAATGGAATAAAAACTAAATAATAAATATTTGATAGTTTAAAGATAGTTTTACGATGCTTATTATAAATATTTACTAGAGGAAAACATTAAATTCAATCTCAAAACTCAATTTTTGTGTTTCAAAATTAATTTCTACCAAATTTTTTTTTTTATAAAAAAAAAAATTGTTTGCGGGGCGGGGCGGGTAAACCCGCGAACCCGGCGGGTCTAAGCGGGGCGGGGCGGGTATGGGTTTTATGTGTAGCGGGGCGGGTCCTGGGATTGGCCAAACCCGTCCCAAACCCGCCCCGTTGCCATTCCTAGTTCAGTTTGTGGGAAGACTTAACAAGCACCGACTTTAACTGGAAATATAACCGACGAATTATTACATGATAGTGTCACTGTGATTTCCCAAAGATATATTTTTCTTTTTTCGATTTTTATTTTTTAGATAAATTTAAATTAGAATATTTAATAAAAGTAATTATACAATACAGCTATTTTATAAATATTCGTCTGCTTAGATTTTTTATTGAGTTGTTTCATAATTGTAAATGGATAGTATTAAATTATTTTGATATTAAATAATTTTTGTAAAACAAATATAGAGATTATATTAAAACATTATGGAAATATTTTAAGATATAATAATTAATTAAAATATTTATAATTATTTTAAAATTTATTACTTTAATAATAATTTTCTTGTATTGGAAGTACTATGTACATTTAAATATAGATAAAACTGGAACAAACTTTTTTACAATTAAATTTAATTATGATTGTGATTATTTTATATAATGAATCTACAATAATAGATGTTTTTACTATTAATATTATATAAAATTTGTCAGTTTTGTCCATCTAAAAATATGTTATGCTACCAAATTCTAAATTCTCATTTTTAATAATATTGCATATATATTGAAACAAGAAGTTATGTTTGTTATAACACATCTAACTACATATATACACTCCAATAATAACTAATTTAGTCACAGAAATTGTCATGTCTCGGGCCGACGCCCGGACATGAACAACTGTACAACGGGTTCATGTAGCAACTATTTCATTTTTCGTACTCACTTTACAAAAATGGTTAACCAAAGTTGTTATACTAGTCAATTATAAAACATTTTAAACTTGCATGCACACCTAATGTGGAAAAAAATGGTATTACAATCATCCCTCCTTCAGGAATTTGATGTCCTCGTTGCGGCCTAATCCATCGATCAACCAACACCTGAAATATAGAAATGACTCCTACAAGTTCAAGAGGTGGCTCACGTACATGTAGCACTTTGCTCCATAAGTTCAAAAGTTGGCTCCTACACACGTTGTAATTTGCCCACAGGTTCAAAACTGGTATCCAAAATAGGCACCGCATACCAGTTCATATTAAATCAATTAAGTAATCATTTGTGCCAACGCAATACACTATATTCATTGTAATAGTGAGTTTTAAATTGAAGAATGTTATTATAATTGCCCGACAAGTTGAGAGCTTAGATGAGTTGAGCTTTGTTGAGTAGTGGAGTTGCAAAGATTTATAGTCGTAAGAGTGACCTCGACTGGAGTGAGTTTGTACAACATGATTGTATCAATCAAACTCTTTTAGTGTATTCTTCCATTGGATGGAAGAAAGTGAGACATAAAAAGACTTTCAAACTTTCATAAACAAATATGTGTGCATTTACTTTTCTTGTTATTTTACTTTGTTTAACCAATTTCAAAACATGTTAATTCGAATGTCTTCTGTTTGGTTTCTTAAACCAAATTCGATCCAATGTCTCGTTGCAATCACTTTAAGAACACAAGTCATTGCTGCTTAGATCAGCTCATGAACCAACCTCGTTGAAATGCTATATTGTTAGATATTGAGCTGATACGCCTATTGATCCTCATTTTTTTTAATACAGAATGTCATCTCCGCACACAACTCTTATTTTGTGAGAAAATGTAATAGCATAAAAATTCGAACACATCAATTTATATAATATAATTTATATTTTAATAAATATTTACTATAAATAAAATTTTATTTTCCTTCAAAATCTTATTTGTTTATTCATATTATATGGTAAAATTTGGTCAGTGTAAAAAATTAAGAATATGCGAAATTTCCGAAAATACAGGTGGGATTTTAAGGTTGTCTTGACTGCCATAACGGTTTTTGCAGTTAAAGTTTAAGGTTGTGGGGAGAGTGATTTTTTTTTTTTTTTTTTGTTTTGAATAGGTGGGGAGAGTGTAGTTAATGGGGTGATTAACTGATTATTATAGCTATTTAAAGATAGTACGAACCAATTTTTAACGGATGGTTAGCTATTAACTGATTAATTTCTGTAGGGCATCCCATTTATTACTTAATAATAGGCTCGTGTCAATATAAACTTTTTTAAAAAAATTCCCAATTTAATTTTATTTGTTTTAAAAAAATTTCATAAGCTCGGTTATCGTTCAATCAATCTAAATTATCATATTTATTCGTCAGTTATAAAAATATTAAGTTCCTCCATGTAATAAAATATACAAACCATGATAATATATATATATGTATATATATATACACAAACTATTAAATAAAAAAAATGTTATTGACAGAACATTATTGTTGTTGGCAGAATAATTTGTATGTTCAATTCATGAAAATTACTTTGACATAAACAATAATTGCTCTGGCAACGTCATAACAGTTGAATAAATTTGAATTTGTTAAGAAAAATCAAATATCCTGCCTAACAATTGATGTCTTCCAAATTTCTAATCTCTACTGTAGAATTAATTAGAAGTTCAATAAGTTGGTCTCAACATTTCAAATGATTAGACAATTTTTTTTAAGCTTTCATACTTAATTTCACCATTCCTTAACAAATTTTTGAGAAGCCGCCAGCAGAAAAGTATTCTAAAACAGTCGAAATTTTAGTTAGACCGAAATCTACAGATGAAAATGATTTTTTATTTGTTAAAATATACATTTTCTCTATAATTAGTAATATAACTTTAAATATTTAAAAATATATACAATATAATATTCATATAAACGTATATGCTCAATAACTAATATGTAACTGAATAGATACCTAGTTTGTGTAATATATGTTGGAAATTTGAATTGAATTAAATGGTTGTCCATTATGTTAGGGTGTATTTTTTCATGATTGGATGCTTCCAAATTAAATGGTGTGTCCATTCATATCGGGGTGCAATTTTTCATGAATTTGATTCTTCCAAATGATGTCTCTTGATGACACAACTTGGTATACTATATAAGAAACAACCCTTGAATGAATTAGACATGGAATTTCAGAAATTCACATCATATTTGAAGATCAAAATTTGAGTAATTTTGTAAGTCTTCATCATTGTTATGGTTGAGCGTTTTTAGACCTTTGTGGTCTAAAGGATTTGTGATTTTGATTGCTCCTATCACAAATCATAGTCGTATCTTGAGAGACAATTGCCAAAGTAAATCGTTAGCACCGTAGCGGGGCAATATTATCTTAAGGACAGAGATTCCAAATCTCGCCTCGACATTTCTAATACATTGTCAGTTGTTGTTTTTTGCTTGCTAGTTTCCTAAGATAGACACCCATAAAATTTTGTACTACAATCTTAAGACAATAATAGCAACAAATGGCTTCGTCGAGTGCAACAACGACTCCAGTTCATCATGGTGAAATGCCTGAAAACTTCGATGGGAATGATTTCAAGCGATGGCAAAAAAAAGATGTTGTTTTATTTGACAACCTTGGGGTTGGCAAGGTTCCTCAATGATGATGCTCCTACTATTATGGAGAGTGAAACCGACAACCAAAAGAGGGGTTCGGTTGATGCGTGGAATCAAAGCGTTTTCATGTGCAAGAATTATATTCTCAACCGACTGGACAACACATTATACAATGTGTATTGTCTAGTGAAGACGGCCAAGGAATTGTGGCAATCATTGGAGAAAAAGTATAGATTTGAGGATGCCGGCATGAAGAAATCGTTGGCCGATTCCTGGATTTCAAAATGGTTGATACAAAGTCTGTGATAGCACAAGTGCAAGATTTGCAAGTAATCATGCACGAAATTCATGCGGAGGGAATGGTTCTAAGTGACTCATTCCAAGTGCCCGCCATGATTGAAAAGTTGCCTCCATCATGGAAGGACTTCAAGAATTATCTCAAGCATAAACGAAAAGAGATGAATCTTGAAAACCTTGTGGTTCGCTTGAGAATCGAATAGGACAACAAAATTTCCGAAAGGAATGAAAATTGGCACCAACATGAAACACGAGTGAACTTAGTGGAAAAACACCCCGGAGCAAAGCGGAAGTTTGACATCATGTCCTTCAAATCAGGAAAGGCGAAGTTCAAAGGCAAGTGCTACAAATGTGGAAAACCCAATCACATGGCGAAGGATTGTCGCAATAAAGACAATCACGGGAAGGCTATGGATCAAGTAAATGTGACCGAAGAAGATCGTCTCTCAATTGCTTTGGATGATCTAGCGCTTACCGCTTAAATTAGATTGTGTATATTTGAAAGTTTTAAACTCCAAGAATAGAGTGATTCAAAATAAATGTAATGACGATATTTGTTGAAAGCAATAAAATTTATGTTATTACATCTTGTAGTGAATCTTATGGTTTGTGGCATGATTGTTAGGATCATTTAAATTATAGTTCGCTGCACAAATTGTAATATTAAATTTATTGCTTATATGGGCACTAAGTTAACAAAATCGTCATTCATTTGTTAGAAGAATCGTAACTTCTCTAGAGTTTACTCACAATGATGTTTGTAATAGAAAGATTGTGCAAACTAGGGATGTGAGAAAAGTAATTTGTTACTTTATCAATATTTGCACATGATATTGTTGTGACTTTTTTGCTATGAAGCAAAAACGAGGCTAGTGAGGTGTTTAAACACTTCAAGAATGAGATTGCAATAAAATTTAGCAAATGAGTTTTGCTATGAGAAAATGTGAGTAGATTATACTTGTGTTGTCTAAGAATTTGACGCTTAAGCTTGAATCTGCAAGACTATAAAATCTTGAATTCGAGTTTCTAAGATTTGTACGCTTAAAACACAAGTGATAAATCGAAACCACAAATTTTGATTACGCGCTCAAATTGGTTCATTTTGAATTTCTAGGTTAGTACGCTTATAACATGAATTTGCAAGATTTAAAATTTTGAATTCAATTTTTCTAAGTTAGTATGCATAAATTGCAAATTGTGAACCGAATTTGATAATATTATCCTAGTTTCAACTTTTGTAAGCAAGTACGCTTAAATCCGAAATTTTCAAGAAATAAAAATTTGAATTTGGATTTGTAAAACGCTTAGAACTTGAAACACAAAAGTTTGAACGCCAGTGCACTTCGTTACTACCCAAAGTTGTGGGGGTTGCAATTCTAGGATTTAATCACTTACCACATTTAGGTAAGGACGAAACTTTGTGATTGAAGGAAAAGAGAGTTTCCTACGATATTTGAAATGTGGGGGTACTTGGCTAAACTAGAAATGAAGGCCAAAGTAAAGTCATAACAAACACCAAATAAAAAACATGAAGAATTTGACAAATCATGTTGTCAAATAGATTAACGAGTGTGACAAATGTGTACACACCTAAGCATATGTATGCTTGTGTATTGATGATATGCTCATTGGAAAAAGCAATTTAGAAATCATCAAGTAACAAAGGAAAAATGATGACGAGACATTTTGACATGTGTGCATCAAGAATAATGCTTTGAATAAAGTTTCCAAGACACATGAAGAATGAATTCTCAATGATTAATTCGAGTTTTAAATTTTAAGCTTTGCCCTTAAAATTTCAAGTTTGCAAGAAATAGAATATTGAACTTGTAATTTTTTTAAGAATCTATGCGCTTAAATATGAATTGTGAATTAAAGTTGAGTATTTCATTGGTCTCGAATTTTGTAAGAAATAACGCGTTAACAACGCTTAAATTCGATGATGAAAAATATCCTAAAAGGATAAAATGATGCAAAAGAGGTAATCGATTACCAAAACTGAAGATATACTGTTGTGGAAAATTCTCTATGCAAAACACATAAAGCTTCTTTTGCCGAGTAGTTTTATAAGTTGTTAGAGAAAAAACATGGGCATGCACTAAAATGTGTTGCGATAATGCTATATGACAAAATGATCTCTAGTAGCATAATCATGAGTGATTATGTGAAAACCGTGGATCCGCATATGAAATGGTTAACCGAGAGATCATGTGGAAGTTTATCGAGGGGAATGGGGTTAAAATCCTATAATCAAAACCTCATAGTGGATACCCAACCTTGTTGACTGGAGATCCCAAGATCTAGGTTCAAAAGGGACAACTAAATTATGAGATTGTATAAACACTTTGGAGATCAATCTCCAACCCATTTCTATGATAAGGGGTGTAGCCTGCAAGAATGGTAAGATGATAGGCAAAAGGCCTTTAATGATTCCTAAGACATATAAGAATATGTTGGCGGGATACTCTTCTAGGAGATCACCTACGTAATTGGAAGTGTGTCACCTTCAAAGATGAAAAGCACTTTTGAAACCAAGCGTGGTCCATGGCCGAAACGGACACCACCGCAAGAAATCAATACGAATGTTAGAATTGTTATGGTGTGGGCTCAATTGTCTAGGTTTACACGAACGACAAAATAGTACAAGACTATAAGTTCATTATTAAGTCAAGTAAATCCGATTGAATACTACTACGGAAGATTCAAAGCCACAAGCTATCTCTCCAGATGCCATAATAGTCCGTTAAAAGTGCTCCATTACATACATGCATTAATTTAATTCATGTGGAGGATTGTTGGAAATTTGAATTGAATTAAATGGTGTGTCCATTCATGTTGGGGTGCATTTTTTCATGAATGGATGCTTCCAAATTAAATGGTGTGTCCATTCATGTTGGGGTGCAATTTTTCATGAATTGGATGCTTCCAAATGGTGTCTCTTCATGACACAACTTTGTATACTATATAAGAAACAACCCTTGAATGAATTATACATGGAATTTTAGAGATTCACATCATATTTGAAGATCAAAATTTGAGTAATTTTCTGAGTCTTCATCATTGTTATGGTTGAGCGTTTTTAGACCTTTGTAGCTTAAATGATTTGTGATTTTGAGTGCTCCTCATAAATCATAGTAGTTATATCTTGGGAGACAAATTGCCAAAGTAAACCGTTAGCACCGTAGCGGGGCAATATTGTCTTAAGGACAAAGATTCCAAATCTCGCATCGACATTTCTAATACAAAGCCATTTGTTATGTTTCTCAAATATATATATATATATATATATATATATATATATATATATATATATATATATATATTATATATACTTATAATTTAATTATGTTAGTTTCCAAGTAGTTTTATACATTTGGTAGTTGTTTTGTGTCTTCTGAAAGAATTTAGAAAAAAAAGAAGTTTTTTTAAAAATGAAAAAGGTTCAAAACAAAAAATCTTGGCACTGAGGCACCGATTTTGGGCACCTTAGCGCCACATTTACGAAAAAAATTGATTCCGAGGCAGAATGATCAGCACCCCAATGCTCGGTTATGTGTTTTTGCAAGGATTCTAAGGTTGCTAAGGCTTTTAAGGATGATTTTTACATAATTTTAAAAGGCTTTTTCAGAAGGTTTTGGGGGATCTTCTCATAACGATCAATCACATACATCCATAAGCATATTTTTTCATCGAGGAGACTTCAAGAACGGATTAGGAACGCGATTGAGACGAAGTTACGTATTAGAAGGGATGATTTGAACACGAAGGCGACAACATCGTCATCTAAGGACATAGGGTTTTTTTGTGTTTTAAATTATTTGTCTTGATTCATGATGAGAATTAAAGATATGTCTACGTGTTTTGATTTATTTATAATGAACTAAATTTATTTTTCTGGGGGAACAATGTAGTTTGACTGATTTCTATTTTGAATATTTATTTTATTATTTTAGATTTATTCAATAGAGCTTAGTTGTGATTTCCTGATTTAATTAGGTCCAATTAACTGGCCATTAATTGAATTATTTTATTTATTTGAAATCTAACATTATGGAAATGAGATTTTGAATAAGATCGTGGGAAAAATATAAGCTAAGAAGTTCTTAGGGTTCTGGAGGCCAACAATTCCTTTGAAATCTTTACAAAAGGACTACTAATTGCTTGTATTATTTGATATTTGACTTCGATATGGAAATCAAAATCAATATTGAATAAAAAAACTGTTTGACACTCGTGAGATGAGAGTAATAGGCTAAGTCACACAATCCTCCTACCCCCCTCCACGTACTGGCGCTCCGGCCGCGAACTGACGAACTCGGTGCGCGTGCGGTCTATTAAGGCGATTTAAGAATTTCTAGTTCGCGCACTAAGATTTCATAATTCGCGCACTAAGATTTCCTAATTCACGCATTAAGATTTACTAAGTCGCGCACTAAGTTACTAAGTCTTGTTAATCCTCCTTAATTCTCCGATTTTTTTTTTTTGTAATTATAAAAAAATTCTTCGATTTTGGGTTTAGATGAATTTTTATGGTTTCTAGGTATTTCGGGTTCGTAAGAAAATTATATTATATGGTAAATAGATAGATAATGAATCATGAAAAGATATAATAACATATGAAAGATTAAAATATGTGATAAAAGAAAGTATGATAAATCTGTGATTTTATAACATTTTGCGGAGTAAATAATAATAAATTTGATATCTTAGTTTTTGCATGAAAATTAATATAATGAACTTTATAAATAAAATTTTTTATTTTTATTGAGTTAATTTAAATGTTTATATTAGTCATTTCATAAAGTAATAATATAAGTCTCCGGAAATAATATGAGTCATTTTTAATAAATTCATACTATTACCAAACATGTTGAAATAAATACGAACAATTTGGTTTCATTTTTCAAATTCGTTATTTTATATCTTAAAATAAAACAAAACTTTAATACTTCATTTCTATTTCTACAATATATTTTTCGGAGAATTCTTACTAGACGAACGATCAAATACAAGATTCAAATTACATTGTATCACTGGTTATAACATTTTTGCAAAGCTGCAAATGTTAGATTCTTCAATAAAATCTAATGTTAATGTTTTTTAAGAATGGTAAAGCTGGAAATACCAAAGTTGTTAAGAACTTTATATTGTAAATTTGTAAATAATATAATAATGATGTGAGTTTGTTAAATATGATGTATAGGCGTATTAAAGCGCACCCGCACTCAATTTTTTTGCAAATTGACGCACTCACGCATACGCATCCGCATCCGCATCCGCATCCGCATCCGCTCCCGCATCCGACTATGTGACTTAGGTAATAGGCATTTAAGGGTTTTTGGCTTACAAACTAGAATAAATCATGACAGAAGTTGACAGGAAAAAACATATATGAAGTTAAGTGAAGCTTTCTCCCCTGTTAATTATATTATATCCTATCTATTTTTACGGTCTGTTTTTCTGTATGTTGTTTTGGTGTCATATCTTTGGAGCTCTCAGCTTTCTCGCATTTTTTGTTCGAACTTACCTTGTTTAGCTTTATCATGGTTTGAGTTCTAATTTGTATGCTTTGGGTGAACACAAATTTTGGCTTTTTGGAGTTGGCTCTCTTGAGTACTATTGATAGTGTTCGTTGTTTGGACATATTCTCTGGGCCTTTTGGTGGTGGATTAGCTATATTTGTGCTTTACTGTTGTTGGGGTTTAGACGGGTTTTGACTATTGGAGTTCTGAATTTCTTGCCCTATACAGTGCTTTCATTTGGTCGGTTAATAATAACTGCGGATTTCGGATACGGAAGCTTGTGTGTTTGGTGCCTGTCATCAGTTTGTGTCTCTTGCTAATCCTCTTGTGTACATTCTGACATCAAGGAAGGCAGATTCATTATTCGACCTTATAGTTACCTGCCTTGGTTGAGGAGACCCGACTGGCTCGGGTGGTCCCTGACTTCTCTTGATTGCACCTATATTGCTTTGGCACTACACTACAGGGCCTTTTCCTATTACTTTTATGGTGTTTATATTGGAAATGCTTGGTACTTTTGTAGTTTGTTGTGTTTTGGTTTCTGGCTTTAGCCGACCTCCCTTGTAAACATTGTCAGTTGTTATTTAATATAATTTTTGATTATGCTATAAAAAAAATCAAACATTTATAACAGTCTCAATCATAGTCCCAAAGCTTTACTTGAATTTTCTATAATTTAAGTTAATGAGCAAAATTTAAATTTCGAAATAAAATCGTGATTATTATAGTTACAATACTTATAGTGAATTTGATATCAATTTTCGTAGAAAAGATAACTCGTAATTCACATCACTATATTAAAACTTGACAATGTACGTGTATATAATTACAACATTCTGTAGTTAAGTCAAGTGTAGATCTAAAATGTTTTAAGGATCGAATGACGGATTTAAGTAACAATGGTATTGGAAATGAGGATACTGATATGTTATATGAACCCATAATGAAACCACTACTTCAATCATCATTGGCACACTTCCTATATTTTTTTTTAAAAAGGAAATTGAAATACCAAATATCGATGTTTCCCATGCCTCCATCACATTACATATCAGGCTGACATAAAGATTGTTGGAAAAATAATGAATTGAAATTAAGCATGACATCCTTTCAAGAATAGGTGCAAACTTTCATTAAAAATAAGGATAATTACATGTGTCTCCCTTGTAGAATATTTATTTTACAAATTTCCCTCTCTAATTTGAACAATTACATCTGTCTCCATTGTAGAATAGTTGTATTACAATAGCATTCAACTAGTTGTAAATATATAATAAAAATTACAACTACCTCCCTTGTGATTTAACATAAAAATAAATTGTAGGGGAGGTAGATGTTAATATTCAAACTAAAAGGGGCTAAAACGACAATTATAAAAACTAGAGGGGGTCACCGCTTTGCGTATAGATGCAATTTTTCATGAAGAAATGTTTCAAAATGGTGTCTTTTGGTGATGTCCATCAGACTACTATATAAACAACGCATCTCTTGAATTCTGCACACATAATTTTCTATAGATAAACAATACAAATCTAGAGATTTAACCTTAGAAATTGAGAGAATCTGTGCATTTTGTTCCACCATCTTCATTCTTCAAGGTTGAGCATTTTAAACATTTGTGATTTGTATGATTTGTGATTTATAGTGCTACTATCACGAATCATTGTTGAGCCTTAAACGCATGGTTGTGTTTAATGCTTTAATTTATCTCCGGATTATTTTTGAGTTTTGATGATCAACAAAACTTGTATTTGTTATACTAATGTGTTCACTTAGTGTGCAGTTTTATGGGTTGAAAAATGGATTGATTGAAGAAAATCAAGTGTGCACAACCTGGCTGGATCGCCCCAGGCGATGGTGATCATCGCCCCAGGCGATGGCTGCCAGGAAGGCATCGCCACGCTCATCGACAGAGGCGACACCGAGGCTCGCGTGCAGGGGGAGTTCGCCCGAGGCGATGGGCTGATCGCCTGAGGCGATGCATTGAACGCCTGAGGCGATGCGGACTTCACCTGAGGTGATGGAAGATTTTGAGCTGCTGAGGCTACGGCATTGATTGGTGCAATTGGTCGCCTGAGGCGATCAACCCATCGCCTGAGGCGATGCGTGATTTTTGCTGACCGTTGGGGCGCGGTGATGGTGATCGCCCGAGGCGATGGCTGAGGCGATCAAGGAGTGATTTCAGCCTTTTGTGTAGCAACGGCTAGTAGGAGCCTAGGGGGCCTCCTACACTATAAATATTGATGTTTTGGAGCATTTTGAAGAAAAGAAACAAGCCTACAAACTTCTACAAAGCTTTGCTATTCAAAATTCATATAGCTTTGCAATCTCCATACATTGTTGTTGTATTGGAGTTTGTAATTCTTTTATTTTGTGTGAGTCTTGTTTTCTTCGTGTTGGTACACCGTGAAGGTGTTTGTTGAGTTGTTGTAAGGTCCTCCAACACCAAAGCAAGTTGGAAATTGTAAAGTCATCAACAAGTAAAGTTGGTGCATGTGTTGTGGCTATCCTTGGAGCCCTTAAGGCCAAGAAGACTCGTGAAGAGTGTGGGTAACTCGGGAAGAGTTTTTGTGTGGCTATTCTTGGAGCCCTTAAGGCCAAGAAGACTCGTGAAGAGTGTTGTGCTCGGGAAGAGCTTTGTGTACTCGGGAAGAGTGTGTTGTGGCTAACTTGGAGCCCTTAAGGCCAAGACAACTTTCGTTCTAGTGGAACCTCGGTTGGAAGTTATCTAGCCGGGAAGAGGAGACGTAGGCGATTCATCGCCAAACTTCTATAACAAATACTCTTGTCATTTACCACTTTATTTTAATTATGCATTTATTTACTTATTCATTTTATTTTATTTATCGATTGACTTAAGCCTTCCGCAAGCGCAAACTCTTTTATTTTGCAAACTCATTTTAAAAAGCTAAAGTAGCCAAGAAACCTCATTCACCACCCACCTCTTCGGTTCCAACAAGTGGTATCAGAGCCATTTGATTTTTGTTTTAAATCAAAATTTTTAGATGGATAATCTAGCAAATGAGTTTTCCCAAGGTCAATCGACAAATAGACATCCGCTTTTCACGGGTGATAACTACGGTTATTGGAAGAATATATTCTCTATACATCCAATCCATAGATTATGATCTATGGAAAATTATTATGAAAGGTCCACACATTCCTCTAAAGGAAGTTGGGGGAATAAGTGTTCCCAAAGAAATGGACGATGTCTCAAGAGCGGACATGATTTTAATATCTCAAAATGCTAAAGCTATTAATATTTTGCATTATGCTTTAGATATGAATGAGTACAACCGGATCTCGATGTGCTCAACCGCAAAGGAGATATGTGACAAATTGCAAATTTATTATGAAGGAACTAATCAAGTAAAGGAGACTAAGATTGATTTATTGCAACTCAAATATGAGACATTTGAGATGGAGTCCGGAGTCCGGAGAAGAGGTTGATTCAATGTTTAGAAGACTCACCCAAATAATAAACGAGCTTTCTCAACTTGGAGAGAAGTATCCTCCAAAAAAAATATGGAGGAGAGCACTAAGAGCCTTGCCAAAGGAATGGGATGCCAAAAGGACGGCCATCATCGAGTCCAACAAAGGAGAAAGTGCATCTTATGACCTTGACGAGCTTCATGGCACATTGGTGACCCATGAACTTGAAGTATTGACAAGGAAATGAATAAAGGAGGAAGATAGATTCAAAAGAAATGGGATTGTCTTGGTTGGGAGGAAAGATCAATCCGAGGATGAAGAAGATGATGATGATGAAGAGATTATCTTGTTCACTAGAAAGTTCAAGAAGCTCTTTAATAAACATAACAAGCCAAAGACCTCTAGTGCTACCAAACATGATTCCAAACACGAGGTAACTTGCTATAATTGTCAAGATAAAGGTCATTATGCTAACAAATGTCCTAGGAAGAAGAATGAGGACAAAGGGAAGAAGAAAGCCCTTATAGCCACATGGAGTGATAGTGACTCCGATGAAGAAGAAACTAACCTTTGTCTCATGGCAAAAGATGATGCTAATGATGAAGAATATGAAAGCGACGATGAGGTACCATCTTTTGATGAATTAATAGATTCTTATCATGAACTTATTGAGGTTCTTGGCAAAACCAAGATGAGTAATAAATTACTCAAACTTGAGGTAGCCATGAAAGATGAAGAGAATAATTTATTGAAAAATGAGTTAAGTTCTTTGAAGAAATCTTTTTGCAAATTTAGTGAAAGTAGTTTGAAGATGAATGAATTGCTTGGCTTGCAACGTTGTAGCTTTGATAAAGCCGGGCTAGGCTTCTCAAGCAAATCTAAAACATTTTCAAGCTTGTTGGCTAAAGCCAAGCATGATTCTCCTACTTGTAACTATTGTTGTAAAAATGGTCACACTAAGAGTAAATGTAGGTTTGCTAGAATCCAATACCAACGTAACAAAAGGTGGAAATGGATTCCAAAGGAGCCAATGAAAGCTAACCCTCAAGGACCCAAAATCAAATGAGTACCAAAGACCCTCCTATTGTAAATTTGTTTTGTAGGGACAACAATGAAATGGAGGATGAATGCACAAGCAACTCAAAGGAGGAGATTATCTCATTCACCTCAATAGAGGAAACACGAGGCATATGACCAATGACAAGAACGCACTCTTGTCATCAAAGGTAAAATTATTTTATGCATTTAAAGAGCAATTCAAAATTTAATTGGCACAAATTAATTGTGACCAATAAATAATGAAGCTCAATATTCATTAGTAGTAAAATGCATTACCCCTTAGCATATGCACATATAATTTTTTTTTGATGCATGACTTTTGCTTATCTCTTTATGGTATGTATTTTGATGTGCCTAAAATTCAAATTTGAATATGCAATGTGGAAATGTGCAATTATGTGATTAATAATGTTATTAATCTTATCTAATGATGCATTGAGAATTATAATGTCTATTGGGCATGAGGTGCATGGACATATGTACACGTTGAAACACTTAGAATTTATTGTTGATCGCCTTAAATGCATGTTTGTTATTCCTCTAAATGATTTAATCTTATACTTGTTATGGCAATTACATGCTTAATAAGGAACATGTGTAATTTGTTAAAATTTGGTTATGTGTCAACATATAATTATGCAATGTTTATTTAACTTTTTGTACTTTTTGATTATCACAAAAAGGGGGAGAATTTTGTGATAAACTTGAAGTTTAATTCATGCATAATTTGTAAGGACCCTAATCCTTAAGTGCGGAATCAAGGCATAATAGAGCTAATATAAAAGATCAGAGTGTAAAAGAACGTGTTGAGTCTATGAGCTTAAGCATTACATGCCAAAAATAAGGACTACCAAATGGATTAATTACATTCCAATCAATGAATGTGTTCAATTATAGTTTTATACTACTCCTAGAGTAGATACTATCCAAAATAATCCTGTCCTTCAAGTCCCAAAAGCATCCTCAACAAGCTCACCATCTCAACCCGTATAAATCCAACATATAACCAAACCCACAACAACCCAACACAAACCCATTTCAAAACCCTTCAAAATCATACCAAACTTAAACAAAACACAACAAAATTAACCATGAGGTATCCATACCTCTTGGGGACCTCAAATCACCCAATTAACTCCACAAATCCAGATTTTTGAAAGGTTTCTCTTCACCCCAAAGCTTGAACTCGAAAATGGAGAGAAAGGGGAAGGGTTTGGGTGTTGTTTGGTAAAGGTAAAGTGAGAGTGGATGGGGTGGGGTTGGGGAATAAAAGTGTTGAGTTTAATTAAAATGCAATCCACAAATCATGGTGTATAAAACACCCCAACATGATATTTTCCAAAGCATTAAACCAAATGCACCGAAATATCAATTAAACACATGATTTCTAATTAATTGCTAACCAAGGCAAATAAATCATGCTTCCAACCATAATTCCCAACATACCCAACATGCACCCTGAAATGCTATCCCGGGTCACTCTAACATGTGACTAAGCATTTCCACATAATAATTCCAACACATAATTAATTACCATCATAATTAATCATATAAACACAATTAATGCACCAAGTTGCAATTAATCATTTCAGGGATATCACAATACTCCCCTACTTATAAGATTTCGTCCTCGAAATCACATGCACTTACCCCAAAAGGAAACTAAACATAAACACATACTAGAGAATAGTTCCGGGTAGTGCTGCACCATATGCCGCTCCGTCTCCCACGTAGCCTCCTCGACACCCCTGCGATCGCACTGAACCTTGATCATATGTATCACTTTATTCCGAAGTCTGCGGTCTGCTCGATCCAGAATTCTAACAGGCCGTTCCACATAAGACACATCGGACTCTAACTGAACTTCGGAAGGCTGCAAAACATGCGACGGATCCGGCTCATACTTCCGCAGCATAGACATGAAACACATCATGTATACCAGATAAAGAAGGCGGCAAAGCCAGTCGGTAAGCTAAGGTGCCAATGCGCTGTAAAATCTCATACGGTCCAACATACCTTGGAGACAGTTTCCCGCGCATCCCAAATCGCACAACGCCTCTGAAAGGCGAGATCTTCAAGAAGACCTTATCTCCCAACTGAAATTCCAACGGTCTCCGCCGTCTATTTGCATAAGCTGCCTGTCTGTCCTGGGCCGCTTTCATTTTCTGCCTTATCGTCTTTATCTTCTCTTCCATCTCCCGAATCAACTCCGGTCCTCCGACCGATTTGCGGTCCAAATCATCCCAACACAAGGGTGATCTACACCGTCTGCCATAAAGAGCTTCAAACGGAGCCATCTGAATACTCGCCTGGTAGCTATTGTTATAAGAAAACTCTACCAAAGGCACTGAATCCTGCCAAGAGGCATCGTACTCCAAAACACAAGCTCTCAGCATGTCCTCGAGCGTCTGAATAGTGCGCTTGGTCTGGCCATCCGTCTGAGGATGATAAGCAGTGCTCAATCTGACTTCAGTTCCCAAGGCTGACTGAAGGCCTTCCCAGAAATGAGATGTGAATCGCGGATCTCGATCTGACACTATGGAAACGGGGATCCCATGCAATCTCACCACATCTCTAATATACAACTGCGCCATCCTCAAAAAGGTGAAAGTCATGCTATAGGGGATAAAATGAGCTAGCTTGGTCAATCGATCCACAATCACCCAAATAGCATCGAAGCCTGAAGCACTCCTCGGCAAATGAGTCACGAAGTCCATGGAAATGTGCTCCCACTTCCACTTCGGTATCTCCAAGCTCCTTAATTTGCCGCCAGGTCTCTGTCTCTCTGCCTTAACCTGCTGGCAGATCAAACACCTCTTCACAAAAGCGACGACATCATATTTCATTCTCTTCCACCAAAACTGACCACGCAGATCTCTGTACATTTTCTTCCCGCCTGGGTGGATGCTAAGTCTGCTACTATGAGCTCGCTCCAAGATTCCTTTACGCAATTGGAGCGTACTCGGAACCACCCAACGGTTCCCCAATCTCAAAGATCCGTCGTCGGCCACTCTGAACTTCGTTGGCTGACCAAGATGCACTAAAGACACCCATCTCTGAATCTCACCATCTGACCTCTGAGCTCTCCTGATGTTCTCATAGATATCTGGCTCAGCTAAAAAGGTCGATACATACACTGGTGATGCATCTATGTCAAAATCATAGCCCAGATGGCAATAGGAGGTCATCATAGCAGACAAATGGATGACATCCTCAGCAGAACTCCTCACTTTCCGACTCAAAGCGTCTGCTGTCAAATTGGCTTTCCCCGGATGGTATTCTATCTCACAGTCATAGTCCTTGAGTAGGTCCATCCATCTCCTCTGCCTCATGTTCAGCTCTGCCTGAGTGAATAAAAACTTGAGGCTCTTGTGATCCGTGTAAATGGTAAATGAAGTACCATACAAATAATGCCTCCAAATCTTCAGGGCGAAGACGATAGCCGCCAGTTCCAAGTCATGAACTGGATATCTGGTCTCATGCGGCTTCAACTGCCTCGATGCATAAGCTACCACATGCTTATCTTGCATCAGAACACACCCAAGGCCTGCAGTGATGCATCAGTATACAAAACAAATCTGGAGTTCTCCGTAGGGATCACTAACATTGGCGCCGTCGTCAACCGGTGCTTCAACTCCTGGAAGCTCTCCTCACAAGCTTCTGACCAAAAGAAAGGTACTCCTTTCTGGGTCAACTGTGTCAACGGCTTGGCAATCTTCGAAAAGCCCTCGACGAAACGTCGATAATATCCGGCCAAACCCAGAAAACTCCGTATCTCCGGCACAGAAGTGGGGGCAGCCCACTCCATCACAGCCTCAATCTTCCTGGGATCCACTGATATCCCGCTGCTCGATATGACATAGCCCAGAAACACTACACTGCTCAGCCAAAATTCACACTTACTGAGCTTAGCATACAACTGATGCTCTCTGAGAATCTGAAGCACTGTCCTCAAGTGTTTCACATGCTCTTCCTCACTCCGGGAGTAGATGAGAATGTCGTCAATAAACACAATGACGAACTGATCAAGATACGGCTGAAACACTCTGTTCATCTGACTCATAAAGACTGCTGGAGCATTCGTCACACCGAACGGCATCACTAGGAACTCATAATGTCCATATCGGGTCCGGAATGCTGTCTTCTGCACATCTTCCTCTCTGACCCGAATCTGATGATACCCGGATCTCAAATCAATCTTGCTATACACCCTGGTACCTTGCAACTGATCAAACAAGTCATCTATCCTTGGGAGAGGATACTTGTTCTTCACTGTAGCCTTATTCAGTTGCCGGTAATCGATGCACAACCGCATCGAACCGTCCTTCTTCTTCACAAAGAGAACCGGTGCGCCCCATGGCGACACGCTCGGGCGTATATATCCCTTGTCAAGGAGATCCTGCAACTGTTCTTTCAACTCTCTCAATTCTGCCGGTGCCATCCTATAAGGTGCACGAGAGATAGCGGATGTCCCTGGCAACAGCTCGATCCCAAACTCAACTTCCCTAGCCGGTGGGAATCCTGGGATCTCTTCTGGGAATACATCAACAAACTCTGCTACCACTGGCACATCCTCAACTCTTAGTTCTTTATTCTTCCCAGACGTGTCCACGGCATAGATGAGATAACCCGTGTGTCCACCTTCCAATAACTGAGTCATCTTGATCGCTGAAATCAACGGAATCTTCGCACGAGAACCGTTGCCATAGAAAGTCCACTGACTGCCCAATTCAGGTCTGAACTTCACTGTCCTCTGCCGGCAATCTACCACTGCCTGATATCTGTTCAGAACATCAATACCCAAGATGCAGTCGAAGTCTGACATGCCCAACACAATCAAGTCTGACCTCAATTTGTTGCCCTCAAAATAAATGAGGCAGTCTGCCATAAACTGATCAGCAACGACATTTCTTCCAGTGGGTGTCGAGACCAAAAGAGGCATGGGTAAAGAAGACGTGCGCATATGGTGTCTCTCCACAAAACCAACAGATACAAAAGAGTGGGAGGCACCTGTATCGATCAAAATAAAAGCAGGGTACGTAAATAAATGACACGTACCGGCGATCACCTCCTCTGGGGCTGCCTGGGCCTGCTCCCTGGTCAGTACATACACCTGCCCCTGGGGTGGTCCTACTGTCTGACCTCCCGATGGTCGAGGCCCAAACTGCTGCCTCTGCTGCACTGTCCTATCATCAAATATCGGCCTGTTGCCCTGAAACTCTGACTGTCCTCCCCGAGTGGGGCAATACCGAGCGATGTGGCCCATCTTGCCACAGATATAACAGGCAGGACATTTGGCCGAAGAATGTGGCCCTCCACAGTTGTCACACCTCGGCTCTCCCGGCCTATTCCCTTGTGAAGACCCTCGATTGGCCGACCAATTCTTCTTGTTATCCTGTTTCTGACCAAAGTACTTCTTTCCACCAAACCGTGAAGATGAAGAGGCACCTCGAGGTTTAAATGGCTCTCCCCGGGGCCTCAAGCTGTCATTAGTTTGCCTCTGATGCGGTACTGGTGGTGGCATAGCACTAGAATAAGCTCCCACCCCAAGCTCGGCAAGCTCCGCCCTTGTGAGAGCATCATCAAAAGAAGTTGGGTTATTGGTGATAACCCGGTCATAGAGCTCCGGTCGCAACCCCTTCATAAAGTTCCTCATCTTTGCGTGCCCATTGGTGGCAATATGGGGAACATACCTCAGCAACGAAGAGTACCGCGTGGCATAGTCTGACACCGTCATGTTCCCCTATTTCAAACTTGTAAATTCATCCTCCTTCGTCTGTCTCGCCGCTGCGGAGAAGTACCGGTTCAGAAACCTAGTCCTGAAGAGTGTCCAATCAATCACAGCACCTAGTGCTCTTAGCTCCATCACCGTGCTCCTCCACCACATTAGAGGTTTCTTAGCTAACTGAAACTCCGCCAGCCTCAGCCAAGCTGTAACAGCACAAGGAGCCGATACAAAGATCTGTTCAAGTCTTTCCAACCACTCTTCAGCCTCCTCTCCGGACTCTGTCCCCTCAAACCGGGGCGGATGGTAAGACAGAAATTGCGTCAGACTGATCTCACCCGGTAGTAATAACTGAGCTACGGGTTCCATGCCTACGGCCGGTGGAGGTAGAGGGTTTGCTTGTCCAATACTTGCGTTCACACTACCAACATCTCCAACCTCCTCATTAGCAGCCATGCTGTAACACAAATGTTAACAACAATTCCAAAGCTATAAATATGTTATGCCGTTAGATAACAGGAATGAGAATAAGCACGTTAGTATAACAGGATATACATTAATATGCACCACATGCATAAACATGCTTCAAATGTAAGCACCTAGCCAATCATGCTAAGGCTACCCTTCACTCGTTCCCGGGTTCTCTAACCACTGCTCTGATACCACTAATGTAAGGACCCTAATCCTTAAGTGCGGAATCAAGGCATAATAGAGCTAATATAAAAGATCAGAGTGTAAAAGAACGTGTTGAGTCTATGAGCTTAAGCATTACATGCCAAAAATAAGGACTACCAAATGGATTAATTACATTCCAATCAATGAATGTGTTCAATTATAGTTTTATACTACTCCTAGAGTAGATACTATCCAAAATAATCCTGTCCTTCAAGTCCCAAAAGCATCCTCAACAAGCTCACCATCTCAACCCGTCTAGCCCTTCTATCATGCCAAACGTGTACCTACAAGGACAACCCCCAAACATGAGCAATAATAATCATTCATATTCAACACAATATGAAGATAAAGCGTAAATGCATAATCATAATAAAACACTTCCTGTTTTCCCCATGCATTTCAAACGCTTCCCGTTTGGTTGTCCCTGTACCATAACTCATGAGTATAATCAATAGATTATTTTTAATGGTCTAAACATGTCATAACATATACCATCTCATCAATACCAAATACTGATCACCAATCCCTAGTCTGTCCATCACAATGTATTTTAATGCCCCTCGCTTATTTACATATAGGCGGCATAGGATAACCTCGCTTCAATGGACATGCGGGACTCCCACCCCTCGCCTCACATTGAGCGGCAAATACCCTTTCCTCGCCCTATATGATAACCACGCTCAAATGTGACATGCGGCGCTCCCACCCCTCGCTTCACATTTAGCGGAACCAAACAAATAGCGGCAAGCATTAAAATCATCAAGGGATGACCACGACTCATGGGATGTGCACCAATAATCATATGCATCTATAAACATCATGCATAACATGTATTTGCATCCACAATGCAATACCACATATATACTCGCATCCACAATGCATAAACAATGAGTATATAAGATACATGTACCGTTGGGTGCCCGTACGTCCACTACGTACCTTTCCAAAAGTGGAATTGATCTGGCTTCAGTTCCTCGGTTGCGTTGCTACCTGGGATGGTTCTACACAATCACACAACCCCATATTAGAAGCCAAATAATAGCCAAATACCAAAAATTTGACAAAAGAAATCATTTCTCAAAAATCCACTGGCGGCGATCGATCGCTTCACCCAGGCGATCGGTCGCCTCAAAATTTTCATCGCGGCGATCGGTCGCCTCAAACATGGCGATCGATCGCCTATCCTTTGATTTGGCTACTGCCTCTCGGCGATCGGTCGCCTCATTTTAGGCGATCGATCGCCTAACCCGCAAAAATGCTACTGTCCCTTGGCGATCGGTCGCCTCTTTTCAGGCGATCGATCGCCTCGCACAGACATGCGATTTTCACCATTTTTGCTCCCAAAAAACCTTCCAATCCATACCAACACTTAACCCAACAAACCAACAACATCAAATGCAACATAAACCACCAAAATATACTTCAAAACAAGTATAAATCCAACATATAACCAAACCCACAACAACCCAACACAAACCCATTTCAAAACCCTTCAAAATCATACCAAACTTAAACAAAACACAACAAAATTAACCATGAGGTATTCATACCTCTTGGGGACCTCAAATCACCCAATTAACTCCACAAATCCAGATTTTTGAAAGGTTTCTCTTCACCCCAAAGCTTGAACTCGAAAATGGAGAGAAAGGGGAAGGGTTTGGGTGTTGTTTGGTAAAGGTAAAGTGAGAGTGGATGGGGTGGGGTTGGGGAATAAAAGTGTTGAGTTTAATTAAAATGCAATCCACAAATCATGGTGTATAAAACACCCCAACATGATATTTTCCAAAGCATTAAACCAAATGCACCGAAATATCAATTAAACACATGATTTCTAATTAATTGCTAACCAAGGCAAATAAATCATGCTTCCAACCATAATTCCCAACATACCCAACATGCACCCTGAAATGCTATCCCGGGTCACTCTAACATGTGACTAAGCATTTCCACATAATAATTCCAACACATAATTAATTACCATCATAATTAATCATATAAACACAATTAATGCACCAAGTTGCAATTAATCATTTCAGGGATATCACAATACTCCCCTACTTATAAGATTCGTCCTCGAAATCATATGCACTTACCCCAAAAGGAAACTAAACATAAACACATACTAGAGAATAGTTCCGGGTAGTGCTGCACCATATGCCGCTCCGTCTCCCACGTAGCCTCCTCGACACCCCTGCGATCGCACTGAACCTTGATCATATGTATCACTTTATTCCGAAGTCTGCGGTCTGCTCGATCCAGAATTCTAACAGGCCGTTCCACATAAGACACATCGGACTCTAACTGAACTTCGGAAGGCTGCAAAACATGCGACGGATCCAGCTCATACTTCCGCAGCATAGACATGAAACACATCATGTATACCAGATAAAGAAGGCGGCAAAGCCAGTCGGTAAGCTAAGGTGCCAATGCGCTGTAAAATCTCATACGGTCCAACATACCTTGGAGAGAGTTTCCCACGCATCCCAAATCGCACAACGCCTCTGAAAGGCGAGATCTTCAAGAAGACCTTATCTCCCAACTGAAATTTCAACGGTCTCCGCTTCCGTCTATTTGTAAAATCTCATTTTCTGCCTTAGCTGCCTGTCTGTCCTGAGGCGATCGAGGAGTGATTTCAGCCTTTTATGTAGCAACGGCTAGTTGGAGCCTAGGGGGCCTCCTACACTATAAATATTGATGCTTTGGAGCATTTTGAAGAGAAGAAACAAGCCTACAAACTTCTACAAAGCTTTGCTTATTCAAAATTATCTCCATACATTGTGTTGTATTGGAGTTTGTAATTCTTTTATTTTGTGAGTCTTGTTTTCTTCGTGTTGGTACACCGTGAAGGTGTTTGTTGAGTTGTTGTAAGGTCCTCCAACAGCAAAGCAAGTTGAAAATTGTAAAGTCATCAAAACAAGTAAAGTTGGTGCATGTGTTGTGGCTATCCTTGGAGCCCTTAAGGCCAAGAAGGCTCCTGAAGAGTGTGGGTAACTCGGGAAGAGTTTTTGTGTGGCTATCCTTGGAGCCCTTAAGGCAAAGAAGACTCGTGAAGTGTTGTGCTCGGGAAGAGCTTTGTGTACTCGGGAAGAATGTGTTGTGGCTAACTTGGAGCCCTTAAGGCCAAGACAACTTTCGTTCTAGTGGAACCTCAGTTGGAAGTTATCTAGCCGGGAAGAGGAGACGTAGGCGATTCATCGCCGAACTTCTATAACAAATACTCTTGTCATTTACCGCTTTATTTTAATTACGCATTTATTTACTTATTCATTTTATTTATTTATCGATTGACTTAAGCCTTCCGCAAACGCAAACTCTTTTATTTTGCAAACTCATTTTAAAAAGCTAAAGTAGCCAAGAAACCTCATTCACTCTCCCTCTTCGGTTCGAACAATAGTCATGTATAATAGGGAAGGAATTACCATTGAAACCTTAAGCACCGTAGCATGACAATATCGTTTTAAGGATAAAGAGTTGAATTTTTGTCTCGACGTACTAACCATTTTTGTATCCTTGTATTCTTGTCACAAAGATACAGATATCCATACTTATCCAGAATTTTACCCAACGTGATTTGCATAAAGGGAGACGAGTTTTCTTTATTTATTTATTTTTGACAAAAATAGATTTTTTTTCAAAAATATTATAAATAAAATTGATATATCTTTTATGTGATATATAATAAGTGTTATTTACTAGCCTCCCAGTGGCCTTGCCTTTCATAATTTATTCCCAGTAAATGATATCATCAGTGTAGTACTGCCAAGTGGGCTCGTCAATGAGGAAATATGCTGACCTGCTAAAAAAAAAAGAAAATTGCTGACATATCTTTTATTTCCTTTACATGTGATACAAACATATTAATATATTTCTAAAAAATATTAAATACGAAATCAATTTTTTAAAGACGCAAGATTTAAGTTAAATATAATATTTAAAAATATAATTTAAATCACTATGATTTTTTTTTTTAAAAAGAAGCAGAATAGGTGCTGTAGGTTGGTGTATATAGGCTTTCAATTATTTACCTGGTCAAAAATTGATCATAGTACAATAAATTGATTTTTTGTGTGTGGCATATTTGGTCTGATTTTCATTTGAATTCTGAATTTTAGTCGCGCAATTGTAACAATATCTGATACCATATTAGCAATGTTCAACGGCATATCAACAATGTCCAACGTCGTATCAACACTAACAAAATTTTGAATAAGTGTAGAAAAGGATAAATTTATTGTATTAAGACTAAATTGATTAATTGTAGGACCAAAAACAGATAAAGACCAATTTATAAGACCGATCTATATTTTTTCTCTTATTCTTGGTAATCTAATTTTTATCTTATAAAAAGACATATTACCGGACAAGAATTTATTTTATATGTATTTATACACACATGCATATGCCTAGCTATACATACAAACATATATAACATACATATTTACATACATACTCACACACATATATATATATATATGTGTATATATATATATTATTTTTGAACAATTACAAGTATAAGTACAATGGCAATTAAAGAACCATCACATTAAGAGCACAAGTCAACACTAAATTACAAACAACAACCACTAAGGCAGTTAACACTGGCAAAATACAAATTACAACATATTACAAAGAATAGAAACAAAACTCACATATGTGAGAATTGAACCCAAGACCTCCCATAAAAGGGAAATGTTACTGCTATAGCAATTTTCATGTTAAATTCATGAAAATTACTTTGACAACAACAATAATTACTCTGACAATATCGTAACACTCCCTAAAATTGGGATCTTGGTCTCTTGGATACATATCATATTGGTGCACCATCACATAATCATGTATCAAGCCACATGCACATCCGTATACCAACTCCCTATTTTCTGGTTCCTAGTTTAGGGTATCGTAACTTGTTACCATGTGTGCATATTTACGAACGACCATGTGTACATACTCTTCCCCTGCCCTTGAATTTATATAATTATACTCCTTATTATATTATTATGACTTAAGTGTTGGGTTTCCGTCCCCCAGCTTCAGATCCAAACATAGCGGAAAATAAACATAAACATATCTAAACCCGGGGACGGACGATAGCGCTTGATTCATATATAATCATGCAAATATCTAACATAAATGCACGAAAAGAGATTACCGTTCTTCGACGTAGATCTGAAAGCAATGATCCCTCAAGTACAATCTTCCTGACCAGATCTACAAGCACATCACCAGTGCTAGTGTGATGTCGGCTTATAAGAGTGTATTGAATGGAAATTCAGGTTCACTATAACCCTAGATATGAATAACATATTTATAGTTGTAATGTGCAGCTAATTATGCTAGGGTTCATAAAACCCATTGGACCAACATTTGGCTAGCAGGGCATTTAGGTTAACAATCTCCCACTTGCACAAAAGCCAACACAAAACTACAAACTCATAATCCAAGTAACTCAGTCAAATTGAACAACTTGTTGTACTACCAATGTACATAATTATGAGACATAAATATGTCAAATGTTATAATTTTAGAACTTTTTTATAAATGAAACATTTTCAGATATAGAAACTCAATTAAAGTGACGAGCTTTCAAAAATTAAATTCATCTTTCTAAATCACTCAATTTGAGCACTTAACATTTAAGTCTCAATTCTCATCGATAGATCGACGGTCGGTTGATTGTGACCCAGCGAGGCTCAAATGTATCATATCAATATGATCACAACCTTTGTGATTTTAGAAGTCTAACAACTTCTTTGGGCTTATCATGAATGCTCAATTGTCAATTAAACTCATTTAATAGACAATAGCCGAAATATAATTCCAACAACAACCTACCGACCATGGGTAGCTCCTAGCATATGCGCTTCACGAAGACCTAGATACAAATGACTAGCAACTTACGAGAACCTGTCAGTCATAGAAGCGTGCAGTACATTCCTTTCACTCATATGTCCCGATTGAATCTCGGTATTGGTTGGTTGAGGCTCCTTATGATTTCAATAACTATGTATTTGTTTCACGTTATATGATTCATTGTATGCGTATATGAAAAACTCTTTTTTCACAAGCACTACCACTCTGGCCAGAGATTCCTTGAACCATATACAAAAAAACACATAGGACATCCTAGTTCATCAAGAACAGTGGTGAATCCCCAACGCAATCATAGGCCCCTGACAGCATCAATGAATACCCAAAATAACAACTTTATGGCCGCATGTGATGAGTCATTAACTCAAAATATATAACTATCTGTCAAGAACTCAATGACGCCTCGGGCCATGAGGAGTAATGGTGCACAACTATGCCTATGAATTTTATACTTGACAAATGGTAACCACTTATAGAATTTCGAGTAGGGTCGTTCAGTGAACTCATTCCTAATTAGCACCTATTCATGTGTGCTGACTTCTCCAAGCCAACGCGAATGAAACGCGGCGCACTACACTAGACACATCATGAATACCAGTATCTAACGAGCATATATCGACATCCTATTCTCGAAGGCTCAGCGACCAGGAAAATTTAGAATGTATTTCATGGTCACCATCATATGCATAACAACATTCTATAGACTATAGCAATCTCAAGGACTTCATCAATGCATCAAGATGCATGGGTAAACAGATAAAGAAGTGTCATGTATATTAATTCAAACAAAGATTTGTCATAATAAGATTACAAGTATAATCAATCAACTATTTATTTACTTAAATCACATATGACAACAATATCTATCACTTTCCCCAAAGCCAGCTACTCATGTGTCTAAAGACCATCTTTTCAGGATGTCTGACAGACACCAATTGTCATAAAGGCTTTGTCAGTGGATCTGCTATATTTTTCTTGTGAAACAACTTTCTTGATAAGGATGTTGCATCTACCATCTCTCTCATTAGATGATATTTTCTCAATGTATTTTTGGATTCTGATGAGATCTTGGCTATTCGTAATAGCTCAATTGTTGTCAGAGTTCACGTGGACTGTGTCAACTGCACTATAAATTACACCCAACTATTGGATTAAATTTCATATCCAAACTACCTATTTGATGCATCATATGCTGCAATATATTCATCTTCAATGGTGGAATTGATATGACTAGAAATAGACACATCTATTGCGTTTAATTGTCTACAATTTAGTATATTTTGATGGATAAATTGATGCATATGCTACCTAATCATATATTTGTGTAAATGTAGGAAGAGGTGAAGAAATCCAGCTAAAATGATGAAAGAAGCAATAAAGTTGAAGAAAAGATGAAAAAAACCGGAATCCAAGACACATGTTGCTCTTTTCTCCTCAAATTTCTATATGTTTGAGCCAAGTTTTGGAAATGTAGTCCATATAAAAGTTGTAGATATTTCTGTTAGCTTCGCGTGGACAGCTGATTTATCAAATTCGAAGTTTGTATGAGAAAATTATGGCCAAAATACGAAACTCGCCAGAAAAATAGAAGACATATGTAATTATGCCATTATGAGGCGTAAATACGCCAATGCTACGGCAATTGCAAAATCTGAAAAATTGAAGTAGGCATATTTACGCCACTTTGAGGCGTAAATACGCCAGATACGCGGGAAGCCATAATTTTGACACGTCATCAGGCGTATTTACGCCATTTTGAGGCGTAGCTAGGCCAACAGAATTTTGGAAAGTTTGGATTCTTGATTTCTTTCCTTCCCACATAGACTCTAACCTACTCCATCAGCCTCCCCTACATATAGAACTTGAAAATAAGACCTTAGGACTTCTAGGTAGAGTAGGTAGAATAGTTGTGACTAGTTTTATATTTTTTCTTTCAATTTTGTTGAAGAACGCTACGAAGATCGAAACTAAGGCTGGATTGACGATCTCGACGAGCAGAGATTGTATTAGTTTTCTTTACTTTGTTTTTATTTATCGTTTTGCTTTAGTTATGCGTAGCTAGTTTTTAATTCTTGGTTGAGGAAGACAACCTTGGATTTTATTTATCTTGGGGAGATTCTTACGAGGAGTGGCTTGCATGTTTTATTTGTTTAATATGCATGTTGTGTGCTGAAATTGACACTTGAATGGTCCGATTATTATGAGTTAATTTTTTTTATGAGTTCATACTTGATAAAAGAATGAATTATAGTATTGGCTATTCAATGAGGATTTTGATCTCACTATGCATATGACTTGAATTTTGATGATTATTATACTTGTACATGAATATCATTTGTTGAGTTAGCATGTCAAGAATGAGGAATACATTGAGCACATTGTCATGAATTTGTTGATTGCATGTTGAATATTGTCAAACTCGATGATTTGTTTTGAGCATCTTAGTGTTAACCTAGAACTTATTTGAGAACACTTTGATGCGAAATTTTATAATTACAAACTTGATTTCAAAATGATCTAGGCAATCTTTGATACGTTTGAGCCTTTCAATCGAAGAAATGGCGGAAACTAAACTTTGAAGAAAAATAGTTACCGATAGATCGGTGCACATGCACCAATCGATCGTCAGATGACATGTTGAGAAGAAAATTCACAATCTGCTGATCGATCGGTAGAACTTACCAATCAATCGGTCCAATGCTGTAGCTAAAAGGATTTAAATCGAAGAATTATCGATCGATCGGTAACCCAGAAAATAAAAATAAAAATACCTTTTAGAGTTTGAGTCTTACAAAGAATCTACATATTCCTTCTCTTCTATAACTACCACCCATACCTTGAACGAAAATCAGACATTAAGAGACGTTATTCCACCACTTTAAATGTAGGAACAAACCTCCATCCATCATCCATCTCACCATCAACCACAATCCACCATCAACCCATCTTAGGAATTGGAACAACTTTAACAAGGAGATTCAAGAGATGATCGAGAAGGAAGCGAGAGAGGAAGCAAGGATCTATGAACGAAGTCGACATCGGAAGTTTTTCTTTGTCTTTAATTATTAGTTTTGTTTTGTTTTACTTTATTATGTTGAACTAAAGTTATTTATCAAGACTAAGGGATCCATTGTTTTGATCCTATGACTTTTTTTATTAAACTTTGTTTGAATTCCTATCTTCTATGTGCATTATTTATAATTTTAATGATTTCATAGATTGATCACCATTGAATTGAATTGGGTGTTATAATTGAGATCGAGAGATGACGTTATAATATGACCTAGTAAATTATGCCGCGGATTTCAGGTTGAGATCGAGAGATGAGATCAACTACGTGTGTGATAGCCATAGATATGTAGTAGTCGAAAGCTAGAAGTTGTCACGAAGTTTTATACAAAATTGAAATTGTTAAATAAGTGTACGATAACTTACTGCAATTTGATATTAGGTTTAATATAGCTCGAGAGAGTATATTATATAATCTTGGAGAACTCGTCACCGTAGAGATATGTGGATATCCAATTGAGGGCCATAAGGGATTGCATTGGTGAACCGACGTCTCTATAATCTTTCTCAAGTGGATTTTTCTCGTCATCTTTGATTTGCTTGGTTGGATTATTATTAGTATTTTATGTTTGTTAATTAGTTTAATTAGTCATTCACTATCGTAGGTTAAATATAGTTAAAAACGTCTTATTTGGTACTTACAGTTAGTGCATGTGGGTTCGACATCCATACTTTTTAATTTCTATACTAAAACTTGACAACCGTGCATTTGCGGATTAATCGATCACTACTGGTATTTTATTGTTTAAAAAAGTGACGATCAGTGCTCTCAAATCAACAAATGTACCTCTCAAACTCCCCAATGGTTTGAATTCCCTTTGAAATTGTTGGATTCTTGTTGGAATCAATTCTTTGATTTTCAAGGAGTTGTATTTATAGCATTCAACAATAATTTGAACGTTAGATATAGAAATATGGTCGTTAGAATAGGTTATGTACGATTTCTCACATGCAACATCCATATTCAATTGCTGGCTGTTTTTCTTATTTGGATGTCCGAGCGATTAGATATGATCGAAACAATCAGTTGCACCAGAGGTCCAGCTAGGTATTTCAGCAACCAAACTAAGCAGATCATCAATCTCTTGAATATCATGCATCTATGAAATGTATAGATAAAATATGTTACCGATACAATAACAAATTCTATTAACAAAAAAAACTGGATTATTGGGTTCCCCGGAACCCAACATTATCCATTCTAGCTTTTTCGGTTCAGATGCAATAACTTCATATATAGAAAAATCAAAATTTAATTATGTTGCCAAAAACAAATGCGAATAAAAAAACCTGAAATCACGATTTATGTCTTCCACTCACTTGAGAAATACATCCAATTGCAAGGAAGTGGAATTTACAGAGCAAGTCGGGAAGTGTATACTGAACGGTAAATCCATTGCAAAATGTCCGCCTTGTGTTCCTCTAACACGATTTATGATGGAGGTGACATGTCTATGCGACTAGCACTTTTGGGTGTTTTTATCATCTAGCTAAGGGCTAGCTAGTTATTCTAATAAAGCGTGTTTTGTTATATTCTTGGTTTGACAAATCGCAAATTTTTATCCTTTCAATTAGCCTTTATTTTATAACTCTAGAAAAAAAACTTTTTATGTTTTGCAAATTAACCTTGAAAAACGTATAAGAAAAGCTGGACAAAACAAAAGTTAAAAAGTGATAATATTATATATCAAAATCAACAACTGACGAAGATAGTGAGGAACCTATACATGATGAAATAAATTTCTAATTTTCTATAATTATTTTTTAGAAATATAATTACTTCCTCCCCAAATGCGTCCACATATAATTATTACATATTTAAACTATATTAAGCTTTTGTATTAAATTTTTATTTTTATCAAAGAAACTGAACTTTAATTTTCATTCAAATTTTGGGACCGGCTTGGTTAAATAACCCGACAAAGCGTAGTAGTGAGACTAGTCAAAAAGCATATGCATTAATTTGCAAATTTTAATAGCATATAACTAAAGTGTTAAGAGTTGTAGCCATGATGGATAAGATCTCATGTCAACTCAAAAAATTGATTTAGACACCCAACTCAAAAAAAATAAAAAAAAAATAAAGTGTTACGATATTGATAGAGCAAATATTGTTGCTAACAGAGCGATTTTCATAAATTTTTTTATAGAAATTGCTCTAATAGTAATAATAATTGCTCTGAAAATAACATTTCTTATAAATTAATGCAAAAATTACAGCTATTCAATTTAGTTATTAAAAATATATTCTAGAATAATACAGGGCTATCTCCCAAACCGTTTAATTTCATTAGAACAAACTTTTTACGTTTTTAATGCATTTAATATGCAACTTTATTTTTATGTAATTGACAATTGTAACGAAAATCCTTAAACCTAAGTTTGAATTTCGATTTACTCCCTATTACAATTTTTTTTTTATAGATTGCCACCTAGTATTTAGTTTGGTTTTGAAATTACTACATAGAGAGAGAGAGAAAATTTCAAAATAATGACCTTTTAACCTTATGTGTATTATTTTTGCGTATTTTTGCGTATTTTAAGCCGCGATCCTTAAAATTGGTATCAGAGCCTAGGTTTATTCTGAAAATATTGAAATAATATTTTGAATATTAATATTATCATAAAACGGATGAGACAATACACGAGAATATGGATCCGAACGAATGTTCGAAGTGTTATTCTTACATGTGATACTTCCAAAAATTGGAAGAACTAAATCATGAATATCTGGCCTAAGCTAAACGCTTCAACCAGAAATGGAAAATATTACAATAAGTCGGTGCTAGCCTGGCTATCATTAACCAGTACAACAACTGGAGAAGATAATGAGGAACCTGTATATGATGAATCTCAAACTTCAGTTCGAGTTATCCGAGGCTCAGGATGAAGACCATCATGAACACAACAACATGATTCCAGACCCCAATGACCCAACAGGATCCTGAACAAACGAATAGGATGGGAGAACCAATCTTTCGAGAAATCGAGCCTGATACTTCTAAGATGTCCCAAGATCTTAGAGAGATCCAGAATGCAGTGCAGCGTTATGGATACTTACAATACCATATCCCTGCACACCATCCCATCCCAAGTGGTAGTTGATCCTATAGTTAAAGAATGCAACCAAGACTTAGCTTTATTATTGAAAGAGAAAGCGAACAGTCTTAACCTGATGACGTCGTCAGTGACGCCATTATGCTTGAAGGTGTCACAAATCTCCAAAAAGTTGGAGATATGAGCATTGGGATCATCTGTCACTACTCCCCAAACTGTACTGAGTGATGGATCATTTGAATCATAGCAGGCTTGATTTAAAGTTGTTCACATGTACGCTTGGTCTAGTGATGCTAGACAACGATCCATGGAACGAGGGATGAGCATAATTCATGAGTGGTCTTCTAATAGGTGCCTCCTCGTCCCTTTCTTGATTGTTATCCGCCATTGGTCGAGTTTCTTGTAGTTTCCTAAGAAAAGTCCTCTCAATTTCCAGGTCAAAAGGGTCAAGTGTTGGCTTGCTAATCCTTAGCATGCACTAAGAAACAACAACCTGCAAAAATCAACCAAATACAGTAGTAGTAGAGAAAAAAATCGAAACAGGAATAATAAAAAAAATTGGCTAAATTACAGTCAACTAATCTCTTATGATATTACTTAAACTAATCCCCGGCAACGGCAACAAAAACTTGATCGCTAATCTTTTAAACAATATTTTCCAGTGTAATGATTGTGTACCGCAAGTGCACGGTGTCAAGTTTTAGTATAATGATATAAAAGTAAGGATTGTCGTACCCACAGGGACTAGTAGTAATTACCAAATTTAATTAGCGTCCTATATTTAACCTACGAAATTGTTGTACAAGATTAACTAATTTACTAAACTCTAGGAATTAACCACACCACAAAGGAATAAGATAGTAAACAGTAGAGATAAATATAAAGACGTCGTTTCACTTGAGTAACCCCCACAATTCATCTACAAGTTTTAATTAAAATTAATGCATCTAAGGTAACAAGTTTTCCGGTTATCTAATACACTCTCTCGAGCTATATTAAACCTAACACAAATTTGCAGTAAGTAACTTTCATTAACTTATTTAACAAATCAATGTTGCATATGTTCAATGAAAACCCTTAGCCTTCGATTACTAGATATTTATAGCTATCAGTATGACGTCATCTCACGATCTCGGTCTGAAATCCACGGTATGTGTTATTTGTTCCGTATCACAATATCATATCTCGATCTCAATTGCAAACTAACATCATTCAAAGGGTAGCTAATCCCTTAAAAGCATTAAAAGCATAACACAAACACAAAGATAACAAAAACTCAATCAAAAACCAGAATTAAAATGGGTTCATACACAAGATCCCCTTGTCTCGATAATAACTTAGCCTAGTATATTAACGGAAAACAATGTTTTATAACATCTAACAACAATATAAACATTGTAAAATCGAAAATAAAACTGAAACAAAGTTCAGATATACGCATAAACACTCGATGTTGAATCCGTGCGTCAATCCGATGTTCCCGTCTCTAGTTGCGTTGCTTTAAATATTTCTTGTAGATGGTGGCTTCTCCCAAGGGTAGAGTATTATTCAGAATTAGAAGAACCCTCGAATTGATGTAAAAACTCCCTTTTATAACCAAAATTCCGAGGCCATAAAATCTGAGACCAAAATTAGCAAATCTCTTTAAAAAGGTAATTTTTTTCGTGCAAGACTCTTTAGCGATCGTTCGCTTCATTTAGGGCGATCGATATCTTCAATTTTATCTCTATGGCAATCGATCTCTTCATGAGGAGCGATAGATCGCCTAAACTTTCTGCCCGATGCGACCGATCTCTTGGTTGAGGGCGATAGATCGCCTTCTCGCATGAATTTTTTCTTGCCTTCTTGCCTCGTAGCTATCGATCTCTTGTTTTAGGGCGATCGATCGCCTGCATCAATTTCATCAATTTGCTCTTTTTCAACTTCTTTTCACATGTGTTGACTTGTCTTGTCCCAGTTCCACCTTCCAGTCCATAGAATGGGGTTTTTCAAGTGTTTCTTGCACTTTTACTGGATTCTTGGTAATATATCAAACCACAACCAAAAGCGTAAAATCGTCCAAGAATCACTATAAAAATGGCAAGAAATATATACAAATATAAGTGTAAAAATGACACTAAGATAGCAGAAAGTTCACAGCATTCTTCACACCACAAGGACACTATATCTGGAATGTTATGCCAATAGGATTGACAAATACTCCCCCAGATATATCAAAGAAAGATGGATAATCTTTTCAAGGATTACTTCAGCTTCATGTTCGTATATAATTAAAGACATCCTCATTGCGTCAAGAAACACGAAAGAACATCTTAAATGTCACGCCCCGAGACCCGAGCGCGTGACACCGTCATTGAGATTGAACATAGGAAACCCATTCTATTTATTTTATAATCAGTATATTGTCATTACAATTGCAAATATGAAATACAATTGTCTCGAATTAAATAAAGTTACGGAAGAGTAAATAAAAATAGTAAATCTTCTTGAAGACTCCTCGTGGATCACCATCCCCAGAATTGTTCTTGTTCTTCCTCTTCGATCTCTTCTCCTTCGACTTTGTCTGGGAGGGGAGGTACGGGAGAAAAACACCCAGCAAGTAGGGGAGATTGAACATAGGAAAACATACATACTTTCATATCAAAAATCTTTTAAACACTTCTTTATCAAATCTATAGATCTTGACATATAAACACGTTTCTTACCCATAAATACATATCTTGTGCATATTCACATAATGACTTATTTGGGTTCAAGAAGTGGCTCTCGTGTGCATACCACTTTGCTCTTAAGGATCAAGAGGTGGCTCCCATGCATGTGGCACACCCACATCATGTAGCACTTTGCCTCGCCGAATCAAGTGGTGGCTCCTACACACGTAGCACTGTGCTCCGCACTATCCTTTTGTTCATAATCATGCCACATACTTGTTAGATCTAAAACATAATCTTCATATTTGATGTTAAACCGAAAGTTAAAAATACATAAAGTTTTGAAAAAGAAATGGTAATAGTAGCAAAAACCCACTTACTATTGGATGTATGAACGTGTAGGATGAACCCCGGGTTGCGAAATAGCCCAAGAATTCTTCCTCCTTGCCTTGAGATTTTTGAAAAAAATATGTGTGTGTAGAGTGTGTAGCTCGAAAATTTGATGATGATAGGATAGATTTTTCATTTCATTATGATATGATATATAATGGGTTTAATGAGGTGGGGTGGTTTAATTTAGGTTAGTGTAGAATTAAGGATGTCAATTCCATAATTAATGTCCTTCAAGGTATGTGATGATATTATATTAATTGTGTAGTAATTTTGGATAATAAAGTTGGGGCATATCCAGAGGTACTTCAAGCAATCGGTGATGATTTTCAACTTCTTTTAACCAGTTTTGAGCTACTTCTAGGTCCGGATTTCCATCTAACTCGAGTTTTACGAAGGGACTCGTAATGATATTTGATCCCTTCCACGATAGTCACGATTGCTATCAAATCCTCACGCTTAAATCTACCCTTGGAGGCGATGGTGGAGGGTTCTGGTTTCCGTCCGTCTCGTTAACATTGTTGTTGGGAGGAAAAGCATAGCGAGGGTTGCGGTTTTGACGAGGAGGTCATCCAGCCATTTCCTACTGATAGGGTTGACTATTACGCGTTTTTATGCTATGATATGTAATGGTTTTCGTGTTGATTCTTGAATTATTTTACTTTTTGGTATATATTTCTATATTTCAGGAATCAATGTTGAAATTCATAAAAGGTGAAGAAATCAAGCAAAAATGATGAAAAAATGAATAAAGTTGAAGAAAAGAGGAAAAAACCAGAATCCAAGACACATGTTGTCCTTTCTCCTCAAATTACTATATGTTCGAGCTAGGTTTTGGAAATGTGGTCCATATAAAAGTTGTAGAACTTTCTCTTATCTTCGCGTGGACAGCTGATTCATCAAATTTGGAGTTTGTATGAGAAAGTTACGGCCAAAATACGAAACTTGCCAGAAGCTGAAAAAGGCGAAGAAACTTACTGTGAAGCTCGATCGATCGAGAAAGAATTTCCGATCGATCGAGAAAGGCTGAAAAAAGCCACGAATTTCTACTGTCCAGCTGGATCGATCGACCCCTCTGTCCCGATCGATCGCCCAGAGTTTTGAAAAATATGGAAACTTGATTTCTTGCCTTCCAAGTTGGATTTTATTCCATCCTCCTAGCCTCCAACCCTACATAGCTCGATTTATTAGCCAAAAAGGAGGAGATCATCATACTTTTAACCTAGGAAATAGCCTCCATCTCAGCCCCCCTTTTCCTTCACCATCTCATCTCACATCCCCTTTCCTTCAATTCCACAAAACCACACGTCCCTTTCTTCCACATCTCATGCCATCTTCTATTCCTTCCATTAACCCAATCACCACACCACCAATCTCACCCATCCTCCTCCAGAACCACACGTCCAGCCTCCATCCTTCTACCATCAATCCATCCTTCACCTATTCATCCTAGGATTTGGAACAACCCAACAAGGCGATAAAAAGAGACGATCGAGAAGGAAGCAAGAGAAGAAGCCAGGATCTACAACCGAAGTCGACATCGGGAGTTTATTCTTGTCTTTTAATATTAGTTTGATTTGCTTTGATTTACTATGTTGAACTAATTTATTTTTCGAGGCTAGGCGAACCTTTGTATGAACCTTCGATTTGATGATTTAATGATTGAATTCTTATAGTTCTTTGCATATGTTTTATGTTCTTCATGCTTTTAGAGGATTGATCACCTTTGAATGATGTTAGTATCGTAATTGAGATCGAGAGATGATTTTATGATACTGAATTAATAACTCATACCATGGATTTAAGACCGAGATCGAGAGATGACGTCAAATACATGCGTGATAGCCATAGATTCTAGTAATTGAAAGCTAGGAGTTTTCATGGATCTTATGCAACATTGAATTGTTAAATAAGTGAACGAGAGTACTTACTACAATTCGGTGTTAGGTTTAATATAGCTCGAGACAGTGTATTAGATAAATTGGGAGAACTCGTCACCTTAGAAATATTTGAATATTCAATCGAGAATTGTAGGGAATTGCATTGGTGAGCCAAAGTCTCGATAATCTTCTCTAGTGGATTTTTCTCGTTTACTTTTATTGACTTGGTTGGATTAGTATTTTATTTTAATTAATTAGTCGTTAACTATAAATTAATTTCGTAGGTTAAATATAGTTAAAAGTGTCTTATTTGATACTTACTTGTTAGTCCCTGTGGGTTCGACAATCCGTATCTTCCTATCTATACTAAAACTTGACACCGTGCACTTGCGGTCTAAAATCGCTAGATTGGAATTAATTGTTTAAAATAAAAGCGACCAAGTTTTTGGCGCCGTTGCCGGGGACTAACTTTAGTAATATCATACTAGGTTCTTTGACTGTAATTTAACCATTATTGTTTTTGTTTTTATTCGAAAAAAGAAAAAAACAATATTTATATATATTTATTTTGTTTTTGTTTTGTTTGTCTTGTGAGGTACTTGGAGATGCTACATCAACAAGCCTTCACAAGCTTTGCCCAACAACGCTCCGAGCCGTTCTACGCTGTTTGGGAGAGATTCAATGAATTGGCCAACACATTCCGGTATCACAACTTTTCAAACTATACTCTCATGCAATATTTCTTCAAAGGGCTGGATGCACAGACACGAGAATGGGTATTGAGAGGAGCACTGGTGACTGGGAGTCCCCTGGTTGATAGAGATGAGAACAGTGTGGTGCACCTGTTCAATGATATGACGGACTTCGATTATCACTGGCATTGTGATCCTTCACTACAAGGATGGAGTCACCAATACCCACCGGAGCCTCACTACACTAATGATACGCCCAAACTATTTGAACATCACGAAGAGAGGAGAGATAGTTCTGCAGACGTCACGACTCAGTTAGAAGATACCTTAATAATATCCATAGCATCACCTACAATTTGTATAATTCTAAGGTTGTCATGCAGAGGCATATACGATAACTATAGAAGTAAGTCACGTTGGAAGTAGGCTACAGATGTAAATAAAAACCAATACTTTTATTAATAACTGAAATACTTACAATTAAATCAAATGAGTCATTCGGCTTCTTAAGAATTTATTTACATTTAAAGTGCTTCTAAAATATCTTAACATAATTCATCCTACGAGCTAGTCTATCACTTCTCTTGTCACCTAACTCTTCCTCGTCTCCATCTTTCATAGGCTTTCTTCAGGGTTTTCTTCCTCTTTCCATAGGTTCCTATTCGGGGTCTTCTTCTCCTTCAAGGTTGTCGTTGATCTCCTGCAAGTTGTTAAGGCGAATAACAGTCTATTATTGGTCTCTGTCAGATGTTCGTTAGTAGTCTCTATTGTTTCATATTGAGCTCTTAGTTGTTCTAACTGTTGATTCGACGCCTGAAGCCTTGCATTTGCTACCCTGTGTAGTGTATCGAGCATAGTGATTTTTTCCTTGGCTTCCCGGAGCTGTTCGTCAGCATGGTGGTAGTAATAGGAGAATCATTGAATTTCTTGGTGTAGATGATCCTTTACTTCGTGGAGCTCGGTTATGTTTTGCTTGAGTCCCTCTACTTCACATTCAAGGTTACGGATCATATTGGTCGATGCGCGGGTCGCCATTACCTAAATTCAAGGGAGTGGATATACTAATTTAGGGTTAATAACAATGGTAAGGAATAATTACAAGAAAATTGGTCTCATATATATATATATATTTGTTTTTTGGGTTCTTGGGTCATGGTTTCGATTGTTTCAAAAACCACCATTTTCCGTTGACTGAAAATCAAAATTGATGGAGGGTTTTTACTTCACATGTTATGGGGGATCATAACCTAGATTTATTTTAATTTGGTGTCTTGAGTTAAGAGGAATCGAGGCCTATAATTTTCACTTCATGGGTTTCTTGTGGGACTTTTCAATTTGTAGTTGACCTTACTTTTATCTATTAAATTTCGAAATTGACACGGGGATTTTAATGGGTATCTTATATTGATCATTAACCCATAATTAATTTGAAAATGGCTTACGGATCCAAGATGAATTGATGGTTGAATTTTGACTAGTTAGGGTTCTTGGGACGCATAATGCGGTTCCAAATTGACGTCCTTCCCCTGTCTATGACTCGACGAAAACATAGGGCTTTTATTGCCCATGTCAAAATGGTCAGTTAACCAGATTTAATTTGAAATACATGTTCGGATTCATGGAAAAATGTTTGGTCCAAATTCTCACAGATTTTAGGGTTAAGGGCATGAATTGTGGTTCAAATTTGGAACCTTCTCTCGTTTGGGAGACAGATCAGATAAAGGGCTTTTATTTCTAGCATTATTTCGAGGGAGCTCCCGAAAAATTTGATTTTAGTGTTCGAATGGTGAATGAAATATGTAATGAATTTTTTCGCCAATTAGGGTTCTTTGGAGCGTAATTCTCGGTCTGAAATTGAGTATTTATTTGTTTATGATTTCGATTTGATAGAGGGTTTTTGTTAGGGATTAAATATGGGTCATAACCCAAAATTAATTTTAAATTGATGTTCAGATTGTTGGAGAAATTGTTGGTCGCAATTTTCACAATTTGGGTTACGATACGTGATTGCGGCTCAAAATCGGAGACCTTCCCTTGTTTGTGATTCAAAATTTTCCAGAGGGCTTTTAATGAGAATGATATTAGGATTAGTACTTCCAATTTAATTCGGATTTATGTTGGGATGATTGAGAAATCAAATAAGAATTTTTTTGAAATTTTAGGGTTCATAGGCGTGGAGTATGGTTAAAATTCGAGCACTTTCCTTCATTAGAGAAGAAGATCTGATATGTGGCTTTTATTACCCATACCATGAATGGTAACCCTTTGAATTTAATTTGATTTTTGCTTTCGGATTCGAGAGAAATTAAGGCTTACATTATCGGTTAGGGTTCCTGATTAGGGTGAAAATTTAGATCGAAAATTGAGCACTTTCCTTTATTTGAGAGTTAACTATAATTGAGGGATTTTATATTCATTTCCAGACGATCACTAACACGGATTCGATTTAAAATTGCTATTCAAAATCAGTGGTAAATTGATAGACAAAATTTTTGCACTTAACGTGCTAGGGTTCTTCATTTGTCGCCCGAAATAAGTCACAATACGGCTCCTTTGATCTGAACTTTGCCACAAATGTTTGGTCTTCGGGTCACTGACTTCGTGTTGTTGTAGTCAATCCGTCGTTCCATCCAGTGTAGCGTCGGAATCGATGGGGGCGTCCAGGGCTTGAACTTACGATAATCGGTCAGTAAATTGGTTGTCCGAACACCGTATGTTCCATCGGGAACCTGTATCGTGGCTTCGTCTGAGCGAGACGGTCATGGTGATTGGTTGATCGTCCGTCGAGGACTAGCGGCGGCGAGGTGGAGGTGTGACGACAGTAGTCGTTCACAAAATCATGTTTTTCTTCTTCAAATTTTCCAAATTTTTCAAATTGGTTTTTTTTAAAGAATTATTTTCAGGTTGATTTTTCATCCTGCCGACTGATTCTTCAATTTTAATCAGCTGGTCTATTATATCCGGGATTCATAATTTGGTTGATTTATATCAACAAAAAAACTTTTCCCAGCGGGATTAAGGAACCTGGTTTTGCTCTGAGACCACTAAAATGTCACGCCCCAAGACCCGAGCGTATGACACCGACATTGAATCCAAATATGAAATTCGGATACAACAAGCATCGTGTACTGATCTATAATAAAAACCAGTCAATAAATTGTCATTACAATTGCAAATACGAAATACAATTGTCTCGAATTAAATAAAAGTTTTGGAAGTGTAAATAAAAATAGTAAATCTTCTTGAAGACTCCTCGTGGATCACCATCCCCAGAATTGTTCTTGTTCTTCCTCTTCGATCTCTTCTCCTTCGACTTTGTCTGGGATGGGAGGTAAGGGGGTGACTGTTTGGGAAAAACATCCAACAAGTAGGGGCCGATTGAACATAGGAAAACATACATACTTTCATATAAAAAATCTTTTAAACATTTCTGTATCAAATCCATAGATATTGACATATAAACACGTTTCTTACACGTAAAGACATATCTTGCACATATTCACATAATGACTTATTGGATTCAAGAGGTGGCTCCCGTGTGCATAGCACTTTGCTCTTAAGGATCCAGAGGTGACTCTCATGCATGTGACACGCCCACATCATGTAGCACTTTTCTCCGCCGAATCAAGTGGTGGCTCCTACACAGGTAGCACTTTGCTCCGCAAAGTCCTTTCGTTCATAATCATGCCACATACTTGTTAGATCTAAAACATAATCTTCATATTTGATGTTCAATCGAAAGTTAAAACATACACAGTTTTGAAGACGAAATGGTAATGGTAGCAAAAGCCCACTTACTATTCGATGTACGAACGTGTAGGATGAACCCCGAGTTGCGAAATTGCACAAGAATTCTTTCTCCTTGCCTTGAGATTTTCGAAAAAAATCTCTGTGTGTAGTGTGTGTAGCTCAAAAATTTGATGATGATAGGATATATTTTTCATTTCTTTATGGTATGATATATAATGGGTTTAATGAGGTGTGGTGGTTTAATTTAGGTTAGTATAGAATTAGGGATGTCAATCCCATAATAAATGTCCTCCAAGGTAGATGATGATATTATATTAATTGGGTAGTAATTTTGGGTAATGAAGTGCGTCATAAATTTGGGGTCTTTACATTAAACATTTGAAATTTTTCAGATGTTTGTTACAAGAAATGATTAATGCTCTCTGAAAGGAAGCCAGTGCTTACCACAAGACAGATCGAGTTTCTTGGAATTGAGATCGACGAATCTGGAATCATCTTGCAGAATCATATTGTTGAGAAAGTGCAAGAATATCCGGATGACCTTAAGGATTTAAAGCAACTTCAGAGTTTTCTAGGAGTCGTCAATTTTGCTAAGATATTCATCAACACCCTAGCAAGCCACAGTGTGAGACCCCGTTATCTAAACAAGATTCTAAGGTGCAATTAAGAGAACTAATAATTCATAAATCAGAGTATTAGGCTGTGTTGATAATCCCGAGCTTAAGAGATTACAGTACCAAAAGTTCAAAAAGGAATTATACATATTCCTAACAAAAGGTTACTAAACTGTAGCTTTACTCTACTCTTTGTAGAAGCTATACAGAAGTAACCTTACAGCTCAGCGTATCAACCCCGACCCTGGTTCTCCGTGTCAAAAGCACCTACAAAGACAACCCCCAACACATGAGCATATCATAGTTCATATTCAACATAATATGAATCTAAAGCATAAATGCATAAATCATAGGCATAGGATACTTCCTGAATTCCAATGCATTTAAAACGCCCATTTTGGTTGTCCCTGTACCATAAATCATAATCAAATCAATATATGATATTATGGTTTCTTTAAATAAATGTCATGACATATCTTTACTTCAATCCTTAGTCAGTTTATCATCAGTGTATTTTAATGCCCCTCGCTTCATAACTTTAGAACAAGCGGTCCTCCCCTCCCTCGCTTCTTCATGCAAGCGGTATTTCTATCCTCGCTTCGTATGGTAAACCTCGCCTCCATGTGCAAGCGACCTACACCCCTCGCTCCACATTTTTAGCGGTATAATAGCGGCAAGCATTAAAATCATCACTGTGATAACCGTGACTCGTGGAATACACACCAAATGTTCCACAACATACATATGCAACAACAATGCATAACAACATGTATCGTACTCATAATGCACAAACTTGCATTTATCGTATGTCAAATCGACAAACATATAATACACGTTACCGTTGGGTGCCCGTACGTCGCTTACGTACCTTTCCAAAATATCTTCAGTTGCAGGACTCTATCCCTTGCGTTGTGTGGCTACCTGGGATGGCTCACTTTTGCTCCTCTTTTCTTGCAAGAATTTGGTCAACAAATCATCAAATCTCTCCTCCTACATGCAGCTCGTATGTTGGACGATTTTTGGGTGAAAGAGGGGAAGGAATTCTGAGATGAGAAGGTGTGGTGGGAGAGTGGGGAAAAGGCATGGGTGGAGCAGGGAAGGTATGGGTTGAGGGGGGTGGTTGGGTAGTGGGTGGTGTGATGTGTTATGTTTTGGTCCCGGTATTTAGCACGATGTATTAAAATATCCACACATGATATTTTATAGTATTTAAACAATAAAATACTTCAATTTCCAATTAAACATGCTTCAATTCCAATTAAACATGCTTCACCAAAACAAACATCACCCACCCCAAATAATCATGCCATAACCCAAATTCCCAACTGATATCACATATACCCTGAAATGCATTTCCCCAATATTATTAATTCAACCCAAATGAATTAATACCATAATCTTCATAACATAATTAATGTTTAAAAGCACATAAAATCTTGAATTTGATTTCTAAGTTATAATGCTTAAAATCTAAAAAACTTAAAAGCTTAAACCAATGCAATCTTTTGAGATTTCCCTAAAATTGTGGGGGGAAGTAATCATATTGGTCAACCACATTCTAAGTGCCACATTTAGACAATGACGTAAATCTTTATGGATTATAGTAAGGACAAAAGTCTTCATGCAAATACTTAAAAAAATTGGGGTATCTGACTAAAGCAAGTCATAACAAGCGCCAAAATAATGACATGAAAAATCTGACAAAACAATGTTGTCAGAAAGATTTAACAATAATGAGTGCGATAAATATGACACACTGAAACATATGTAATGCTATGCTTGTGTATTGATAATATGATCATTGTGGGAAGCGATATATAGATCATCAAAATGACGAAGAAAATATTGACAAAACATTTGAACATGATGGGATTGGTGCAACAAATGTCATACTTGGAAATTAAAGTTTCTAAGACAAATTCTCATTCAATTCAAGGTTCAAAATTATTAAGCTTTTGTGTTTAGATTCAGGTTTGTAAGAAATAAAATCTTGAACTTAGATTTCTAAGATTTGTTAGGATAAAAATTTGAATTGTGAATTAAATATGAAAATTTCTTCCAGTTTCGAATTTTGTAAGAAATCGCGTTTAAAGCCAAATTTACAAAAAAAAAAACAAAATCTACAAGAAGTAAAACCTTAAATTTTGGAATTTTATGTTTGAAAACGCTTAGATCGATCCCTGCTAACGCTAAGAAACCAAAACGAAAGTTAGAATTGTTATAATATATGTTCGATTGTCTAGGTTTACACCAAATAATCTGACTAAATACCACTACGAAAGGTTCAAAATCGCAAGTTACCTCTCCAGATACTATAACAATTTTCTAAAGCACTCTTTCGACATCATGTGCTCATGCATTAATTTGATTCATGTGGGGGATTGTTGGAAAATTAAATAAATTGAAACTAAGCATTGCACCTTTCAAGTATATGTGAAAACTTTCAGGAAAAAATGTTTCTAAACGTTGTCCTTTGCGTAAGCACATTTTCATCCAAGCAATGCACCCCTTCGTGTATAGGTGCGACTTTGCATGAAAAATTGCATCCAAATGATTTCCTTTGGTGATATCTTTCGGACTATTATATAAACAACATCCTTATTTGAATTAAAACACACATTCCTATATATTAAACACTAGAAAATGAGAGAATCTTTGCATTTTGTTGCATATCATATTCATTCTTCATTCTTCATGATAGTGTTACTATCATGAATCATAGTCGTTGTATCTTGGGAAATGAATTGTCATCAAATTCACAAGGACTATAGCGGGCAAAAAAAAGTTTATTAACATGTGGTCCTAAAAATTTCGGCATGACATCATCGTATGAGGAACATACCACAAATATCAATAGACATATACTAAAAACATATGTAGATGCCATCAATTTTATACCCATCAACATAAACCAACAAACACATACAAAACTAATAAACACATATCCATAGTGTTCTAAGATACACTAAATATACGTAAACGCATCACACCCAATGGACACACCCATGATACATAGACTACTGGGATAAACAGGAATAAAACATCAAGTGTGGCTCCTACCGCATGTGCCATCTCTGGGCTCTTGAGCACATGCACTACCTGTCATTGTTTACACACAAAGATAACAACAGCCCCTCCTTGAGGATGAGCAAAAGCCCAATACGGAACGATCATAAAATATACAATATATATCTATAAAATATGATATATGATGTTATGCAATGCATGCCATGTCGGTATCATATCGTACACCCATGCACTGGGTATATTTGAGCCAATAAAAGAATGCCCAAATATATTGGAACCAATCGAATCGATATCAAATCATAGCTCGAGCATCACATCAGTCAAGAACAATGACTACTCAGACAGGTCCTCAGATCACTATCAATATCCTGTCTTGACATATAATAGGGGCCGCGAATGGCTATGTCTTATAGGCCACGTAATGTCAGACATAATATCATGTTCTAACCCCTTAATCAACATATGAGTCGCGAATGGCTATGTCTTTTCGGGCCATATCTAAGCATTGCACCTTTAAAGTATAGGTGAAAAATTTCAGGAAATATTGCTTTGAAACTTTGTCATTTGAGTAAGCACACTTTCAACCAAGCAATACACTCTTCGTGTATAGGTGCAGCTTTTCATGAATAATTACATCCAAATAATTTCCTTTGGTGATGTCTTTCGGACTAATATATAAACAACATCCTCATTTGAATTAAAACACACATTCCTATATATTAAACACTAGAAATTTAGAGAATCTTGGCATTTTGTTGCATAGCATATTCCTTCTTCAAGTTGAGTGATTTCCAACCTTTGTGGTTTGTAGGATTCACGATTTGTAATGCTACTATAATGAATCATAGTCGTTAAGAATTGTCATCAAACTCGTAAGCACTGTAGCGAAGCAATATCATTTTAAGGAAAAAAAGTTAAACTCTTATCTCAACATAAAGCTATTTTGCTTCATCACCCTGTTTGCCCAAAGAAACACTACATATCCAGAAGTTACCAAGCAGATTGTTCAATGCCGACTTCTTCATTTATATTAAATTCTTAACACTTTTCACTGCTCTAGACTTGGATATTTGTCTAAAAAACACTTGAAATTTCCTAACCTTGCATGCATCCATTTGAATTATACATATTTATTAAATATATCTATCATAGATATACACATAAAGATTATATATCATTTTCTTGTTTAGAAGATAAAAATCAATTATATGAGATCTTAAATTGGAACACTTTACATTTCACAGTCAAATGCACCGAACATGGGCGGCAGAGTATATTTTATGGCAAGAACAAATCATACTTAAACTTTGTATAATATTTACTGCAATCTCAATATCACATATTTACTATTAGCATTATGTTATTAAAGATAAATTATGACAAATAATTTGGTCAATTAAAAAATAATCTCTATTTGTTAAAATGAGCATAATCTAAGCGTAGGACCAAGTGTTTTTAGTCATACGAGGGTCGTTTTTAAATTAATATTTGACAAATGTCACTTTTTTAAATATTCTGATATTAAATCCCATTATTTTATTTGAGATGTGATAAAAAAAAAATTACAGAAACCAGTACACAATTATGCGGTTGAAAATACTTTTATGTTGCTTTTGATTAAAATTGAAAAAAATTACTTTTAAACACAAACATTGAGGGTTTGATATCAATAAAAAAAAATTTAATAAACTTCGACTTTATTATAAAATTGGCACCACTTAGCTTAAAGTTGTTAGAAACATCTCATTAATTGTTTATCTGATTCTGTCGGTTACCTGTTTTTCATAGAGAAACGATAACAGAAGTAAGTAAATCAAACATCTAAAAATATTTTTTTGCCCTGAAAAATAGGTAAGCATTTTTCAAATTTTTGTTGCAAATACTGCCCTAAATCCAAAACCCGTATTTATTTTACATGTGAAGCACAAAAAAAACCAATTCAAATAACCCATTGATAACAGAACTCGAGTCCGTTCCAAACGAGACAAATGATATATATTTTCTTAGAGTTCCAGCTAATTAAAACAAATAACCTGGTCACTGGTCACTTGTCACTGGTCACTGGTCACTGGTCACTGGTCAAAGGATTTGGAAGCTTATGTAACCACATCTTCGCACATGACACAACCCACTTCTTTCCTAATTAAATATATATAAATGTTCACAATTTCCGATAAAATTGGTCTTCTTTTAACGACTCTTGATCAACCAGAGACGTCGGCATGTTAATAACCGGTGAAATCAAGTTAAAAAATAATAATAATTTATTTTATAATTTAATAATAAAAAATAAATGAATATTTTTTATGTTAAAACTCAGGGTTTTTATTGGGCCGAACCAACCGAAATCGGTTCGGAACCGGACCGGTCGGTTCCAGTTTCGAACCGGAACCGGTTGGTCCGGTTACAAACCAAAATCCGATCCGGATCGGATCGATTCCCGTGGTTCGGAACAGCCAATCCGGTGGTTTCGGTTCCAAGGGTTTTGGTTCCGGAACCGGAACCAGAACCGGTAAAAAAGAATTTAAAAAAAAAAAGAAATGGTGGCCAACGGCATTGTAGTCGTTGGCCAACGGAAAAAAAAAAAATTTGCTTCTATAAATACCTAGGGCTGGGATCGGGTCGTGTTTTTCGGGATTAGGAAAGTTCGGTTCGGGTACCCAAATTTGCGGGTACCTCCAGAACATACCCGATACCCGACCAAATTTATCGGGTACCCGAAATTTCGGGTTCGGGTTACCCGATATTTTTTTTTTTCAATTTCAACCTTTTTTTTTCAGATTTGAGCTTTAAAAAAAAACGGGCATAAAATAGCCGTTGGTTGAGTTATTGAACTGGCTGTTTGGAGCAGAAACTAACTACTTCTTTTCAGAAAAAAACATGACATGCTCAGCCAACTTTATCATTCTAATTTGTCATGGCCTCTGTGGTATGAGGCAGATGTTTTGCACAATATCTAGCAATGGCATCCCATTCCCTTTAATGCACATGAATTAAAAATGCTTAAAACTAGCACCACTCACCCCGGTGCATTACTGCTTAGTTATCCCCCATTTAACAGCTCTGCTAATGAAATGGGAAGATGAAATATTGAACTGTGTTTGACTCTGAAGCCGTGAAGGAGAAATCAGAAATGGAAGGAGTTAAGGTCTTCAAGTCAACATTAATTATAATTAAAATTTTTTTTTTAATTCTTTGGAACCCGGTCGGGTTCAAAAAAATACCCGATTCCCGACCCGAAATTTTTGGGTCGGGTATCGGGTACATTCCCGAAACCCAAAATTTCCCGTTTTCTTCAACAATTTCGGGAATATCCGATCGGGTCTGGTACCCGAAAACCCGACCCGAATGCCCACCCCTATAAATACCCCATTTTCCTCTCCAATTTTTCATCTACAACTCTCTTACTCTTACAATCCTAATCTTTTATTCAATTATAATTTTCCCATATTTCCACTAATACGATGCCATCATCTTCTACTGGTCGTGGTGGTTCCTAAAAAAATCCACCTTTATTCCAAGAAAATTATGATATTTTTTGCCGAGTTTGATAATGCTTATGTTGTTGAAGAAGCGAAACACGTTGCAGAACCTGCGGTCTCCCAAAATCCAGCCCCCGGCGGGTCATCCGCTACTACTGCCACTTCGAGTCGCACGAGTAACCGTCCCAAACGAAGCAAGGTTTGGGATCATTTGACGTCGAGACAAAACCAGGTACGAACGAATCTGTTGTTATTTGTAAAATTTGCAAAACCACATATAATTATAAAACAGGTGGTTCCGCTGGCGGTACCGGAACTTTTAAGAAACATCTAGTTAAAAAACATAATTTTGATGATGTTACTTTACAACCATTAGGTAGATAACCAACCCAACTTCAAATTAATCCTCAGTCTGGCACTAATTTTATCTTAACACCGGAAAAAAACAAAAGATTATTCGTTCGTTTTATTGTAAGATGTGAACTTCCCTTTTTGTTTTCTGAAAAGATGGCTTTATTGAATTTTTTTCTGGTATCCAACCATGTTGTAGACATATTTCTAGGCATACTTTGAAAAGAAATATCGTGGATGTGTTTCTTGATTACCGTAAGACTTTAGTTGATCATCTTCTTCTATTAACTGCAGATTAAGTTTAACTACTGATATTTGGACGAATACCGCACTACTTTCTTTTCTGTTATTACTTGTCATTGGATTTATGATAATTGGTGTTTGCAGAAAAGAATTTTGTCACTTGATGAATTAAAATCTGCACATACTGGTTTCCAAATTGCTAAATTTATTGTTAATGTTTGTAGATTTTATGGAATTGCAGATAAAATTTGTTCGATTACACTTGACAACGCTTCAAATAATACGGCGGCAATGCGTGAACTTAAAATATATTTACGACCAATGCTTAATTGTGTTTTTTTCCATGTTAGATGTGCATGTCATATAATTAATTTAGCAGTAAAAGATGGTTATGAAGATGCTGAATGTCGTAGCATAGACAAACTTAAAAATTGTTGTCAATGGATACACAGTCACGCATTAAGCGTGATTGGAAACATACGTGTGCAAGTCAGAACCTTCGGTTTACTCTTTTTCCACCGCCCATTGGAAGTCGATGGAATTCTTTGCACAAAATGTTAGAATTAATGTTACCTTATCAAGATGCTTTAACTTCTTTTTATAACTCTTATTAAATGCCTGAAAGTGATGAAAGTTATTTATTGTCTGATAAGGATTGATTTTTTGTTAATAATTTAACTGCTTTGTTATCAACTTTTAAAGATGCAATAGATCGTTTCTCCGGTGTTTGTAGTCCTACTTCTCATTATTTTCTTCCACTTGTATTTAACACGTTTTATAAATTTATTGAATTTAGAGATGATATTGAGTTGACGTCATTCGTTTATCGTATGGAGGAGAAATTTAAAAAATATTGGGAACAAATTCACACGTGTACTGTATATCTACATTGTTAGACCCAAGTCGGGGTATATGATCTTTCGATACTTTCTTTGAATATTACAGTACGTTTTTGGATAAGGATGTTGACGATCAAAAGACGCCAATCATGCATTCTCTCCAAATATGTTTGGATTGTACCATAGTGAACATGGACAAAGCTCATCGTCACATGTAGTAGGAGAGAAGAAGAAGATGCTAGTCAGTCACGGAGCGGAGGAATTAATCTGTTGAGGAGCCTTGGAAGAAAGAAGCAGAGAGGAAGCGGAGTGTCATCTACCTCTTCAAATGAGTTGCAGTTCTTCCTGGGTCAAATGTTCATTACAGATGAAAATTTTGACATGCTAGAGTGGTGGAAAGCAAACGTAAGACAATATCAAGTCTTAGCCAAAATGGCTAGAGATGTATTTGCAGTCCAAACATCCAGTGTCGCATCAGAGTCGGCATTTTCAACTTGTGCTCGACTCATTGGAGACTTTAGAGTTTCTCTAAAACGAGAATCATTGGTTCGATGCTGAGAGAAGAAATAAGAGAGAATGAGGAGTCGACCAGTTCGGCAATGAAAATTCCGAAGAAGAAGAAGAATTGGCCAATACTATACTTATAAATTATGATGAATAATGTATTTTTATTATAAATTTCAAATGATGTATCTTTTATGTTGTTTTCCATATTCAATAAAAGATGTATTTTTTCTACGATTTGAACGCGAAATCTAAAAACAAATAAAAAAAACAAAAAAAATAGGCGTGGCGATCGATCGCCAATACTCGTAAGTTGAAAAAAAAACAGTGTCAATTGACGATCGATCGCCAATACCCGTAAGTTGAAAAAAAAGAGTGTCAATTGACGATCGATCGCCAAACCGGTTTCGATTGGAACCGGTTTACCCCGGACCAATCCGAAAATTCGGATCCAGGGTTCCGAACCGGGTCGGTTCCATGGCATGGGCCATGGAACCGGAACCGGACCAATCCGGTTGGGAACCGGATTGGTCCGATTCCACCCAAATGGAGCTCGGGACCGGTCGGATTCGGTCCGAATCCAGTCCGATCCGGCCTGTGAACAATCTGTTAAAACTATTTAATATACTGTTTGGCACGAGATATTTTATCATTAAAGGACTTATATATGAGTATTATTAATTAGAATTTGATAGATATATCATGAAAAATTAGAATTTGATAGATATATCATGAAAAAATTCATTATCGTAAACTCGTGACCCAAACTCGTTATATAAGTTTCCAAGTGTTTATATACATATTTTATACACATTAATTTGACCTTGCAAGTCGAGATTGAGCACAAATTTGCCAAATTCGTCTTCTTAATTTGCTTATTTTGGATTTTGGTTTTTTAGCTAGTCAAAATTAGATTTTGGTCTTGTAACTTAAGTATGTTTTTTTTGGGATTTTGATCCTATTTCTGGAGTGCTGGCGTGACATCGAAAAATACTGATGTGGCACTTAAAAATGTTGACGAGTGACGAGGTACTAGAAAACACGGATATATATGACGCTATGTCAATACTTCGACGAAATAAGACCAAAAGCCAAAAACAAATATTTTATATGACCAAAACACAATTTTGAATATTTGGAGGTCCAAAACTCAAATTAATAATTAATAATTTATTATATTATAAAGTAGATTCACGATGTAATAAAAATATATATGTAGTTAATAAGACCTCATATGTATTTTTTACCAATTTAACTAGGCAATGAACTGTGAACTAAATAATTAAAAAGTAAAAAAAAAATCTCAATTGGTGCTATAGGAAAGATATCCATGAAATACACAAGTTGCTTTTGTTTAACATAAAATAATATGGAATAAATATCGAGAATTATTTATTTATTTACTTTAGCATTAGTGCTAACTTACATAAGCTATATTATGTCACGCATGCTTCGTAATGCTTACAAAAGAACCCAACAACTAAAAATGTGTTCTCTTGTTTTTTTTTGTTTTTTTTTGTTTTGCTTTATGCGCTATACGGATACTGTCTTTAAGAGCAACATCTTACGACACGTGTCATTATATGTGGCTTACAAAAAAGTATATATTTTTCATAATATGAATTTCTTATTAATCATCATATTAGATCATAAACTCTTAAAACTTGTTCAAATTAGTATATATAATAATTGTTATATTGATATATGATGGTAAAATTAGCTTTCAGAAGACCGATTTTATTCAAATATGTTCTTGTTATGCTAATTTAAAAAGCTCTTGTACTAATATGATTTAGCTTCGGCATGTCACACCACCCAAAATTATTTAAGATATTTTAATAGGTAATTGAATTTAGGATGGACCCCATAACTTATCAAAAAATGTATTTCAATGGTTCTTCTATACATTTTTGATTTTTTTTAATGGGTAAGTTAGTTCTATGAATGTTATCAATTTCTTTCTATTAGTTGCCATCTTTGATTTTTAAAATTCATATTTTCACTCATAATAAACATATAATTCTAAGGATATGATCATACATATGAATGCATGATTCTAAGCGTCAGATAACATTTGAAAACTAACAAAGTTATATATATTAAAATATAAGCCAAAATGGTAGGATGGAGTCTGGGGTCCACCAGCTAAGTCCGTCCAACTGAGCTGGAGTAATTCGTATTCTTAAAGTCTTTGCATCGAGAGATTAGATTGAGTTTGATTTAAGAAACCAAACGAAGGTAACTTAAACTAACATGTTATGAGCTGGTTAATCAAAGTAATAAAATCAAATGTAAAGATGAACAAACACAAGGTATATATGCACACCGATTTGTTTATGAAAGTTCGAAGGCTCAATCCTTTTACGTCTCCACTTCTGCCATCGAATGAAAGGATGTACTAGAAGACTTTGATTAGTACAACCGTTTGTACAAACTCACTTAAGCTAAGTCCTACCTGGCTCAAGCTCCTAGCAACCTCGCTACTCAACAAGAGTCTAACTCATCTTATTTCTTAATCTGTTCAGATATCTGAAGATTACATAAATCACTCATTAACTGTGAAGTTTTCAATACAAGGTTGAGTGTTTGTGATGCACATGTGATCTTATAATGATCAAATATTCTATGGTGTGTGTGGTTGGGGTATGTTCTCTACTAAGCTAATGTAGCTCTTAAGCTCTCTTTTAATGATATTAACGATGAGTTGTGAGATATATCAGACCGTCATCTTATCTTCTTTTGTGAATCTTCGAGTGTATATTTATAGCCTTCAACTTGATTTATTTTTTAGGCGCATGTATATGTCTGTTGGAAGTACTTGTACAATTTTGAGTTCTTTGTACTCTCTTACGACTTCTCCAACATTCATATTTGACTATTTGGGTACCAGCAGCTTTGCCAGTGACGATTTCGCTGCTCTGCACTTGTTCATTTGAGTTGAAATTTCAACTGGTCTGGTCAGTTTAGTAAGTTTGATTTAGTTGGTCTTCATCTGTATCAGTTGAGTTGAACACTCAACTGATTTCTTTCAGCCGGGTAGATTATACAGTTCACTAACTAGCTTCTCTTTGTTAAGTATAGCAAGTTATTTTATTGTCTTGACATAGATTAGTTCTGCTTAATCTCATATGTGCGGACTCTACTGAACAAGTCAACTGGCCTGAAATGCTTTATCAATAATGCTGATCACTTTACTAGTTTGTCTTGTCATGAGGGGATCTTTTCGCTGTACTTCCTAAGAGATGATAGCTTCATTTTACGCTCGATAGATTTATTAATAATAACATAAATAAGTTATATTAATATTAAAATTCAGATTAATAAGATTCTCAGAATCAAACACAAAAAGTACTAATTTTTTTAATACTCAATGTGTTGTATATTGATTTTAGTCCAAAAGCCTGCCACCACATGACTCCTCGACTCAAACCAAAGGATTTTTTGATGCACCCTCGATACAGCAATTATTGATTGGAGATATTCCAAAAGGGTTTAGCTCACATCAGGTGCTTCAACACCGACATTATTTGAAGGTATGATAAATACTAATTTTGTTAAATGTTAATTTTTTTTTTTATAAATTTAGAAATTAAAACTATCATCATATGGGGATTTAATCAAAAGTTGCACATTGCAAATAGGGAAAAACCGACAGATTTTGATAATATAATATGACAATGTATTTTATAACAGTTATATGATCATACGCATGGTTACTAAAAAAGTATACATTTATACACTATATCCTTGCAAAAAAAAAAAAATTTGCTTTTACCTAACAAAAAAAAATTTCTTTTTAAAAATTACATTTTACCCCTCAAAAATTACAGTGTGCCTCTTAAAAATTACATTTTATCCCCCAAAAATATTTTGACCCCTTAAATTATTTTGCCCTCCTTTTTTATTTTTATATTTTTTGCCACCTTGCCAAATTTCATGCTTCCTTCAAAATATATATATATATATATATATATATATATATATATATATATATATATATATATTTATATTTTTTGCCACCTTACCAAATTGCATGCTTCCTTCTCTCTCACTCTCTATATATAAGTAGGGGAGACTCAAACTTTTTGTAGGTCTTGTGCAAGTTATAAAAATGAGGTCTTCACTGAAAAACTAAAAAATTAAAGTGAATATTGAACTAAAAACTTACTTCTTGCAATTTTTGATACAAATCACATATTAAACTTTTGTATTCAACTTTAGTCGATAAATCATTTTCGATTGCTAGAACTGCTAATCCATTCAACCGATCTTTGAGATATAGTTGTCGTAAATAATTTTTTATAATTTTTAGATTTGAAAAACTTCTTTCTGCATACATAATTATAACTGGTATAGTAAATAATATATATATGCTATAAAATAATTGGGAAAACAATCAAAATTTTTATTAAATTTATTATTTCAATAATGTCTACTTTTGCAAGTTCTTTTTAGACTTTTAACTCCGAAAATAAATTTAAACCATCAATTTAAGAATGAATATCATGCTTAAAAAATTCTCAAGATTGAGATATTTTTTTTCCAAATCACAATCAATATATGAAGTTAATCTATGTTTCGATATAATTACTTTAATGTCTATTATTGATTAAATACAGGGGTGGTGGTTTTTTTAGATTCTCAACTCTATAATCAATAAATATTTGGGCTAGAAATTGAGGGTCTTGCCGAAATGGGCCTAAAGCAAATATTTAGTTGCTTCATCTTTAAGCCGGCCCTGCCTTTAAGTTAGAAGCAATTTTCTGTATTCCCCATGTTCAAAAATCCTAATTATTGATGGCTTTCTTTGACCTTACGCTCGATTGATATCACAGTGATCTTTAAAACCACATACGCACTAGCTCAGCTACATAACTAAGATGGCGTGACCACTCTACCACCTCTAACTTTTTATTGGCACCGTCTACGTCGCAGTACCAGATATCAACATGTTGTTCAATTTTTTCCTAATGTGATCGAAAACAACATTTCAAATAACTGACTTAACAAACCTTTTTGAAAAACGATCATGTTACTGTAATTAAATAAGAAAAAAATAATCAAATGACTGACTCTAACTTTTTTAGAAAACAAAGATGAACATCTCACTATAAAGCTGCAAAAAATAACATTTGAAATTGTGTGCATCAACAATCGATTAAGATATATTTATTCCTAGTCGGTTCAGGCGCATCAACAAAAAAATTAAAATCAACATGCTACTGTAATTGAATGGAGAAAAAATAATCAAAGGACTAACTCTAATTTTTTTTAAAAAAAACATGATGTCCATCTTACCATAAATTGAAAAAAATTAATAGTTAAATTTGCGCGCATCAACAACCGTTTAAGATATATTTTTTCTAGTCGGTTCAGACCAAACTCGCGCCAACAAAAATAATTTTTGGAAAAAAAACATTATGTGAAGAAAAAAAAAATTGTAAATAGTGAGTTACTATTCACTACTATTTATTACAATAGTACTATTCATAAATAAATGTTTGACAATTATTATATAGTAAAGTAAAAATACACGAGCATATGTTGTGTGATACAACGCGTAACACGTAAAGGCAACGTCGCAACCACGCTACTCATTGTAGTAATATTAAAAATGCACGTTTTCAAGTACTCCATCCTTAACAAATTAATTATCAATTAAACTAACTTTTAATTAGGCATTCTAGGCACATAATTAGAACATGTGAATAATAACTTAGTATTCCATACTATATTTATTAATTGAATAATACTTATATTTTTCACATATTATAAGATAAAAGTAATTGAGCGTAAGAGCCAAATGAATCGAAAGATTCATGTTTGGCCTATCTTGCTGCTACAAGTCAAAGCCATTCTGTAATGGATTTCTACGCTGTTATTTGGTATGGTACTATGGATTCCATTAGTGGCAATTAAATTATAAGACGATGGTTACATATTTATATGTAATGTAGCAAATAAAATAGGCAATTAAATATTAACAACATACCATTATGCAAATATAGCAAGAATAATAATATGTTGTAACAGAATAACAAAGTTTATTCCTTTCAAGTTCCTGAAGTTTCCATCGGTTTTATGCTTTCTGGATCACATTTTTTGCATGGGCTTGATAGGGGCTTTGATACTTGATTGGTATATGAACTTGATAATTGTGTTGGTGTTTCTTTATCTTTTAACTTCCCCCCGTAAGCTCAGCAGAGGATTACTCTCCACTCCGAGCTTGGGACGAAGACGATGAAAATTAATAACCGATAACGATTTGGTTAGGATATCGGCTATTTGATCGAAATAAGGAAAATGTGGAACATGAATTGATTTATTCAACACCTTTGCTTTCACAAAATGAATATCAAGCTCAAGATGCTTTTATTCGAGCATGTAAGAATGGATTAGCACTTAATGCAATTGTGCTAATATGTCGCACCAAAGAATGGGAGGTTGTTGTAATGGAACATTGAGTTCAGACGGCAGAGACGTAATCCACAGCATATCAAAGGTAACATCAGCTAAACTTCTATATCCAGCTTCCGTGATTGATCTAAGAACTGCTGCTTGCTTCTTGGGACTCCATGAAATTGGTGAGTTACCAAGAAACCAATAAAAGTCGGAGCTAGACCGTCGATCATCAGGATCATTGGCCCAGTCCACAACACAATCTCCACGAAGAGAAAAGGTAGCGGTAGCATTAAGACTAATTCCATAATCAAGAGTGCCGTTGAGGTAATGTAAAATATGTTTAACTGCCTTCCAATGAGAAAGTAGAGGATTTTGCATGTATTGGCACACTATAGGCAATATCAGGCTAGGTGATAGTTAAGTATTGGAGGGCTCCAACCGTACTTCTATAAAGTGTGACATGTTCAAAAGCTTCGCCATTTTGAGAAGATAGTTCGACACCAATGGTCATTGGAATATGAAACTGTTTTGCCTCAAGCATCTTGGTTCGAAGTACGAGATCATGTGTGTATTCAGCTTGGGATAGAAAGAAAGAACTTTGTGATGGCTTGGCAACTTCAATTTTCAGAAAATAAGACAGACTGTCAAGATCTTTATGTGATAATTGTTTCTATAATGGTTGAATGAATTCTTAAATATGTTTTGGGTTGTTTCCTATGATCACGATGTCATCTGCATACACTAGAATGTATATAATATAAACTTGAGTAAATTTAAGTTAACAATAAAGCATCAGCCTTCGAAGCAACAAAGCCCATAGAGAAAAGAATGTCTAAGTTTTCAAACCAGGTACGAGGAGCTTGCTTAAAGCCGTAGATAGCCTTGTGTAGTTTGCAAACCAGTTGTGCATTTGCCAAGTTTGCTTCAAAACCCGGAGGTTGCTGCATGTAAACAAGTTTAGTTAAATCCCCATTCAAGAAGGCATTATTAACATAATGTTCCAGCCCTTAGAAATAGCAACGGTGAGCACGATTCGAATGTCAACTAGCTTGACAATTGGACTAAATGTTTAAGTGTAATCTAGTCCAGGTGTTTGAGAGTATCGCTTCGCAACAAGACGTGCTTTGTGGCTTGCAATTGAACCATCTGGATTAGTTTTGGTTTTAAAAACCCATTTGCAACCAATAATGGGTGCATTATGAGGTATTTCAACTAAGGACCACATGTGATTGAGCATCAAGGCATTGTACTATGAGGCCATAGCAACCTGCCATTTTGGAATCTGCCGTGCTTCAAGATGCGTGCTTGGTTCGTAGCTCACAGAATGACTGGAGAGAAATACTTTGGGTTTGAAAAATAAGCATCATTCGACTCTCAAACCAATGGCTGTTTGGTTCTTTTCATGATATCCAGTGAGACCCAAAATGATAAAATACCCTTTGCTCCGAGGAAATAGCAAGTTTGAAATTCGTCTTAAGAGGCCAAAAGTTCTTGGTTTGATGGCGCAGCCGCCTCTCCTATTTAAGGGAGAGATGATAGCTACTAATATCCCCTACACCAATATTATATATATAAAAAAATGTTTGAGAGAATGATATTAGTATATTCATATACCTTGAGGACGAAATTGCATAGACCACAAAACATTTTTATGTTTTTGTGAAGATAATGTTCTCTCTAACTCTTAAGTATATTATTATGATACATTTCAATAATTTAAGTACAAAGAATAGAAATTTGTTTTAACATGACCACTTCTTTTAAGTAATTCGATTTGGTTCCAAGTGCACGACCCCGGCTAAAGCACCTTACCGGATGGCTCCTCTCGGCCTAGAAGGACTTCGAAAAGCAATTCTTTTAATTGCTCGAAGCGGGTGATATTAAACCCTCTGAAGCACCACATGGGGCACGCATCCTCTTTCACGATGAAATCCCTTAATGCCTTGCGCCAAGATCCGCTTTCATGCTTTGAACGTCCTTGAATAGGCGCACGAACTGATCGGTGATGGATCCCATCCCATAATTGTATCAAAAGAGAGAGAGAATCAGAAAAAGAAAAGAAAAGAAGCAGAATTTGGACAGGGATGAGGCCCATTGTAATATGATAATAATTTATGCCTTCTGTCACGCCCCGAGACCGGAGCGCGTGACACCGGCGTTGATTCCAAACATTAATTCAATATCAACAAGCCTCGTGTGCAGATCTATGATAAAAACCAGTCTATTTATTCCATAGAAAATAATAATCGTCTTTTACAATTGATATTACAAAATACAATTGTCTCGGATTAAATCAAAATGCGGAAGCGTAAATAAAACTAATAAATTCTTGAAGGTTCTTCGTGGATCATCATCTCCAAAATTGTTCTTGTAATTCTTCCTCGATCTCTTCTTTTCGTCTTTGTCTGGGAGGGGAGGTAAGGGGTGAGTATTTGGGAAAATACTCAGCAAGTAGGGGCAGATTGAACATAGTAAAAACACATATATTTTCATAGTAGAAATCATTTTAAACATTTCTTTATCAAATCCATAGATCTTGGCATATAAACACATTTCTTACTCATAAACACATATCTCCACATATTCACATATCGACTTATTGGATTCAAGAGGTGGCTCCCGTGGTATAACACTTTGCTCTTAAGGATCAAGAGGTGACTCCCATGCATGTAGCACGCCCGCATCATGTAGCACTTTGCCCCGCCGAATCAAGTGGTGTCTCATACACACGTAGCACGTTGCTCCGCAAAGTCCTTCATTCATGATCATGTCACATACTTGTTTAGATTTAAAAACATAATCTCATGTTTGATGTTCAATCGAGAATTTAAATCATAATAATGTTTTGAAAACGAAATGAAGTTGTAACAAAAACCCACTTACAGTCGCTGGATAATTGAAGCATGTTGAGATGAGATCCGGTTTGAGAAATGGTGAAAATCTCCTCCTCTCTTCTTGAAGGTTTCGAAAATGTGTGTATGTGTTGGGTGATTCTTTCGAAATTGCTAAGTGTAGAGTAGATGATTTTTTTCTTTCTTATGGTATGATATATAATGGTTTTAATGTGGTGGGTGGTTTAGTTTAGATCCACATTTTTTGCACAAATTGGCAATATTCAAGGTAGGTCATAATGTAATATTTATTGGATGATAATAATTGTAAATTCATTTTTTTAGCATTCTAATGACAATATTGGAGCTAAATAATAATTGGATGTTATTGAGGTAATTAAATGGGTTAATGAATGGTCATCATTGTCATGATTTAGAAATGCAAAAATTAGGGTCATCACATCCCTCCCTCCTTATTGGAAGTTTCGTCCTCGAAACTTGAGTCAATTCATTGTTGGAAGAGATAGGGGTATTTCTCTAGCATCTTTTCTTCCGGTTCCCAAGAGTCTTCTCTCTCCGTACGGTTTGACCATTTGATTTTGACGTATGTCATGGTCTTTCATCTCAGTACTTGATCCTTTGAGTTCACATTCCAGATCGGAATTTCTTCATAGTTCATAGGTTCACTCATGTTTCCTTCGACAACTAAAGGTTCTACTTCGAGTACATGGTTCGAATTGGCAATGAATCTCCTCAGTTGTGGTACGTGAAATATATTGTGAATTTGGGATAGGCTCGGAGTGAGTGTTATTTTGATTCTGTTGGGACCATCAATGTTGAAAGTAACTCGCTTAGGGTAAAAGTTTCCTCCAAATTTTTATTGAAGTCTAAGGCTCAAACACTTAGCATATCCTCGAGGGTTTGAGTTGTCCTTTCAGTCTTGCCATCGATTTGTGGGTAATATAAACGGTACTAAGTGTCACAAGAGTACTTATCGGTTATTGAAAGCTCTCTCAAAGTCGCGACACAAATTGTGGGTCTCTGTTAGAAGCTGACGAGACTGGCTTCCTACATTCGTTGGTTTAATGTTTCGTCTGAGCTCTTACCTAGTCGAACCAAGAACCAAATCTACAAGTATTTCTTCTATTGAACTTCCGTCATGTACTCTAATGAGATTATCTTAGCTTTAAGAAAGCGAATGAAAAGAGTTTCTAGTTGAATGAATTTTCTTTGTCAAAATGATCAATGATAGGAGAAAAGTCTCTTATAAATATTGTTCAATACAATCCAAAAATTTCTTAAGGGGATGCAAAGTGAATGATCAACTTTTTGTGAGTTGAAACGATCAAAACAATTGTTGAATACTACAAGAATTTGCCAGGATGACATACATTATTCTAGGATACAATCTCATGAAAGAGATGAAATTGAAAATTCCAAGAAGGTGGAAAGATAGAAAATGTATGTACTTTTGTGCATCAACTTAAAATAAGTTTTGCAAGATGATAGTCGAAAAATATTTGTTTGATATGAAGAAGATCAAGGCCATATCAAACTCAAGCAATCATGTGGTCTCAAAAATGAATTAATAAACAAATGATGTATCGAACTTTAATGAAGAACGATAACCACATTAACCAAAGAATAATTGGTAATAATGAAACAACAATTTACTATGAAGGTCAGAAGTACTAAAAATCATTGAATGATTGTTTCACAAGTAAGGTATGTTTCAAACGAATCCCGACTATTTAAAGTAGATGTGATGTAAGCATAATTCCAAGATGGATCAATAGTTGGATAAGTATTTGTACAAATGAGGTTATCAACGAAAGCAATTTGAAAGTACAATGAATAGATTGAATAATTCTTCTAATGAAATACGATCTTATATAGGTTTGCCAAATGAAATATGAGTTCAAGGGGATATCATTAGCAAATTTGAAGGAAGACAAATGGTTTCATTGATCGAAATGAATTTCGAAATGTGGGAAATAGATTTCTAATACACTAAAAGTTTGAGGGACTAATCTATTATATCATATTTCACCCAAATGATTATATCAATTTGAACCCAAGTGTTAAAATATATACCCAAGTTATGGAGATATATATATCTTAAATTATGTGTCCCAATATAACATGATGTACTTAGGCTCTAAAGATCTCAATAAGAATAAGGAGGACATGTCGTCGACTATGCGAGTTAGCCCGAGTTTTCACTTGAAATGAAGTTTCTTGGGATTGGGTGAAAAATTTCAAAACAATCTCCATGATGAATCTAATAAAATATGAATTTGAATTTATTGAGTGGTTTGAGAACGAAAATTCTCGAAGTTAGCCCAAGAATATAAATTCAAGAAATTGGGCGTAATACGAGTGGATTGAGTTTATAGTGATTACAAACAGAGGGATATAACTTTTCAAAATAATAATAGCAAGTGTTTAAAGTTGTTGCGTAGGAGCGTAACCGAGGAATAACATAATTCAGGATACGCTCGGAGAATAATCTAAAATTTATTAATTAAACCGAGAGGTTCACGACAAAATCTTAAAAAAAAAATATCACTAAAATACCCAAGACATATTCCTTATCATCCTTATGACCTTGCATACTAAAAAAATTAGTCTATTGTTTCTCCGTCTCCTAAATCCCCTTCAACATCTTCCAGTACCATATGATCTTCCTCTTCCATCATGACATTGATCACAGACTGCTTGTAGGCGATTTCTTGTGCCAATTCATTATTCTCATTCACGAGGGCTTGAATTTGAGTCCACATGTTCTCCCGATGCTCATTGAACTCCTGCTCGAAGTGTTCCAACTGTTGGCACTTATTAATGTGGACTTTCATAAGTGTTTGTTGTCCTCGAATGCTTTTGTAAGTCGCTCTTCGGCACGATGATGATGGTAGGTCATCCTTTGGGCCTTGTAACGGAAGTGATTTATTAACTCCAACAACTCGGTCTTGTCTCGCATCTCTTTGTCTTGGAATATTTTAAATTCGGTTATATCTTGTTCCGTCATTTGGATCGAACTGGTTTGAGCGTGCGTCATTGTAGCCTATGTCGTATACGCTAAGATGGAGGTGAAATCGAAGGATGAGATTTCGTGGGTTAGAGTTCTTCGAGTTAAATCCTCAATTGGTTACCTTTCGGTTGCTGAATTTCGAAATTGATAAGGGGCTATTAATATACATGTTATGAAGATTCATAACCCATATTTAATTTTAAAATGGCACTCGAAATTGGGAGAAATTGAAGCCCGAAATTTTCTCAAATTAGGGTTCTTGGGCGAGAATCTCGAACCGAAATTGAGCATATTTCCTTGTTTGTGATTTCGATTGGATAGAGGGCTTTTGTTCGACATGATATAAGGATCATAACCCAGAATTAATTTGAAATTGATGTTCGGATTGTTGAAGAGATCGTTTGTCGAAATTTTCGCCATTTTGGGTTTATAGGGCGTGAATTGCGGTTCTAATTTGGCAACCTTCTCTCATTTTGGAGAGCGATCCGATAGAGGGCTTTTGTTAGGAATTAAATTACGGTCAAACACTCGAAATTAATTTGAAATTGATGTTCGGATTGATGGAGAATTCGTTGGTCGAAATTTTCGTCGTTTAGGGTTCTAAGGGGCGTGAATTGTGGTTCCAAATTAGCTCCCTTCCTTGTCTGTAATCCGACGAAATCATAGGGCTTTTACTACTGGCATGATTTCGAGCAAGATCCCGAACTTAATTTGATTTTTGTGTTCGAATTGCCTGTCAAATCGAATGCTGAAATTTCGCCAAAATTAGGGTTCTTGAGCGTGATTTTAGGCTCAAAATCGGAGGCCTTCCCTTGTTGTTTATTTGAATTTTCTAGAGGGATTTTGATATATATGTCATGTGGAACATTTACCCGGAATTAATTCAAATTCCATGTTCGGATTGATGGAAAAACGAATTTGGGAGGTTTCAAAATTTTAGGGTTCTTGGGGCTAAGTTTTCGGTTCTCAATTGACGATCTTCCTTCGTTTATAAGTTGGAAAAAGCATAGGGATTTTATTACCCATGTCATGATGGTGAATTAACCAAATTTAATTCGAAATATATGTTCGGATTGTAGGAGAAGTTGCTGATCAAAATTTATGCCACAGTTATGGTTTAGGGCGCGATTTTAGGCTCCAAATTGGACGCCTTCCTTCTTTTGTAACTATGATTTGTTAGAGGGCTTTGGATCGACGTGTTTCAAGGAGTAAAAACCCAGATTTAATTTGAAATTGGTGTTCTAAAGTTTTGAAAAATCGGAGGTCGGTATTTTTGGTAAGAACACGAAAGAAGGCATGATATTCGATCTGAGATTGGTCATTATCCCTTAATTGTGACTCGCAATTGATAGAGGGTTATTGATTCCGATGTGATACCGACCAAGAATCCGGAGTTGATTGAATAACGGTGTCACGGTCCGGAGAAATCATGGGTTGAATATGACGAGATTTAGGGTTCTTGGCTCGTCGAACTTCACACATTTTTGGTCATTTTCGGCGACTGAAACTTAAATTTGGTCAAGAGTATTTGGGCTGTGAGTTCGTCCGAGGTCATGGTGGTCGGTTCGTCCGACGAAGCTGGTGCGGCTGGCGGCGGCGGTGCTAGCGACAGTTTCCAGATCTTGTTTTTTTTTTTTTTTGTAATTTCAATTTTTTTTTTTAATAATTTCAGTTTGTTGATTTGATTCCACACTGATTTTTGGACTTAAATCAGTTGGTCTATTTGATACGGAAATTATAATCTGGTATTTTTATCAACTAGAAAATCTTTTCCCATCGGGATTATGGAACCTGGTTTTTGCTCTGATACCACTAAAATGTCACACCCCGAAACCAGAGCGCGTGACACCGGCTTTGATTCCAAATATTAATTCAAAATCAACAAGCCTCGTGTACAGATCTATGATAAAAACCAGTCTATTTATTTCATAGAAAATAATAATCGTCTTTTACAATTGATATTACAAAATACAATTGTCTCGGATTAAATCAAATATACGGAAGCGTAAATAAAACTAATAAATTCTTGAAGGTTCTTCGTGGATCATCATCTCCAAAATTGTTCTTGTAATTCTTCCTCGATCTCTTCTTTTCGTCTTTGTCTGGGAGGGGAGGTAAGGGGTGAGTATTTGGGAAAATACTCAGCAAGTAGAGGCCGATTGAACATAGTAAAAACACATATATTTTCATAGTAGAAATCATTTTAAACATTTCTTTATCAAATCCATAGATCTTGGCATATAAACACATTTCTTACTCATAAACACATATCTCCACATATTCACATATCGACTTATTGATTCAAGAGGTGGCTCCCGTGGTATAGCACTTTGCTCTTAAGGATCAAGATGTGACTCTCATGCATGTGGCACGCCCACATCATGTAGCACTTTGCTCCGCCGAATCAAGTTGTGTCTCATACACACGTAGCACGTTGCTCCGCAAGGTCCTTCATTCATGATCATGTCACATACTTGTTTAGATTTAAAAACATAATCTCATGTTTGATGTTCAATCGAGAATTTAAATCATAATAATGTTTTGAAAACGAAATGAAGTTGTAGCAAAAACCCATTTACAATCGCTGGATAATTGAAGCATGTTGAGATGAGATCCGGTTTGAGAAATGGTGAAAATCTCCTCCTCTCTTCTTGAAGGTTTCGAAAATGTGTGTATGTGTTGGGTGATTCTTTCGAAATTGCTAAGTGTAGAGTAGATGATTTTTTCCTTTCTTATAGCATGATATATAATGGTTTTAATGTGGTGGGGTGGTTTAGTTTAGATGCACATTTTTTGCACAAATTGACAATATTCAAGGTAGGTCATAATGTAATATTTATTGGATGATAATAATTGTAAATTCATTTTTTTAGCCTTCTGCTAATGACAATATTGGAGCTAAATAATAATTGGATATTATTGAGGTAATTAAATGGGTTAATGAATGGTCATCATTGTCATGATTTAAAAATGCAAAAATTAGGGTAATCACACCTTCATAGGCCATGACTTATGAGATCCCGTCAACTCCTCAGTCAAGTTGGAGAAGCTGGATTAACAATTTAAAATCTAAATCAAGAGGAGAAATCATATTGGATGGGAAGTATTGATATGGAGGAAGAGATATGATTTGGTGATGTATTTAAAGATAGATTTTAAATTAGGGGATGGCATCGGACGGATCTCGAATGGGTTTTACCAAACCTGAGACCACCTCCACTACAAAAAAGTAATCTCAACCCGCCCTGCCCTCCCAGCCCGGCGACCCGGCGGGTTCAAATCGCCCCTCCCCACGAACCGATGGCCAGATATATAGAATAGTCCAAATCCTCGAGGATATGTTGAGAACTTGTACCATAGATTTCAGCCCTAATTGGAGTGACTCTTACCTCTAATCGAGTTCGGCTACCACAATATCTACCATAACAGTATTGAGATGGCGCCATACGAAGCACTCCACGGACATAAATGCCGATCTCCTTTATATTGGGATGAGGTAGGAGAGAGAGCTATTACTGGACCTGAGTTAGTGTAAGCCACAACCTACAATATTAATAACATAAAACATGCACATAGAAGATGTAGGAATTCAATCAATCAATAATATTAAAGGAAAAACATTGTTTAAGATATTTCTCAATCATCCAAAACGCATAAATCCAATAATAATTTAAAATTAAAGCTTTAAAAATAAGAGCAAACTCTCAAGACTTCGTTCATTGATTCTTGATCCTTCCCTTGTTTCTATCTCGATCGTGCTCCTCGATTATCTCGTTGGCTTGTTCCAAGGTCTATGATGAATTTGGTGGTATGAAGGTGGATTATGGTGAATGTGGAAGATGGAGGCTACTCATAGGTTAGACTATATGGTTCTCAACCTTGTTTTTTTTCTTTAAAATCTGATATGGAGTGTTTTATAGGTAAAAAATCGTCGTAGAGGCCTGTGTCAACAAAACTCGCATAAAAAATCAGCCCCAACGCCAGTCTTTCTACCCAACTTGCAAATTTTTTTATTTTTAGGCGCTCTGGCGCTGTTTTCACCAGACTCCCTAGCGTCCTTTGCACTGTTTTGACCCTTCAAATTCCATTTTTCAAGCGTCAAATTGGGTCATCTCCACTCCTATGTACTTTTTATCATTATTTGACTCGTTTTCTTTATTTCCTCACATTTTCACAAATATTCCTGAAACATGAAAAATCATACAAACTATCGTGATATTATTCAAGAATCATTATGAAACATAACGAGAAGACATAGAAATATAAGTGCAACAATCGCACTTATCAATGTGCAAGTATTATGTGTAAAAGTGTTACATTTATACAATTTACCCTTTTTTATTTAATAAGAAAGAGGTATTAAACTTGATAGAAATTATTATATATTATTCTCTTAAAAAAACATGATTCGTTCCATTTGAGAAGGAACTATCTCACGTGATAATTATAAAAATTGAAACGTTCATTTCAACAATACAATAAAATATTAAAGTTGACTTTGTTTGCTTAAGGTAATTTCTTTTTTACTCTCAAAACGTTTTTTATTTTATTTTATTTATTTTCAATATCGTCAATTATTTTCAACGTTAAACTCTCAAAAGATGAGATTATAAATTTTCGACTTTTAACTAACATGAAAAGTTAAATCTTCCTTGATTATCAATTTTTTTTAAAACTCAACAAAGTGAGATAACTTGAAATGGAAAATCACTTTCACCAAAATACCAAAATATTGGAATTATGAATGTAATGGCTCAAAAAAAATTTTAAAAAAAAAAAAAGAAAGAAAGAAGAAAAAGGTTATATAAGATGATTTAACTCATGCAATATATAAGAGCTTCTTGCCCAAATATCTTTTTGTCGACTGGTTTAGGGAGCTAGGCAAGTTATTCGTTTAGGACATGGTGTTTTATATTGTAAAGAGTCCTACTAAAACCACGGAATATAGACATGTCTGCCATCTACACTAGAATAAATAGAGTTTTTCGAAAAAACTTGCTAGTGCGGGAAGACCTCCTAGAGATAAGGAAGAAGCTAGTATAGAGAAGCTTACCTTATTGTTTACTTGAATCCCACTTGGCTTGGAGAAAGAATCTTTTCTGGCTTGAGTATTTAGTTAAACTAAAAAAGCTCAAGATCAACACACTTTTCTTGTTGAAATATTGGATACTCGATGTGCTCTCTGTGATTTTTTTTTTTAATTTCAACAATACTTGTATTTACTTTTTATATGAAGTGTCCACTATTTCATCCAAATTTGGGTCCCAATCTTTGATCACATCATTTAAATTTCTCATTTGCATAAAAATCCAACAATGATATGCTGCATTTTGTTACCATCGATTATAAAATTATACACTTAATATGCATTTTTTCGCCTCTTCTAAAGATTTACTGACTAGAAAAGGGAAGAAAACCAGGTAAAGAGAGTAAGCAAGCAAGCAACAATGAGTAATCTATCATACACATTTTTGGTAGTAAGACAAAAAAAACAAACCTTAATTACTTTTAAAAATCATCCTTAAACAATAGAACACATGATATAGAGATCAAACATACATGAACATTGACAGTGGAACCGAGACAACAACACTACGAGATAAACAAAACCTTAAAAAGCCAAACAATATAACAAACATTTTATAACATTTTATAAATGGTCTCGGAGCCAACTAGTATTAAACTTTTAAAAGTAATCAAATATAGTTCAATAGAAAATATTTTTTAAAAAATAGTCCTACATAAATGTTTCTAACAAATTTAGTCCCACATAAATTAAATTTTAATAAAAGTGGTCTCATAATTGTAGCATATTAAAAATTATTATGAGGTAATATTAAAAATTATGATGTAAAATAAATGTAGCATATTAAATGAGGTAAAATAAATGTAGCATATTAAAAATTATTAACATTATTCCATTATTACTTTTATGTCTTTATAATTCTTCTTTCCCGGCCTTGTGTTTCATGAGGAATTCGTAGATAAGACCAAACATTGGGGCGATTTGGATGAGGATGAGGACGAAGAATAACTGGAAGATGGCAACCAATCACGCGGACATCCTTTCATGGTGAGGTCTTTGCTTTTTCCTTTATTCAATGTTTTCCTTCGAAATCAGGGTATTATAGAATAGGTGATGCGGGATACCATCATCATAGTAGATATAAGGAATTCATGTGTTCTCTTTAATTTAATATCAATTCCTTACTTTTGTTATGTTCTTGTTTGTGTGTTTTAGTAATCCTACTGGTGAGGAAACTCCTGATGTTATTGACCTTCGTAAGGAACATAGGAAAGAACTTGAGTGGCCTCTCTATCAAGTAGGGGCAGAGTTAAATATTTTTCTTTGTTGTTAACAAGCCCTTCTTAGGTTTTTCTAGAAAAATAATTTTTATTTCGTGCATGGTGAAGGTCGTGAAGAAAAAGAAGATAAGATAGCCCCAAGAACTGAACTTGGAACAAGCCATATGTATGCGATCAGCTTCTCTTTCCATCTTGGACTTTTTTGGAATATATATTTGCACTCGGAATTTTAAACTACATTTGCTGTCAAGTATGTGATTAACAATGGCACATAGGACAATACCGGTGCTAAAAGTGTAAGCAATTTATAATTTAGGTTATTTCTCTCTCTCTCTCTCTTACTCAGGAAATGGTAAACTCTAAATTGGTATTGGCGATATTTCACCGTGATTTAATCCGGTCGGTGTTTCCATATTCTCCTGGGTGAAACGGTTAAATGCTAGAGTCCTGGTTTTTTAGTGTCGCGTCTGATAAGATAATATAATAAAAAACAATTAACATGATTGCTCTATCTACACAGTTGGGATGCTGAAATTACATGAGTATGTTTAAGTTCAAACTTCGTGATTCGATAAAAATAAAATTTTAATTCCACAGCTGAACATCTTGGAAAACTCTGTTGTGGTTTGGTGCATTTGGTGCTTATTCTATTATTCTATTTGTCTGTTTTTTGGTAGTTCTTTGTATTTATATTTTGTTGATGAAAAACACTGCCAAACAAACTCACATGATGGTGCGCCTCTGTCTTTATGTTTGATACAGCATACGCATGGTGACTGGTGGGAATCAGGTGGTCTTTCTGAAAGGTTAACATCCATTTTGCTTCACTTCTCTCGATTTCTTTCGTTCTTTTAATTCTGATTTTATTGTGATGGCTTATTATCCCTTCGGAGCACTTCAACCAAGTGAAAAAACATCGTGTACAATTCTTTGTTCTTAAAAAGAACAATATCTATAGATTTCTGGTATGTTTCGAGTTAACATCTGCAGAGTTTGTATTAGAGAGCAAGTCACATATTATTAAATTTAATCTTACCTTGAAATTGATTTGTGCAATGTTGCTTTGCTTTATTGGGTTGCGGTATAACTTGGGTCATCATTTTATGCTATTATGAACCTTTATTTGCTTTTCTCATCATCTCCTTTTTAATTTTCAAGATTGGTTTACATTCCATATCTTTTGAGTGTTGGCGAGGGTAGTTGACTACGATTGTTTAACCGTTTTTCTTGTTGATGTGCATATCCCATCGGCAAAGTGTTCTCACTTATTTGTTTTGCTTTTCTGCTTGCCTTTTGTGTTCTGTTAAGTGGTGTAGGCCCATACTTTTAAGCATTTGTGGCAGATTGAATGGGGGTTACGTGTGCCATATGATGGCACGCCTAACTCATAGAGCGTTTTTTACTTGGCTCCTCTTGAATGTCTATATGCATTCTGCTTCGATTTACAGGGCTGCTGCCTAACTTGGATGACTGTCTTTTTGCTGCTATTGACCTTTGTTTGCCTCTTTAATTTATGGGGAATGATTTAGGCATCGTACCATTAGTCAAGAGAACAATAGCTAAAAGAGAGTTGTTGTCTCTCTTTCAATTAAGCTAATCCACCTAGGCAGTTTAGCTTCCACCACTAGCCATATTGATTGTGTCATTATGTCTTGTGGGATGGTAGAATTCACCAATTCATAATTCCAGTTTAAATCTTTTTATGGATTATATCATATGTAGCCTTCTTTCTGAGTGCAAACAATCTTTATTTGCTTACGTAAATTGAAGTGAAAATATACTTGCCTAAGATCACTTCTCGAGCTCTTCGTACTGCTCGTGCAATCATAATTTTTTATGTACATGGGATTGGTTCAAATATGGTTTTTGGATGAATTCATCTGAAGATAGCCGAAACTGAGAAAGCCCAACAACATCCAGTGCTTCTGATTATGAACTCGTTCTGCACCAGCCACTTGATTCTCGAAACTGAATTGCATAAGAACAATTATCATTACCGTCGTCAAGACCAACCATCTCTGCGGATAGTGTAAGTAAAACGTATATTTCGAATTTTGCGAGTAAGTTTGGATTGCGATGACAATTCCACGGAAAAAGTCCTTGGTGTAGCTTTTGAAGGAAAAAAATTACGTTTTGAAAATCTTTCTAAAAGTCTGACGGATTTCTAACTGTTCTAAAATTTACTGTGAAATTTGTTTCTATTTTTATTATGTAAAGAATAATAGGATATAAATAATTGAGATGGTTAGAATAACATGCTGACCAGACATAGCCTTAATGTGTAGCTTAGGTATGAACAAAAAAGAATATTGGGCTTGCAAGTCCAGCTTGCATTAGTTCATTAGTTCGGTAATTTGCTTAGATTAGTCACATTTGATGGTTCACTTGCAAGTCATAAAAGCCAAATATTCAGCTACTCACTGGCACCATGCCTTGCGTGGTGCCAAATAAACTAGTATATATATATATATATATATATATATATATATATATATATTGATGTCATATGACATATTGGCCTTATCGGGTAAAATCTCATGCAAGAAACCGAACAAACATGCGCCGAATAGATTATAACCGAACAACAATGCATCGAACAGATTATAACCGAAAAACAATATACCGAACAGATTATAGCTGAACGGCTGGCAAACCCTGCTCGGTATTTTGGTCAAAGATTAGCAGAAGACCCATATGTAAACAACAGATTAACCGGCGGAGATAAACGTGCATTAGTGGGGTGCGGATTTCTCGGACACACTCGCTACATTCGCGCCACTATCAAAGAAGATCTGATCCTAGCTTTCTCGCCAAGTGTCTGTTCGATCATCTCTTGTTATTTTTCCAGATATTCTTGAGTGTTGATTTTTCATTTAGTTGTGTCAAAACCTGTAACAAATAAAAAGAGTGACTAGTACAAATTATACTGGACTTGGGTCCCGTCGTTTTTTCCTCAATTCGAGGGTTTTCCACGTAAAAAATCTTGGTGTTTCTCTTTTATTTTCCGCGAACTCTTAAATCTACCGAACCCAAAAAAAATCGAATCACATCATTGGCGCCGTCTGTGGGAACGTTTTTAGAGCAAAGACGTTGAAGTAAGAACATTTTTCATCATGCAAAGAGTTCAAGGAAAAATGGTTAAGAGTAAGGGCCGTGGACAAACTTCGAGGGGGAATATACCGAGCCCCCCTCCCTATTCGTTCCCGGCACAGGAAGAGGATGAAGAGGTCGGGTCATCTCAAAATGTTCCCCGGGCATTTCCTACTGGGGGAATGCCCATGGAACAGTTAACTGAGGTAATCACCAGAACTGTGGGAGAAGTCATGAAGCAGTTTATGACTCCGCCCCAGCCAGAGAAAACCGAGGAAGATGAAGAAGATCTAGCCTCTTCAAAGGAGCCAAAGGAAAGTGCGAAGGAGATAAAAGATCCCTCTAGTCATATGGGAGAGGAAGTTGACAAAGCTTTGCACCACCAGATGGAGGACTTAAAAGACGACTTGGAGCTGATGCGTAACAAAATGGAGGGGCGTATATATCCAGCACGAAGGGGGACCCATTTGCTCCCGAAGTTATCAATGATACCCTACCATCCAATTTCCGAACTTTGAATGTTGGGAATTACGATGGTGGCACAGATCCTGAGGAATACTTGTCCCGATTTGAGAACGCTTCACTCCTTCATCAACTTACTGACGAAGTGAAGTGTAGAGTATTTTTGACAACTCTTGCTGGAGCTGCACAATCTTGGTTTAATCAGCTGCCATTGGGCATCATAGATTCTTTCTCCAAATTCAGCTCACTAATCCTTCATCAGTTTGCAAGCAGTAGAAGTTGCAAGAGAACCGCCATTAGTCTGTTCGGACTCAATAGAGAAGGAATCTCTTCGGGATTTTCTGAAGAAATTCAATCAAGCGTGCATGGATGTCCCTCACGTTACTTCAGAAATACTGATCAGCGCTTTTAGTCAGGGGCTGAGAGAAGGAGACCTGTTCAGGTCTTTAGCGAAGAAGTCGCCTTCAGATTATGACAAACTACTGGGGAGAGCTTCTAAATATATTAATTTAGAAGAAGCCCAAAAGATGAAGCAGAGGAGAGATGCAAAAACTGGTGCTGAACTCAATAGGAGGGATAAGCAAGTGGAACAACCCAAGAGGAACTTTGATCAATATCTTCCGATGAGGTCTCATCGGGAAGTAGCCATAAATCAAATGATGCGAAAAGGGGAGGGCCATTCCGAGGAGAATATTTTCGAGGACGAGGAACTGGTAGATTTGGGGGAAGGCAAGGACCCCACGATGGGCCGATTGGTAATAATCCCTTCCCTCGGAATAATGCCAATCCGGGAAGGAGGGCACCTCAGCCAGTACCGTGGGCAGTTCGAGGAGGAAGGCCAGAAGAAGATAGTCAAACCGTCGGAGAGGTGGCCTTAAATAATGTTCCTAATGAACTGTACATATGATCTCTATGGGAATGGCAGGTGGGGATTCTAACCGAGCAAGAAAAAGTCATGTCCGAAAGCTCCAAGTACCATCCATCGACCCAGATTACACACCAGAAGGCCCTTCTATAGCTTTCGGACCCGAAGATTTGCGAGGGATTCACTTCCCCCATGAAGATGCATTGGTTATCTCTACCACGATAGCCAATTACAACGTACAGAGAATTTTCGTAGACACGGGGTAGCGAGCTTGTTCGGAATTTTAATGATTTACTCGTGGGATCGGGATGTTTGGTCCACGTTTACATATAAAATTGCCTAAGTGATTATGCTCGGGGTAGAGCTTGTTCAGAATTTTAATGATTTACTCATGGGATCGGGATGTTTGGTACACGTTTAAACATAAAATTGCCTAAGTGATTATGCTCGGGGTAGCGAGCTTGTTCGGGATTTTAATGATTTACTCGTAGGATCGGGATGTTTAGTCCACGTTTAAACATAAAATTGCCTAAGTGATTATGCTCGGGGTAGCGAGCTTGTTCGGGATTTTAATGATTTACTCGTGGGATCGGGATGTTTGGTCCACGTTTAAACATAAATTGCCGAGCTTGTTCGGGATTTTAATGATTTACTCGTGGGATCGGGATGTTTGGTCCACGTTTAAAAATAAAATTGCCTAAGTGATTATGCTCGGGGTAGCGAGCTTGTTCGAGATTTTAATGATTTACTCGTGGGATCGGGATGTTTGGTCCATGTTTAAACATAAAATTGTCTAAGTGATTATGCTCGGGGTAGCGAGCTTGTTCAAGATTTTAATGATTTACTCGTAGGATCGGGATGTTTGGTCCACGTTGAAACATAAAGTTGCCTAAGTGATTATGCTCGGGGTAGCGAGCTTGTTCGGGATTTTAATGATTTACTCGTGGGATCGGGATGTTTAAGTGATTATGCTCGGGGTAGCGAGCCTGTTCGGTTTATTCGTGGGACCGGGATGTTTGGTCCACGTTTAAACTTGAAATACCATGATTTATTCGTAGGATCGGGATGTTTGGTCCACGTTTAAACTTGAAATTACCATGATTTACTCGTGGGATCGGGATGTTTGGTCCACTTTCTAAACTTAAATTTGTACAAGTGTTGGGGATTGAGATTTTGAACAGCAAAATGGATAAAGCCATTGTTATTCAATCAAGGAGATATTACATCGGAACAAAAGCAAGAAAAGAAAAATAACATCCTTAATCTATGGTTGAAAGAATTCCTCAGGAAGGCTTCCAAAGCAGCTTCAACATCAAGAAAATCCTTCGGAATCCCTTCAGGAGGGTAACCCTTTGCCTCAAATTGGCGGACACAGGCCCCAAACCCATGATCAAAAAATTTTGTTGCACGGTCCACCACCATGTCACTGAACTCTGAGGACTTCAAAAAGTCAGCCTTCTTTCCAAGCCAAAACTCCTCCATCTGAACACCTAGCGAAGATTTCTCCTGGGCGAGTTGTTCGAAAATGAATTTGTATTGCTCCGATAAAGTCTTATTGACCTCATCTACTTCATCCGACCTCTTGCGCTCTCTCTCAAGGGCAGCCTACGCCTCATCCCGAGCGGCCATCATTGCAGAATACCGATCTTCCAGTGGCTTTATGGACTTCTTTAAATTATCGCCCATATTTTCAAGTTGCTTGATTTGCTTTTGGCGATTAGCATCTGCTGATCAAACCGAATGGAATCGAGTGAGAAGTTCATCCGCCATCATGTGGGCCTGCGTAAGAACGCAAGAAATGAGTATACCGAAGATAAAGACTTTGAAAATTATCAATAAAGAATAAGTACCTGGGTGAAGGAAGTGGCGAATTCATTCACCAAATTACTGAAGGCCAACTCCCCGAGTTATTTGCGGTCGGCGGAGTTAGGAGAATGACAGAGGATGGATTGGAAGTCTTGGAGCCTGGTTTCTTTAGGAGGGGGACATTGGGAGAATATGTCCAGGTGGGAATGTAGTATCTCAAGGTGGGTCGAGAAGCGCTCGGACCACCCGGAGCAGGTTGAGAAGAAACTCGGGGTACAGGGGGAATGAGGGAAGAAGAGGTTTTCTTAGGGGGGTTCAAGGAAGAACTCTGGCCCTCGGGAATGGCCCTTTTTCGAGGGCGAAGTGACAAGGCCTCCTCAGGAGAAGTCCTCTCGTCGGGTGGAGAGGTAGGTTCAACAGATGGAGGATAGGCTGGAGTAACAGCAGATTCGGAAGACTGGCCTTTCTGATACTTGGCTTTCAGCTTCTCGGCCATCTTAGCTTTCATCATTTTTGTTTCTGAAAATAATAAGCAAAGATTAGTCCGAGTATAACAATCAGAATATATAAGCATGTGAGAGTGCTCACAAACACTCACCGAGGGGCATCTTCAAAGATTCACCCTTCGGGCTCAGCTGGAACAAGTACAACAGTCCGTTGTCAATCAGCTCCTCTAGGTTAAAACATTGATCGCCAAGCTTACGATGACCCGTTAGATACGATTCCTTCTCAAGGTATCCCTTGATCGATTTGCCCTTCGGGAGGTCTTCCCTCCATGTCATGGGACAATCCCAAGGCTGGAGTGGACGAGCAAAGAAATAGAACCTCTTCCAATTCTTGATCGACGATGGGTAATTCTTGAGGAAACCAACCCCTGTTCGAGAAGAAAAGTAAAAAAGCTCGATCTCTTTCTTATTCAGTTGGAAGAAGCAATGGAAGAGTTCGGGAGTAGGAGTGAAACCCAAAAAAGAAAGAACTATAAAGAAACCCGCTAACAGTCTATAACTGTTGGGGAACAGTTGGCTGAGAGAAACAGAAAAATAAGAGGCCACTTCAACAAAAAAGGAGGGGGACAGAAAAACGAAGAGCTCCTCGGAGTTGGTCTAAATAGAAAGGAAAATAACCCTGAGAGGGCAAGTGAAGACGAGATCCTGAAGGGGGGGGCAATAATAGAAGTCCCCTCAGAAATCTCCCACCTCGTACGAATATTAGATAAATGCTGGTCCGATCTAACCCCTGTTTCAAAAATTTTGAACCAAGGGACTTTGGCATTCACCAAGTCTTGTTCCGTAGCAACTCGTTGCTCTTCTTTACGAGCAGCTGAAGCAGATGAAGAGCTTAGAGTCTCCTCGCTATCGGAGGAGGATGACGGTCGAGGAGAAGGGGTATTGACACCCCTCTCATCGTACGCATCTATCACCCTCAAGGAGGAATCATCTGAAGAAGAGGCCATACTTGATAGATAGAAGCTGGAGAGGATTGAAGATAAATTGCTCGGTCGTCTAAACGCTAGCTCGGAAGCAGAATCCAGCAAAGTGAAGTAAATGAAGGGAATGGTGGAGTATTTATAGATAGGGACCACGTGAACAGTCGTTAAATCCACACCAATCCAAAATAAGTTGAATGGACGGCTACGAATATGCCTCGAGAAACGAAACATCGCACGTCGTTTGAAACGTTTGAGCGGGAAAAAAGAGTGGCAAAACCCGAGCAGGTCAAGATTTGGATTTTACCCGAAGACAATAAAACAAGACTTCAATACGCTCGTCTTGATTTACTTCAGGGGGTGAGGTGATGTCATATGACATATTGGCCTTCTCGGGTAAAATCCCCTGTAAGAAACCGAACAAACAAGCACCGAACAGATTATAACCGAACAACAATGCACCGAACATATTATAACCGAACAACAATACACCGAACAGATTATAGCTGAACGGCTGGCAAACCCTGCTCGGTATTTTGGTCAAATATTAGCAGAAGACCCGACTGTAAACAACTGATTAACCGGCGTAGAAAAATGTGCATTAGTGGGATGCGGATCTCTCGGACACACTCGCTACATTAGCGCCACTATCAAAGAAGATCTTATCCTAGCTTTCCCGCAAAGTAATCACAAGGATCGAGCCTATAAATAGAGGCGGGGAACCTCATTACAGGGATTGGACTTTTTTAGGAAAAGAGGACTCCGAAGAGAACATTATATTGTCTGTTCGGTCATCTCTTGTTATTTTTCCAGATATTCTTGAGTGTTGATTTTTCATTTAGATATTGTGTCAAGTCATGTAACAAATAAAAAGAGTGACTAGTACAAATTATATTGGACTTGGGTCCCGTGGTTTTTTCCTCAATTCGAGGGTTTTCCACGTAGAAAAATCTTGGTGTTTTTCTTTTATTTTTCGTAAACACTTATCGAACCCGAAAAAAATCGAATCACATCATATATATATATATATATATATATATATATATATATATATATATAGAGAGAGAGAGAGAGAGAGAGAGAGAGAGAAGTATATGAAAGTAAAATTCATTTTTCACTTGTGAAAGAAAATCAAATATTATATGTTAAATCCGAGAGGCAAATGAACCTTAACCCTCATTTGCTTGGAAATATTGAGTTGATAAATTCTTCAAAGATTATTGTGTTTATATAATTTCAATGGGTGTCTTTATATAATTTAAATGGGTTAGAAACCACTAATACCCAACCGATATAATAATCAAGGGCTTTGATATGCAATCCATTATATCGGGCAGTGCTATGTGTGGGTAACAACCCTTGAATGAGAAGTAGCAATCCTTGAATGAGAACATTGATGTAAATATTCATATCAAATGGTTGATATGTCCCTAAGAGTTGTGTCTTTTTGGGCAGCATCAACCAAACCTCGCGACTGATAAGAAAAACCATTAATCCATGAAATTTACTATATATATCAAGAAGCAGACTAAACATGAAATGTTTTTTAGATTCACGGCTTCTGATTTGTTCAAATTCGACCTTCATATACTTTTTTAAACTTAATTATTTTTACAACTAAAAATCAAATCATAACTTGAATCTTAACAGAGTTCTGTGAAAGCTTAATTACGTAAAATCTTGAAATCTTGCAGTAGATTACCAAACTTAAAAGTTGTGTTGTTCATCATTTTCTATTTCTTCTTCGTTTTTATCTGGGGAGACGATGTAAGGGGTGAGTATTTGGGAAAATACTCAGCAAGCGAGGGTCAATCGAATATACCAAAAACTCATACTTATATATGCAAATTTCGCAACAGATATCAAAACATAAACTGATATGAACAAATACATTTAGCTTAACAGAATTTCATTCCTCAGAGCCAAACAGAATATATATCATAACACATATCATATACTAATCAGATGATGTGGCTCCTGCGGATTCAAGAGGTGGCTCACGTACGTGTAGCACTTTGCCCCACAGGTTCAAGACGTGGCTCACTTGCACGTAGCACGTTCTCCACATAACACTTATCTCCCGATATTCATATTTTCATGTCATCATAATTTTAAAATAATTCATATATTCGATTTAATTTTCCAAGCATACTTACGTTTTCAAAACTAAAGAATAATATAACAAAAGTCACTTACAGTGTTTGGTTGATCCCTTAAAATTGATTGAACTGATTTGGTTTGCAATAGACTATCAAGATTATTTTATCTTTACCAAAACAACGTACTAGAATGAAATGGTTTATAGAACAAAATAATTGACGAGACCAATTTGATCATAAAATAGACTGAAACAGGTTTTTATTAAAGGGTTATCACTTACATTAAACTTCTTCGGTATTTATAGAAGAGTTCTCTAGAAAACTTTTCTTTCACGTCTTTAATGCAAGGTGTTCAGCACATTAAATTTGAAATTACAACACATAAATTTTGAATATATGAATTTGATTAGTTTGTATTAAATGTTGTTGTCGGGTTCATGCAAAAAATGTGCACATCAACTTTAAAATTATTGTTATGATAATTGCATATGTAGTTGCATGTTGCATGTATTAAATTTTCTTAGTCGGATATTTGTCCGAGTAGGACAGGGGTGATGTGTTCTGTTTGGCTATGAGGAACGAAATTTTGTTAAGTTAAATGTACTTGTTCATATCAGTTTATGTTTCGATATCTGTTGTGAAATTTGCATATATAAGTATGAGTTTTTGGCATATTCTATTGGCCCCTGCTTGCTGGGTATTTTCCCAAATACTCACCTCTTACACCCTCTCCCTAGGTAAGAACGAAGATGTAAGTTCTTGCTACCTTAACCTGCTATTAGTGCATTATTGGGGTCATAATCCCGCTATTAGTGCATATTAGTGCATATTAGTGCATACATGCATGTCATTAGGGAATTCTTATACATGCTTCTATAGCAAGGCATGGTGTCTATAAAATTTTTGACATTAATCCGCTCCTCACTCAATTCCCAATATAATTGAACTAGCACAAGTATACATTATACTATGCACCAATCTCACATTCTCAATTCATAATGCAATTCCCCTTAATTAATTGCATGCAAAACATAAATGAAAAGAGAAATCTGGCAACCCTTATACAAACCATATACACATATCATAATGCTCACAGACAAGCATTGAATAAGTAAATGTATATTTATTGTATAATCATGTTACCCAGTACCAATATTGGTACCTCGGTCCCGGGAACATTCCCAATCAATAGCTCGAACTCATCTCCAAAGACAATGTTGTACATGTTCTACCTGTTTCAACAGAAACAACCCCACACGGGGAGAGCATACCGATCACACAATCTCAATAACATCAATCTCACAATTCATAATTTATAGAATATAAAGCTGTAAATTTAAAAGATACTCCCTGTATAGTACCATCACCATATGAGATCTCACATGTTGTTCATGTTCTCACAATATCATTTAATCATTACATTTATACACATGCTCCATCCGTCCATTCCATAGTCAATTATAGCTAAATCATTATAATAATGATTTACAGAAATCTAATATATTTCAATTAATGATTTCACCATCTCATCACATCGTATCACATCACTCGCTCAACAGTGGCGGCATTCTAACCTCTCGGACGCTCAACAGCGGAGGCATCATAACCAATTCTCGCTCAACAGCGACAACATTATACTCATTGCTCGCTCAATAGCGGCATCACCACGATTCTTAACGCATATCAATTGATTGCATCAACAATATATTATTCATAAACATGACAATAATATATCTAACTATGCCCGTACGTTACACGTACCTTATAATCCAATAGTAAGAGCCAATCAGAGATCCAATGAATTATTCGATATACACAGTTAATTATTCACAATCAATTACGTGCACAAAATCACATACTCGAACACGTACTCAACCTCCATATGCATCATCCTATCATGATGATTAATCACAAACACAGAACTCTGTGTACTACTCAAGACATCCCATTTTACTCTACGTTCAATGAGTTATCGATTAACCCAAATAAGTAGTACATCATACTAAAGTTCAACTCATGTCATTCCATTTTAAAGTGTAATATTTTCATTGGAATGTAGACATCAACAAGAAAATCTACTATACATACCCCAAATCCAAAATCCCAACATTTTTACAAAATTTGAAAAAAAACAAAGAACCATGAACCGCGATAGATCGTCGTCTCACCGCGATCGATCGCGCAAACCCACTGCTTTTGGGGTCAGGTTTTATCAAAAGGGGGACGTGGGGAGTGTAGTCTCAGGTTGGTATGTGTTATCTCGAGGTGGGCCGAGGAGTGCTCGGATCACCAGGAGTAGGTTGAGAAGAGGCGAGGTATGGAGGAAATAGTTGAAGAAGAAGCTTTTTTTTTTTGGGGGGTAGGGGTGGGGGGTGTTGAAGACGAACCCTGGCCCTCGGGAGTTGTCCTTTTTTGAGGTCGGTGAGCCAGGGACTCCTCTTCCTCATGTGGACCCACTATGTCAATGATCGGGGATACTGGAGGAGCAAGGGTAAGTTCAATGGATGGAGGTGGAGGAAGAAGAGCAGTGGATCCCGATGCATGCCCTGTAGCTTGTCATTTCTTGGACTTAGCTTTCAAGTTCTTGGCTATCCTAACCTTCATCATTTTTGTCTCTGTAAAGAACAACCAGATGTTAGTCTGAGCAGGTTAATCAAAATATACAAACAAGTAAGAGTGCTCAGAAACACTCACCGAGGGGCATCTTCAAGGATGCACCCTTTGGGCTCAGCAAGAACAAGTATAGCAGTCCATCGTCAATCAGCTCCGCCAGATTATAGCACTGATCACCAAGTTTACGACGAACCGACAGATACGGTTCCTTCTCAAAGTGCCCCTTGATTGATTTGCCTTTCGGGAGGTTTTCTCACCACTCCATAGGACAATCCCAAGGCTGGAGTGGACGAGCAAAAAAGTAGAATTTTTTCCAATATTTTATTGACGAGGGGTAGTTCTTGAGGAAACCAACCCCCGTTCGGGAAGAAAAATAAAAAATCCCAATCTCTTTCTTATTCAACTAAAAAAACAATGAAATAGTTCAGGGGTAGGGGTAGAACCTAGAAAGGAAAGCACTATGAAGAAGCCCGCCAACAGTCTATAACTGTTGGGGAATAATTGACTGAGGGAGATGGCAAAATAAGAGGCCACTTCAACAAAAAGGGGGTCGGGGGACAAGAAAGCGAAGGCCCCTTTCGGAGTTGATTTAAATAGAAGGGAAAATAGCCCTTAGGGGGCAGATGATGACGATATTCTGAAGGAGGAGCAATAATAGAAGTCCTCTTAGAAATCTCCCATTTGGTACGAATGCTGGCTAGATACTGATCCGTCTGTAACATCCCGCTCTTCCTCTTCGCGAGCAGATGAAGAACTTAGAGTCTCTTCGCTATCCGATGAGGATGAAGGCATAGGAGGAACAGTGGTAACTCTTTCCTCAGTTTGGGTGTCGTACATCTCTATTTCCCTCAAGTAAGAATCATCCGAAGAGGAAGTCATACTTGGTAGGTAAATGCTTGAAAAGCCTGAAGATCAGTTGCTCGATCGTTTGATGCTAGCTCGGAAGCAGAATGAAGCAAAGTAAAACAAATTAGGGGGAGTGACGGGAGTATAGGGGACCATGTGAACGGTTGTTAAATCCATGCCGTCCAAAATAAGTTGAATGGACGGGCGCAGATGTGCCTCGGGAAACGAAACGTCGCGCGGCATTTTGAAAACTTGGGGCGGGAAAAAAGAGCGGCAAAAACCCCCCAGTAGCTCAAATCAGGATTTTACCCGAAGACGATAAAGCAAGACTTCAATATTCTCGTCTTGCTTTACTTCAGGGGGTGAGGTGATGCCATATGACATATCGGTTTTCTCGGATAAACTCCCCCGTAAATATCGAACATAAATATCCCGAGGACATAATCTCGAACACATGGTACCTGGACACTATTAAACCGTACTCGGAATATTGGTCAAAGAATATCGGAAGACCCAGGCGTAACCAACAAATCAACCGGTGGAGATAAACATGCAATAATGGAGTGCGGATTTCTCTGACAAGCTGGCCCCAATAACGCCACGATCAGAGGAGGTCGTGTTCCGGATTTTCCGCGAGTTAACCACCGGGATCAGCCCTATCAATACACACTCGTGGTCTCATTATAGGGGTTGGACTTTTTAGGCAAGAAAAGACTCCGAAGAGAGCATTTTAAATCTGTTCGGTCATTTCCCGTATTCATTTCTGATATTCTTGTTTAGGAGTTTGTTATTCTTGTTTTGTGTCAGAGTCCTATAAGAAATCCATTTTTTATAGTAAAGAATTTATACTGGACAAAGTCCCATGGTTTTTCCTTCATTCTTGAGGGTTTTCCACGTAAAAAATTGTGTTGTCTTTGTTTTTCCGCAAACACTTAGTTCCATCGAACACAAGGAATAATGAACCGCATCAATATCTTTATTCTAATTTTATTAAATATATTTTACATAATTTTGTTTTCCAGAGTGGTTTTTTATTATTTCCTAAATAGAAAATTTCCAATATCAGGATTTAATATTAGTAGGTATGGTGTTGAATGGTGTTATAATTTTTGTCTTATCCTGTACCAAGTCGATTTTTGTCTTATCTTGTACCAAGTCGGCCCTCTCGTACATTATAACATGATGATGATCTCGACACAACAAAATTAATGCATTAATTGGGAATAAACCATTAATACACTCGGAGACGGAGTCAGAAAAACTTTTTTGGGGGCGAATATTTTATTTTATAATATTTAAGGGTTAAAAAAAATTTGGGGTGCAAAATTTTTTTTTAAAAATAAGAATAATTTTTCTCATTAAAAAAACAAATTTTTTTTGCCCGCCCCTTAGGTCCACCCTAGAATACACCAAGATTGAAATGACTCCAAGTTCTTGGTCAATCAATGCCAAGGCTCTCAATTTATAGAGAAAAATAGTAATAAATCGTTTCTGTGACTTTTAAAGTACAACGAATAATCTAAACATAATGGTTTTTTATTATTTTTTAATTTTTTTTTCACTGGTCCGTTCCAGTTCCCAACCGGGTTTGAACCGATCCGATTCGGATAGGTTCTGGATCGGACCTTTAATCTGGGCCGGATTACACGGATCCATTTCCGAACTGAATTGAACCTGTTCGGTTTTGGGGCAGATCGCGGTGATCCAACTAGTTAAGTAGGCTGAGGTGATAGTCTATAAATTTAGTCTTTACAATCGAAAATTCTAATGGTCATATATCAAGAGGTTAAGATAGTATAAGACGCTCTCTCTCGATTCATAATTATTAGACAATTTTTATCAATACAATTATAAACCAATTTCAAAAGTGAATCCAACTGCCACATCAATAACATTTGCAATTATTTCATTCAATAATTTCAAATCATTATTAGTGCAAAAAACCCATTCAACATTTAGAACATTATAAAAGTGTTCAGTAAATCTATGACCACTATTATAATATTATAATATGGGGTCCCTCTTATATTAGGATAAATTCTAATATGGTCAATAATACAGAAAATATAAGCTCTATAAAATTTTGGGGCCCCTTCTCTACAATAATTTTCATAACATCTTTTAATAACTGTATCTAATTATATATTTAAGATTTATCCGAATACAGTATGTAATGGTCTATTTTCTATTATTTCTAATTCCTTATATACAAGCAGACACATGTACAGTTTTTTATCCGATATTTCGGTATGACAGAAGTATTTGTAATTATTTATTATGAAAGTGGTCTATTAATTCCTACACACTTTCACAATCTTTTTGTCTAAAGTTTTACCTTGTATCTGACTATCTGTAGTATTCCAATGCAGCCAACATTCAATTACTAAATTAATTTTCCACGCTTCCAAGATCTCACAACAAGATATTGATTATTTTCTTGTTCGATGGCCTAATTTGAAAAATAACATTAGTATTGTGACCAGTGTTTTGAAAATAGGTCCGAACCGGCCGGTTCAACCGGTTTAACCTGTAACCAGTGCTTGATTCGGTCCGGTTGACCCTTCAAAACCACCATGATAAAAAACCAGTGGGAACCGGATTAAACCGGTAAAAACCGGTTCAACTAGTGAACCGATTGACTGGTTGAACCAGTATGTTCATTAATTTTTCTTTCCTTTTTAAAATTTTAATTCTTTTTATTCTTTTAAAAAATTATAAATCAAATTTGTAGAACAAAATATATTATATATAATTTTATTGTTATTGAAATGATTATAAAATAATAATTTATGCGTGTTTTTATAAAAAAATTCATATAATTCAATAAATATGTCTTGTATATTATATATAAATATGCTTAGTTTCTCGTAAATTACAATATATGTGAATAATTTCATTTTAAATATTTTATTATAATTTTGGGATATTAATCTTTTTTGGCATTATTTGTTATTTTTTAGATGTTTTATTATTATTATTATTATTTTATGTTAGACATTTAATTCTATCTGATTTTTGAAGTTTGAGATATTATGTTGGTGTAACGATATTTTTTTATTGTGAACAACTTGAAACTATAGTAAAATATATGGTATATATATTTTACAAACTTAAAATAGATATTACATAATGGTGACGTCATCATCGGGGTGAATCAATGGTTCAACCGATTGAACCTGTAACCAGTAAAGGCACTGATTTCATGTTCGGTCCGATTTTGAAAACACTGATTGTGACTATTTTTAAAGGGTACAATTGATTTTTTAATGTAATTTCAAAACACGCGCAATATATGGTGCGTGTAACACAAATCATACTTAAGGAGTGTTTTACAGCTATTTCAGACCACACGAAGGTATATCGTATATTTTCAAATCATAATAGGATAAACTATTTAGTTTCAAAATTAGATGACTTCCGTTCTGAAATCAAAGATCAGGCTCCAATAAAACAATTTTGACATGGTCAACTGTTGACTAGTCTAATTAATTCATTAATCTCGTTTAATCCAATTGGAATCTCTGAATCGTATATTAATAATAATATAATTCAAATTACTGTTCTAATATAACACACAACCGACCAGTGGAATGACCAAAGTGCCCTAACTGTATATTCAGAACTACTCATCTTCTATTTGACAGTTATATCTTATGTAATCGCATGACGCATCGAACCATTAATTCAACAGTGATGTTAGAGTTGGTGGAGTATGATGAGTTTAGGATCGTAAGATCATAAGTTTGATTCTTCTGCCAGCACTTCTCGGTCTGAGCATATCGCTCCCGACTTATCTAATACGATTTACCTGATTGACGTGGATTGCATACTACTGCATAAGCCCAGGGTTTATCAAGTGAGATTATAATCACACCGACTATGAATACATGTTTTCATTATGTTACTTTAATTTCCAAAAAACCAAGAGACTAATAGCATGATCGAACCAATTGGTGTTTCAAAAACTTCTAGTTAGTTTCATTATCCGGTAGGCGAATTCTTAGGGTACCTCATGGGGTAAATTTATAGCCTGAATTGATTCAACACATACCCCAAATGTCGGGTCAAAAAACTATCTGCCGTAGATTTACCTAATGGATAGCATAGAAGTGACCCCAGTTGGCGTTAAGGTGTAACGTACGATAATCAAGTCTAATCAAATTAGTATGGTCAAGTTCTAATTTCATATGGTCTAGTTTCATACATTTAAATGCATTGTTAATTTTATTATGAAGCCAAAGATAAACTTCAATAAAATTGAGATGCTCTTGTCAAAGTAAACAATTCATTCGTATTTAATTACCAATGGTGGACAGTGATTCTTTAGATTGAATTATCAACCGAATCTTTTGTTTCTTGACTTAAACATTAGATTTATAATAAATTAATAATGAGGGGTAAAGTTTAAAAGAAAAAAGATCTAATAGAACGTGGATTTTTCCAAGATTAGTCAAAAACTTTTAGGACGAATATAATAGAATTTCATGAAAATTGTTTTTAATAAAAAATAGTCATGTATAAATATTTTTAATAAATTTAGTTCTACATAAATTATTTTTTAATTGAGATCACTTTTGATTTTAAGCAAAATGGTTGTGACCAGTATTGATTAAAAACAAAATATTTGAACTATTTTTATTGAAAACAATTTGCATGATATTTTATTTGATTACTCATAAAAATTTGGATACGACAAAAACTCTTATTCAATGAGATCATTTTTTTTTAATAACACACGTTCAAGTCTGAATCGATATTTTTTTTTTTTTTTTTTTTGAGATAAAAGAGGATACATTAACTACGATAAACCGAAGCAGCATATCACACAATAGTTTGAAATCTTCCAAGACACCTACTATCACAAATATTGGGCTTTCAACACGAAACCTCCATAACTCAAAATATTTCTTGGATTACACAAAAATAACCAAAAAGATTTTAAATGAACATTCAATTTATTGTAGTGAATGTAATATAGTGGAAGAACTGGGAAAATAATTTTAGAAGACTAACCCGGATCCAGCAAATTTCTTTTCACTAATTTCATCAAGCTTATCGACCATTTGGTTCGTCAAATAGTTCTTCCAATCCCCATTCTCACCTCGACGAAAAAACAATTTATTTTCCTCACCAGATGACAGTTTCCCTTTTTGATTAATTTCACGACCGCTCAAACTCGCAAAGCTGCACGTTTTTGAGATTTCTTCCACCATCCCTAATCTCTCTTCCTCTGCAGAAAATGGACATTCTAGAAACTCGGCCAACCGACGCAGATAGAACTCGGGATCCTTTTTCAAATCCTCGAATTTCAAGAAAAATATCTTGTCTGAATTTTCCTTGCTTTGATTCCAATAGTCGAGGACATGATCCCAAAAAGGTCCGAAAAGGTTCACCCCATTGCAAAAAAGTTCGAAAACATGTGCAAGAGAATTAGTTCCCATTTCTTGCAACCTTAATCCGTTGGTAAAATGCCAAAATGACACGAGAACATCCTTTGGATTCCTACATAAATACACTATCTTGCATGCACGGGTCTTGCGTACAGATTCCGGCAGAGAAAAGTAAGGCATGTGAGTCGAAAACAAGCGTGGGGAAGAGAAGGTTTCAATGTCCGGTATTTGATTATCAACATAGAGTTTGATTTCTACGAATGGAACAAGATCATGAGGATTGGTATTGATCAAAGGGTGATCTTTTGAATTCGGGGGATATTTATTTCGATTTATTAAGCTAAATATGATTGCTTTTAACCATGTAGTGCCTGATTTTGGAGAGGAAACAAGAAAAATATCAGAATCTTGAGCTTGAAAATGTTTTTGAAAAGATATAGCAGCTTGAAGGTACTTGGGAGAGTACCAAAAACCTTGGTATTGGTAGAGATAGGGTATAACCATCCCTTTTTCTTTAGGTAAATTTGAGATGAAGGATCGGAATTCTTGGAATTTTTCCTGTTCTTGTAGTAAATATTCTGGAAGGGGAGAAAAGATTTCATTCGACATTTGTTGGTTAGTATTCTCTTTTTGGCTCTAGTGAAGTACTTTTTGGAATTCTAGGGTTTGATAGAAACTATTTGGCAATAATACGCATTACTCTTCAAGTGGATTCATCAAAGATTATTGTGGCTATAGAGAAATATTTACTAATCCTGACCTTAAATATAGTTGTCTGAAAGTGGTTGCTTGACTCCTGTGACGCACAGTGCCACCGACATGAAAATTGTTGGTTGTAGCTGGAGCCATTAAATGCACCATTAAATCTGTTGGATTGGTAGCTTTCAATCATTATTAAACATTATAGTTTAACGTTGTAAATTACCACCATTCTGCAAACTACCACAATATAGAATCTTAGGATATTTAATCGAATGGGTTGAAGTGATATCCATGTCGCATGTTGGTAAAAAAAATAAAGTTTAAAATGGTATTAGAGTTGGTCATCAGCACGAAACATCGGGAGATAAGTGCTATGCGGGGCAAAATGCTGTGTATTCGTGAGCCACCTTTTGAACATAAGCGGCAAACTGCTACATGACAGGGGCCACCTCTTGAACCTGAAGGGCAACATGTCACGTGCTTGGGAGCCATTCTTGAACCTGCGGGACAAAGTATTACATGTACGAAAGCCACCTCTTGAATCTGTAGGAGCCATCTCTAGATTCCCAGCGTTGGTGTATCGATAGATTAGGGAGCGACGAGAATGTTGCGTTCTGAATGAGGGGTGGTTGTAATACCCTTGTCCTTTGTCCCACATTTGTTGTGGATTGAAGTCTAAAATAGTTTATAATGACCTACAATAGATTATTGTAGCAACTTTGGTTAACCATTTTCGTAGAGCGATTACAGATACGAAGTAGGTGCTATAAGAACCCGTTGTACAATGATACTTAAGCAGATCTGGGCTCGGGGCATGAGAATTGACCCGATTCATTTTGATACCTATAAGAAAAATACAGACGCTTTCCATTTCAGGGGACAGTACCATGTTCTCCCTGGCCCATGTCCATCGATCTATACCCATTTGATGATCAACTTGTTCTCGTTTGTCCCCACTTTTGATACGCATAATCAACACCAACCTATTCAACCCTCAAACCGATGGCTTTTTGGTTCCTTTCATGATATTTGGTGACACGAAAGATGCAAAAATACAATTTATTACTCCGCGAGGACAACATTAACATTGACGTTTTAACTATCAATGATTTTATTTTTTCCCTGAATTATTACATTAGCTCAAACTCTTAATTATATTATTATTATAATGATATATTTCAATATTTTATGCACAAAAGAGTGCATACTTGTGTTAACAATAACTCTTCTTCAAATACGGTAAAAGCTTGATAATTAATACTCGATTAATTAATAATCCCGTTTAAATAATATTTTGGTGTATCCCATCTTGTGGACAACGTGTTAAATTAATAATTAGCTAAATTTATAAGGTCATGCATATACGATAATTCATATAGACCTCATGTAATATATAAATTAATAACTCCTTTATACATAGTATATTTATCATTAATGTACTAAGATTTCATAAAAATTGACTCAATCATTTATTTTTTATTGAAATTGATGTCACATTGAATCTCTTATCTGATTTTCTTAACATACTAAGAACTTATGATATGTTTCAATTCTCATAAAGCTCTCAATTATCTGTTCATTAGTCAATATCTCTGCAGTTATATTATTTTTTTCATGATAGTTCAAGAGATATTTAACATCCACTCCAATAAATTAATTAAGGATAATTATTGCATTAATTAATTTATAAAGTATTATTATTAATTTATCGATTATTTAAAATTCACTAATTAGTATGATTTTGACAATCCAAATATATTAATTTATAGAGGTTTAATTGTAATTCGATTATGTCATCCATAATTGTATTAAAAAAAGAACTAAATTAGAGGCTCTTGAAACAGGTTCGGAAATAGCTCATGGGTGGAGCCACAATTATCATTAGGGGGCGAATTTTTTTTTTAAAAAAATTAAGGATAATATGTTTTAAAAAAATCTATAACAAACAAAAAAATTTGGGGGTGCGGCTGCCAGAACCTTTGGTGCTTTTAAAAGTATTTAAATAATATATTTAAGAAATTTGGAGAAGCTATAAAAAACTGTCATCTCTTCTTTTTTCTCACTATCATCACTTTTCTTCCACCAATTCCTCCACCAATTTTGACATATTGTAAGGCCTATCTTTTAAATCAATCTTTAAATCATTTGAAAAACTGGGTTTGTAGATTTCTTTGACTTTACAACTTTTTATTTTAATTTTATGGATGATGCGATGTTGACAGATCAATGTGTCGAAATAATATTACGAATTGAGTAAGGGTTTTGTTAATGAATAATTATTGTTTTAAGGATATTGTTATGTACCTAATATATGGCCCATTATAGTGTCTAGGCCCAAGATATGGAATATTCTATATATAATGAGGAAGATATATAAAGTGAGGTGGTTTGTTGGGGGGAAATGTTATGTTTTGTGTAAGGTTGATACTAGCTTGAGCTAGGGTATACAGAGTGTTCCTCCGGGAGTTTATTTGTTTTTCTTTCATTTCAGCAACATATATTCTCCTTCCACTAATTCAAACATCGTTTGTTCTTATTGTTTTACTTTGCTTCCAGTAGTTTAATCGGACTGGATCCTAACAATTGGTCCTGCGTTCAAACCTAAGGATGTGGCTGGGCATACCCAAGTTCACAGTGTTAATCCCATAGAATGGATTTAGGCAGCGGAGCACTACTTTGAGCAAAATTCCACTCTATGGCAGGATCATTTGCAATTCGCTTTTATGTGCATGGGAGGAGGAGCTGATACTTGGTTCTATTGGCTAACACAGAGAAGTTTTGATCTGACTTGGGAACGGTTCACCCAGAAATTAATGTGGAAATTTGTAGTAACGAAGCAGCCAACGATGTGTGCTGCAGAGACGTCTACCATCACCGAAAATCTGGATATCATACAGCAGAATCTGCGGAGGCTGGAAACGAGGTGGGGAAGACCAACCGAGGCTGTCGTTTCAAGTGATGATAAAACTTCAGACAAAACCGAAACAGAGATCAACATTGCTAAAAAGGATAAAGTTGAAGAATAACGTATCAAATAGGAGTTGCAGAACGTCGAGTTGATTGATGAAGAAGATGAACAGATTGACAAAGAAATAGTTGAAGAAGAAATAGAAACTACTGATTCTGAAGATGTTATGTTCGTGGGAAAAGAGGAAAACCAGATTGGAGATGATTCAAAGCCTTTCGAATGGTTGAGCTCGAAGAAATGTTGGGAACATATCTGCATGCAATATTTGCTGCTGTGTGTGATGAAGATGAAGAAAAATCAATGGTTTACTCGCCGCTACATAGGCTGTCGATGAGGAAGAAGAAGAAAGCAGAAAATTACATTGGCTTGTTAGGATATAGGTGAATATCTAGGCTATATTATTCATTGGGCCCAAATTAATAACATGGGTCAACCAAATCAGGCCTTTATCTCTAAAATTGTATATGAGAAAATGATGGCCAGCAGGAATAAGTTGCACTGTGCGTCTCAAACCTTCAATCGCATAGATGGGGAACATTGTGCCAGAAGCAGGGGCGATCGGACAGTGGCCGGTGGAATGGCGGCGGCGGTGCACGGACATCAGAATGTTGGCGGCGTGAGTAGTGTAAACCCTAGGTTGTCAGAAATTGAATCAGATTTTGCTCAAGTTGTTGCTAGTGTTACTGGGATTTTTCTTGAGGGATCAATTGATGAATTTGGCATGGATTTAACCGGAAATGGCTTGGCACTTGTTCCTGTTTTGAAGCCTGTACGTAGATGAGATATAGGAGGCAAGGGTGGCCTGTGCACCGAGATCCAAACTCTTGTTTCAACAAGAAATAGTGCTTGTATTCGAATATTCTCGTTAGCTGAATCTCTATTGTGGTGGGTTGAGAGGCTTTTCTTCATTAATAGAGAGCAAGATCTGTCAACTATTTGTTTTGTGACTTTGGGCATCATGAAGTATCCTACTTACAACTGTAAAATCTCTGAACCAATCTTTTCAAATAGGGGTGACTTGCTTTCTTATGACAAGTCGATGGAAGTTGCACAAATCAGGGTCGAGTCAGTTGATGGGAATAAAACTGAGCTGGTTTTGAGATGCATAGAGATTTCTGTCTCAAATATATTAACTTCTTTTGAAGAAGACAAATATTCAAGTGATAAATCAATGGCTACTTTTGTATCACGCTATTTAGCCTCATGGACTTCATCTAAGGTGGTCTTAGTGAGTGTATCTTTTCTTGAGCGTGAAAAGAGGTATAATGATGCCATAACTTTACTCAGACGGCTGCTAAATACATTCATATCTGATGAAAGACGGGGATATTGGGTTCTAAGGCTTTCTATTGATTTGGAACATTTGAGATGTCTGGAAGAGAGTTTACAAACTGCAGAAGAATGTTTACTTGATCCATGGGTTCGTGCAGGTTCCAGAGTATCCCTACAAAGGCGGATAGTGCGGATAGGGAAACCACAAAGGTGCTGGAAAATTCCTAGTCATTCAAATTCAATTCAGAGGAAGATTGATGAGGTTCAAATTCAAGGAAGACCATTGAATTGTAAAGCCGGGATGAAGAGCATATTTTATATTGAAGATGGAGAGCAATGTGGAGTCAACCAGCTTGCTATACAATATTATGCAGGAGAAGGTGGTGGTTGGCATGGTGTCCATACAGAGAGTGGCATTTGGCTAACCATTTTTGGGATCCTACTGTGGGATATTATTTTCGTTGATTTGCCAAATGTCTTCCGCATAGTGCATGTACTAGACTCCAATAGAACTTCGGATAGAGGAAAAGAATTACTCAGCCTTGAGGACAAGACTGGTTTTCAAGAGGGCGACATTGTTATGTACCTAATATATGGCCATTATAGTGAATCTAGGCCCAAGATATTAAGTAATCTAGATATAATGGGGAAGATATATAACGTGGGGTAGTTTGTTAGGGGGAAAGGTTATGTTTTGTGTAAGGTTGATACTAGCTTGAACTAGGGTATACGGAGTGTTCCTCCGAGAGTTTATTTGTTTTTCTTCCATTTCAGCAACATATATTTTAATACAATTCATTCTGCTCATTCCACTAATTCAAACATTATGCGTTCTTAAAGTATGTTTTGCAATCATATGAATTAAGTTGGAACCAACTATATGGTATTGTTGATATATACTAGGAAGTCTACATGGTAGACCACATGGAAAAAACTTGCTATGGTATGATTTAGGGATGATTTATACCTAAGTATAAATGAACAAAATCAGATTCGAAACACATTGTGTCACCATTTGCACCTACAAGTCTCTCCCAATCTTTAGTTCCCTTGGCATGGTACTTGGAAGGTCAGCTTGTAATCAAGTTGTACACTTGGTTCTAAAGTGAAATCAAAGCTATTTGGTAAGAAGTATGTGTTCTTGAATCTTGTTTATGTGTTGGTTCAAGTGAAAACATGTGGATATCAAAGTTGATGTAATATGACAAGAATTGAAGCATGTCAATTGAAATTAAGGAAGCATACATGTATTGAATGTTGTAGGAATGATTTATGTTGCTTATATGATGTTTTGGAGTTATAAATGATGGGAAAAAGAGTAAACACTCAAGAATAGTCATGAAAGCGCCATATTCTGAAATGTTCAGGATCTGGCGATCAATCGCTAAACATGTAGCGATCGATCGCGTGATGCTAAGAACAAGAGAGGCGGTGTATTTAGCGATCGATCGCTGACTTGCTATCGATCGATGGCTAGGTGGCGATCGATCTCGAGGAGTATAGAGATTGATCGCGCCGAGGCAGAATATGAACATGAATTGAGGCGATCGATTGCTTGGCGATCAGCGATCGATCGCTAGGGATAATTTCTTGAATAATTATAATGCTTGCATTTCTGATCATGATGGTTGATTATCACATTGATTTATTGATACTCATATAATATCATCACATGAGACATGTCAAAGAGGAGGTTAAGCAGTAACTCCTAAGTTTCTATCTTTTGAACATGACGACAGGTACATGTCGACGTACGAAGTTGTAATCATTCTATATGATGATGAGATATTGTGTATTGGGATATGAGATTATTGTTGAGGCATGTGATTGGTGCTGTGAGGCACGATGCTGTTGAGGCATGTCATTGGTGCCTGTGAGGCACAATGCTGTTGAGGCATGTGCTTGGTGATGTGAGGCACGATGTTATTGATGCATACAATTGATGCCATGCTGCCATTGTTGGGCATGTTGTATATTGATGTTGTTGAGGCATATAGTTGATGGCATGAGAGGTATGCCATTGTTGGGCATGTGTTTTGGCTGTTATAACGTGTGAGGACGGTAATTTGATACGTGCTGCTAATATGAGACGTGAAGGCTAAGCCACTAACATATTAAGCTGAGAGGCATATCATATCGATCTCGTTATAACAGGATGTTAATGAAATAGGTGATGACATAGTTGGCCAATTGTATTATGTTGTATATTGTGGTTTGTGGTATGTACAGGGGGTATGTACATGAACTACCAGAAATGAGTATTACAAATGCATGAATTACAGGAAGTTGTTTATACCGTATTTATGCATTATATTGATGTTGGATTGTGAACATCATTCTTATATACTCATGTGTTGTGTGGTTGTCTGTAGGGAGTCATAGCTGGAGAAAGCCGGGATTGTGAGTCTACCTTCTGCTGCTAGGAGTTAAACTGATCGAGATTGGAAGAATTGTGACATGTAAATGATATACAAATTGTGAAGTATTTGAACAATGCAAGCGAAAGACATAGTGAAAAATCTTGATCAGTAGTGATAGGATCTTAATCCTGACAAGTAAAGAATGTGATTTACTTAATTGAACATATAATTGAGGATTAAGGTGACGAGGCCCCACATAGTGTTGGGATATGCCCTAAGACATATCATTAGATGATTGTTTATGACATACAATGTAACATGATTTTATGAATGTCACTTCATTATTATATATTATTCTTTTTAACTGTGCAATGTGAATTAATATATATGTTAATGTCCTTAGAATAATATTGTATTATTCTTAAAGATGTCCCTAGTCAAGTATTATCATGAAAGGGATAATGATAATACGTAGAGACTAGTATGTGTTGATCGATGAATTGTTCATTGATATGAGATATCAAATCAACATATGGGTACATGTTAGAGAACGATGTATTGGACAGACCCACCATGAGAATGCAACATGGATAGTTATATGATCGTCATATGCAATTCTCATAGTGATAATAATGTATGTAATCCTTACGACTTGTGATCATCAGAGATCCCAACATAAGGAGTTATGTATTTTGATATCGTCAAACGTTACCCGTAACAGGGTAAACTATAAAGGCGACTATTGGATACACTACGAATTATGTAGAGGGATGTTGACTGATCGAGATAGGATTTGTCCCTCCTATATAACAGGAGATGTGTTTGGCCCTTGATCAAGTGAGAACTAAAATGCATGGCCATGCTCGAATGAGTCGATATGAGATATCGAGCTTATTCGTTTATTCTAGTTCTACTTGGGGATCAAGAAATAAAGATTGGATATACGCGTATGACTATTCCATGACTCGTGTTCAATCTAAACACAAAGGACAAAGGGATTAAATTACATGGTTAATATTATCACAAGTTTTAAAGGTTATGTCGAGTCATTGACATTCTTGTAATTTGGGTAGCCTCGATGTGTTGCTAGACACCGCTCTTAGCTTGTAACGTAAAATGAGATTTTATGTCACTGCCAACATTACAAGATCCTATCGGGTCGCACAAAAGATTAAATCGATAAGGGAAATTAAATTCATTGGATGAATTAATTAATTAAGAAGAGTCTTAATTAAGTGATTAAAAGGTTTTAATTAAATCATGGGTTTGGGCCCATAAGACTTTAAGAAAGTCTTGAACCTTAATTAAAAGCCTTATAATATAAATACAAGGTTTTGATTAATTGTTAATCATACTTTCATATCATACTTTTGATATTAAAACCTAGCCACTAAAACCTTGAGCTCTCGGCCACCTCAAGTGGGAGACCTAATCGCCGCCGCCTCACTTTCCATCTCTCGGCCGTCGCCGCCGCTAGTTAGGGAAGGAGATTGGTTGCCTTTAATTGGTTCTGATCCGTGGTTTTGGTTTTGATTCAAGAATAAGTATAGCAACTTATTCTTGAATATCCCTTTTCGATTTGATCGTGTGGATACCGTAGAGGCAAGACCTTGGAGGTGTTGCTTGTGACTCGGAGTTCGTTGGACGTGTTGCTCCGTGGAATCTGCTCAAACACGCTACAAGGGTGAGAATTTTGTAAACCTTTATCCGATATGATATCCTATGTATAGATCCATTGTTCTAGTAATCCAGTATTTTTATTCCGCTGCGTTGTATGCTCTAAGGATTACTTACAGTGGTATCAGAGCCGTGTACAAGGCTCATATCGGATTTATGTGATTAAATAGTTTAATCATATTAGAATTAATATTGCATGCTATTTAAAACTGTATGAACATATATGATATGTTAATATTTAGTTTGTGAAAATCATCGTAAAATTGTATTTGATATAATTGGCGAATAATCAAATTTATTGGGCAATATTTTCGGCCATCACCATCACAAATGACACCACGGCTAGCCACATGAGGGCTAGGGTTTTCGAACCCTTGGCTCGAGATGGCGTAGTCGTTGTGGCTAATAATTGTGCATGGAAGTGTCGAAAATTGATTAGGGTTTAGAACCCATTGGCTCGTGACGGCTAGCTCATGACGGCTAGGGTTTCGAACCCTAGTAGCCGTGCATGGGCTCGGCCATCGTCGCCTCTTATGCTAAGGTTTTGAGACGTGGATGAGTTTTGAACTCTTTGGCTCGATAATGGTTCACGCATGCATGGATTAGTAGTTTTACCACATGAGAGCAAGGTTTTTCGAACCATTAGCTCTAGATGGTTGAGCCAACCCCGTGCATGGCCTGACCGTGACTCGTGGTTAACAAATTCCGGCGTTTCGAACAAGATGGCTCAATGAAAACCCAAGGTGGTGCGTGGCGGCTAGGGTTTGGAACCCTAGCGCCGCCGCCGCTCGAGCTTGGCTCGGCCATGGGCTAGGGTTTCGAACCCTAGGCCCATTATTGGTCCAGCCGTGTGCTTTTTGTGGTTCAAACCATGGTGGTTCGTGTCTTAGTCGCATAAGTTCGTGGCATGTGATGTCCCGAGCGTACGATAATTTTTCAAAAAAATTATTTTACAGTTTTAATTAGAATTAAATTTAAAATGTTTAGAATTTAATTAATTAAATGTTAATGCATGCTTTATGTGTTGTTTGAGCATGGTGCGTGGTTATAGCCCTTTGACATATTAGATAGGATTTGTGGATGTTTGTAATATATAATACGACCTGCGTGTCGTGCCTTCTCTATTTCATTCTAAATGTAATCCCTCCCCTATGTTCCCCTCGAATGTGAATCGAGGAATTCTATATCTTGTAAATAGTGTAGTTTATTTTATTGATGGTGATCAATGAAGATGGAGCATCGTGCCGGGATGAGGAGGCCATTCACAAATTGGAGCCAAAGGAAGGTGCTTGTGAAGTTACCTTAGGTTGACTCTTAGAATTTCTCATTGGCTTGAGAAAATCGTTAGTAGGGGCTATAACCATGTCACGTTTAATTATGTATGTTGATGCATGATTTATCTTATGTTTTAGTATGATAATTGTATTACACATATATGTAGATATGTATACAACTATATGTAGTGGACATATTTTAAATTATCAAACTAATCATGAGATCAATAAATCCCTCTAAAATATTAAGTTTTAGATGCCTTCCAAAATTAAAAGTACTCGTCAATAACTTCGATTGTACATGTGTGGGTTTGACAAAGCAAAGCACCGTGGCAATCTTAGTAAGGCGCGAAAGGATAAATGTGATATCCATTATACTTAAAATTGGGTACGACTTAACTAAGTTACCTCAATAGGATTGGGAACTTAGAGGCATGGGTTGGATTATAATTCATTTGATGAATTGAACAAAGTGTTGTTCGTCCAACTATCCAAGAATTACATGTGATGTAATTGACAAAGTGTTGTCTACCTAAATAACCGAGTCTTGGGCGATTAGCCAAAGCTAACTCAAGATTAGGCGAAATATGGATCTTGGCCCACTAAAGGTTTTGAGGGTTGATATTTTTTTAAACAAAATAGTGGGAGTATCATTTAATATAAGACCATGTTAAATGATTAAATCATAAACTTATTTTGCATATTTATATTGTAGATATCCATGGCAACTAACAACGTTACTAGCACTTTATCACTGCGATCGGTCCTTGAGAAGGACAAATTAAATGGGACGAATTTCCTAGACTGGCATAGGAACTTGAGGATAGTCCTCAAACAAGAAAAGAAACAATATGTCCTAGAGGAACCCTTACCCGCTGAGGAACCTCCCCTAACGGCTACAAGAGCTGAAAAAGATGCTTACAAGAAGCATCAAAGTGACGCACTTGATGTTGGGTGCCTTATGCTTGCCACCATGAACTCTGAGCTTCAGAAGCAACATGAGGAAATGGAGGCGTTCGATATGATCGAACACTTAAAGCAATTGTACCAACAGCAAGCAAGACAAGAGAGGTATGACGTCTCTAAGGCGTTATTCCAGTGCAGGATGGTAGAGGGAAGCCTAGTTGGAACTCATGTGCTCAAGATGATTGGGTACATTGAGAATCTGGACAAGCTGGGTTTTCCATTGGACCAAGAGTTGGCCATCGATGTGATCTTTCAATCGTTGCCTGAGAGCTTCAGTCAATTTGTAGTAAATTACAATATGACTGACATGGAAAAGACTCTACCACAATTGCTTGGTATGTTGAGAACATATGAAGCAAATACAAAGAAGACTAAGGCCACAAATGTTCTTATTGTGAATAAGGGCAAAGGAAGGGCCAAAGCTAAAGGCAACAAGAAAGCAAAGAAGGTCTTTGTTAAATCTAAGCCAAAGTCTTATGCACTAAAGCCAAAAGGGGGGATAGCAAAGGAAGGGAACTGTTTCCATTGCGGTGAGACCGGCCATTGGAAAAGAAACTTCAAAGTATATCTGGAGGATCTAAAGAAAGGAAGTGTGACTTCCGCTTCAGGTATTTTTGTTATAGAAGTCAATTTATCTACTTCTTCATCATGGGTATTAGATACTGGATGTGGATCTCACATTTGTGTAAATGTGCAGGACCTCAAAAAGAGTAGATTATTGGCGAAAGGCGAAGTTGATCTCCGAGTTGGAAATGGAGCAAGAGTTGCTGCATTAGCTATAGGAGATTATCATTTAGCTTTACCTTCTGGTTTATCATTGATTTTAAAAGACTGTTATTTTGTGTCATCTATTACTAAAAACATAATTTCTATTTCTTGTTTAGACAAGTATGGTTTTTCATTTATAATAAAGGACAACTGTTGTTCTATTTATTTAAATGATATGTTTTATGCTAGTGCACAAATGGTGAATGGTCTTTATGTATTAAATCTTGATATACCTATCTATAACATAAATACTAAAAGGATTAAAAATAATGATTGTAATCCGACTTATCTCTGGCATTGTCGCTTGGGCCACATAAACGAGAACCGCATATCTAAACTTCATAAGGATGGAGTATTAGATTCATTTGATTTTGAATCATATGAAACATGCGAATCTTGTTTAATGGGCAAGATGACAAAAGCCCCTTTCAAGGGACATGTTGAAAGGGCAAGTGTTTTATTGGGACTAATACATAGTGATGTATGTGGACCAATAAGTACACAAGCTAGAGGTGGTTTTCAATACTTCGTTACATTTACTGATGACCTCAGTAGATATGGGTATGTGTACCTAATGAAGCATAAGCATGAAACCTTTGAAAAGTTCAAAGATTTCAAGAATGAAGTACAAAACCAACTTGGCAAAAGTATCAAAATCCTTCGATCAGATCGAGGAGGTGAATACCTAAGCCAAGAGTTTCATGACTATCGAAAGGAGTGTGGGATAGTCCCACAACTCACTCCTCCGTATACTCCACAATGGAATGGTGTATCCGAGAGGAGAAATCGAACCTTGTTGGACATGGTTAGATCAATGATGAGTCATACAGATCTTCCGATATCGTTTTGGGGACACGCTCTAGAAACAGCGATTTTCTTACTGAACCGTGTTCCATCTAAATCAGTGGAAAAGACACCATATGAGATATGGACTGGGAAGCGTCCTAGTATGTCTTTTATGAAGATTTGGGGTTGTGAGGCTTTCGTTAGACGTCACGCCACTAACAAACTTGGACCCAAATCTGATAAGTGTTTATTTGTGGGGTATCCTAAGGAAACGAAATGATACTATTTCTATTATCCCACCGAGAACAAAGTAGTTGTTGCTCGGACTGGTGTATTTCTTGAAAGAGAATTTATTTCTAGAAAAACCAGTGGGAGAAAGATAGAACTTAGTGAAGTTCAACCACAAGAAAACACTGAACCTGATATTGAGATGGAAACAGAGCAGGCTCCGCAAGCTGTTGTGGAAGAAGCACCTGCTCAAGAGACACAAGCCCAGCGTAGATCTGTAAGAGAACACCGGGAGCCACAGAGATATGGATTTCTTGTGACTCAACAAGGTGACTTACTACTTATTGATGAGGATGACCCGTCATCTTATCAACAAGCTATAATGGGCAATGATTCTGAGAAATGGCAAGAGGCCATGAAATCTGAGATGGAATCCATGTATGCAAACCAAGTATGGACTTTAGTTGATCCACCTGAAGGGGTACGACCCATAGGGTGCAAATGGATTTTCAAGAAAAAGACCGATATGGATGGTAACGTACAAACCTATAAAGGTCGGCTGGTTGCAAAAGGATTCAAACAAATTCATGGTATTGACTATGATGAAACCTTTTCACCAGTGGCCATGGTTAAATCCATAAGGATCTTACTTGCAATAGCTGCATTTCATGATTATGAAATCTGGCAGATGGATGTCAAAACAGCTTTCCTTAATGGAAATCTGCTCGAGGATGTGTACATGACACAGCCCGAGGGTTTTGTCGATCCAAAGGATGCTGGAAAGATATGCAAGCTACAACGATCCATTTATGGATTGAAGCAAGCTTCTCGGAGTTGGAATCTTCGTTTTGATGATGCAATCAAAGAGTTTGGTTTTATCAAAAATGAAGATGAACCTTGTGTCTAGAAGATGGTCAGTGGGAGCGTAATCATTTTCCTAGTGTTGTATGTAGATGACATACTTCTTATTGGAAATGATATCCCTGCCTTGCAATCTGTAAAGATTTGGCTAGGGAACTGCTTTTCGATGAAAGATTTAGGATAAGCCACCTATAGAGATAGATCAAGAAGGCTTCTTGGTCTAAGTCAAAGTACATACATAGACAAGGTGCTTAAAAGGTTTAGCATGCAAGAATCCAAGAAAGGATTCGTGCCTATGACGCATGGCATTTATCTCTCGAAGGAACAGTGTCCTTCAACACCAGATGAGAGACAACGCATGAGTAAGATTCCATACGCGTCATCTATTGGATCTATCATGTATGCCATGATATGTACTCGTCCCGATGTTTCGTATGCTTTGAGCATGACGAGCAGATATCAAGTTGATCCAGGTGAAGGTCACTGGATTGCTGTCAAGAACATCCTGAAGTACTTGAGAAGGACTAAGGATACATTCTTGATTTATGGAGGTGAGGAAGAGCTCAATGTAATGGGTTACACTGATGCAAGCTTCCAAACTGACAAAGATGATTTTCGATCGCAATCTGGATATGTGTATTGCCTAAATGGAGGTGCTGTGAGCTGGAAGAGTTCAAAGAAAGAAACAGTAGCCGATTCTACAACGGAAGCTGAGTATATTGCTGCCTCGGATGCAGCAAAGGAAGTTGTTTGGATGAGGAAGTTCATTTCTGAACTTGGAGTGGTGCCTAGCATTAAAGATCCGATAGAACTCTATTGTGACAACAATGGAGCGATCGCATTGGCTAAGGAACCAAGATCTCACCAAAGATCCAAGCACATACTTAGGCGGTTCCATTTTATTCGAGAAATCGTTGAAAGGGGAGATGTTAAAATATGCAAAGTACCAACAGATGATAATGTATCTGACCCATTGACGAAGCCACTGTCACAGCAGAAGCATGATCGTCATACTAGATCTCTAGGCATTAGGTATATGTCTGAGTGGTCTTAGTGCAAGTGGGAGATTTGTTGGGATATGCCCTAAGACATATCCTTAGATGATTGTTTATGACATACAATGTAACATGATTTTATGAATGGCAATTCATTATTATATATTATTCTTTTTAACTGTGCAATGTGAATTAATATATATGTTAATGTCCTTAGAATAATATTGTATTATTCTTAAAGATGTCCCTAGTCAAGTATTATCATGAAAGGGATAATGATAATACGTAGAGACTAGTATGTGTTGATCGATGAATTGTTCATTGATATGAGATATCAAATCAACATATGGGTACATGTTAGGGAACGATGTACTGGACAGACCCACCATGAGAATGCAACATGGATAGTTATATGATCGTCATATGCAATTCTCATAGTGATAATAATCTATGTAATCCTTACGACTTGTGATCATCAGAGATCCCAACATAAGGAGTTATGTATTTTGATATCGTCAAACGTTACCCGTAACAGGGTAAACTATAAAGGCGACTATTGGATACACTACGAATTATGTAGAGGGATGTTGACTGATCGAGATAGGATTTGTCCCTCCTATATAACAGGAGATGTGTTTGGCCCTTGATCAAGCGAGAACTAAAATGCATGGCCATGCTCGAATGAGTCGATATGAGATATCGAGCTTATTCGTTTATTCTAGTTCTACTTGGGGATCAAGAAATAAAGATTGGATATACGAGTATGACTATTCCATGACTCGTGTTCAATCTAAACACAAAGGACAAAGGGATTAAATTACATGGTTAATATTATCACAAGTTTTAAAGGTTATGTCGAGTCATTGACATTCTTGTAATTTGGGTAGCCTCGATGTGTTGCTAGACACCGCTCTTAGCTTGTAACGTAAAATGAGATTTTATGTCACTGCCAACATTACAAGATCCTATCGGGTCGCACAAAAGATTAAATCGATAAGGGAAATTAAATTCATTGGATGAATTAATTAATTAAGAAGAGTCTTAATAAGTGATTAAAAGGTTTTAATTAAATCATGGGTTTGGGCCCATAAGACTTTAAGAAAGTCTTGAACCTTAATTAAAAGCCTTATAATATAAATACAAGGTTTTGATTAATTGTTAATCATACTTTCATATCATACTTTTGATATTAAAACCTAGCCACTAAAACCTTGAGCTCTCGGCCACCTCAAGTGGGAGACCTAATCGCCGCCGCCTCACTTTCCATCTCTCGGCCGTCGCCGCCGCTAGTTAGGGAAGGAGATTGGTTGCCTTTAATTGGTTTTGATCCGTGGTTTTGGTTTTGATTCAAGAATAAGTATTGCAACTTATTCTTGAATATCCCTTTTCGATTTGATCGTGTGGATACCGTAGAGGCAAGACCTTGGAGGTGTTGCTTGTGACTCGGAGTTCGTTGGACGTGCTGCTCCGTGGAATCTGCTCAAACACGCTACAAGGGTGAGAATTTTGTAAACCTTTATCCGATATGATATCCTATGTATAGATCCATTGTTCTAGTAATCCAGTATTTTTATTCCGCTGCGTTGTATGCTCTAAGGATTACTTACACATAGTACATCTTATTCATTCAGAACATTGGTTTATTCTCGATTATTAGCTCAGGATGCTTGTTATCTTGGGACTTCAGATGAGCTTATTGCTCGGGATATCTATGTATTACTTTTTAGCGGCGGCGTTGGGTAGCTCGGGATTCTCGAACACCTAAGTCAGCACTGGATTCTCGATCACCCGTCAGCTCGGGATTCTCGATCATCTCAGTCGGCTCAGGATTCTCGATCATCTCATACCTAGTCGACCTACGTTGGTTATGCAGAGCACGGGTTTATTGAGAATCTTCATCTGACCTGCTATGGTTTCCCCGAGCAGCATACTTGAGGAGCCCAGCCCTCATCACAATGATTATACTAGTCTCGCACTTTATTATAGATCTTCACCCACCCCGATGTGGTTTCGCTGAGCACGATGACTTGCGAACTCTATATTGTCAAGCCCCATTTATTATTGATGTGCTACACTTACTATTGCTAAGCTTGGATTATTATTGTTGAGCTCCACTTATCATGCTGGTCGGATCAGTTAGGCTATTGGAAAACAGTGTATCTCATTATTCGAGATGCCTTGGCTTAGTATTATACTTTGACTTTATATTGGATGGGTCTGACAACTGAAATGCAAGTTCTGAGAATAGTGCACAAACAGTTCTGACTAGTGCTATAAAGTTGCACTAGCTCGACTAGAGGGGGATGCTAGTGTTACCCCATGGTCTATGATGCACTGACACTCCTGTAATCACCTGGTGCAGTATCAGACACTTCTAGGACACCAACACCCCTCGGACACCCCTCAGACACGTCATGTGGCGTGTCTTTAAATTAAAAATAAAAATTAATTCGGACACCCGTGTCGAACACTTCCGATGGACGTGTCCGACAAGAAAATGATACTTTTGGGGGGTTAATTGTACAATTAAAAAGTTTTTGACTGAAATAAAATTTGGATAGGTTTATTAAACTTTATGGTAATTGAAGTAATATGCATTTGGTGCTGATATTACAGATATTTTAATGGTTTTAGTGATATTCATTTATTTATGCGTTTCTTGAGTTTGGTAAGAATATGTTTGATGTTTTATTTTATTTGGACGCAGTAGCTAAACTTTATGTTAATATAAGTAATATGCATCTGATGTTAGTATGTGTGATATTATGATGATTCCAGTGACATGCATTTATTTATAAGATTCTTGAATTTGGTAAAAATATTTTTATTGTTTTTACATGGTTTTTAGAGTTTAAAAAATGTTAATTTTAATATTTTATAATATCTTACATGTATAATATCTATTAAAATATAAAAATATACATGTATGTCACAGTCGTGAAAATCTATATTGTCGTGTCGATGTCCTGTCGCATCATAGCCCATGGCACTATTTGAGCACTGTACATTTCAATTCCAAAAAGCCATAACGAGAAGCAATTAAAGGGACAAGATGGGTGACAAGATAGGAAATGACTGACATTTATCCTTTGAATAAAAAGTAAGGGACCGATGGTTTTATAGAGGTGGAGCACAACCAATGGATAAAAGGGAGCAAAAAAGGTAAATGAAAGATGATATAAGAAATGGGCAGCCAATGGTTGGGGGGTACGTCTCTCTCATTCACTGGACCAAGGAAGATGGCATTTTTTCTCTTGAATGGTTATTCTCCAAGGCTCCAGCCTCTCCTCCCCGTTGCATGTTTTCCCTTTCACTTTGTTTGTTCCTCGTTGTAAAAACACTGTAAATTCTTGATATTGATAGTAAAAATTATACTCGACTATGTCATGTGATTATTCCCATTCATTTAGGGTTTTCCAAGTAAAAATTATTGTGTCCATTTATTTTCTGTATATTTATTAATTATTGCTCTGTTACCAATATTTTGGGGGGTGACATCCTCCTCTTGCAAAAACAAGCACTTTGGCTTTGCAACGCCGTCTCACCTACTGACGGAGGCCAAGAAGGTGCCTTTTGAGTCCACAGTACACGTGATCACGTTTGAAGATCCATTCCATTGGATGTCTAACAACAAAAGACCTACCTCCACCGAGAAAATTAGGGTGTAAACGAATCGAACACGTTCGTGAAATTTCGAGCCGGCTCGCTAAATATTTGATTTGAATTCGAAATTCTCGAATTCGAGCCGAACTCGAACATGTTCAAACTTTTTTCGAACCGAACTCGAGTCCAGATTATTTTGTTCGATAGTTAGCGAGCCGCTCGCGAACTTTAATATTTTATTAATATAATATAATTATTTACTAAATAAAAAAATTTCGAACCTTTCGGGTATTTATTTTCGAACAATAATTCGAATAGCTCGCGAATATGTTCGAACGTTTTCGAGCCGAACTCGAACTCGAACTTTGATTCGAGCCAATCTCGAGCCAAATTTTTGAAACTATTCGAACTTCGAATCGAACTCGAACATAACTATTTCGAGCCGAATTCGAACCTTAAAATTTTCTGCATATTCGGCTCGATTCGATTCGTTTACACCCCTAGAGAAAACTCATATGCCAAGGGATTCATGGAGACACGGAACAATTGCAAAGGGCTCTTTATTCTGAGATGGTCTCCAGACTCCCCTCCAAGATTTCTACCCCTCCTGAACGCTGGGAGCCCTGGTCTCTTCCTTCAATCCATTGTCATTCCCGTCATTGTGAAATGATTGCATGTGCGTAGAGGAGTATGTGTGTTTTATCTGTTGTATAGTTGGGAGCCCTGGTCTCTTCCTTCAATCCATTTCTTCCTATTTGCTTTTTAATTCCCATTTCATAGTGCTTTTATACTTCGTGAGATTCTTTAAATTTATATTTTTTCAATTTTGTATGTGGGAATAGGCTTGTGCTACCAACGCATTCCAGCGGGAAAGGAGTATCCTGTTTTCTGTAGGAAAATAGCTGTTGAAAAGGAAGGTTGGGTGAACACTTTAATCAATTCTTTCAAAGAAGGGTGGTCGTTTTGCTCATTGTTTGGAGACAGCCTACGAGTATGCTTTTCTGCTGAAAGTTATGGAAGTCTCAAATCAAATATCAGGACATGAGAAAAGAGCTGCATAAGTTACTGCTCAACGTTATGGAACTAAATTCCAGGCTGTTGTCAATCCTCTATCTGAATCTGCATACAAATGAATATTTAAGAATTTCCAATATCCTCTACAGAGACTAAACATTTTTTTGGAGTTTCGTTCTTCATGCCAATGTTTTCAGCAAATTTTCGTAGGTTTTGACCTTTCATTGACGGTATACGCTGGGAGATATGAATTTATGGCAACATATATTGGACAACAATTTGCTTCATGTTTCTAAAATTTGTAATTTGTTTCGTGATCAGGGATGGGTCAAACAATCAAAAGATTCTTTTTTATGTGTAATTTTTTTAAAAAAATACTAGTTTCGTCCCTCGAAACTTCCCGTCTCGGGCTGTTTCAGGGAACCGCCCATCATGATAATCACTCCCAAACACTAAGCAAAATGGATCTTTCTATTGGTAATGTCTGCAGATGATAGCACTAACATTCTTGTTTCAATGTTAATGACAACTGATGATGCAGGCTTATGCTTAAGACGGCTGCAGCAAGATCTTTACTCCATGCCGAGGCTGCAGAGTAAGAACTATATTTGGCGAGTGAATGTAGTTTGGTGATATAGTGAACTTGTAATGTTGCAGGATCATTGATAGCACTAGCTTAGCTTCGTTATACGCAAAGTTCATGCCAACACACATTCGAGGTCCAGAACCAAAGGGCAGGAACGCCACAGAATTGCCATTTGTTGATTTCGCCAATCCTTCCGAAAATCTCTCCGGTTTAAACATGTGGGCATCCTGTCCCCATGTTTCAGGATTTCGATGCAATGCTTGAGGAGGAATCAACAGATTGACGTTTGCTGGTAACTGATATTTCCCTAGTCTGGTTTTTCTCTCTAGTCTTCTTGTAATAGTAGTCACAGGACTGTATAGCCTCAGAGTTTCATAGATGATCATGGTTACCTACATTTCAAGAAAGCAATCAACGTGTTATGCATAGCAAATGACAGTGAAATCCATAATCTGGGGACAGTTAAACTTGTGTTTTTAGTAAATTTAGACTTGTGATTTGAAAATTTCAGTTGATAGCAAGTTAAAACATGACAAACTGAGCTTGATTCGAACTTTCATTGATATCGGATTTCGAGTTTTGATTAGAATTTGGAAGGTCTTGATAAAATTCGAACTCCATCTCAAATATGAAAATTTAATTTGTATTCTGAGCTCAATTTAACTCGGTTCGGCTTGGTTACAGCCTTATATGAAGATCCAAAAATTTGAATATCTGTGAAACATTACTTACAGTCTTCAATCTAGCGATGCCTTCTGAGTTAGGATTTTCTTGGCCAAATAGTTCAATCACTTCTTTTCTTGCTTTTTCTTGCCAATCTGTGTGAATCCCAAGCAGGAGAATGCTCCAACATAGTAAGCCGTAAGTAGTTTCTTGTCCGCCGAAATAGAAGGTCTTGCATTCATCGATGATTTCATCGACCGACACTCGATTTTTTGGATCCATGTCATGGTGAACCTTTAGGAGAGATCCCAAAAAATCGTTTCCAAAATCAATGACTTGCCTTTTACTAGCTTCGGCTTCTCGTTTCTTTATAATTTCCAGGATATAATTACGGAGCTGTTGCTCGATTCGGTCGGCCTCAATGTCATCTTCAGTCTGAATAAGCTTTCTGCAGAATTAATCTCTAAGCATTGAGTGATCTGGAACCAAGGGTCTCTTATTATAAAATATATGTAAAAATTAATAATAACCACTTACTTAGAGCCGTAAAATCTTATCTTAAACGCATTCCTGGAGATCAAGGCATACAACTTTGTGAGCGTTTCAAATATCATTACCCCTTCCAAGTAACTACTTCCAAAAGCTGTCCTGGAGATGACTTCTGAGGTAAGAAGTCTGAATTGCTCGCACACTTCGATCTCTTTTCCTTCATAATTCCTCCACCTATCCACCATTGTTCTAGCACTGGAGATCATTGCCGGAATCATATCCTGAACCACGGTGGATCCGTAATCTATTATTATGATTTCGGGCATGACAAAAAAGAGTGCTTGTGGTTAAGATATTCATCATGTGTCTGGTGATTTTTATCATGTTAATTACATAGTTTAACTAAGTAGGAAGTTGTGAATATGTAGTCGAAGTAACACATTGTAGTAGCATATAATGTGGTTTTGAAAATAGACAGTTAAGCTTCATGTACCTTTGAAAATAGGCAGTTAAGACATGTGTCTTGAAATAGGCAGTTTATCCATATAGTTTAAAAGAATGTACAAAACACCCATCAATGTATGATTTTTGTTACATGCGTCATATCTTGCGCCTGAGCATTGAAATTACAAGTTAAAATATCAATTATATCTTTGAAGGGGTAAATTGCACCTAACTAACAACTTAAGGGGTAATTTACATCTAAATAATAACATGGAGGGTAATTCGCACCTCAAAAATAAATAATATAAGGGGTAATTTGCACCTAAAATAGAAGAAAAAATTGACCAAATTTTATAATTTGGTAATTTACCCCCTCTAGTTTCGGTCAATTATATTTTACTCTTTTGGTTTCGACTAAGTACAACTTATTTATGTGGTTAGAAAATAGAAGAATGCAAAAAACTTAACTTTAAATAAAGTATTTTCGTAATTACAAACAAAAAAATTGTGAAGGGTGCGGTAAGCTATATTTTACCTTACCACATTTTAACTTAAAATGTATGTTTACAAATCGTAGAGGTAAAGTGTTTATTATAGCATAAGTAGAGATTTTTACCTTTAAGCACTCTCCATGAAAAGCGTGATTAGCCAATCTCCTAAGCTTTGACCACTTTTCACCTTGTGCCACAACAATCCCACCTCCCAATAGTTTCAGCAAGTACCCTTCAATTTTAAGTTTCGAATACTTGCCTTCTTTATTACCAAGTATTTCTTTAATCATCTGCGGTTCCGTAACTACAATGAAAGGTTTAGCTCCCATCCAGAAAACGAAAACGTCACCTGATTCAATAAAATTACCAGGCATGAATAATTTATGAAATCACAAAATATGCACAGAACCCACATGAATACTCGATCCGAATGGAAGTTTATCTTCTTACCGTAAATCTTAGACCAGGAATACAGGTGAGGCTGCAATCTTGGAAATATGTCGTGTGACAAATCCATGGCCGTGCTACTTATTTGCTTCTTCATTTGGATGATTTCTTTTGTGTTTCCATGGATGAACTTGTATGAGGGACCTTTGATTCCTTGGGATTCAAATTCACGTTGAAGACGAAATGGAATCAGCCACAACTTGTATAAGATAATTAAAGGGATTGGTAGTAGAAGGGATAGTAGACAGATAGACAAAAGGGTAACCATGGCTTCAATCCACGACTTAGGGTAGAAAGTATGGAAGTGAATTTATGTTGTTCTTGAAGAAGGGGACTTTTACACCCCTGAGACATATATATATATATATATATATATATATATATATATATATATATATATATAAACTATCATGGTCTATTATTACGATCATGAAATTACCAAAATACAATCTTTTATTCATCATAAATAATATGTCAACTTACAAAATGACTGAAACATCTCTGTGACTTTTAATAATTTCAATTTATCATAATATACTATATTCTTAAAATGTCTGTAATGCCCTTAATAATATTGTCAGTTACAATATTATCATATCACATAATATTTAAATCCCCAAAAAAAAATTAAAAAACCAATTGAAAAAAGGTTGTGCAAGCACACAAACGCATGCTGGGGACACTAGTATATATAATGTGTGTGAGGATATTATTGTTAAAATGAATTTACCATTATACATACACATGTGTTCTCAAACAACAAAGATGTCTAATATGTTAAATGGCCGCAAGACCTCAGCTAATGTAGAACCACAATAAAATCAAATAAAATATATGAGAGGGTATTACATTACAAAATCAATTTAAAAAAGAATATTACACCCCAAAATACAAAATAAAAAAATGAATTTACAATTACCACATCAGTTTACAAAAAGAAATATTGTATATGCACGCAACACGTGCAAGAGAAAACTAGTATATATAAGAGCGGTGCTACCATTGGACAAAGGGGCACTTTGGCCTCCTAGCAAAAAAAGAATTTACATTTTACTCCCAAAATCTGCAGTTTGTCCCTCAAAAATTATACTTTTCACCCTTAAAATTATATTTTGATCCCTCAAATTTTTTTTGCCCTCCAATCAGCATTGTCAAATTTTCTGCGTCCATCCACACACACATATATATATATATATATATATATATTTATTTATTTATTAGTATTTTGCTTATAATAAATAATTCGTCACGATGAGGTTATCAATGAGATATAAGAAATGGTCAGTGCAGCATATCAGAGAACTTGTGATTCGAAACATTGAGGCGCCGGCTAATAATATAAATTTACTAACCCCATATGAGTAATCTTTAATTTTGAGATGCGAATATTTTCAGATTTAGATTCCAAAGACTTGCTCGAAAGGATGAATTGACAAATATAATATGATTGATTTTTTAATGGATATATTCTTTCATTATACATTTAATATTACCTTTAAATATTATGTGATTGAATTTAACATAGAATTTATTTATTTTTAAATGTTAGTCAAATTTTGATTATAGAAAAATTATTATATGTAGGAATCTGAAAGCGACGCGAGAACCACCCGTTTTTGTAAATAATTTTAATATATTAAATTTCAATACTTTATCCCGTGTTATATTTATTAAAATATTATAAACGTAAACATTGCTAACTTCACTTTTTGAAAAATGCGTAGTTTAATTCAACATTTATTTCAATATCAAGCTCCGGATCATAAAAATAAAATTACAAAAGTATTTATTATTTATTATTAATCCTAAATATTATTATAAGTACAAAATATATTTATTTTTAATCTACATAATACTAATAATAACTATTATTATTATTATTTCTAGCACATGCGGATGTATGAATTATGGGAAGAAGACAAATATTTTTAATAAAAAGTTATGGCAAAGCAAATTTTAAAGGGTCAAAAAAATGTTAAAAGGATGAAACTGTAATTTTGGGGTAAAATACAATTTTTAGAATTAAAAGATACTTTTTATAAAAAAAAATTTAGGGTAAACTTTTTTGTGTGGCAATGTGGTTACTTGCCCGTCTTGCCTATACGAGGGATTTCTAGGTTTTTTTAAAAAAATAATTTGGACAATTTTTTTTTGTTAAAAATACATCGAAATTTGGGGGTTTGCAAATATACCTCAAACCGATGTTTGAGAGAGCGGGCTTAAAGCTTTGAGTAGCCGCCTCATGCTGAAGCGGCTACTCAACAATAAGTAGCCGCCCACTAGGTGGTAGGCTACTTATTTCATAGCGGCCGCTTACTCACTGAGTAAGCGGCCGCTATGTGCCTCTAATTACTGGATGTAGCCACTGATTAAGCTGCCACTACATTGTTTACGCACCAACGAACCAATTCCAACCACTTACTCCATCAAATTATATCAACCACTCGAAATCCATCTATAAATTTATATCCGTTCTTGAAATCCTCTATACGTTAAAAACTTTTCTTTCTTCCTCTTCTTCTGCAGTTCAGAGCTTCCGTTTCTCTCTTCAATAATCAATTCCTCCAACTACATTCTAAAAGGTTAGTTAATTATTGAAAATCTTATAAATTATTTATATGTTGTTTTTATTACATAATTTTTTTAAAATAAATCAAAAAATTCATATTTTTTTAAATATGTACGTATAATATATTTTTATTAATATAAATAGTAATATTAATGGTTGATATGTGTGTTAATTTTTTTTATTAATTTAGGATGACATTAAATCGAGGTCCGAAGATTTAATTGTATTATATCTACAATCTACGCATATCTCCAATGTTGTTTGTTCCGAGAATATTGATAATATTCTAAAAGTGAAGCGTACAGATAACCTTATTTGGGGGTTGTATAATGATAACGTGATACACGATCGTGTTTGGAGGAATATCATTGATATGGATTTTACGGTGTTCGCTCAACAGCGGCAATATCATAACCATTGATAGCTAAATAGAGGCACCACATAATTCTCAATGCACATCAAAATGATTGCAACAACCATATATTATTCATGCACATGACAATAATATATCTAACTATGCTCGTACGCCATACGTACCTTATATCAAATAGCAAGTGTCAATCATTGCCTTTGCCCCGAGATCCGGTGAATTATTCGCTAAAGACAGTTAATAACTCACAATTAATTAAAGTACTCAACCACATGCTCAAGCATGGACTCGACCTCCATATACATCATCAATCATGATGATTAACCATTTAAAAGACTCGAGCAAAGCATGCATCGATTACACGACCAACCAATATTTTTCTCAAAAACTGGCATCTCGATGCCAAAGGCTCTCGATCGATCGAGAGCCACATAAAATCATCGCTTCGACGTGACAACGGCATTTACCATCGCTTCGACACGACAGCGGCATCATCGCTTCGACATGACAGCGGCATAATCAGAAATGTATCACTTTGTTTCGCAGGCACAAGAGGTACTCCCATGCATGTGCCACATGCTCCGTAGGCGCAAGAGGTGACCCCATACATGTGCACATTGTCCTTTGGACTCAAGAGGTGATGCCCATTCCGCATAATCTCACCGATATTTTCATACACCTGCATCAAGGTTAACACAACAGCCCACAAATCCTACCACGTTATATCGACGGCTTAATAATGTCCCTCGCTATGATATGCCAACGGCATTAACCATTGCTTCGACATATGAGCGGCAAATATTATGATCCATCGCTGGTGATATACCCGTAGCAGGACTCTAATTGCAATCCTTTTGTATGCTCAATATCAATTGAAATCTCATAATCATATGGAATTCATACCCGAATATTCCAATGCCTGTTATCCACCATTACTGTTCTTAGACAACGTATCATGTTTCTCATTTCCAGATTTTTCCTGCAAAAATTAGATTTCTCAGCACTGCCCATACATATACATAACATGTACACAAAACTCAACTCAGTAAAACGCATTTATCCCTCTACTAGTAACAACGTCCACTTATCATCAACATTAATTACCGTCAGCGATGTCATTCATCACGCACCTTAAAAGGCATTATCATTTTCACCATAGTCAAGCTAATGATATAAATAAAACGAGTAACCATACTCGAGGCTTTTCAACCATACCACCCTCGTTGTGTATGTTCATTGGTATTGCTGGTCGTTTATCAATATCATGTTCTTCGTATCTCATACGATCCTGCAATCACGATGGTTAGCAATAACACCAATTTTCATTGCTTCATATCATAAAATGCACATAGGCGTCATGTCACAATGACAGACTACAATTATGCATAAAAGTATGTGATATACATGTCTATCAACACATCCCTAGGCCATTAAACATCCCAAAGAGCTAATTACTACTCTGATACCACTAATGTAAGGCCCCAACCCCTCGTCCTTAGTGCATTTATGACGTCGTATGAGTATAAAAAAAATTTCATTCATTAAAAGAATCATTACATGCTTCACATATTCTCCATGACATAAATAATACTGAGCATGGAATGATCACTTCTACCAACAATAAGACTCAAGGATCACCCTTTATCATCACCATTACACCACTTTTACATTGTGGGTTTTTATAAAAATTTGAGCAGAGTCTCCCCATAAATTGAGCTATCCAAAAATGAAACACATACTCACAGCCAGGGAAAAACACAATACTTAAAAGAAACCAAAACCCTAAGTAAGTTCCCAGCCAGGGAAAACACCATACTAAGAAGACATCAAAAGTGGGCTTCAACACCCTTATACAGTCCATATACATGCATCCAGATGCTCACATACGAGCAATAAATAAATGAATACCAATTAAATGCATAAATAATGTATGCCTTCAACCCATACTCAAACTACACTCCGGGAAGCAGCATCGTTCAAGGAGTTCGAGCTTACCATCCCAAAACGTCGTAGTACATGTCGTACCTGTTATACATGTTTCAACAGAAACAGGCCCCACATAGGGTGAGCATACTCCAACTCAATAATCATTCAAATATGAATATACGAAATTGTAATGCAACAATTAATGTTATTGAAAAATCTAGAAAATATACTCCCTGTACAATTCCGAACCGACATAGCCATCACGAACTGTTCCTGTTTCAATCTTATACACTTTCATAAACATCAAGTTCAGTATCATTATTCCAAACATGATACTCATCAATACAATAAATTCAATATATTTCACAATTCATCCTTTATGCTCAATCATAAGTAATCTCATATCCCTATCAGTTAATCTCATTCTCAACCATTTCTCATATCGATCATGCCAAAGGCATCAATACCCAACTCCATATCCGGACCACGTACATTTACGTGTCCGCCATAGTACATATACCAAACTCAATACACCTATTCATTTCCTTATATTCAATCACTACATTCAACAATCATGAATACATGAATATGTAATTACTTCATAGTATACCTGCTCGTACGTCAATACGTACCTTATAGTCGACAACATGATATGCTATCCCGACATCCTAAGAATCATGTAGAATCTATATTAAAACCATCACTCAATATTAGCTCATTTATAATCCAACCGATATCGATCATATCAATTCAGTTATTTAAATTCAACAACTCATTAATAATTTATGATATGGCACATAATCAAGCATATTGCCTCATACACTTTACTACATGTTATAACACCTATTAGCATGTATCTAACTCATCCATTCACACATTACATATGCTCAAAGTTATTAGAAAATCAAACCATAGCCCAACACTCACCAAAACACTACCATGATATAAGACATAAGAGTAGACTTTCTTTGTCAGTACAATACTAGCTTCGCATGATTTTATTCCACATTATCCATTATTTATTAACTAGACTCCATTCAAACTTGGAATATTATTCCACACGTAGTAAAAGAGCCGAGATCAATTGGGTTAACCTTAATACCATAGCATTTACCCATTATCCCACATGTATGTGCTGAAATACACCCATATATATAATGGAATACATACATATGCACACATCCAGCAGCTTATCTGCACGCAAAGCCACACATTCATGTTACAACAACCCCTAAGAATGAACCAACAGCTAGTGAGGTCAACGTAGGGGAAAAATTCAAGGTGCATCAAAGAATTTGTGTCCAATGATTAATGATTCACCATGTTAAATTCAAGCCCAACAATTAATAGTTAGCTACTCAAAAAAGGAACCAAATCCACAAACAGTTGGGAAAAATAAGTCGACAACCATTTACCCCCAAACCTAGCAGCAGACCATCGACCCACACCCTACCACACAGCAGCCAAGTCGATCGAACAGCAAGGAAATCGAGCACAATACAGTATGATTTAAACCACAAATCAGCATATTCTTTTAGCATAAAAACAATAACTATTTCAAGCCCAAATGTTGCAGATTTTCGAACCCAAATGTTGTAGATTTTTCGAGCTCAACAACAAGATTTTTGAACCAAATTGCAACAAATTTTGAAATATAAGAACATTAGATTTTTGGCCAAAAACAAACTGTAAAACTCAAGTAAAAACAGCAACAATTCGAAACTAATAGCATGGTATTTTGACCCCAAGAATAAGCACAAAATCGCCCAAAACAGCATGCAAATTCGAATTATATAGAGCAAGAAATCGAGCCACAAGGTAGCAGGAATTTCGAAACAAAATGCCACATAACTTTCGAACCAACATCACACAATTTAGCTTTTTAAAATGAGTTTGCAAAAATGAGTTTGCAAAAATAATGAGTTTGCGCTGCGGAAGACTTAAGTCAATCGAGAAATAAATAAAAATGAACAAGTAAATAAATGCGTAAATAATAAAGCGATAAAAGACAAGAGAATTTGTTATAGAAGTTCGGCGATGAATCGCCTACGTCTCCTCTTCCCGGCTAGATAGCTTCCAACCGAGGTTCCACTAGAACGAATGATCTTGGCCTTGAGGGCTCCAAGTTAGCCACAATACAACTCTTCCCGAGTACACAAAGCTCTTCACGAGCACCACACTCTTCACGAGTCTTCTTGGCCTTAAGGGCTCCAAGGATAGCCACACAAAACTCTTACCGAGTTACCAACACTCTTCACGAGTCTTCTTGGCCTTAAGGGCTCCAAGGATAACCACAACACATGCACCAACTTTACTTGGTGATGACTTTACAATTTCCAACTTGCGTCGGTGTTGGAGGACCTTTACAAATAAATCAACAACACCTTCACGGTGTAACAACATGAAGAAATCAAGACTCTCACAAAAGAATGAATCACAAACTCCAATACAACACAAATGTATGGAGATTGCAATGCTAGATGAAATTTGAATAAGCAAAGCTTTCTTGAAGTTTGTAGGCTTGTTTCTTATCTTCAAAATGCTCAAAAGCATCCATATTTATAGTGTAGGAGGCCCCAAGGCTCCTACTAGCCGTTGCTACACTCAAGGCTTGAATCACTACTCGATTGCCTCGGACATCGCCTCGGGCGATCACCATCGCCGCGCCCCAACGGTCACCATAATGCACGCATCGCCTCAGGCGACCAATACCACAAATCAATGTCGTAGCCTTCGTTGCTCAAAATCTTCCATCGTCTCAGGCGAAGCATCGATCGCCTCAGGCGTTCAGGCCATCGCCTCCGGCGATCAAGCCATCGCCTCGGGCGAACTCCCCTTGCGCGCGAGCCTCCGCGTCGCCTCTGTCGATGTGCGTGGTGATGCCTTCCTGACTGATGGTCACCATCGCCTGGGGTGATGGTCACCATCGCCTGGGGTGATCCAGCCCAGATTATGCACATATGATTTCTCAAATCAATCCACTTTCCAACCAATAAATCTGCACACTAAGTAGACACATTAGTATAACAAACACAAGTTTTGTTGATCATCAAAACTCAAAAATAATTCGGGGTAGATTAAGCATTAAACTTAACCATGCGTTTAAGGCTCAACAATCTCCCCCTTTTTGATGATCACAAAACTTGATAAACTTGAATATGTAATATGCATGAAATGTGAGTAAACATGACTCCCCCTTAACAATTGCATAGCACATACAAGATTACCAAGTAAAGCATAAATCAAACAACTCCCCCCCCTCAAACCATGCATATAAAAACTCTCCCCCTCAAACTATGTATGTATTAATCTTCAAGTTTATCACAAAATGCTCCCCCTTTTTGTGATAATCAAAAAGTACAAAAAATAAATAATCATTGCACAAATATACGTTGACACATTAGCCATATTGTAACAATTTACACATGTTCTTGATCGCTATTATTTTAAACAGTATTTTTGAGTGTAGCGATTCTCTACCGCAAGTGCACGGTGTCAAGTTTTAGTATAATGATAATATAAGTATGAGTGTCGAACCCACGAGGACTAGAAAATAAGTACCAAACTCCACTAGTTTAACTATATTTAGTTTACGATAACTGGTTGTGATTAATTAACTAAATTGACTAATGAACTCAAGATCAACCCAAAAACACAAGAACGAATAAGAATATAATCAAAAGAAACAATTATCAAGACTTTCGGTTCACCTATGTAATCCCCCACAATTCACCTATTAGTTAAGAATCGAATTCAAACAATCTAAGGTGACGAGTTTTCCAAATTTATCTGATATACTCTCTCGAGTTATATTAAACCTAATATCAAATTGTAGTAAGTCACTCTCGTGTACTTATTTAACAACACAATATTGTATTAAGATCCGTGAAAACTTCTAGCTTTCGATTACTAGATATCTATAGCTATCACACGTGTATTTGACTTCATCTCTCGATCTCGGTCTGAAATCCACGGCATAAATCACTATATCGAATCACAATTTTATCTCTCGATCTCAATTGTAATTTACTATCATTCAAGGATGGTCAAACCCTTAAAAGCATGAAGAACAATGATCTATGCACTTAGATAATAAGAATCAATCAAAAACATTCAATTAAAATCCTGGGTTCATACAAAGGATCCCCTAAGTCTTGATAACAAACCTAGCCAACAATCTCCATCAAAGAACAATGCATAAACATGTTTTGCAACATTCTAAACATTAAAATCTAATGAAAATATAGAACTAGAGTTAGAAATACGGAAATAACGAGAGGCGTTGACTCCTTGCGTTGCTCCGTCGTCCCGTCTCTTCCGATGCGTCTTCTCTTCAATGGTTATGGTGTATAGATGGTTGGAGGGGATGATGAGTGATGGAGGCTGTGTATTGTAGGTCAAAAGTGAGCCAAAAAGTCCCAAAAACGTCCATGATAATCCATATTTATGGTAGGAGGAGTTTCACCAAGTTTGGACACCAAATAACCAAGATGGAAACAAAATCCCGAATTTTTCGAGTCTAGGCGATCGATTGCCTCAAATGAGGCGATGGGTCGCCTCTGGCTACTGCATGGAGGCGATCGATTTCCTCATTTGAGGCGATGGGTCGCCTCCTCTATTTTCTGCAAATTACGATTTTGCCCCTCCTTTTTCAGCTTTGCTCAGTTTGGTCCTTTTTCATCATTTTAAGCCTATTTCCTCAACTTTTATGCATTTAGCCCTGGATTCCTGAAATATACAAATATAAACCAAGAAAAGTAATATTTTCCAAGAATCACTACAAAAACGCCCCTAATCTTATATCAAATTAAGTGTAAAAATCACACTTATCAACTCCCCCAAACTTAAACTTGATCGTCTCGAGCAAGAAACAAGATCAAACAGTCAAGTTCAACATTGAAGATTCAAATGAACCAATTCATAGTCAATCATGTAGCTCAGATATCTCACTTACTGACAAACAAAAATAAATCAGAAAGTTTAATAAGTTGTGTTTTCTCCTAGATCAAACAACATGTCTCCGAATCAGAACGTGCGTGTGTGCTATTGTCACTTTCAAGTTCCATGCAAATTTCATAGAACAAATCATGCTAGTCAATGAAAAGTAAGATTATCCGTGAGCACCCTATAGTCCTATTTTCAAACACTTCTCCACTAATGTAATCATTCCCTAGACTTGGATCAATAGTTCTTTTTAAGCTTGTAGCGTTAGGCCTAGGTGTTTGGCTTCAAAGAAAGGATATGATAGCACAAAGAAGATAGTATAAGCATGTAATGTTCATTGTTAGCACAACTTGAGCTTCTCTTCTTTTTCTCTTTTAGCCTTGGCCACTTTGGGTCTTAGTTGGATAATTTTTTATTTTTTTTTCTCAAGGCTTTTTCTATTCTTTTCTCATTCATCATCTTTTTTACAATAAGCTCATCAAAATATAGCAATTCATGTGCATCTAATGAGAATCATTATACTCCGTTAGGTGAAGATAAAAAATTCAATTTAGGCTCAATTGGGTGGGTATAATGAGTTTGCCAAAGAATGTTGAATGGGGCTAATAGTATGTTAAACATACTCCATTCTTTTTCAATTAGGCTCAAATTAGGATACTAGAGATTGATGTAAACATGGTAAGCTTGAAAGGCTCAAACGGTCAAAAGATCGCCTAGATCATCTCCTAATCAAGTTCATGACTATAAAATTTCGCCTCAAAGTGTCATCATCAAATAGTTTCTAAGGTACTCTAAGATGGTCAAAAACAATTCATCAAGTTCACAAAAATTTTCACTACTACAAATGCAATTCACAAGATTATGACTCAAATGTGCTCAAAATATTCCTCATCTTTGACATGCTACTCAAAACAAGATATTCACAAACAAGTCTTACAATCATCAAAACTCAAGTTGACATGCATAGTGAGACTAATATCATCATGGAATAGAGACCACTACTATGATTTATTCTTACTAATTGAACTCATTTTCAAGAAAATTTTTGTTAATGCTCTAGAAACGATCAATTTCCAAATAAGAAGCATGACATAGTAATGCACTCCCCCAAACTTAATTCATGCATTGTCCTCAATGTAATAAGCATGGAAAGTAAGACAAAGCAGTTACCATTGACAACGACCGTCAATGATCGTTGTCCAATTCCTCATCAGCTCGTGGGGTATAGTGTTGGACAGATCACAGCATGCATGTAGTCTCTCACCATAATCAAAACAAAAACAAAAGCAAAACAAAAACAAACCAAAATAAACTAAAACAAAGCAAAGGGTTAAGAAAGAGTTCTTGATTTATAGTCCCAAGCTGGACTTTTTACCATTTACGCTCAAGTGCCGCAAGGGCCAGTGGGGGACGATTTTCCATCCTCCATGTGGTAATGTCGTAACCACTTCTCTTTCACAGTGAATAGTCCCCCATGGTCATCTCTCAGTTTGAAGGTGTCGAATGGTAAAACATCGACAACTTTGAATGGTCCAGCCCATGGTGCGTCAGACTCCCATGGAAAAAATCTCATCTTTTTTCTATTCATTAATACCGAGTCTCCTACACCAAATGTACCTCTTCTTTGTTGGCCATTCGATGTGACCTCCACCTTCTTCTCACTCTTACCCTGCATCGCATCAACAGATAGTGTATCAATTATATTGACACTAAAACATCGGTGCTCAGTGCGTGTACTGTTCACAACTTTGAACATATCATAAGTCACTTGATCCCCCCCTACTCGGAGGATCAACTTCCCTTCTTGGACATCTATCAATGCCCTTACAGTAGCTAGGAATGGTCTTCCTAATATCAATGGCATGTCCGCCTCCTCCTTTATGTCTAGCACCATGAAATCCACAGGAATGATGAATTTGTCAACCTTGACCGGTACATCCTCCACTATCCCATGTGGGTACTTAATGGACTTGTCTGCCATCTGCAATGAGACATTGATTGCTTTTAACTCTCCTAAGCCCAGCTTCCTGTACACAGACAAAGGCATTAAATTAACACTTGACCCCAAATCACATAAAGATTTATTGAAAGATTTAGAATTGATTTTGCAAGGTATAGTGAAACTCCCTGGATCCTTTAACTTTGGAGGTGAATCATTTTGAATGACAGCTGAACACTCCTCAGTTAAGTTTATCATCTCATGCTCTCCCAGTTTCCGCTTTTTCGATAGAATCTCCTTTAAAAACTTTGCATAATTCGGCATGTGCCGAATAGCATCTATGAAAGGCATCTCAATATGAAGATTCTTAAACAATTCTAAAAATTTAGCAAATTTAGCATCAATCTTTGCTCTCTTATACGCAGCGGGGAATGGGAGTGGGATCTCTACCTTTGTAGGTGTGATGGGTGTAGGGGTCTTAGTAGACTTACCTTTGTCGCGTGTTTGCACCTCTTCTTGCTTGTTGTCTGCCTCACCTCTTAACTCTACGTGCACATCCTTCTTCTCAGCGACCTCCTTTCCGCTCCTCAACGTGATAGCATGGACTTGCTCCCTAGGTTTCGTCTCAGTGTCACTAGATAGTGATCCTTGTGCTCGTTCGGCTACGATCTTTGCTAACTGTCCCACTTGGACTTCCAAGTTCTTTATCGATGCCTCATGATTGTTCATCCTTGTTTCAGCCGATGATATGAACTTAGTTAGCAGCTCCTCCATGCTTGGCTTTGGTGCATACCCCGGTGGTGGTTGGGGATAGTTCCTCGGCCCAGTATTGTACGTATTTGGGTAGGGGTAGGTCTGTGGTGGTCTGTTCCCTACAAAATTAACAGTTTCATTAGTAGTAATGAATGGGTTACCAACCTGGCATTCAGTGCTCGGATGTCCTCCTTGGCAAAGCTCGCATGTAACAGTTTGAACTTGCATTGCATGCATGCTCAAACTATCGATCTTCTTGTTCAGCGCTTCCAACTGGGCAGCTATGGCAGTGACTTCACTCACTTGATGCAATCCGACTTGCTTCTTTGGCACGTTTCTTTCAGACTGCCATTGACAGCTATTAGCAGCCATCTCCTCCAACAGCGTATAAGCCTCCTCCGGCGTCTTTCTCATCACAGTTCCTCCTGACGCTGCATCAATCATAGAACGGTTATCAGAAAATAAACCATTATAAAACGTTTGTACCTGCAGCCAGATAGGGAGGCCATGATGTGGGCATTTCCGCAGTAGATCTTTGAAGCGCTCCCAAGCCTCATATAGTGTCTCTGGATCACATTGAGCAAAAGTAGTGATGTCATTGCGCATCTTGGCTGTCTTGGATGGTGGAAAGAATTTTGACAAGAACAACCGCGCCATTCCATCCCACGTGGTAATAGATCCTGCAGGCAACGATTGTAACCATGATTTAGCTTTATCTTTTAAAGAAAAGGGAAACAAACGTAACCTGATGGCGTCATCAGTAACGCCATTATGCTTGAATGTATCACAAATCTCCAAGAAGTTGGAGATGTGATCATTTGGATCATCTGTAGCAGCTCCCCCAAACTGGACCGAATGTTGGATCATCTGTATGATAGCAGGCTTGATCTCAAAATTGTTAGCCTGTATGGTTGGTCTCGTGATACTCGACAGTGATCCATGGAATGCAGGGTGGGCATAGTCCATGAGTGATCTTGCAACTAGTGGTACCGGAATCTCCTCGGTATTAGCCATATGTGCTCTTGCTTGCCTTAGCCTCCTTTGGCAAGTGCGTTCAATCTCGGGATCAAAGGGCTCAAGTGTAGAGTTGCTACTCCTTAGCATGCACCAAGAGATAGTACCCTGTAACAATCAACCAAAACAAAAAGAAACAGTAGAAGAGAAAAAAAAATCGAAAATAAATAAATAAATAAAACAAATGACTAAACTACAGTCAACTAATCTCGTTTGATATTATTAAAACTAGTCCCCGGCAACGGCGCCAAAAACTTGATCGCTATTATTTTAAACAGTATTTTTGAGTGTAGCGATTCTCTACCGCAAGTGCACGGTGTCAAGTTTTAGTATAATGATAATATAAGTATGAGTGTCGAACCCACGAGGACTAGAAAATAAGTACCAAACTCCACTAGTTTAACTATATTTAGTCTACGATAACTGGTTGTGATTAATTAACTAAATTGACTAATGAACTCAAGATCAACCCAAAAACACAAGAACGAATAAGAATATAATCAAAAGAAACAATTATCAAGACTTTCGGTTCACCTATGTAATCCCCCACAATTCACCTATTAGTTAAGAATCGAATTCAAACAATCTAAGGTGACGAGTTTTCCAAATTTATCTGATATACTCTCTCGAGTTATATTAAACCTAATATCAAATTGTAGTAAGTCACTCTCGTGTACTTATTTAACAACACAATATTGTATTAAGATCCGTGAAAACTTCTAGCTTTCGATTACTAGATATCTATAGCTATCACACGTGTATTTGACTTCATCTCTCGATCTCGGTCTGAAATCCACGGCATAAATCACTATATCGAATCACAATTTTATCTCTCGATCTCAATTGTAATTTACTATCATTCAAGGATGGTCAAACCCTTAAAAGCATGAAGAACAATGATCTATGCACTTAGATAATAAGAACCAATCAAAAACATTCAATTAAAATCCTGGGTTCATACAAAGGATCCCCTAAGTCTTGATAACAAACCTAGCCAACAATCTCCATCAAAGAACAATGCATAAACATGTTTTGCAACATTCTAAACATTAAAATATAATGAAAATATAGAACTAGAGTTAGAAATACGGAAATAACGAGAGGCGTTGACTCCTTGCGTTGCTCCGTCGTCCCGTCTCTTCCGATGCGTCTTCTCTTCAATGGTTATGGTGTATAGATGGTTGGAGGGGATGATGAGTGATGGAGGCTGTGTATTGTAGGTCAAAAGTGAGCCAAAAAGTCCCAAAAACGTCCATGATAATCCATATTTATGGTAGGAGGAGTTTCACCAAGTTTGGACACCAAATAACCAAGATGGAAACAAAATCCCGAATTTTTCGAGTCTAGGCGATCGATTGCCTCAAATGAGGCGATGGGTCGCCTCTGGCTACTGCATGGAAGCGATCGATTGCCTCATTTGAGGCGATGGGTCGCCTCCTCTATTTTCTGCAAATTACGATTTTGCCCCTCCTTTTTCAGCTTTGCAGTTTGGTCCTTTTTCATCATTTTAAGCCTATTTCCTCAACTTTTATGCATTTAGCCCTGGATTCCTGAAATATACAAATATAAACCAAGAAAAGTAATATTTTCCAAGAATCACTACAAAAACGCCCCTAATCTTATATCAAATTAAGTGTAAAAATCACACTTATCAGTTCCTCACCAAGCATGTAATAGCCATAACAAGCATAAGATTGAATCATTGAGATGAAAAAAACAAACATGCATTTAAGGCAATCAACAATGAATTCTAAATGTTGCAAAGTGTGCATATGTTCATGTACTCATGCCCAAAAGACCTTAAACTCCTTAAAGCATTATTTGATAAGATAATAAAATTATCAATCACATAATTGCACATTTCCACATTGCATATTCAAATTTGAAGACATATCAAGATACTTACTATAAAGGGATAAGCATACATCATGCAACAAAACAATTTATATATGCACATGCTAAAGGGAAATGCATTTTACTACCAATGAATATTGAGCTTCATTATTTACTGATCACAATTAATTTGTGCCAATGAAATTTTGAATTGCTCTTTAAATTCACAAAAAAAAAATTTACCTTTGATGACAAGAGTACGTTCTTGTCATTGGTCATATACCTTGCGCCTCTTCTATCGTGGTGAATGAGATAATCTCTTCCCTTGAGGTGCTTGTGCCTTCATCATCCATCTCTTTGTTGTCCCTACAAAATAAATTTACAATTGGAGGATCTTTGGTACCCATTTGATTTTTGGGTCCTTGAGGGTTAGCTTTCATTGGCGCCTTTGGAATCCATTTCCACCTTTTGTCAGGTTGGTATTGGATTTTAGCAAACTTACATTTATTCTTAGTATGACCATCTTTGCAACGATAAGTGCAAGTAGGAGAATTATGATTGGCTTTAGCCAACAAGCTTGTAAATGTTTTAGATTTGCTTGAAAAGCCTAGTCCGGTTTTATCAAAGCTACAACGTTGCAAGACAAGCAATTTATTCAACTTTAAACTACTATCACTAAACTTGGTAAAATATGTCTTTATATCATGCACTTGATTTTTCAAAGTAATATTTTCTTCTTCCTTCTTAGCCAAGTCTGGCTTAAGCACTTTATTGTTCTTCTTGGTTCTACCAAGACAATCAATGAGTTCATTATAAGCATCTAATAATTCATCATAAGATGGTATCTCATCATCATCCTCTTCATCTTCATCTCCAAGAGCCATTAGACAAAGATTTATGGCTTCTTCTTCATCGGAGTCATTATCACTCCATGTGGCTATAAGAGCCTTCTTCTTGCCTTTGCCCTCATTCTTCTTCCTAGGACATTTATTAGCATAATGACCTTTATCTTGACAATTATAGAATGTTACCTCGTGTTTGGAATCATGTTTGGTGGCACCGGAGGTCTTTGGCTTATTGTGTTTGTTGAAGAACTTCTTGAACTTTTTAGTAAACAAGATCATCTCGTCATCATCATCATCATTTTCGTCATCGGATTGATCTTTCCTCCCGACCAAAGCAATCCCCTTCCTTATGGATCTATCATCCCCCTTTATTCCCTTACTTATTGACACTTCAAGCTCATGGGTCACCAATGTGCCATGAAGTTCATCAAGGTCATAAGATGCACTTTCTCCTTTGTTTGATTCAATGATGGCCGTCCTCTTTGCATCCCATTCCTTTGGCGCTCTTAGAGCTCCTCTCCATATTTGCTTTGGAGGATACTTCTCTCCAAGTTGGCAAGTTCGTTTATGATTTGGGTGAGCCTTCTAAACATCGAATCAACCTCTTCTCCGGACTCCATCTCAAATGTCTCATATTTGAGTTGTAGTAGGTCTATCTTTGTCTCCTTCACTTGATTTGTGCCCTCATGACAAATTTGTAATTTGTCCCATATCTCCTTTGTGGTTGAGCACATCAAGATCCGGTTGTACTTCTTCATATCTAAAGCACAATGTAAAATATTAATAGCTTTAGCATTTTGCGAAACTAAAATCATACCCGCTCTTGCGAAATCGTCCATTTCTTTGGGAATACTTATTCCCCAAACTTCCTTTAAAGGAATATGTGGACCTTTCACAATAATCTTCTATAGGTCATAATCACCGATTGGATGTATAAAGATTTTCTATTCTTCCAATAACCGTAATTATCACCCGTGAAGAGTGGAGGGCGATTTGTCGATTGACCTTGAGCAAACTCTTTGCTAGATTAGCCATATAAAAGTTTTGATTTGAAACAAAAATCAAATGGCTCTGATACAACTTGTTGGAACCGAAGAGGGGGGGGGGGGGGGTGAATAAGGTTCCTTGGCTACTTTAGCTTTTTAAAATGAGTTTACAAAAATAATGAGTTTGCGCTGCGGAAGACTTAAGTCAATCGAGAAATAAATAAAAATGAATAAGTAAATAAATGCGTAAATAATAAAGCGATAAGAGACAAGAAAATTTGTTATAGAAGTTCGGCGATGAATCGCCTACGTCTCCTCTTCCCGGCTAGATAACTTCCAACCGATGTTCCACTAGAATGAATGATCTTGGCCTTGAGGGCTCCAAGTTAGCCACAATACAACTCTTCCCGACACTCTTCACGAGTCTTCTTGGCCTTAAGGGCTCCAAGGATAGCCACACAAAACTCTTCCCGAGTTACCAACACTCTTCACGAGTCTTCTTGGCTTTAAGGGCTCCACGGATAGCCACAACACATGCACCAACTTTACTTGTTGATGACTTTACAATTTCCAACTTGCTTCGGTGTTGGAGGACCTTTACAAATAAATCAAGAACACCTTCACGGTGTAACAACACGAAGAAACCAAGACTCTCACAAAAGAAATGAATCGCAAACTCCAATACAACACAAATGTATGGAGATTGCAATGCTAGATGAAATTTGAATAAGCAAAGCTTTTTGAAGTTTGTAGGCTTGTTTCTTATTTTCAAAATGCTCCAAAGCATCCATATTTATAGTGTAGGAGGCCCCCAAGGCTCCTACTAGCCGTTGCTACACTCAAGGCTTGAATAACTCATCGATCACCTCGGACATCGCCTCGGGCGATCACCATCGCCGCGCCCCAACGATCACCATAATGCACGCATCGCCTCAGGCGATCAATATCACAAATCAATGCCGTAGCCTTCGTTGCTCAAAATCTTCCATCGCCTCAGGCGAAGCATCGATCGCCTCACACATTCAGGCCATCGCCTCAGGCGATCAAGCCATCGCCTCGGGCGAACTCCCCATGCGTGCGAGCCTCGGCGTCGCCTCTGTCGATGTGCGTGGCGTTGCCTTCTTGACTGTCATCGCCTGGGGCGATCCAGCCCAGATTATGCACATATGATTTTCTCCAATCAATCCACTTTCCAACCAACAAATCTGCACACTAAGTAGACACATTAGTATAACAAACACAAGTTTTGTTGAACATCAAAACTCAAAAATAATCCGGGGATAAATTAAGCATTAAACTTAACCATGCGTTTAAGGCTCAACACCCTCCCAATAAAATTCCCAATAGTTGAATTCCGAAATTATCTTATAAATATCACAATTATCAACAAATAAATATTTATAATTTATTCAGGGTATTACAAAATCCTACCGCAAATTTACGGTTTCAAGTTTTAATGAATAATGAGTTAAGAGTATCGAAGCCACAATGATGGAAAATTACGTTTACACTAATTAATGAATTAAATTAATCTAAATTTTATCTAGAGAATCAATAAGGTGACTTAATTAAAAGCAGATAAACAAGATGAAGATTCAAGCAAAGAAAATCAATGAGAGACGAATACTAGAGGTTCCATTTGTAAGGACCCCAAGCCCTTAACCCTTGATTAGTGTATTAACCACTATGTGTGGTACATGCTTCTATACAAATCAATCGGGAAACTTAGATGATGCTTACAAAATTCCCTTAACATTCAACGTTATAAGATCATCTCTACTAACATATAGACTCATAGAGTTGCCCATTACCATCCCCATTTTGCCACTTTTCACATTGTGGACTTTTATAAAAATTTGGGCAGAGTCTCCCCATAAGTAGGGCTATCCCGAAATAAAAGCACAACACAATATATAGTTCCCGGCCAGGGAAAACACATACTCAACAGAACACAGCAACGCTAAGTAAATTCCCAGCCAGGGAAGACACACCACACATAAGACAACATAGATGGGTTTCAACACCCACACAATACACCCATGACTCTCATATCATTAGCAATTCTACTCTTAATTGCATGCAACATAGAATGAAAGAGAGAAAGGCTCATGCCTTTATATACAACCCATATACAAGCATCACCGTGCTCACATGCGAGCATCATAAATATGTATATAACCCTCGGGTGTATATATGTACTCTATACGATACCGTACTCCATCAAGCCCTGGTACCACAATCCTGGGAGTACATCCAATCAACAGCTCGAGCTCAACTCCAAAGCCATCGATGTACCTGTTCACCTGCCCCAACAGAGACAGCCCCCAACGGGGTGAGCATACCAATACACGAAATCTCATAATCACAATAATGAAATTCATAATTTACAACACAAGTAAATATTAATGAATTTTAAATGATACTCCCTGGATGGCAACATCCTCATCCGGGATTCCGTGTACTGTCCCTGTTCTCACAATCATCAAACTCATCAAATCTCATAAATCAGTAAATCAACACATTGATTTAACTCATAGCATGCCTGATTCTCAAGTATCAATAATCAATGATTCCAAGTTCATTATACATACAAATATAGATATCTCAATATCTAGTACTGATTTCTCAATTTCACTATCAATCATAGATAGCTCAAATGCCTAGCATTTATTTTACCAATTTCCCATTATACTTAGACATCTCACATGTCTTATAATGAGCACATGATCCCACGATCATTCTCAGGCATCTCAAATGCCGTACAATAGTCATATAGACTCAGTACCCCATATATATCAACACATATATGCATATAGCCATACCCACAACCATCTAATGCAATTACAACACATTATGCATTTCACAATTGCTATCACGTAAAGTAATGCTCGTACGTCGCACGTACCTTAAATATCCGAAGTCCGAGCCAAACCTTGCTCGAGTTCCATGCTCCGAGGAACGATGTGCTAACACGATAAATTAATTCACAATTAATTACGAACATGCAACCCATGCTCAAGCACACCCATAATCCTTATATAGAAAATTATTGTCAACCCACGACAATTTACCATATACAAGACCCGGGGCAGGGCATACACAGGGAGGGAAAATCGAATGAGACAATATCAAAATCGCTCAAGAACCACCCCTAAATTCGAACCCTAACAACACCAATCAAACCCAAATAATCACCATAATCCATCTAACACATGAATTAATCAATTAACAACAACAATAATCATCCCCAAGCCAAAATCCCCAATTTTCGATTCCAGCCCTAAATTCGAATCCAATTCCTCAAATTCGAACACAATCAAGCATCATAATGCATCTACAACATGAATTAATCAATCCATAACAAGAATCACCACTCCTTGTCAAAAATCCCAAAAATTCGAACCCTAACTCACGAAATCGAGCTGAAAATTCGAACCAAACTTAACCAATAATTTCGAACCAAAAAGTCTGAAATAATCGACTCAAAACCAGCTTAAAAACGCCCCAAAAACATCAGAAAAATTGTACCAAAAACATACCAAAATCGCGCCCCAAAAATCGGATGAAATCCAGTTTTCGAACCCTACGCTTTTCTGGCAAATCCGAGCTCGATTCTCGACCAAACTTCAAATTGTTGGTATGGATAGGACCGCCTGGAAGAGACGAACACGGCGGCGGGTCGGACGCGCCAAACGGCAGCCGGACGGCGGCGGGCGGAGGCCTTTTCTGCACGGTGGTCAAAGGGGATCGGGAATGGGTGTTGGCGCGGGGAGAGAGAAAGCGACGGGAATGGTGGGGAAAATGGTTCCAATAATTAAAATCTCGGGTTCAACTGGTATTTATAGCAAAAATACCCCGAAATACTAATATCCCCACAAATACATCATGATTCATTAAAAATCATCTGTTTTCGAAAGTTCTCTCTCTAACTCAAAAACCCCCTACCGGTGCCCACACCAAGCACCCGAGATTCTGAGTCACACTAAAAACCCAACTCACAGGTTTTCACCGAAATGAGAATACGATCTCAACCTCGGGATCCCGCGATCCCAACTACTCAAATAGACGAGCCCAGAAGGCCCAACACCTCGATTAAACTCCAATTGCCACGTAAAACAACTTTACGGGTTATTAACACTCCGGGATTAACATCCCTAATCTCAGGTCATCACAATATCCCCCACTAAAAGAATTTCATCCTCGAAATTAGCACCGGTGTATCACATAACACCCAGGCTACACAACAACATGAAGTCATAACCTCGATTCTTGACCATATCAGAATCGTCTCAATAAACGCGAGGATACTTATCTCACATCAAACTCTGAAACAGAGTGACTTTACCAAAACCAACATACCCAAGAGGCAAATGTACCTCGATGCGGTTCATCCCAAAAGTCAGTCCCTCATGACTGCAAAACAACCAATACTTACGACCGTAGATCGGACAGTCATCCTTAGTTCTAATACAACCAGTAAGAACGCATCCTGGATGACACCTCAACCGTGAGAACGTTGACCTCGTGTCAAACTCTGGAGTGGAATAGACTCCCAAATCCATCATAACGTCAAAGATCGTCAGCACAACTCAACGCTAACAGTCCAAAAGCAGTTAGTCGACTGAAACTGCAAGGATTCAAATCGCTCCCGATTCTATCGTAGATATCATCCAATGACATCTCTATCAAGACTCACGATGTCTAACATACATCGTTACGAGGGAAACACTAGGATACTACGGTGTACACATACCAAACATGGTCTCCACTTTCATACTTCCTCCATCGAATGAGCAGTCGCATCATTGCAACTCAATTTGGCAACTCACGGCCACAGATTCACACAAAAGACATCTCACAAGATGTCCACCTCCGGATATTCCAAGGATCACATCCTGATCATAAATAAACCATCGAGACTCCACAGAGTTCAAATCCTGGAAGGACATGCAATAAACACATTGCATCCTCAACGCTTGTGTCGACAACGACACCCAATAAATCTGAATTCCTGCCATCCCTTGACAATCCTAGGATTTAACAATCCAACTTGGGAAGGCTATCACATAACTCGAAGGAAACACCAACAATGGAACACCTCAACCCACACAAGATAATTCCCTCCTCAAAGGGAGTCAACTAACTTCACGATTGTTTCTCCTAACTTATCGTGCCATGGAGATTCCCAATCTCAAGGTGTTCAATATCTCTCATCAGAGATTTAGCCATCCAAATTAGCATACTCTATGCTTGACAAAAAAAGGAAATCATTAATTGGCATCCGTATACTCACCGGTATACCTGCCTAAGCACTGACATCACATGCATACTCAATGCACTTGGCTCGGGTATCTACAACATACCCCTAAGCCCCAAACACGACCGTCAATTCTGAGTCATTCCCTATCCAGTGGAGGACGATAATCGACGATTAACAACACGGTGTGATTCCCAAAATCAACACCACACGTACCAACTCACCGAATCTTTCAAAGATTCCCAAATAGGTCTAATACTACCTCCTTCCCTACAAGGGAAGTGCCATCGAACTCGAGATCCACAAGTCTCGAACCACCGTTCGGAAAAACTGGATACAATAACCCCCATTACATCCCAAATACACGGGTTCCCTCAGATCGAGTCAATAACGACCTGATGACTCTCTCGTTGGTACTCCAACATCATGAGTTGTCTCAGACAAGTCCCTAAAACATTGACGTATACACGTCTCCTCGAGGTATTCCCTGCCTCAATTATCAAGCCACAAAGAGACTACAAAAGTCTACCAACGTCTCAAACGTTCCATCCGGTATACCATACCGTAGTATCCATTTAGAGTAGTGGGTCATCACCCAAAATCTCTCTAAAACCAAAGCATAATGGACATCCCGGTGTCCTTGCTCAACCACGGAGCCATCTTAATTCATTAGGACATATCCCACACCTTCAGGGTGGGTGTGACCACGCCTACCGTAGATCACAACAACAAACGAGTAGTTTCCTCAATGACTACTCTTACCACCAATCACTTGGCCCTAGCCAAACCAACGAGCATACCCAAGGGTATCATTGCTCGACAAATAAATACTTCGAATATGTGCTGCGGTATAATTCCTATACGGCGCACCCAATAGTTCCTCGAGCAACTTGCTCGGCATAATGGTCTCGTCAACTAGTGACTCAGACACTACCATGTGCCACCAAGGCACTCAAACCATATAACCAAATACATAACATAAATGTATTAATCATCAAAACGACGCCACACGTCTACATAGAACATCAACTATGTCATCGTCATCTCGTGACGGCATATGTCAACATATGACATCCAACTAACATCGTCAAACATACGACGGTACATGTCAATACACGACATCCATAATCTCATCGTCAAACACATGGCATATATATAGCAACACATAGTATCCACAATAATGCTAACACAAGTAATATGCCATACCTCATCGCTATCAATATAGCGCCATACCTGTCTCCGTCGCTCGATAATAGTACGTAGTCAGCACCCATCGCTCGAAGGCGGCAAAAATCCTGTGCTGAGTACATAGCGGCACAATCCATCGCTATAGAATCGACGGCATGATACCTCGTCATATAATAAGTGGTATGAAACCTCGCTATACACCTGAGCATGAAAAATCGTCCACATAATAGCGGAAAGAGGCATCGCTATCAATACACATGGCGGCAAGAACCATCGCCAGTCAATATAGCGGCATGAACCATCGCTATCAATATACATGGCGGCAAGAATCATCGCCAGTCAATATAGCGGCATGAACCATCGCTATCAATATCCATGGCGGCAAGAACCATCGCCAGTCAATATAGCGGCATGAACCATCGCTAACAATATCCATGGCGGCAAGAACCATCGCCAGTCAATATAGCGGCATGAACCATCGCTATCAATATCCATGGCGGCAAGAACCATCGCCAGTCAATATAGCGGCATGAACCATCACTATCAATATCCATGGCGGCAAGAACCATCGCCAGTCAATATAGCGGCATGAACCATCGCTATCAATATCCATGGCGGCAAGAATCATCGCCAGTCAATATAGCTGATCCCTAGTCATTGTCACGGTAGTGTATTTTAATGCCCCTCGCTCAAGTAAAAACATGCGGTACTCCCACCCCTCGCTTCACATATAGGCGGCATAGAATAACCTCGCTTAAATGGACATGCGGTACTCCCACCCCTCGCCTCACATTTTAGCGGCAAATATTCTTTCCTCGCCTCATATGCTAACCACGCTTCAATGTGACATGCGGCGCTCCCACCCCTCGCTTCACATTTTAGCGGCACAAAATAATAAATAGCGGCAAGCATTTAAAATCATCACTCATCCATAACAATGACTCATGGGATATTCACCAAGTATTCCATTTACACCTGCAATCACAAAACATATGCCATATCCAATATACATCAACATGAGTGTATTTTAATGCACCTCGCACAAATGTGACATGCGGCGCTCCCACCCCTCGCTTCAACAAATGGCGGCAAAGCATTAAAATCATCACTACATGTACACATACATCCACAATGTATAAATCCATGATGTATATAAAATGCAGGTTACCGTTTCGTGTCTTTCAACCATGGCCTTAGCCTTTCGCATCATAGTGTTCCTACAGGAACAATCACAACCCATGAGCATACAATAATCCATATTCCCACAATATGATTATAATGAGTAAATGCATAAACTATGAGTACAAAGTACTTCCTGAATCCCAATGCATTTCGATATGCTCCACCTGGTTGTCCCTGTGTCACAACTCACAATCATAATCAACAGGTTATATTATGATTCCATAGATGTCATGACATATAATCGTTTCACTATGATCACATATCACAAATGCACATAAGCAAAACAGTTGTGTCACATAACACTAGCTACTATCATGCATAAATATGTGCTACTCATCCCTATCAGCATGTTTCAGGCCCTCAACAGCCCCAAAGAGCTAACCACTGCTCTGATACCACTAATGTAAGGACCCCAAGCCCTTAACCCTTGATTAGTGTATTAACCACTATGTGTGGTACATGCTTCTATACAAATCAATCGGGAAACTTAGATGATGCTTACAAAATTCCCTTAACATTCAACGTTATAAGATCATCTCTACTAACATATAGACTCATAGAGTTGCCCATTACCATCCCCATTTTGCCACTTTTCACATTGTGGACTTTTATAAAAATTTGGGCAGAGTCTCCCCATAAGTAGGGCTATCCCGAAATAAAAGCACAACACAATATATAGTTCCCGGCCAGGGAAAACACATACTCAACAGAACACAGCAACGCTAAGTAAATTCCCAGCCAGGGAAGACACACCACACATAAGACAACATAGATGGGTTTCAACACCCACACAATACACCCATGACTCTCATATCATTAGCAATTCTACTCTTAATTGCATGCAACATAGAATGAAAGAGAGAAAGGCTCATGCCTTTATATACAACCCATATACAAGCATCACCGTGCTCACATGCGAGCATCATAAATATGTATATAACCCTCGGGTGTATATATGTACTCTATACGATACCGTGCTCCATCAAGCCCTGGTACCACAATCCTGGGAGTACATCCAATCAACAGCTCGAGCTCAACTCCAAAGCCATCGATGTACCTGTTCACCTGCCCCAACAGAGACAGCCCCCAACGGGGTGAGCATACCAATACACGAAATCTCATAATCACAATAATGAAATTCATAATTTACAACACAAGTAAATATTAATGAATTTTAAATGATACTCCCTGGATGGCAACATCCTCATCCGGGATTCCGTGTACTGTCCCTGTTCTCACAATCATCAAACTCATCAAATCTCATAAATCAGTAAATCAACACATTGATTTAACTCATAGCATGCCTGATTCTCAAGTATCAATAATCAATGATTCCAAGTTCATTATACATACAAATATAGATATCTCAATATCTAGTTCTGATTTCTCAATTTCACTATCAATCATAGATAGCTCAAATGCCTAGCATTTATTTTACCAATTTCCCATTATACTTAGACATCTCACATGTCTTATAATGAGCACATGATCCCACGATCATTCTCATGCATCTCAAATGCCGTACAATAGTCATATAGACTCAGTACCCCATATATATCAACACATATATGCATATAGCCATACCCACAACCATCTAATGCAATTACAACACATTATGCATTTCACAATTGCTATCACGTAAAGTAATGCTCGTACGTCGCACGTACCTTAAATCTCCGAAGTCCGAGCCAAACCTTGCTCGAGTTCCATGCTCCGAGGAACGATGTGCTAACACGATAAATTAATTCACAATTAATTACGAACATGCAACCCATGCTCAAGCACACCCATAATCCTTATATAGAAAATTATTGTCAACCCACGACAATTTACCATATACAAGACCCGGGGCAGGGCATACACAGGGAGGGAAAATCGAATGAGACAATATCAAAATCGCTCAAGAACCACCCCTAAATTCGAACCCTAACAACACCAATCAAACCCAAATAATCACCATAATCCATCTAACACATGAATTAATCAATTAACAACAACAATAATCATCCCCAAGCCAAAATCCCCAATTTTCGATTCCAGCCCTAAATTCGAATCCAATTCCTCAAATTCGAACACAATCAAGCATCATAATGCATCTACAACATGAATTAATCAATCCATAACAAGAATCATCACTCCTTGTCAAAAATCCCAAAAATTCGAACCCTAACTCACGAAATCGAGCTGAAAATTCGAACCAAACTTAACCAATAATTTCGAACCAAAAAGTCTGAAATAATCGACTCAAAACCAGCTTAAAAACGCCCCAAAAACATCAGAAAAATCGTACCAAAAACATACCAAAATCGCGCCCCAAAAATCGGATGAAATCCAGTTTTCGAACCCTACGCTTTTCTGGCCAATCCGAGCTCGATTCTCGACCAAACTTCAAATTGTTGGTATGGATAGGACCGCCTGGAAGAGACGAACACGGCGGCGGGTCGGACGCGCCGAACGGCGGCCGGACGGCGGCGGGCGGAGGCTTTTTCTGCACGGTGGTCAAAGGGGATCGGGAATGGGTGTTGGCGCGGGGAGAGAGAGCGACGGGAATGGTGGGGAAAATGGTTCCAATAATTAAAATCTCGGGTTCAACTGGTATTTATAGCAAAAATACCCCGAAATACTAATATCCCCACAAATACATCATGATTCATTAAAAATCATCTGTTTTCGAAAGTTCTCTCTCTAACTCAAAAACCCCCTACCGGTGCCCACACCAAGCACCCGAGATTCTGAGTCACACTAAAAACCCAACTCACAGGTTTTCACCGAAATGAGAATACGATCTCAATCTCGGGATCCCGCGATCCCAACTACTCAAATAGACGAGCCCAGAAGGCCCAACACCTCGATTAAACTCCAATTGCCACGTAAAACAACTTTACGGGTTATTAACACTCCGGGATTAACATCCCTAATCTCAGGTCATCACACCATTTCACTTGATTATTCACTTTGTCCAGATCCTATTAATCACTATTTCATCAATTCTTCTAGTTTATTAGTCAAGAATCCTTAATTATTTTCCACTCTCTCTCCTGAGTGTTGAGTAAAAGTTATTATTCAATATCAATTTTAACATCCATATGAAAAATCAAATATCAAATAATTTAATATGAACGGTGATTCTTTCAATGGCTTCAATGGAGATATAGACATGTCGAACATTATAAACATCCACGATGTATTTTTCTACGATCTTATTAAAAAAAAACTCTATCACGAGTGATATATGATAATTCAATTAGCGATCAGTTAATGGAACTTAATCAAATCAGGAAAACACAAACAAACAATATGAAAACCCAAAACATACTAATTAATAAATCAAAAACATAGATTCAAATCAAGCTACATCGTTCCTCCAGAAAATAATAGTTCATGATAAAACTAAGAAAACACCAAAAGCATGTTCTTAATCATCATTAAATTCAAGAGAAAGATTAAGCAAACGAATAAGAAGAAGCCTCTCAATCCCCAGTTTCCGCTCTCTTTATCTCCGTCTTCAAAATCTAATGCCCTTGTATTGCAACCGTTGTCTTTTGGTTGAGTATTCTCTAAATCCTAGGAAAATTCTAAAAAATGGAAAAAAATCAGATTATATCTCTCATCAGCAACAAGAACCCTTTCCTTTCACAACTTCTAACACGCCATCATTAAATACTTGAAATTGGATTTGTCGTAAGCATGGCGCTAGCATGCTAAGTGATTGGCATTAGACCTGACCATGGTTCAAAACCGCCGTTTAGGTGGTTCAGTACCATCGGTTAGACGGTTCAAAAAATATTGACCCTTAACCCTAACCTTCATTGACGGTTCCGATTACGGTTCATGAACCGTCGATTACCGTTTCGGTTCTGGTTAGGTTTACCAATAGTTACGGTTACAGTTTGACCATTATTTTTTAAACAAATTAAAAATATTATTAAAATTTGAAAAAAGTGTAAAAAATGTTTGAATATGTTTTCATCCATTGATTAAACACAAAATAACGTGAAATGAATTCAAGCTAAGAAAACATTAAACACAATAACATATGCACTCAGAAATTTAGGAATTCAATCAAACAACAATTAATCATAGGTTCAAATAAAGGATCTTATAATCTTGAAAAAATAAACTTAGTTCATAATTTGGATAAAGAAATAATATCTAACATTGTTTCTCAACAAATAATAGCATCATTAATTCAACCATATTTAAGTTTAAGATATAAAATTTAAATAAGAATATAAGCAAGAAATCTCATTTTGTTGGTTGATCCAGCTTTGTTTTTCTCCCTGCTTTGACTTATGCTCGTCTACTACCAATCTGAATTTGCCTTCGAAACTCAAACAAACATATGAGATGTCCTCTCCTCAATTCTTTTTCCTTGTCTTCCACTTAAAACTGTTTTTATTTTATTTATTTTTATTTTCTCCACACTCAATTCCAACATTCATGTCCTCAAATTCTTATTCTTGAATTTTTCTTTTCTTTACTTGGGAACATGTGCTGCCTTCTTCTATTTGTCATTATCAAACATTTATGAACTTATTTCCAAAATTCCCACTTCAGCCGCTATGTTCCTTCTTTCTCGTAAAAAGAAAAAAATTATCAGAGTAATTATTGCTACTGAAATGTCATAACAAAGAAAAGGCGATGTCCCATCCTCTTTCTTTGTTCATTAGTTGCAATGCCAGGCGCTGTTGTTTCTCCTTTTCTAATCAGCTTCTTGTCCTAATCTGATTTAGATATTGTTTCTTGAATTGATTTGTCTTTTATGCTTGTCAATCACACGACTTTATCACAACTGCACGAAACACGAGAAATTCTTGTATGAATTGTGTCATGCTATACATCAATACATATAAATATGTATTGATATGTATTTATATATCTGTATGCAGGGACGGACTCAAAAAAAATGTTTGGGGGCGAAATTTTTTGTGATAATACTTGAGGGTTAAAAAACATTAGGAGGTGCAAAATTTTTTTTTGTAAAAACGTAAGGGTAAAAAAAAAAATATAAACAAACTTTTTTTTCAATAAGTTTTTTTTTGCGGGCCCGTACCCCCGCCCCCTAGGTCCGCCCATGCTTGATATATGTATTGGTACATAGCATGACTCGGTCAATACAATAAATTCCCACGAAACACAAATCTTTCCTTCGAAATTATGAAATTTCTTTCGCAGGCTAGATCAAACTTTCTTCCAAACTTTCACTTCAGCAACCGATAGATCTTGATACTTTAGTTCATTTCTTGACAAATACATTTGATCTTCAGCATTTCAAATCGACTTGCACAATACATCTGATATCACCAAAAAGTGTGACTACCTTCTGATAACAATAGAAAGTGAATAATACCTCCCTGTGTCTTTAACGCAAATAATAACGTCAATATCGCTTAGGATCCTCACCTGAAATCACGAAATAAACGTGAGAAGGGGGCCGAAAGTTTTCCGGCGTGTCCCCTCCGACGCTCAAGTCAGGCGAGAGGATACGAGAAAATATATACTTGTAAAGTAATATGATTGTGAATGAATGAGTTGATACCCCAAACCTGGTATTTATAGGCAGAGATCCAAGAGTTACCATACAGCAAGGACTTCTTCAATGTTTATCCAAATCTTATCCAGATATGCTAAGATCTTGTGAATACAATCAAATCCCAGATATTGCTCTGCGGATCTAGGACTTGCCTAGTTTAGGGGACTATGTTTCCTTATTATGCCACGTATCAAGCAGGGAATGAGAAGAGCTCGGCCAATGAGCTCGGGTTCAAAAAGAGATCGCCGAGAAGTTTGGCAAATGGACAAAAGGTGAGGTAAAACACGTCGGCCAAACAGGTCGGTCCATACAAAGAGCTCGGACCAGCAGGCGAGATCTTTTGTAGAAGGTCAAGTAATACACGGCGGAGTCAGGTCGGCTCATCAGGTGGCGTCTTCTTATTTATGGGGTATCACATTCCCCCCTCCCAGTCGAGCTGACGTTGTAGACCAGAAGTTTGTATGTGCTAAGTTATCATGATGAGCCACCTCTTATGATATCCCCTAATTTAGGCGGGAAATAACGACTAACTTGAATTTTGAATTCCAAATTCCGATCGTTGGGCTGTCTGTCCGTATCCCGAGGCCAATCCTGACCGTACAGCGGATCAGAGATCAACAGCCCTAATTCGGGGAGGTCCCCCTATATATATAGTATGCCCGATCCCTAATTGTCTACTTTTGCAACTTTTAAAACAGATCGGCTCCGACCTCTTTTGCATTATTCTCCATTTCTCTCTTTCTGAAAACTCCTAGGTACGTTTATTCTTAGCTGTTTTGTTTAAGAATGTCTTCCTCCCCTGATCAATTATTTCCGTCCCCTCTAGCTGAAGAGGATCTTAGGGCAGTAGATCAGTACGGTTCTTTTTATCCTGAAGGGATTGCCATCCATGAGGGAGTGGTTCAAACTGAGGAAGTTGTGCGATCTGAGGACCCCCAGGAAGTTGTGACCTTGGTTGGACACGAACTTCAGATTGCTGAAGCAAGCCCTCATCTTAGATCTGAGTCCCCTCCTCGTAACTATCCCTGGTACGAACTGTATGTTTCTGCTTTGGATGATTCAGATGAGGACCAAATACGCAAGCTCAGCCAAGCCCCTTCTGATTATGACTTCATATTCCCCTCTCCCTCCCAGCAGCAGCACCAACCTCCTGAGGGTTATTACACCTTTTACCGCAGGCAACTGGAGGGGGGTTTACGCTTTCCTCTTCATGAGTTCTTTCAGGAGCTCAGCACCTTTTATCAGCTTAACCTTAGCCAATTCTCCCCAACTCCTTCTGTGTTTGGTGTAGTCTTGTGATTATTTTTAGGGCTTTGGGATTACCTTACGACAACCCCTCCCTCTCTTACTTCTTCCATATCAAGAGATCCGATGAGGGACCCTGGTATCTGACCAGCCGACCTAGTTGTGCCTTTGTTGGGGGGGTACCCTAGTCAGATCAATGATTGGAAGAACGATTTCTTTTTTGTTAAACCTCCTCGGCCATGGGTCTGCTGTACTGATTGGCTAGATCATCTCCAGGTTCTCCCATCTCCACCTAATAATTTCAAAAAGAGCCCCATCTACTTAGATGTAATGAGAGCTATTGGAGGCCACTGCTTCAATTCATCTAAGCTGTTGGTGGAGGAGCTCCTTTGTTTTACTGGGCTGAGTCCGACCGATCTGACTTTGAGGGGGGGGGGGGGGGGGGGGGGAGCTGGTACTTGTTCTAGCAAGCTTTAATAACTATTTTATTCTAAGTATTTTCTGCTAGGTCTGGCTGATCTCTTTACTTGTTTACTCAGATGACAGAGTCATGAGCTCGTTAGTGCTGAAAGCTATTCAAAAGAGAAAGCAAAAATAGGCCCACTCCCAAGCAGCCGAGGGAGTGACTATTGTGGACTTTGGGGCTCAGCCCTACCGACGAGGAGGCTCACCTCTCCATGAAAAACGGGCTGCAATAGGGGGGATCTGCAGGGTCTGCGGCTGTAGAAGCTCAGCCCGTGAGGCAAGTTAGAGCCCGATCTGATCCGTCCGACCCTCCGGCGGCAGGTGATAAAAGGGGTGAGCCAGCTCGGGTCGAGAGGTGTCGTGAGCGGAGGCCTATAGAGGAGGAGTTAGACTTGTTGGGGAGGGGCCGAGCACAGTTGCCTTAGCTGTGGCTCGTGACCTGGCTAATGCAGAGGATGCTCTCTATATAAACCAACTCAGTTTGGGTAACCTGATTACCCGTACTGGTAGCTGTCTTACCGAGGCCATTCTCTTGATGGGGGAGTTTACATCCAGGGCTTCTTTCATCTGAAGACAGTCTCTGAAAGACTCCAAGGTCTTCGAGGCTATGCAAGACTCGCTGGCCGAGGCCAAATCTTTGCATGAGAAGGAAGTCTCTGAGCTTAAAGCTCAGATCGACATTAAGACCGTTGCTGAGGATGAGGCTCGTTCCTTGATTGAGCCACAGAAAAGCCAGCATGAAACTGACCTGCGGGAGCTTCGTAATGAGCTAGCCTTGGCTAAAGGGTTAGCTAACTCTGCCGAGCAAGAGCTTGCTAAGGCTCAGAAGGAGGCGGTTGAGGAAAAACAAAAATCTGAAGAGTTGGTAGGGGAGAAGCTTCTTACTTTCATTAAGGCTGGTTTCCAAGGATGTCTAAGTCAGATCCAAGAGCGAGGTTGTCTTGTACCTGACGTCTCTCTGAACTTTCTGGATGTAGAGAAAGTAGCTGCCACTCTCCCCCCTGACCTTTAGATATGTTTTCCCCCTTTTAGTTCGTATTCCGCTATGTTTTTGTAATCACTTAGAATTGCTCTTTTTCTTTAATGTCAGTTCAGTTTTAACATCCTTGTCTTTTTGTATGACAAAGTTTTAAACAGATAGGACCAAGCATGAATTAGCTCGGCTATGTTTAATAAATTACCACGTAATGGCAAAGTTTAAACAGGTAGGACCAATAATGAATTAGCTTGGCTACGTTTAATAAATTACAACGTAATGGCAAAGTTTAAACAGATAGGACCAGACATGAATTAGCTCGGCTATGTTTAATAAATTACCACGTAATGACAAAGTTTAAACAGGTAGGACCAAGCATGAATTATCTCGGCTACAATTAATAAATTACCATGTAATGACAAAGTTTAAATAATTAGCTCGGCTACGTTTAATAAATTACCACGTAATGACAAAGTTTAAACAGATAGGACCAGGCATGAATTAGCTCGGCTACGTTTAATATTACCACGTAATGACAAAGTTTAAACAGGTAGGATCAAGCATGAATTAGCTTGGCTACGTTTAATAAATTACCACGTAATGACAAAGTTTAAATAGGTAGGACCAAGCATGAATTAGCTCGGCTACGTTTAATAAATTACCACGTAATGGCAAAGTTTAAACAGGTAGGACCAAGCATGAATTAGCTCGGCTACGTTTAATAAATTACCACGTAATGGCAAAGTTTAAACAGGTAGGACGAGGCATGAATTAGCTCGGCTACGTTTAATAAATTACCACGTAATGGCAAAGTTTAAACAGGTAGGACCAAGCATGAATTAGCTCGGCTACGTTTAATAAATTACTACGTAATGTCAAAGTTTAAACATATAGGATTAGGCATGAATTAGCTCGGCTACGTTTAATAAATTACCATGTAATGGCAAAGTTTAAACAGGTAGGACCGAGCATGAATTAGCTCGGCTACGTTTAATAAATTACCACGTAATGACAAAGTTTAAACAGGTAGGACCAAGCATGAATTAGCTCGGCTACGTTCGTGTGAAAACCATTGCTCCTGGCGTAACCAGGGCTGAGGTGAGCTCGTCGTAAACGTGCTCCTGAGGTAGGGTGAAAACCCTTGCTCCTGGCGTAACCAGGGTTGAGGTGAGCTCGTCGTAAACTTGCTCTTGAGGTGGGGTGAAAACCCTTGCTCCTGGCGGTAACCAGGGCTGAGGTGAGCTCGTCGTAAACTTGCTCCTGAGGTAGGGTGAAAGCCCTTGCTTTATTTTAGACAATAACTTGTAGGAAAAATTCTAAAACTTATATTGCAATAATGAAAGAGTATATCATCCCAAAACAAAACAAAAAAACAATCTTTGCAACAACTAAAAGATGTGAACTAAGAATAATATTTTCGGAGGTGATATGCGTTCTAGGGTCTCTTCAATGTCTTCCCATCAGGGCCTTCTAGGTACTAAGCTCCTGAACTTAGCTTTTCAACAATCTTAAAGGGACCCTCCCACTTGGGGTCTAGCTTGCCCACTTGAACCTCTTGCACCTTTCTTAGTACGAGATCGCCGACCTGAAAAGTTTTCTGAATAACTCATCGGTTATACATTCGCGCAATATGATTACGATAGGCTTCCATTCTGATGGCAGCAGTTTCCCTTCTTTCTTCAATTAAATCAAGGTCAGCAGCTCTTCTCTCACTGTTTTGTTCATCATAGAAATGTACTCTTGATGATTCTGCTCCAATTTCAGCTGGGAGTACCGCTTCATTTTCATAGACCATACTGAATGGTGTTTCACATGTTCCCGTCTTGGTGTAGTTCGATGGGACCATAGGACACTGGTTAGTTCTTCCACCCAATTTCCTTTCGCTTTCCCCAACCTAACTTTAATGCTCTGCACCAGGGACCTGTTGGTGACCTCTACGTGACCATTGCTTTGGGGATACGCAACAGAAGTAAAAGCCTGATGGATTTTTAACTCTTCACACCATGCCCTGAGTAGAGCTCCCTGAAATTGTCTTCCGTTATCCGAGATGATTTTCCTCGGGACACCATATCGGCAGACGATGTTTTTCCAAATGAAGTTGAAGACCTCTTTCTCAGTGATTCTGGCTAACGGTTCAGCTTCAACCCATTTCGAGAAATAATCAATAGCCACAATTAAAAATCTCTTTTGAGCTTTACCTGTTGGAAAGGGTCCTACTATATCATTGCCCCACTGGTCAAACGGGCATGCTGCCACAATTGCTTTCATCATCATAGCTGGCTGATGCTGAAGTCTAGAGTTCTCTGACAACTATCACATGATATAACCATAGTAGTAGAGTCCTTCTGAATTGTAGGCCAGAAATATCCAGTAAAGAGCACATTTTTTGCCAGGAAATGTGCTCCTAGATGATTTTCACAGCATCCCTCATGGATTTCCCTCAATACATAATCTGATTCTTTCAGACCAAGACAATGAATAAGTGGTTGCGCAAAAGACCTCTTGTACAAGATTCCTTCAATGAGTATGAATCTCTGACTCCTCTGCTTGAGTCTGTCAGCCTTTTTGGATCACTCGGGAGCTTTTAGCATTGGTAAGACAGTCTAAGAGATATGTTCTCCAATCATTTTCTTCAAGAGATTCAGATGGATCATCCTGACGGGGGGTTAATTCAACTTGAAACACCACGTCTCTATTTTGCCAAGTGCGGAGAGCACTAGCCATTCTTGCCAAGCTGTCGACTTTTCTATTCTCTTCTCTTGGGATCTGTTTGAATATTACTTCTAGAAATCCCTCCTTGATTTTTTCTATGATACTTGCATATTGAATTAATTTCTCATTCTTAACCTCATGGACCACATTCATATGTTGGGCTACTATCTGAGAATCAGAGAAGACATGTATGTGCTTAGTTCAAACATTCCGAGCAACCCTCAATCCGGTTAATACTGCCTCATACTCTGCTTCATTATTGGAGGCCCGAAAGTCCAATCGTACTGCCAGTGTACCTCGTCTCCCGTGGGAGAGATCAGCACTACCCCAATTCCGCTTCCCTCATTACAAGAGGAACCATCAACAAATGCTTTCCATAACTCTTCTTTATCGGGATGCATAGTTTCCACAATGAAATCTGCTAAAGCCTGAGCTTTGATAGCTGTGCGTGGCTCGTACTGTATATCATACTCTCCTAGCTCAGTTGTCCATTTGACTAGTCGGCCAGAGACATCTGCACTACTGAGTATATTTCCCAGGGAGCTGTTTGTTAACATCATTATAGGATGCGACAGGAAATAAGGCCCGAGTCGCCTAGCTATCATGATCAGCATTAGGGCCAAATTTTTGATCTCTGAATACCTCAGTTCAGCACCTTTTAAGGCATGAGATAAGTAATAGATAGGTTGCTGATCTAATTCCATCTCTTTTACTAGAACCGAGCTCATGCTTCCTCAGTTGCTGATAAGTAGATAAATAATCGCTCCGCTAGCAGAGGTTTAGCTAGTATAGGGAGTTCAGGCAGGTATTTTTTTAATTCTTCGAATGCTTCCCCGCATTTTTCATTCCATTCAAACTTATCAGCTTTCCGGAGTATCTTGAAAAAGGGGAGACTTCTATGAGCTGATCTAGAGATAAACCGTGACAAAGCAACTATTTTTCCTGTGAGGCTTTGTACCTCTTGAAGATTCTTCGGATGAGACATCTCAACGATAGCTTTCACTTTTTCTGGATTAGCTTCAATACCCCTCTCTGTCACCATGTAGCCCAGAAACTTTCAACTTTTTACCCCAAACACACATTTCTGGGGATTTAACTTTAACCCATAAGACCTGAGAGTGGAGAAAGTCTCCGTCAAATCGGTTATTAGATCGGTGCCACTTTTTGATTTTACTAGAATATCGTCTACATATACTTGCACATTTCGGCCTAGCTATTCTGAAAACACCTTATCCATCAACCGCTGGTAAGTAGCCACTGCATTCTTGAGCCCGAATGGCATAACAACATAGCAGAAGGTCCCATCTGAGGTGACAAAACTCACCTTATCTTGATCTCCTCAGCCAAAGAAATTTGATGATATCCCTGATAGGCATCCATTAAACACAAGTACTGGTGTCCTGCAGTGGAGTCGACCAACTGATCAATCATTGGTAATGGGTAACAATCATTTGGGCATGGCTTATTAAGATCTCGGAAGTCTAATCACATCCTCCACTTTCCCGACCTCTTGGGTACCAAAACCACGTTTGAGAGCCATGTTGGAAATTGAATTTCTCGAATATGACCTGCCCGAAGGAGTTCATCCACTTGTTCTCTTATTACTTTATCATTTTCAGGTCCAAAGTGTCTTCTCTTCTGTTCAGGTTGGGCTCGTGAAAGTACATTCAAACGATGTTCTAGGACGTCGGGGCTGATTCCCCTCAGATCACGAGCCCTCCAAGCAAAGATATCCTCATTCTTGCTCAGACATGAGATGAGATCTGCTCTTATATTTGTTTACAAGTCCTGACTACTTTTACTTTCTGATCAGTGGTGCCGAGCTCAACTATTTCTGGTTCTTCATCTAAGCTGTTTGGGACACATCTGTCAATAGGAATACTATACCCAGTTCTTTCAATACAACCGACCTCTTGATGAGCTCGTTTTCTATATTCTTTTACCTCATCCACATAACATCGGTGGGCTATTTTTTGATCACCACAAAGAACCCCGACCTCTCTACCCACTGGGAATTTTAGTTTCTGATGGTATGTAGAAGCTACTGCTTTGAAGTCCTTCATAGCAGGTCGGCCTAAGATTGCATTATATGAGGAAGGTGTCTCAACCACAATGAAATTAACCATTTTTGTTATGCGTGACATCCCATGACCAAGAGATAAGGGTTGGGTGCTCTGTCCAAGAGGTTGAATTGCATGCCCAATGAACCGGTACAAAGGAGTTGTAATATTTTCAAACTTTGACCCTTCTATCTGCATCTTTTCTAAAGTGTCTTTGAACAAAACATTAACTGAGCTCCCGGTATCAATAAAGATTCTTGCTACGCCATAGTTTGCTACGGTTACAGTGACCACTAGAGCATCATTGTGCGGTGTTGAAACTACTTTCAGGTCATCAAACCCAAAGCTTATGATAGGCTCATCTCCTGAGATTACCTCTTCCGATACTTCAAAACTTTCCAATCTTCTACCATGACTTTTCCGAGCTCTGCCCAAGTCTCCATCAGTGGGTCCCCCCGAGATCATATTGATAGTTCCTCGGCTGGGATTGTTCTCCACCATTTCGACCTTTCTTCTTTGATTATCTGTTTCTCTAGGAGGAATATCCCTCTCACGGGATCTAGTTCGGTCATCACGTGGTGTTTTTTCTCTTCTGTTACCTTGGTATCGACTTCTACCATGATTTTTGTGATAAGGTTCCTGAGTCCTTGTTATGAGAGTTTTTATTTCAGAATCTCTTTTAATGATTCTCTCTACCTCATCTTCAAGCTTCTGACACTCATTAAATATATGATCGTACTCTCTATGGAATCCACAGTACTTATCAGATGGAGGCAGTCGGGACTCTTGTCCGACTCCCTTGGTCTTTCCAGTTTCTTTCTATCATCACATATTTTCATAGCTCTTTCCAAGCTCATGGACAGAGGTGTGCGCGAAGCAAATTGGCTTCTAGGTTGACCACTGTCGTCGGTCCTATCAGCCGGTCTTTTCTTGCTTACCTCTAACTTCTCTTTCTTCTCTGATGACCGTAGATCAGCCCTTCTCTGTCTCTGAGCATCTTCGAGATTGATGTACTTTTCAGCTCGCCCTAGAAGTTCGTCATAACTGCAAGGGGTTTCTTTACCAATGATTTAAAAAACTCTCCTGCCTTAAGCCCTTCTGTGAAGGCATTAGTAAGGACATCTACCGTTGCAGTGGGGACCTCTAAGGCCGCCCCATTGAAGCGTTGTACGAACTCCCTCAAGGATTCCTGTTCATTCTGCTTGGTAGTGAACAGACTCAAAGAAGTTTTTTGATACATCTTGCTGCTGGCGAATTGGTTTAGAAAAGCCGAATTGAATTCCTCAAAGCAAAGTATAGTGTTTGGCTTAAGTAGATTAAACCATTGTTGTGCTGATCTAACAAGTGTGGTAAGAAAAATACGGCATTTGATCCCATCGGAATACCTATGCAACATGGTAGCATTCTCAAATCTTCCAAGGTGTTCTTCCGGGTCTGTGCTTCCGTCATATTCTCCCACCGCATGTTGTCTGAAATTTTGCGGGAGCTCCTCATTCCTTCGCCAGCCGCATCCGGTTACGGACATAGACACTGAAAGAAGAAATTAAATAACTCATATTTGATGTAGCAGGCTAAGCTGGTCATCCCCCAATATCTGGAAGAAGAACCAAAAATCGGACTGGGTAGTTGGTCATCACCAAGCGGATCGAGGAATGAAAGGAGAGGTCTATCGAGCCTGCTATAAGTTGTCTTCGAGAACACACACAATAGTATGTGTATATATATATATATATATATATATATATATATGATAATTACGAATTCAAAATGGAGAATGCTATTTGGACTCCTATCGAAGCTGGGACTCAAGCCCAAGGCATGGATCTGGTTCAAGAAAAAGTGGACGAAGACTTGGTTGAGTCTGAACCCGGTCCTTTGAGGGATCCCTCAATCCTTAAGTTAAGTCTCAAAATGGATACGGACCCCTCTCCCTTGAGAATTGGATTGGTTTGGTTATTGTGGAACCAGCATTCTCACTTTGCCAACTTTTTTTGAAAAGAAAGATCTATGATCCCCTTATTTCCATAAAGGATAAATCGGAAATATAGAATGTCTATGAGCCCTATGACCTTTCACTTCCGGAATGTGCTTTACTCCAAGGAATCACTTCCCGGACATCTATATCTAGGGCTTTTGAAACCGGAGATCCTTCTCTCCTAAAATAGCTTGGGAGAAAGGACTTTCTCTCCTAACCATTGGAGATCGGCCACCTAGATGTTGACCGAATTGCCTTATCTCTCCCCATACAACTTCCATTGGATCTATCAGTGGAGGCTCTACTCATTTATCTGCATCAGCACTTGCTGCCCTAATATTTTCAGGGGCCTGCTCTGGTTGAACAGGTGGTGGTGCCTGATTGGTTTGTGGAGGGGGTGGAACTTGGTTAAGTTCCGGAGGTAAAGGAACATGGTTAGGTACCCGAGGTGGTGGAACTTGGTGTTGGAGAAAGGTATTCCACATGGCTCGATTGATGAACTATGACAGTTGCTCCATAGTCAGATCTCCCACGTTCCTAACAGGAGGAGGAGGTTGATCTTCATGCTGTGGAGGGATATCATGATTTTCCATGCTAGGACTTTCTCTCCCTCCAAGATTCCTCCTGATTCCATGCCCACGTCCACGTCGTCCGGTCATGTCAACGTCTTCAACTCAATGTTCCCACAGACGACGCCAATTGATATTGTTGGGATATGCCCTAAGACAACTCATTAGATGATTGTTTATGACATACAATGTATTATGGTTTTATTAATGGCACGAGTATCTGTGTAATATGAATTAATATATAAGTTAATGTCCTTAGAATAATATTGTATTGTTCTTAAAGATTGTCCCCAGTCAAGTATTATCATGAATAAGGATAATAATAATGCATTGAGGCTAGTATGTATTGATTGATGAATTGTTCATGGATATGAGATATCAAATCAACACATGGGTGCATGTTAGAGAACGATGTACTGGATAGACCCACCATAAGAATGCTACATGGATAGTTACATGAACGTCATAAGCAATTCTCATAGTGATAATAATGTATGTAATCCTTACGACTTGAGATCACCAGAGATCCCAACATAAGGAGTCGTGTATCTTGATATTGTAAAATGTTATCTGTAACAGGGTAAACTATGAAGACAATCATTGGATACACCACGAATTATGTAGAGGGATGTTGAGTGATCAAGATAGGATTTGTCCCTCCTATATAACAGGAGAAGTGTTTGGGCCCTTGATCAAGTAAGACTAAAATGCATGGCCATGCTCGAATGAGTCGATATGTGATATCGAGCTTATTCGTTTATTCTAGTTCTACTTGGGGATCAAGAAATAAAAGATTGAATATAGAGTATGACTATTCCATGACTCGTGTTCAATCTAAACACATTGGACAAAAGGATTAAGTTACATGGTTGATATTATCACAGTCCATAGGTTATGTCGAGTCAATGACATTCTTGTAATTTGGGTAGCCTTGATGTGTTGCTAGATACCGCTCATTGCTTGTGACATAAAATTAGATTTTATGTCACTGCCAACATTGCAAGATCCTATCGGGTAGCACAAAAGATTAAATCAATAAAGGGAGATAAAATTCATTGGATGAATTAATTAATTAAGAAGAGTCTTAATTACAAATATTAGATATATGGATTTAATTAAGATATTGGGTTTGGGCCAATGAGGCTTTTTGAAAGCCTTTAATTAAATCTAATATATAATAAACTAACAAGGTTTTGAGAATGATTAAGAGTTAATTTCCAAGAAACCTAATAGCCACCAAAATAAGGCTCTCGACCGCATCGCTCTCGGCCGCCTAACTCTCACTTGACAACTTCACGGCCACCGCCGTGAATAGGGTGGTTTTACGGCCGTCGTTGATTGGTTTCGAACCGTGAGTTTTATTTTGGTTTAAGAACGAGTCTAACAACTTGTTCTTGAACGCCTTTTTTGATTTGATCGTGTGGATACCATAGAGACAAAGGTGCAAATCTTTGTTCGTGACTCGTGGTGTTGCAACGAGGAATCTGCTTCAAACACGTTACAAGGGTATGATTCTATTCAATCTCGATATGATTACTTTGTATAGGTTCATGGTAGGAATCCAGTTTTTATTTTCCACTGCGTATTGCTTGATCGGATTCCTTACAGTGGTATCAGAGCCGTGTACAAAGCTCATATCGGAAATATGTGATTAATTGTTTAATCATGGTTTTGAATCTTTTGCATGCTTTAAAACTGTATGATTCATATATGATATGTGATAATCGATTTTGTGGAAATCATCGTAATATTATATGTGATATAATTGACGGATTGATGTATACGATACACGAGTGTGCCGACCGAGCCCTTGGCTCATGTTGGTTCGGCTACCACCGTCCAGAATCCGAAGCCATTGGCTCGAGCATGGGCCGAGCCACCGTATGAGGGCTAGGGTTTCGAACCCTTGACTCCATGGCTCTCAAGCCGCCGCTGCACATGGCTAGTTTTTCGAACCCTAGTCTTGTGCATGGTTGGGCCGTGTGTTGGGCTACGGTTTTCGAACCCTTGGTCCGAGACATGGCTACAACCATGGGCTTGCTAGGGTTAACAAGTCCATGGCTTGAGACGCGCCGAGTATCCGTGGCATGTGATGTCCCGAGCGTACGATAATTTTCATAAAATTTTATTTTACAGTTTTTAATTAGAATTAAATTTTAAAATGTTTAGAATTTAATTCATTAATTGTTATAGCATGTGTTTATGTGTTGTTTGAGCATGGTGCATGGTTATAGCCCTATGACCTATTAGATAGGATTTTGTGAATGTTTGTAATTTATTACGGCTTGCGTGTCGTGCCCTCTCTATTTTTCCTAAATGTTATCCCTCCCCTATGTTCCCCTCGAATGTAACTCGAGGAATTCTCTATATCATGTAATTGCTATATAGTATAGTTTATTTTGTTGATGGAGATCAATGAAGATGGACCAAGGTGCCGGGATGAGGAGACCATTCACAAAGGGAGCCAAAGAGGTGCTTGAAGAAGTTACCTTAGGTTGACCTTTTAGGATTTTCTCATTGGCTTGACAAAATCTTTAGTAGGGGCTATAACCATGTCACATTTTATTTAAGTTGATGTATGTGATGCATGTTTATCTTATAATGTTTATATTGATGATTGTTATACATATATGTAGATATGTATATGCGTATATGTACCAGACATAATTTTAATTATCAATAAAATCATGAGATCAATAAATCCCTCTAATAATTTAAATTTTAGATGCCTTCCAAAATTAAAATTACTCGTCAAGACTTCGATTGAACATTTGTGGGTTTGCCAAAGCAAAGCACCGTGACAATCTTGGTAAGGCGCGAAAGGATAAAAGTGATATCCGTTTTACTTTAACTTGGATCCAACTTAACTAGGTTATCTCAATAGGATTGGAAACCTAGAGGCATGAGGTTGGATAATAATTCATTAGATGAATTTGAACAAAGTGTTGTTTGTCCAACCATCCAAGAATTACATGTGATGTAATTGACAAAGTGTTGTCTACCTAAATAACCGAGTCTTGGGTGATTAGCCAAAGCTAACTCAGGATTAGGTGAAATATGGATCTTGGCCCACTAAGGTTTCGAGGGTTGATAATTAAAATCATAAACTTATTTTGCATATTTATATTGTAGATATCCATGGCATCAAACAACGTAACTAGCACACTGTCATTGCTATCGGTCCTTGAGAAGGACAAATTGAATGGACTAATTTCCTAGACTGGTATAGGAATTTGAGGATTGTCCTCAAACAAGAGAAAAAGCAATATGTCCTAGAGGAACCCTTACCTGCCGAGGAACCTCCCGTGACGGCCGCTAAAGCCGATAAGGATGCTTACAAGAAGTATCAAAATGACGCACTTGATGTTGGTTGCCTTATGCTTGCCACCATGAACTCTGAGCTTCAGAAGCAACATGAGGAAATGGAGGTGTTCGATATGATCGAGTACTTAAAGCAACTCTACCAACAACAAACTAGACAAGAGATGTATGATGTCTCTAGAGCGTTATTCCAGTGCAGAATGGTAGAAGGAAGCCTTGTTGGAACTCGTGTACTGAAGATGATTGGGTATATTGAGAATCTTGAGAAGCTGGGTTTTCCATTGGACCAAGAGTTGGCCACTGACGTAATCTTGCAATCGTTGCCTGATAGCTACAGTCAATTTGTCTTGAATTACAATATGATTGAAATCGAAAAGACTCTACCGCAGTTGCTTGGTATGTTGAGAACATATGAAGCAAACACAAAGAAGTCTAAACCCACTAATGTTCTTGTTGTGAATAAGAGCAAGGGAAAGGCTAAAGCAAAAGGCTTTAAGAAGAACAAGAAAGTCTTTGTTAAATCTAAGCCTCATGCTTCTGCACTTAAGCCAAAGGGAGGAGTGGCTAAGGAAGGGAACTGCTTCCATTGCGGCGAGACCGGACATTGGAAGAGGAACTGCAAATTATATCTGGAAGATCTTAAGAAGACGAAGGGAAGTGTGACTTCCACTTCAGGTATTTTGTTTTAGAAGTAGATTTATCTACTTCTTCATCATGTGTATTAGATACTGGATGTGGTTCTCACATTTGTGTTAATGTGCAGGATCTCAAAAGGAGTAGGATGTTGGCGAAAGGCGAGGTTGATCTCCGAGTGGGAAATGGAGGAAGGGTTGCTGCATTAGCTATAGGAGATTACTCTTTAACTTTGCCTTCTGGTTTATTATTGGATTTAAAAGACTGTTATTTTGTGTCTTCTATTACGAGAAACATTATTTCAATTTCTTGTTTGGACAAGATTGGGTTTTCATTTATTATAAAGGACAAATGTTGCTCCATTTATTTGAATGATATGTTTTATGCTAGTGCACAATTGATTAATGATCTTTATGTATTAAATCTTAATATGCCTGTCTATAACATAAATACTAAAAGGATTAAGAATAATGATTCTAATCCAACTTATCTCTGGCATTGTCACTTGGGCCATATAAACGAGAATCGCATATCAAAACTTCATAAGGATGGAGTATTAGATTCATTTGATTTTGAATCATATGAAACATGTGAATCTTGTTTAATGGGCAAGATGACTAAAGCCCCTTTCAAGGGACATGTTGAAAGGACAAATGATTTATTGAGTCTCATACATAGTGATGTATGTGGACCAATAAACACACAAGCTAGAGGTGGTTTTCAATACTTCGTTACATTTACTGATGACTTCAGTAGATATGGGTATGTGTACCTAATGAAACATAAACATGAAACCTTTGAAAAGTTCAAAGATTTCAAGAATGAAGTACAAAACCAACTTGGCAAAAGTATCAAACTCCAGGTGGCGCATAGAGTTGGTTTGGCACTCCAAACTATTCTCAGTTGATGCCATGAATCTTATTAAGGTATCTTCTAACTGAGTTGTGACATCTGCAGAACTATCTCTCCTCTCTTCGCGATGTTCAAATGGTTGTGGCATATCAATAGGGTAGTGAGGCTCTGGTGGGTATTGGTGGCTCCAACCCTGTAGTGAAGGATCACAATGCCAGTGATGATCGAAGTCCGCCATATCATTGAACAGGTGCACCACACTGTCCTCATCTCTATCAACCAGGGGACTCGCAGTCACCAGTGCTCCGCTCAATACCCATTCTCGTGTCTGTGCATCCAACCCTTTGAAGAAATATTGCAGGAGAGTATAGTTCGAAAAGTTGTGATACCGGAATGTGTCTGCCAATTCATTGAATCTTCCCCACGCTGCATAAAACGGCTCTGAATATTGTTGGGCAAATCTTGTGAAGACTTGTTGATGAAGCATCACAAGTACCTCGCAAGGAAAACAAATAAAACAATTAAATATAGTTTGTTTTTTTTATACAAAAGAAAAAAATGGTTAAATTATAGTCAAAGCTTCTCGTATCATATTACTAAAGTTAGTCCCCGGCAACGGCGCCAAAAACTTGATCGCTTTTATTTTAAACAATTATTTCCAATCTAGCGATTTTAGACCGCAAGTGCACGGTGTCAAGTTTTAGTATAGATAGGAAGATACGATTGTCGAACCCACAGAGACTAACAAGTAAGTACCAAATAAGATGTCTTTTAACTATATTTAACCTACGATAATAAATTGATAATTAAACTAAACTAAATTAAACTACTCTAATCCAACCAAGTCAATAAAAGTAAACGAGAAAAATCCACAAGATAAGATTATCGAGACTTTGGCTCACCAATGTAATTCTCTACAATTCTCGATTGAATATTCAAATATTTCTAAGGTGACGAGTTCTCCCAATTTATCTAATACACTCTCTCGAGCTATATTAAACCTAACACCGAATTGCAATAAGTAACTCTCGTCCGCTTATTTAACAATTCAATGTTGCATAAGATCCATGAAAACTCATAGCTTTCAATTACTAGATATCTATGGCTATCACGCATGTATTTGACGTCATCTCTCGATCTCGGTCTGAAATCCATGGTATGAGTTATTAATTCAGTATCATAAAATCATCTCTCGATCTCAATTACGATACTAACATCATTCAAAGGTGATCAATCCTCTAAAAGCATGAAGAACATAAAACATACGCAAAGAACTATAAGAATTCAATCGTTAAATCATCAAATCGAAGGTTCATAACAAAGGTTCGCCTAGCCTCGATAAATAAACTTAGTTCAACCGTGAAAAGCAAAACAAAACTAAGAATTAAAGACAAAGAAGAACTCCCGATGTCGACTTCGTTCGTAGATCCTTGCTTCCTCTCTCGCTTCCTTCTCAATCGTGTTCTTCAATCGCCTTGTTGGAGATTGCTCCAAAATCGTAGGGTGAAAGGTTGAAGGTTAGATGATAGAAAGGTTGAATGGTAGAAGGATGGAGGCTGGACGTGTGTATGGTGAGTGGAAGAATGATGGAGGCCTATATTTTGGATGATCTTGGGAGTGAAGGAAGGCGTGGGTTTTGATGGAGAAGGTGAGTTGGAATTGAAGGAAAGGGAGGGGAGAAGAAGGTGGAGGCTGTGGTGATTGGGCTCCTAGGTTAAAAAATGATGATATTCTTGAGTAGGTCTCATTCCTGCCTTTTAAAAATCCCGTGCATCAAATAAGGAAAGCAGTCCAAAATTTCCAAAATTCGTCAGGCGTAATGACGCCTCTGAAGTGGCGTAGTTACGCCTGTCGATGTGTCAACAAATCTGGCTTCCCGCGTGATAGGCGTAATTACGCCTCCAAAGTGGCGTAATTACGCCACTTAAATTTTCAAAAGCCGTGGGCTAGGCGTAGTTATGCCTCAAAGTAGGAGTAATTACGCCTGTTGAATTAATTCAATGATGTTTCTTCGCCTTTTTTCAGCTTCTGGCGAGTTTTGTTTTTTGGCCATAACTTTCTCATATGAACTCCAAATTTGATGATTCAGCTATCCACGCGAAGATAAGAGAAAGTTCTACAACTTTTATATGGACCACATTTCCAAAACATGGCTCGAACATATAGTAATTTGAGGAGAAAGGAGAAACATGTGTCTTGGATTCTGGTTTTTTCCTCTTTTCTTCAACTTTATTCATTCTTTCATCATTTTTGGTTCATTTCTTCTACTTTTATGCATTTCAACATTGATTCCAGAAATATAGAATTATATACCATAAACCGTAAAATAATCCAAGAATCAACACCAAAACATATACATATCATAGCCTAAAAACGCGTAATATTCAACCCTATCAACTCCCCCAAACTTATCACTTAATCGTCCTCGATTAAGCATTAAAATCATAAGGTAGAGTTCATTCTTGATATTTGAAACAATTATTTCATGACTTGCTTATTCTCAGAAATCTCATGCACATATACAAAAGTTGACAAGACATGTTTTCTCCTAATTCAAGCAACATATCTCAAAATCGGAACGTGTGTGTGTGCTCTAGTCAATCTCAAGTTTCATGCACATATTCAAGATCAAATCATGCTAATCAACTCAAAGTCGAGATTATCATCAAGCATTACATAGGCCTATTTTCAAACAACTTCTCCACTAATGATAGTTACTCCCTAGACTTGGATCAAAAGGACTTTTTAAGCTTGTAATGCAAGGCCTTTGGTGTTGGCTTCAAAGAAAAGATAGGATAAGCGCAAAGAAGAGAGTATAATCATTTACAATTCAAATGTTTTGCACACATCGAGCTTCTCTTCTTTTTCTTTTATAGCCTTGGCCACTTTGGGTCTTATTTAGTCAATCTTTTTCTCAAGGCTTTTTGTCTATCTTTTTCTTTTCTCATTCATCAATTTTTTTCAATAAGCTCATCAAGATATAATAATTCAAGTGCATCGAATGATATTCATTATACTCCCTTAGGGTAAGGATAACTTTTTCATTTAGGCTCAAATAAGGGTAAGTATAATAAGTTTGCCAAGAATGTCGAATGGGGGTCTAATCATATGCAATGCATATACCATTCTTTTTTCAATAAAGCTCAAAGGGGACACTAGGGATTGATATGAATCATGGTAAGCTTGAAAGGCTCAAACGTTTCAAAGATCGCCTAGATCATTTCCAAGTCAAGTTTGTAACTATAAAATTTCGCCTCAAAGTGTCATCATCAAATAAGTTCTAGGATAGCTCTAAGATGCTCAAGACAAATCATTAAGTTCACAACAATTATCACTATTCAACATGCAATCCACAAGATCATGACTCATTGTGCTCAATATATTCCTCAATCTTGACATGCTAACTCAAATAAGGATATTCATGTACAAGTCCAATTACAAATCAAGTTCATATGCATAGTGAGATCAAAATCCGCATTGAATAGTCACTACTATAATTCATTCTTTTCTCAAGTTTCAACTCATAAAAAAAATTTTTTAGCTCATAATAATCGGACGATTCAAGTGTCATTTAAGCACACAACATGTGGTTAAAACAAGTAAAACATGCAAGCTACTACTCCCCCAAACTTAAATCAAACATTGCCCTCAATGTTTAAAAGAATCAAAAGGGAAACAGTGAACTCCCCTGATCAAGACGCTTGCATGAGGGTTGAGGAAGATTCGCTTTTGAAAGCTCCACTGTTGTAGGGTTCATCGCTCCAACTGAGTACCTAGCAAGAGAAGAATGCAAATAAAATAGTCGACACGAGAGATAAACAAACTAAATGCAAAAAATAAAAATAAACAAAACTAAACGGCAAAAGGATACGCTTGGGTTGCCTCCCAAGAAGCACTGATTTTTAGTCGTCGGCTTGACCATCAGAAGCAACCATCAAAGAGCGGCTGCCGCCCATAGTAAGTATCATATGATACCACTAATGGGTCTTCATTCAGTATGCCCTCAAGATTGGCAAGATTGTAGCAGTGTACGCTCGTCGCTCCAACAACATTTTTGAATTGGTAGGCATGGGAGAATGATTCTTGACTTGGCTTAAAATCTTGGAGGATGTAGTGCGGTGAAGTTGGCATCGACGGAAAATATGGATCCACATATGGCATAGAACATGTCTCCATCGATGGGCTCAAATCAGAATCTTCGAACGTCTCTTCCTTCTCCAACATCACATTCGACTCATCTTCACATGGGAACTCATCAGATAACATCTCTGAAGTAAGCTCAATCTCTTGAAGAGGCTCAAATTCCCTTGATTCTTCAACATTAGTAGGATCACTCCCCCACACTTGGTTGGTTGAGTGATCGTCATCATTTAACCAAACTCGATTTGTCGTCTCTTGATTTGTAGCTCTCGTCTCTTCCTCCTGGCAGCTAGTTGAAATTGTTTCCATAAGGACCGCCATTTGCTGCTCCAGGTGGCGCATAGAGTTGGTTTGGCACTCCAAACTATTCTCAGTTGATGCCATGAATCTTATTAAGGTATCTTCTAACTGAGTTGTGACATCTGCAGAACTATCTCTCCTCTCTTCGCGATGTTCAAATGGTTGTGGCATATCAATAGGGTAGTGAGGCTCTGGTGGGTATTGGTGGCTCCAACCCTGTAGTGAAGGATCACAATGCCAGTGATGATCGAAGTCCGCCATATCATTGAACAGGTGCACCACACTGTCCTCATCTCTATCAACCAGGGGACTCGCAGTCACCAGTGCTCCGCTCAATACCCATTCTCGTGTCTGTGCATCCAACCCTTTGAAGAAATATTGCAGGAGAGTATAGTTCGAAAAGTTGTGATACCGGAATGTGTCTGCCAATTCATTGAATCTTCCCCACGCTGCATAAAACGGCTCTGAATATTGTTGGGCAAATCTTGTGAAGACTTGTTGATGAAGCATCACAAGTACCTCGCAAGGAAAACAAATAAAACAATTAAATATAGTTTTTTTTTTTTATACAAAAGAAAAAAATGGTTAAATTATAGTCAAAGCTTCTCGTATCATATTACTAAAGTTAGTCCCCGGCAACGGCGCCAAAAACTTGATCGCTTTTATTTTAAACAATTATTTCCAATCTAGCGATTTTAGACCGCAAGTGCACGGTGTCAAGTTTTAGTATAGATAGGAAGATACGGATTGTCGAACCCACAGAGACTAACAAGTAAGTACCAAATAAGATGTCTTTTAACTATATTTAACCTACGATAATAAATTGGTAATTAAACTAAACTAAATTAAACTACTCTAATCCAACCAAGTCAATAAAAGTAAACGAGAAAAATCCACAAGATAAGATTATCGAGACTTTGGCTCACCAATGTAATTCTCTACAATTCTCGATTGAATATTCAAATATTTCTAAGGTGACGAGTTCTCCCAATTTATCTAATACACTCTCTCGAGCTATATTAAACCTAACACCGAATTGCAATAAGTAACTCTCGTTCGCTTATTTAACAATTCAATGTTGCATAAGATCCATGAAAACTCATAGCTTTCAATTACTAGATATCTATGGCTATCACGCATGTATTTGACGTCATCTCTCGATCTCGGTCTAAAATCCATGGTATGAGTTATTAATTCAGTATCATAAAATCATCTCTCGATCTCAATTACGATACTAACATCATTCAAAGGTGATCAATCCTCTAAAAGCATGAAGAACATAAAACATACGCAAAGAACTATAAGAATTCAATCGTTAAATCATCAAATCGAAGGTTCATAACAAAGGTTCGCCTAGCCTCGATAAATAAACTTAGTTCAACCGTGAAAAGCAAAACAAAACTAAGAATTAAAGACAAAGAAGAACTCCCGATGTCGACTTCGTTCGTAGATCCTTGCTTCCTCTCTCGCTTCCTTCTCAATCGTGTTCTTCAATCGCCTTGTTGGAGATTGCTCCAAAATCGTAGGGTGAAAGGTTGAAGGTTAGATGATAGAAAGGTTGAATGGTAGAAGGATGGAGGCTGGACGTGTGTATGGTGAGTGGAAGAATGATGGAGGCCTATATTTTGGATGATCTTGGGAGTGAAGGAAGGCGTGGGTTTTGATGGAGAAGGTGAGTTGGAATTGAAGGAAAGGGAGGGGAGAAGAAGGTGGAGGCTGTGGTGATTGGGCTCCTAGGTTAAAAAATGATGATATTCTTGAGTAGGTCTCCTTCCTGCCTTTTAAAAATCCCGTGCATCAAATAAGGAAAGCAGTCCAAAATTTCCAAAATTCGTCAGGCGTAATGACGCCTCTGAAGTGGCGTAGTTACGCCTGTCGATGTGTCAACAAATCTGGCTTCCCGCGTGATAGGCGTAATTACGCCTCCAAAGTGGCGTAATTACGCCACTTAAATTTTCAAAAGCCGTGGGCTAGGCGTAGTTACGCCTCAAAGTAGGCGTAATTACGCCTGTTGAATTAATTCAATGATGTTTCTTCGCCTTTTTTCAGCTTCTGGCGAGTTTCGTATTTTGGCCATAACTTTCTGATATGAACTCCACATTTGATGAATCAGCTGTCCACGCGAAGATAAGAGAAAGTTCTACAACTTATATTCAAGCTACAACGATTCATTTATGGATTGAAGCAAGCTTCTCGGAGTTGGAATCTTCGTTTTGATGATGTAGTCAAAGAGTTTGGTTTCATAAAAAATGTAGATGAACCCTGTGTCTACAAGAAGGTCAGTGGGAGCATAATTATCTTCCTAGTATTGTATGTAGATGACATACTTCTCATTGGAAATGATATCCCTGCCTTACAATCTGTAAAGATTTGGCTGGGGAATTGCTTTTCTATGAAAGATTTGGGTGAAGCCACCTATGTATTAGGTTTCAAGATCTATAGAGATAGATCAAGAAGATTACTTGGCCTAAGTCAAAATACATACATAGAAAAAGTGCTAAAACGGTTTAGCATACAAGAATCAAAGAAAGGATTCGTGCCTATGATACATGGGATACATCTCTCGAAGGATCAGTGTCCTTGAACACCAGATTAGAGACAACGCATGAGTAAGATTCCATATGCGCCAGCTATTGGATCTATCATGTATGTCATGATATGTACTCGTCCCGATGTCTCGTATGCCCTGAGCATGACGAGCAGATATCAGGTTGATCCAGGTGAATGTCACTGGATTGCTGTCAAGAATATCCTGAAGTACTTGAGAAGAACTAAGGATACATTCTTGATTTATGGAGGTGGGGAAGAGCTCAATGTAATGGGTTACACTGATGCAAGCTTCCAAACCGACAAAGATGATTTTCGATCGCAATCAGGATATGTGTTTTGCCTAAATGGAGGTGCTGTGAGCTGGAAGAGTTCAAAGCAAGAGACAGTAGCCCATTCTACAACTGTAGCTGAATACATTGCTGCCTCAGTTGCAGCAAAGGAAGCTGTTTGGATCAAGAAGTTCATTTCTGAACTTGTGGTGATACCTAGCATACTAGATCCGATTGAACTCTATTGTGACAACAATGGAGCCATCGCATTGGCTAAGGAACCTAGATCTCACCAAAGATCCAAGCACATACTTCGGCGCTTTCATTTCATTCGAGAAATCGTTGAAAGAGGAGATGTAAAAATACGCAAAGTACCAACTGATGATAATGTATATGACCCACTGACAAAGCCACTGTCACAGCAGAAGCATGATCGTCATACTATATCTCTAGGCATTATGTCTGATTGGTCTTAGTGCAAGTGAGAGATTTGTTGGGATATGCCCTAAGATAACTCATTAGATGATTGTTTATGACATACAATGTATTATGGTTTTATTAATGGCAATTCATTATTATATATTAATCGAGTATCTATGTAATATGAATTAATATATAAGTTAATGTCCTTAGAATAATATTGTATTGTTCTTAAAGATTGTCCATAGTCAAGTATTATCATGAGTAAGGATAATGAATGCATTGAGGCTAGTATGTATTGATTGATGAATTGTTCATGGGTATGAGATATCAAATCAACACATGGGTGCATGTTAGAGAACGATGTACTGGATAGACCCACCATTAGAATGCTACATGGATAGTTACATGAACGTCATAAGCAATTATCATAGTGATAATAATGTATGTAATCCTTACGACTTGAGATCACCAGAGATCCCAACATAAGGAGTCGTGTATCTTGATATTGTCAACCGTTACCTGTAACAGGGTAAACGATAAAGACAATCATTGGATACACCACGAATTATGTAGAGGGATGTTGAGTGATCAAGATAGGATTTGTCCCTCCTATATAACAGGAGAAGTGTTTGGGCCATTGATCAAGTAAGACTAAAATGCATGGCCATGCTCGAATGAGTCGATATGTGATATCAAGCTTATTCGTTTATTCTAGTTATACTTGGGGATCAAGAAATAAAAGATTGAATATACGAGTATGACTATTCCATGACTCGTATTCAATCTAAACACATTGGACAAAGGGATTAAGTTACATGGTTGATATTATCACAGTCCATAGGTTATGTCGAGTCAATGACATTCTTGTAATTTGGGTAGCCTTGATGTGTTGCTAGATACCGCTCATTGCTTGTGACATAAAATTAGATTTTATGTCACTGCCAACATTGCAAGATCCTACCGGGTCGCACAAAAGATTAAATAAAGGGAGATAAAATTCATTGGATGAATTAATTAATTATGAAGAGTCTTAATTACAAATATTAGATATATGGATTTAATTAAGATATTGGGTTTGTGCCAATGAGGATTTAAGAAAGCCTTTAATTAAATCTAATATATAATAAACTAATAAGGCTTTGAGAATGATTAAGAGTTAATTTCCAAGAAACCTAATAGCCACCAAAATAAGGCTCTCGGCCGCCTCACTCTCACTTGACAACTTCACGGCCACTGCCGTGAATAGTGGTGGTTTTACTGCCGTCGTTGATCGGTTTCGAACAGTGAGTTTTGTTTCGGTTTAAGAACGATTCTAGCAACTTGTTCTTGAACGCCCTTTTTGATTTGATCGTGTGGATACCGTAGAGACAAATGTGCAAATCTTTGTTCGTGACTCGTGGTGTTGCAACGAGGAATCTGCTTCAAACACGCTACAAGGGTATGATTCTATTCAATCTCGATATGATTACTTTGTATAGGTCCATGGTAGGGATCCAGTTTTTATTTTCCGCTGCGTATTGCTTGATCGGATTCCTAACAGATATCACCAAAAAGTGTGACTACCTTCTGATAACAATAGGAAGTGAACAATACCTCCATGTGTCTTTAACACAAATAATAACGTCAATATCACTTAGGATCCTCCCCTGAAATCACGAAATAAACGTGAGAAGGGGGCCGAAAGTTTTTCGGCGTGTCCCCTCCGACGCTCAAGTCAGGCGAGAGGATACGAGAAAATATATACTTGTAAAGTAATATGATTGTGAATGAATGAGTTGATACCCCAAACCTAGTACCTATAGGCAGAGATCCAAGAGTTACCATACAGCAATGACTTCTTCCATGTTTATCTAAATCTTATCCAGATATGCTAAGATCTTGTGAATACAATCAAATCCCAGATATTGCTCCGCGGATCTAGGACTTGCCTAGTTTAGGGGACTCCGTTTCCTTGTTGTGCCACGTATCAAGCAGGGAATGAGAAGAGCTCGGCCAATGAGCTCGGGTTCCAAAAGAGGTCGCCGAGAAGTTTGGCGAAGGGACAACAGGTGAGGTAAAACAAGTCGGCCAAACAGGTCGGTCCTGACAAAGAGCTCGGACCAGCAGACGAGATCTTTTGAAGAAGGTCAAGTTATACAAGGCGGAGTCAGGTCGACTCACCTTATTTATGGGGTATCAACATCTATTCATATTCAGAATTAAAATCAATGATTAGGTAGTAAATTATCAAATTTACTAATATAAATTCTACCTAATCAAAACCAATTAAATTGAATAAATGTATCAAAGTATTAACTTACTATAAAACCCCAAAATAATAGAGACGGAGTAAGGTATTATAAAAGAAATAAATAAATAGAGACGAAAATTAAAAATATTATAATTAAGAATTTCTTGTGTTTTTATTATAACTATTATTAAATAATTGTGAAGCATTCATCAGTCATGATTGTCTTTTTCTGCAGGAATTGCTTCAATCCAAAACAATGTTCAATTAAAATCTTTAATTTCCACACTACTTGTTTGTCTTTCTATGCAATTGACAATTTTTGAAAGATGAGATCAAAATTAATTTCAGAAAAATATATCTTATCTGTCCAAAGAAAAGGTATAATCCCTCAACATGAACCCAAATCGTAGCATCGACGATGCCTTATTATATTCAAATAATACTGGATTATATGGTATCAGCTCCTATAAATATGATCCTACGACTGAAACTAAAGATTATATTTAGAAATTTTATAATTAAATGGCTAAGGCAGTAGGAACCATTATTCTTTTTTTTTTCTTTAATTTGTTGGTGGCTGATGGGAGAAAACTCTCTATAAGGAAGACTCTCACTGACGACTCTGTAGATGGAATCTGTAAATTAATGGTGGATGCACATGATTATAGCTGTGAGGAGCATAAAGTATGTATTCAAACAAGTGGAGGAATTTGAAATCCAGCAATCGAAATGGATTCTAGTTGAATAATTAGTCATTTGATGTAATATTTAATTTAATGCGTGCTTGATCAGGTTACAACGAAGGATGGTTATATTCTAAGCATACAAAGAATGGGAAAGTCCGCCGGCATTAATGAAGGGAAGTTGCCTGTTCTTCTTCAACATGGAATCCTTAGTGTATGCAGTGACACTACCCATTTAATATATTTCAAAAATATAATTAATATGCATAAATTTTGAGAATAAAATTGCTTTCTTTTTATCATTTAACAGGACGCTTTGACATGGATTTCTGATTCTCCGGATGAATCTTTGGGTTTCATTTTGGCTGACAATGGTTTTGATGTTTGGTTAGCAAATGTTCGGGGCACTAGTTATAGTCGAGGACACACCTCACTTACTCCCGATGATCCGGTATGGTATATACATACCTAATCTATACAATATTATTATGATTAAGTGGTCTAAAGTAACTAATTTTAGTATAATGAAATGTCAAAATTTTTTTTTTTTAAAAAAAACATACTTATACTACAACTATTTTACATAATGACCATCCAAAAAATAATCACACTAAAATAAAAAAAATTAAAAAAACCCAAGATATCCTATATGAAAACTATTAGTTCAACTAACATTTTAAAACATGAAACCCCACTGTTATTTTTCTAAATATGTAGTTTATCTCATATAGTTTATAATAGGTGTAAAACACCCCCTCTACCTATGATTTGTGTGGCATGCGACTGGGCTTTGAAATTATATATTAAAATATATATTATACCCTTGAGGGTGTACAATGTAGCTAAATAAAAGTATAGGGCATAGTCTGTACTTAAAGAATAATCTGGGGGTAAATTGGTTCTAGCTCTTTAAGTAATGATAATTTACAAGATAGTACACACTAAAATCAACAAAATGATTCAAACAGAACTGGATACACGTTCGAATTTTCCATTTGTTTTTGTAAACTGTGTTTTAATGTATTCAGTTTTCAAAAATGGGAAACAAAATTTAATAATTTGTCATTTCATTAAAAACACAGGCTTATTGGGATTGGTCATGGGATGAATTAGCTGCATATGATCTTCCGGCCATGGTTCAATATGTTCATGATCAAACGGGACAGAAGTTGCACTTTGTTGGCCACTCCTTGGTATCATTAAACATCTTGCCCTTTTTCTACTATCATTTTTTTTTTTGCCATAAAAATATATGTATTATTTTTAGAATATATATGGTGAAAGTTTTTCTTGTAATTTATTTTATCTCACATTCTTTTACGAAAAACTATGTATATTATAGGGTACTTTAATGGCTTTTTGCGCATTTTCGAGAGGAGAAGTGGTGAGTATGGTGAGATCGGCTGCTTTGTTGTGTCCAATTGCTTATATGGGTGAGATGTCTTCTCCTCTAGCAAGAGCTGCTGCTGATGCATTTATAGCTGAAGTATGTATTATTCAATCTCAATTAAGTTTCTGCTACATTCGAACAATAAACCCTATATAATATACATCAACTTGGGTTGTTAGTATAGTTTAAAAGCTTTGAATTGCACCGTATTTCGCTAGCTGTAGCTTTTGGAAAAACTACAAACGTTTGATCCTATCAAGGTCACGTGTTCGATTCTTCCATTTCTTTATTTTTTAAAAAATAATAAATAATAAATAAATCAAATAATACAGATGCCATAATCTAAGAAAAAATAGAAAAATAAAGTAACATTTTACTAATTTGGTTGATGTTCCATTTTTATCCAAAATCGTGTGACAGGTCCTCTACTGGTTGGGGCTCCATGAATTTGCTCCTGGAGGGTATGTTACATTGTTTCAACTTCCAACCACTATTATATCATATTGACAATTGTATTTTATTTTATATCTCAATATATTATACATGAATGACAGATAATTATCAAAATTAAATTAATTTTTAGAATACCCTCATTTTCTTTGTGCAAAAAATATTTATCTACAAATAAAAATAATTGATATTTTTTTTGTGTATTAATTTGAGTTGACTAGAGGGCCTGCTTCCAAACTTGTGGATGATATCTGCAGTAATTCAGGAATAAATTGCAGTAACTTAGAGGCTGTCATTACAGGTAGTTTGATATATTTTTCTAAAAATCTCATTTTTATATTAAAATTTATTTATTTAATTAGACCTTTTGTTTGCAATTGAGTAGGGCAAAACTGCTGTCTCAACTCTTCGAAATCATATCTAGATAACCAAGAACCAACGGCTACAAAGAACATGGTCCATCTTGCCCAAAGTAAGTTTATAATTTCTTTAGTATCGAACCAGGTCGAACACATAAAATACCACGAGAAATTATCAATTAATACATGTTCGTGTGACAGTGATTAGACGAGGGAATATAGCAATGTATGACTATGGTAATGAAGATGAAAACAATAAGCACTATGGTCAGCCGAATCCTCCGGAATACAACATGACCCAAATTCCGAGTGACATGCCCCTTCTCCTTAGCTATGGAGGTAAAGATTTGATTTCCGACGTTAAAGATGTACAGACTTTGATAGACAAACTTGGGGATCGCGACCCTGATAAGCTTGAACTGGTATATAGAGAAGAGTATGCTCACTTGGACATTGTTCATGCTCTAAATGCCAAGCAAGTTGTGTACAACCCTATCATAGATTTCTTCAACCTTCATTAGGATTTTATAAATGTATGTAAAACAGACGCACCATTTTTCTACATTGGGTTGTTGGGTGGATTTTGAGTTTTGTTTATATATACCAAACTTATGTAAAATATGCCCCAAATCTATACAGAATCAAGTTATAAACAATATCAAATACAATATAAACCAACTGCATTTTCTAACATCCTCCTCGCTTCTGGTTGCAAATGTCGGATAGTCATGAAAATTGAAGATTTTGTTATGATCAAGCACTCGAATACTGATATACGTCGGGAAATCAAATTCGATTGTGTATATCAGGACAAAATCCAGTGAAATGAATGGACAAATGCTGACAACAAGGAAATTATTGACTTACCTAACCTGTACAAAAAGGGCAATGTATTTTGCTGCGAAAAATGAAGAGATGATACTCCTTTTATTCACATAACAATTTGAAATCAACAAAGTTCAACTAAAAATCAGTATTTATTCCATAAAATAAATGTTTCTTACAAGTTGGATTTAAAAACTTACAAAACTTGTTTCCAATTTAAATACGCCGGCGGAAGCTTATAATAATCTTAAATCATCACAATTGAATTTTGAACACCAACAGCTACGGAATCATCATTCCCAAAACTAGTATTGTTCTTCTTCTTCGATATCTATCTTACTTTTATATAGGGTGGTGATGTAACTCAGCAAGTGGGCGAATATAACAAAAATTCATACATATATATACAATTTTCAAAACATTTATCAAATGAATCGGGATAGAAACTGATATGAACAAATACACATAACTGAACACAAGTTCGCTTCTCTGAGCTAGGAATAATATCTCATATTAGAACACATATCATATAATAATACGTTGGATGCATCTACGAAATATAATGTTTATAGATGGGCTCCAATGGATTCAAAATGTGGCTACCATACGTATAACACTTTGCTCCTAATGTTCAAGATGTGGCTCTCATGCATGTGCCACTTAACCCCACAAGTTCAAGAGGTGGCACCGTCATGTAGCACTTTGCTACACCGATTCAAGAGGTGGCTCCTATATACGTAGCATGTTGCTCCGTATAATATTTATTGTAATGCCTATTTATGAATCATATATGTTAATTGAATTATATTGGTAATGACGCGATCATTACGATATGATGTGGATTGAGGTTTGGGTTGAACCGAGTATGAAAGAATATATAGATGTATGTTAATATGGAAGATATATAAAATGTAAATGGAACAAGAGGTATGGTTGTGAGATAACAACTATAAGGAATTGTTATTTTACATGTGGTAAAGACAATGAAAATGCTGTAAATATAGTTGGACAATTATACAAGATGTGGTATGAAGTGAGTTATACATGGTGTAGTAGTAACTACATGTGATGTATGATTGAACACATGGAATGAATTTGGCATGAATTATTACTTAGTATATAAAGGAGAAATCTGATGTGCAAACACATAGTTCACACTTTTGCACCTAAATTTCTCTACACTTGCTCCCACAAAAACCTTGTGTTCTCTTGCAACTTTTTCTTGGATTTGAGCTTGAAAATCAAGTTAATTCTAGTTAAGATTCTTGTGGATTTAGTAAGGAGTGCATGATGTGTGAGTTTGTACATGAGTTGGTTTCTAAGAAATCATAATCAAAGTTGTATTTGTTTGAATTTATATGTATTGTAATTCAAATGAATAAGTTGTAATGTTATGGAAACATGTTCATATAATGATATAGTTTACAAGTATAAATGTATGTAAAACAGACGCACCATTTTTCTACATTGGGTTGTTGGGTGGATTTTGAGTTTTGTTTATATATACCAAACTTATGTAAAATATGCCCCAAATCTATACAGAATCAAGTTATAAACAATATCAAATACAATATAAACCAACTGCATTTTCTAACATCCTCCTCGCTTCTGGTTGCAAATGTCGGATAGTCATGAAAATTGAAGATTTTGTTATGATCAAGCACTCGAATACTGATATACGTCGGGAAATCAAATTCGATTGTGTATATCAGGACAAAATCCAGTGAAATGAATGGACAAATGCTGACAACAAGGAAATTATTGACTTACCTAACCTGTACAAAAAGGGCAATGTATTTTGCTGCGAAAAATGAAGAGATGATACTCCTTTTATTCACATAACAATTTGAAATCAACAAAGTTCAACTAAAAATCAGTATTTATTCCATAAAATAAATGTTTCTTACAAGTTGGATTTAAAAACTTACAAAACTTGTTTCCAATTTAAATACGCCGGCGGAAGCTTATAATAATCTTAAATCATCACAATTGAATTTTGAACACCAACAGCTACGGAATCATCATTCCCAAAACTAGTATTGTTCTTCTTCTTCGATATCTATCTTACTTTTATATAGGGTGGTGATGTAACTCAGCAAGTGGGCGAATATAACAAAAATTCATACATATATATACAATTTTCAAAACATTTATCAAATGAATCGGGATAGAAACTGATATGAACAAATACACATAACTGAACACAAGTTCGCTTCTCTGAGCTAGGAATAATATCTCATATTAGAACACATATCATATAATAATACGTTGGATGCATCTACGAAATATAATGTTTATAGATGGGCTCCAATGGATTCAAAATGTGGCTACCATACGTATAACACTTTGCTCCTAATGTTCAAGATGTGGCTCTCATGCATGTGCCACTTAACCCCACAAGTTCAAGAGGTGGCACCGTCATGTAGCACTTTGCTACACCGATTCAAGAGGTGGCTCCTATATACGTAGCATGTTGCTCCGTATAATATTTATTGTAATGCCTATTTATGAATCATATATGTTAATTGAATTATATTGGTAATGACGCGATCATTACGATATGATGTGGATTGAGGTTTGGGTTGAACCGAGTATGAAAGAATATATAGATGTATGTTAATATGGAAGATATATAAAATGTAAATGGAACAAGAGGTATGGTTGTGAGATAACAACTATAAGGAATTGTTATTTTACATGTGGTAAAGACAATGAAAATGCTGTAAATATAGTTGGACAATTATACAAGATGTGGTATGAAGTGAGTTATACATGGTGTAGTAGTAACTACATGTGATGTATGATTGAACACATGGAATGAATTTGGCATGAATTATTACTTAGTATATAAAGGAGAAATCTGATGTGCAAACACATAGTTCACACTTTTGCACCTAAATTTCTCTACACTTGCTCCCACAAAAACCTTGTGTTCTCTTGCAACTTTTTCTTGGATTTGAGCTTGAAAATCAAGTTAATTCTAGTTAAGATTCTTGTGGATTTAGTAAGGAGTGCATGATGTGTGAGTTTGTACATGAGTTGGTTTCTAAGAAATCATAATCAAAGTTGTATTTGTTTGAATTTATATGTATTGTAATTCAAATGAATAAGTTGTAATGTTATGGAAACATGTTCATATAATGATATAGTTTACAAGTTTTGGTGGTATGATTTGAGGAACCAAGAAAATAAACTAGGGGACGCAAATAAAATTTTCAAATAATTAAATATCAAAGAATATATAAGTATTTAACTAACATATATGCAAAAAATAATGAGCAATGTTATATTTGTACATATATTTTAATAAAAAATCATTATTAAAATAATATTAATTAAGTAGAATAAAAAAAATATACACCATTTTTTAACATGATATTATGGCCAAACACATCTTTTTTTTAGAGGCCAAACACATCTTAATTGAGAAAAAAATCTTTTGTTTTTAGAGGCCAAACACATCATAACTGAGAAAAACACAATTCTTGTTTTTTTTAGAAGGCCAAACACATCTTAAATGAGTAAAAAAAAGTAAGCAAAAAATTTTCAAATAATTAAATATCGAAGAATATATAAGTATTTAACTAACATATATGCAAAAAATAATGAGCAATGTTATATTTGTACATATATTTTAATAAAAAATCATTATTAAAATAATATTAATTAAGTAGAATAAAAAAATATACACCATTTTTTAACATGATATTATGGCCAAACACATCTTTTTTTAGAGGCCAAACACATCTTAATTGAGAAAAAAATCTTTTGTTTTTAGAGGCCAAACACATCATAACTGAGAAAAACACAATTCTTGTTTTTTTTAGAAGGCCAAACACATCTTAAATGAGTAAAAAAAAGTAAGCTTCACACATCACAGAATTTGTACATGTCAGGTTTCGAAACTGCATCATCATCATCATCACTCGAGAAACAAGCATACCAACCACCATTCCCCAAGGATCTTAGTTCAAGGGTAAGATACCATATCTGTTAAAAATACTTTAGCGCGGTGTGGCTGCCCCCTACGTAGCCACTGGGTCTAGCTTCACTCACTAGTGAGCGACATTTCCCCTAAAAGCTTCTTTTGAAGCTGCAGATTCGAGGCATTGATCTTTCGCTTTTACCTCAGCTATTCATTTGTTGGATACTATGTAAGGACCCTAGTTCCTTAAGTACGGATTAAAGGTATAAATAGAGCTAACATGCATTATCAAAGTTTAATAGTTCGTGTGAGACTTTGAGCCTTAAGAATTACATGCCAAGTTAAGGACTATCAAATGGATTAATTAAATTCTTAAACAAATGAATGTTATTCCCTATAGCTTTACACTACTCCAAGAGTAGATACTATATAAAATAATCCCGTCCTTCCTATCAAAAGCGTTCTTCACGAGCTCACCGCCTCAACCCGCCTTAGCCCCCTTTTCATGCCAAAATGTACCTACAAGGACAACCCCCAAAACATGAGCATATAGTAATCCATATTCAACACAATATGAATATATAAGACGTAAATGCATAAACCGTAATAAAACACTTCCTGTTTTTCCCATGCATTTTAAACGCTTCATTTTGGTTGTCCCTGTACCATAACTCATGAGTATAATCAATAGATTATTTAATGGTTCACACATGTCATGACATAACACCATTCCATATTCACCAATTACCAATCCCTAGTCTGTTCATCACAATGTGACATGCGGCACTCCCACCCCCGCTCACATTTAGCGGCACAAAATAAATAGTGGCAAGCATTAAAACCATCAAGGTGATAACCATGACTCATGGGATGTGCACCAATAATCATCATATGCATATACAATCATCATGCATAATTCAACATGTATTTGCATCCCAATGCAAAATTCCATATATACTCGCATCCACAATGCATAATCAATGAGTATAATGATACATGTACCGTTGGGTGTCCGTAGTATTTGCATCCCAATGCACAATTCCATATATACTCGCATCCACAATGCATAATCAATGAGTATAATAGATACATGTACCGTTGGGTGCCCGTACGTCTTCTACGTACCTTTCCAAAAGTGGGATTTGGTATGACTTTACTTCCTTGATTGCGTCGCCACCTGGGATGGTTCTACACAATCAAACAACCCAATATTAGAAGCCAAATAATAGCCAAATACCAAAAATTCAACAAAAAACATAATTTCCCAATATTATGTTGCTGGCGATCGATCGCTACATCGAGGCAATCGATCGCGAGCCTTACCAATCGATCGCCAGACCTTACTGGCTCGCATCGATCGATCGCGACATTTCCAGCGATCGATCGCTCTCAATGATTTTTGCCACGGCCTCTCGGCGATCGATCGCTGCATTCGTAGCGATCGATCGCCACCTACTGTGTGCGCGATTCTTCACCATTTTTGAGCATTTTCCAAGTTCTACCACATACACTTCAAACTCAAACATTCCAACAACTCAAATACCATCATAACTCACTAAAACCCACATGAAACACCTCAAAAATCATACCCCAACAACATACAACACATACCCAAAAACAAACCCACATAAAACACCAAAATGCTAACCCATTTCAAACCAAACACCATTAAAACTTTAGGAAGGGTTCCATACCTCTTGAGGACTCCAAATCCTACCAATAATCTCACAAACAAAGATTTTGTGAAGATTTCTCCTTCCTCCTTTGCCAAATTTCGAAAATGGGAAGGGGTTTAGGGTTGGGAATGAATTTGGGGATTTAAGAGTGAGGGTAAGGTGAATGTGAAGTGATGGGTAAAAAGGTGGGATAATGGGTTATAAGGGTTAATTAAATTGTACCCCAAATATTAACATGATGTACAAAATACCCCAACATGGTATTTTAAAAGCATTTTACAAGAAATGCACCAAACTCCCAATAAATTCATGCTTTCCAAATATTTAACAACCAACATGAATAAACCATGTTAAAACCCAGTTTCCCAACATGCACAACATGCACCCTGAAATGCACCCCCGGGTCACGCCTACCGTGTGACTAAGCATTTCAACAAGATAATTAATTCCAACACATAAATCAATTATCACCATAATTAATCACATAAACATAATTAATGCCCAAATTGAAATTAATTATTTCGGGGATATGACAATACTCCCCTACTTATAAGATTTCGTTCTCGAAATCGCATGCACTTACCCCAAGATGAAACTAAACATAAATAACATACCAGAAAACAGTTCCGGGTAGTGCTGCACCATATGTCACTCCGTCTCCCACGTAGCCTCCTCGATACCCCTGCGATCCCACTGAACCTTGACCATCGGTATCACCTTGTTCCGAAGTCTGCGATCAGCTCTATCCAGAATCCGGACTGGCCGTTCCTCATAGGATACATCAGAGTCTAACTGTACCTCAGAAGGCTGCAATACATGTGACAGGCCGGCTCATATTTCCGCAACATAGATACGTGGAACACGTCGTGAATACCAGACAACGACGGTGGCAATGCCAAACGATAAGCCAAGGTAACGATGCGCTGCAAAATCCCATACGGTCCCACATACCTCGGAGACAATTTTCCACGCATACCAAACCGAACCACACCCCTGAAAGGTGAGATCTTCAAAAAGACTCTGTCTCCCAATTGGAACTCCAACGGTCTCCGCCGTTTATTCGCATAGGCTGCCTGTCTGTCCTGGGCGGCCTTCATTTTCTGAAGGATAACCTTTATCTTATCCTCCATTTCCCGAATCAGTTTGGGTCCTCCTGCTGCTTTACTGGTCAAGTAATCCCAGTACAAAGGCGACCTACAACGTCGACCATACAGAGCCTCAAACGGTGCCATCTGAATACTCGCCTGATAGCTGTTGTTGTATCTACCAAGGCCAATGAATCTTGCCATGAGGCATCAAACTCCAATACGCAGGCCCGTAGCATGTCCTCGAGCGTCTGTATAGTACGCTCAGTCTGACCGTCCGTCTGGGGATGTTATGTCGTGCTCAACCTCACCTCAGTACCCAAAGCTGACTGAAGGCCTCCCTAGAAATGAGATGTGAACCGTGGATCTCTGTCAGATACAATAGACACTAGAATCCCATGCAGTCTCACTATGTCCCAGACATACAGCTGAGCCATCCTCAAGTATGTGTACGTCATACTGTAGGGAATGAAGTGAGTCGCCTTTGTCAGTCTATCCACGATCACCCAAATGGCATCACAACCCGAAGTAGTCCTCAGCAAGTGGGTCACAAAGTCCATGGATATGTGCTCCCACTTCCACTCCGGTATCTCTAAGCTCCTCAGCTCACCACCAGGCCTCTGTCTTTCTGCCTTCACCTGTTGACAAATCAAGCATCTCTTAACAAATGCTATCACATCCCGTTTCATCCTTTTCCACCAGAATTGATCACATAGATCCTTGTACATCTTCCTCCCGCCTGGGTGAATACTAAGCTTGCTGCTATGAGCTCGCTCCAAGATCCCTCTACGCAACTCCGGCGTACTCGGAACCACCCAACGGCTACCCAGTCTCAAGGATCCGTCCTCAGCCACTTTGAACTTCGATGGCTGACCAAGATGTACTAATGATAACCATCTCTGAATCTCATCATTTGTCTTCTGAGCTCTCCTGATATTCTCATAGATATCTGGCTCAGCTAATAAGGTCGATACATACACTGATGATGTATCTATGTCGAAGTCATAGCCCAGATGGCAATAGGAAGTCATCATAGCTGATAAGTACATGGCATCCTCCGCAGTACTCTTCACCTTCCGACTCTTGGCGTCTACCGTCAAGTTTGCTTTTCCAGGATGGTACTCAATCTCACAGTCATAGTCCTTGAGCAAATCCATACACCTCATCTGCCTCATATTCAACTCTGCCTGAGTAAATAAGAACTTCAGGCTCTTGTAGTCCGTGTAAATGGTAAAAGACGTACCATACAGATAATGCCTCCAAATCTCCAGGGCGAAGATAATAGCCACCAGCTCCAAGTCATGGACTGGATATCTAGTCTCATGCGGCTTCAACTGCCTCGATGCATAAGCTACCACATGCTTATCTTGCATCAATACACACCCAAGGCCCTGAAGCGATGCATCAGTATAAAGGACAAACCCAGTGTTCTCCGTAGGAATCACCAACACAGGCGTCGTCGTCAACCAGTGTTTCAACTCCTGGAAGCTCTCCTCACAAGATTCCGACCAAAAGAATGGTACTCCCTTTTGGGTCAACTGAGTCAATGGCTTGGCGATCTTTGAAAATCCCTCAACGAAGCGTCGATAATAACCGGCCAAACCAAGAAAACTCCGTATCTCGGGCACAGAAGTGGGTGCAACCCACTCCATCACAGCCTCAATCTTCCTGGGATCCACCGATATCCCGCTGCTAGATATAACATGCCCCAAAAACACTACACTGCTCAACCAAAACTCACACTTGCTGAGCTTGGCATACAACTGGTGATCTCTGAGAATCTGGAGTACTGTCCTCAAGTGTTTCACATGCTCTTCCTCACCCCGAGAGTAGATGAGTATGTCGTCAATAAATACAATGACGAACAGATCAAGATATGGTTGAAACACTCTGTTCATCAAGCTCATAAAGACAGCTGGGGCGTTCGTCACACCGAACGGCATCACTAGGAACTCATAGTGCCCATACCGAGTCCGAATGCTGTCTTCTGCACATCCTCCTCTCTGACCCGAATCTGGTGGTACCCAGATCTCAAATCAATCTTGCTATATAACTTCGTACCTTGCAACTGATCAAACAAGTCGTCAATCCTTGGGAGAGGATACTTGTTCTTCACCGTGGCCTTATTCAATTGTCGGTAATCGATGCACAACCGCATCGAACCATCCTTCTTCTTCACAAAAAGGACCGGTGCGCCCCAAGGTGATACGCTAGGGTGTATATATCCTTTATCGAGGAGTTCCTGTAACTATTCCTTCAATTCCCTTAACTCCGCCGGTGCCATCCTGTAAGGTGCACGAGAGATAGCGGATGTCCCCGGTAATAACTCAATCCCAAACTCGACTTCTCTAGCCGGTGGGAATCCGGGAATCTCCTCCGGGAACACATCAGCAAACTCTGCTACCACTGGTACATCCTCAACTCTTAACTCTTTACTCTTTCCCGTCGTGTCCACGGCATAGATGAGATAGCCCATGTGACCACGTTCCAACAATTGGGACATTTTGACCGCCAAAATCAACGGAATCTTCGCACGAGAACCGTTGCCATAGAAAGTCCACTGGAATCCCAAATCAGATCTGAACCATACTGTTCTCTGCCGACAATCTACCACTGCCTGATATCTGTTCAGAATGTCGATACCCACAATGCAATCAAAGTCTGACATGCCCAACACAATCAAATCTGCCTTCAACTCGTTGCCCTCAAAATAAATGAGGCAATCGACAAGAAACTGATCGGCAACAACATTTCTTCCAGTGGGTGTCGAGACCATAAGAGGCTTGGGTAACGAAGACGTGCGCATATGGTGTCTCTCCACAAAGCCAACAGATACAAAAGAGTGGGAGGCACATGTATCTATCAAATTAAAAGCAGGGTACGTAAGTAAATGGCACGTACCGGCGATCACCTCCTCCGGGGCTGCCTGGGCCTGCTCTCTGGTCAGTGCATACACCTGTCCCTGTGATGGTGTCACTGTCTGACCTCCCGATGGTCGAGGCATAATATGATGCCTCTGATGCACTGTCTTGTCCTCATATCTCGGCCTGTTCCCTTGGAAATCTGACTGTCCTCCCCGAGTGGGGCAATACCGAGAGATGTGGCCCATCTTACCACAACTGTAACAAGCAGGGCAATTGCTCGAAGAGTGTGGCCCTCCACAATTGTCGCACCTTGTCTCCCCCGATCTATTCCCTTGCATAGGCCCCGGTTGGCCGACCAATTGCTCTTACTGTTCTCTTGCTTCCGATTAAAAGGTTTCTTTCCACTGAACCGAGAGGATGAAGAAGCACCACGAGGCTTAAATGACTCTCCTCGTGGACTCAAGCTATTAGTAGCTTGCCTCTGCTGTGGCACGTGTGGGGGTACATCATTAGGATAGGCCCCAACTCCGATCTCCGCAAGTTCGGCTCTAGTAAGAGCATCATCGAAAGAAGTGGGGTTGTTGGTGATAACCCGGTCAAATAGCTCCGGCCATAACCCCTTCAGAATGTGCCTCATCTTTGCATGTCCGCTTGTGGCAATATGAGGGACATACCTCAGCAAGGAAGAATAGTGCATAGCATAGTCTGACACTATCATACCTCATTGCTTCAAGTTTGTGAACTCATCTTCCTTTATTTGTCTTGCAGCCGCAGAAAAATACCGGTTCAGAAACCGGGTTCTGAAGAGAGTCCAATCGACCAATACACCCTGAGCCCTTAGTTCCATCACTGTAGTCTTCCACCACATGGAAGGTTTCTTTGCTAGCTGGAACTCTGCCAACCTCAGCCATGCCGTCCTAGCACAAGGAGCGGACACAAAAATCTGTTCCAGTCTCTCAAGCCATTCCTCAGCATCTTCCCCTTTCTCTGTCCTCTCAAACATGGGCGGGTGGAAGGTCAGAAACTGAGTCAAACTGAGCTCACCAAGTAGTAACAATTGAGCCACTGGTTCCACACCTACAGCTGGTGGAGGTAAATGGTTTGTCTGACCAATGCTCGCATTAACACTGCCAACGTCACCTACCTCTTCATTGAGGTTCCCCAAGTTCATAGCCGCCATGCTGTAACACAAGGGTTAACAACAATTCCAAAACAACAATATATATATGTTATACTGTTAGATAACAGGAATGATAATAAGCATGTTAGTATAACAATATATACATCAATATGCACCACATGCATAAACATGCCCCAAATGTAAGCACCTAGCCAATCATGCTAAGGCTACCCTTCACTCGTACCCGGGTTCTCTAAACACTGCTCTGATACCACTAATGTAAGGACCCTAGTTCCTTAAGTGCGGATTAAAGGCATAAATAGAGCTAACATCCATTATCAGAGTTTAATAGTTCGTGTTGAGACTTTGAGCCTTAAGAATTACATGCCAAGTTAAGGACTATCAAATGGATTAATTACATTCTTAAACAAATGAATGTTATTCCCTATAGCTTTACACTACTCCTAGAGTAGATACTATACAAAATAATCCTGTCCTTCCTATCAAAAGCGTTCTTCACGAGCTCACCGCCTCAATCTGCCTTAGCCCCTTTTTTCATGCCAAAATGTACCTACAAGGACAACCCCCAAAACATGAGAATATAGTAATCCATATTCAACACAATATGAATATAAGGCGTAAATGCATAAACCGTAATAAAACACTTCCTGTTTTTCCCATGCATTTTAAACGCTCCCTTTTGGTTGTCCCTGTACCATAACTCATGAATAATCAATAGATTATTTAATGGTTCACACATGTCATGACATAACACCATTCCAGATTCACCAATTACCAATCCCTAGTCTGTTCATCACAATGTATTTTAATGCCACTCGCTTCACATATAAGCGGCATAGAATAACCTCGCTTCAATGGACATGAAATACTCCCACACCCCGCTTCACATTTTAGCGGCAAATATTTTTTCCTCCCCCTCATATGATAACCTCGCTTCAATATGACATGCGGCACTCCAATCCCTCGCTTCACATTTAGCGGCACAAAATAAATAGCGGCAAGCATTAAAACCATCAAGGTGATAACCATGACTCATGGGATGTGCACCAATAATTATCATATGCATATACAATCATCATGCATAATTCAACATGTATTTGCATCCACAATGCACAATTCCATATATACTCGCATCCACAATGCATAATCAATGCCTATAATAGATACATGTACCGTTGGGTGCCCGTACGTCTTCTACGTACCTTTCCAAAAGTGGGATTTGGTATGACTTTACTTCCTTGGTTGCGTCGCCACCTGGGATGGTTCTACACAATCACACAACCCAATATTAGAAGCCAAATAATAGCCAAATACCAAAAATTCAACAAAAAACATCATTTCCCACTATTATGTTGCTGGCGATCGATCGCTACATCGAGGCGATCAATCACGAGCCTTACCGATCGATCGCTTCGATGTAGCGATCGATCGCCAGACCTTACTGGCTCGCGGGGATCGATCGCAACATTTCCAGCGATCGATCGCTCGCAATGATTTTCGCCACGGCCTCTCGGCGATCGATCGCTGCATTCGTAGCGATCGATCGCCACCTGCTTTGTGAGCAATTCTTCACCATTTTTGAGTATTTTCCAAGTTCTACCACATACACTTCAAACTCAAACATTCCAACAACTCAAATACCATCATAACTCACTAAAACCCACATGAAACACCTCAAAAATCATACCCCAACAACATACAACACATACACCCAAAAACAAACCCACATAAAACACCAAAATGCTAACCCATTTCAAAACCAAACACCATTAAAACTTAGGAAGGGTTCCATACCTCTTGAGGACTCCAAATCCTACCAATAATCTCACAAACAAAGATTTTGTGAAGATTTCTCCTTCCTCCTTTGCCAAATTTCGAAAATGGGAAGGGGTTTAGGGTTGTGAATGAATTTGGGGATTTAAGAGTGAGGGTAAGGTGAATGTAAAGTGATGGGTAAAAAGGTGGGATAATGGGTTATAATGGTTAATTAAATTGTACCCCAAATATTAACATGATGTACAAAATACCCCAATATGGTATTTTAAAAGCATTTTACAAGAAATGCACCAAACTCCCAATAAATTCATGCTTTCCAAATAATTAATAACCAACATGAATAAACCATTTTAAAACCCAGTGTTCCCAACATGTACAACATGCACCCTGAAATACACCCCCGGGTCACGCCTACTGTGTGACTAAGCATTTCAACAAGATAATTAATTCCAACACATAAATCAATTATCACCATAATTAATCACATAAACATAATTAATGCCCAAACTGAAATTTATTATTTCGGGGATATCACATACTAAAACAAACATCTAGCTATTCAAAGATTCATTTATATGGACCAAAAGCTCTTAAAACAGCTTATTACAATTCAAGTACAGATTATGCTATCATCATGTTCCCTTGACAACAACACATAATGGTCCTTCTTCAAGTGGAGATGAACAGAAAAAGAAAAGTTTATAATGCAGTCTTTCTACGCCCCTGAATCATACATTAGTACATATTGTCACCTTATATGAGCCATATGTTCTTCAATTAATTGAGCTATTTTTTAATAGTAAAAATTGTCGGGCTTCAGTTTCTCTGATCCTACCCTTCAAAGGATATCGGGCCAGCCGACCATCATTTTATGCAGCTTCTTTAACCATGCCATCGATTTCTGGATGATGAATATTTCAATTGAACTTACGGACGCAAAACTATTGTTTAGTATATGAGTATAAAATAGAAGAGCTTGAGGGATTCCCTTACCCTTCTTACTACCAACCTTCACTTCGCTACAGAATTATAGGTAGTATGGATGTAGGTACAATTAAGGAAATAGTTGATGTAATCTCCACTAGTTAGTAGTGAACTCCCAAATTTTTCAACCAGTATGAAACCAAAATCATTTGTTACACAAGGTTTTTTATAAACAAAGACCTAATTGAAATCCTTAAGATGATCAAGGTACTCAGAGTCTTAGCATATATATATATATATATATATATATATATATATATATATATATATATATATTATTATTATTATTATTATATTATTATATATAATAAGTGTCAAATGTTATGAACAGTAACATGAATATGTGTTTCCCAGTGGATGAACAATAACCTTCTCTCACGTTTGGCTTCCTGCTTTTATTTGGGCTGTGTTTTCTCCCGACATTTTGCGGTTGTCGTATGCTTGCAATCAATGCTACCACAACCGTACAGTCTCTTTTTTCTTTCCGGAGGACAAACAGGAGCACTCTCTTTATTTCTCGTGGGCAATTGGAAGTGTCGTACGGTTGGCGATTCTCCTCTGTGGGTTATCTTGGTAGGCATTTCCAATTTAGATTTTGTTTTTAGATTTGCCTTTTGGATGGAGAAGAACAGAACATTTCAGAAAATTTCATGTTCCTTCTTTCTTGATTCCGATGAGGAATACAAAAGGCTTGAAGTGCTTGGCTGTAACGTGTGTTACTTGACGGTTGTCTTCTAGGTGAGTCTATTTTTAACAAATTTATTTTAAAACTTTTTACGGTTTGTGTAGTGCAATTTCTATGCGTTTATTTTTTTTGGGCTGATTGTTTGTTGAGTTGTAGATGGTTTGGACAACAACTTTATCTCTGGTAAGCTTTTTTAAAACTGAATTACGTTGATTTTTAAGATGTTATTCTCTACAAATTTTGTTGTTATGAACTTGAAATGTGTTTTGACCTGAATAATACTATTGTATTAGTTGATTTTTGATGGGCTCGAGAAGAAGAGAAGAGCAAGAATTGGGGAATCTAGCTAGCTCATGCGTGTGTGTTCTGTTTGTGAAAAAGGCCAAAAGGGTTTCTGAGAACAATCGTTTTGGTTCCTCAAAACCTTTGAATGCAACATTGTTTCTTGAAGAATATTCTCTGCACATGCATTGTCTCGATCCAAAGGATGTTGTGAAGCACCTTAGACATCAGTTGACTTCTTTGGGAGGCTTACCATGTGAGTCTTCTATATTGAACGTTATTTGTCTATGATTTTGCATTTATTTTTATTTTTTGCCAACTTTTTCTGCCTCAAATTTGTAGGAACCAATTGGAAAGACACCAAATATGATATGTTATATTGTGTTTATTTTAATAATTGACTACAGGTTGATTGTTGAATGTTGTATTTATTTTTCTGGTGCTCGTACATTAGAGTATTATTAACATCTTCTTCTGACTCAACATTAAATTATCTTTCACCTTTCTACTACAGATTACCAAGCTTCTGGAAAAAAGAGGGGATACCATGGACTGAAGAAGGAAATTGCTAGATAATTTTAGTACGAATAAATCAGATTGATCCCAAAAAATTAAGTTTTGCTAATAAATAAGCTATTTCAATTTTTTCCTACTTCAACTCCAACAAAAACAAAGAGAAAATTTAGGAAAATGGATTGGTATTTTATTTATGGTTTGTCGATGAACTTTCTTTGCCCGCAAGGATTATATTGATATCCGAAGATACAGAATTCTATCCCTGACGAATTTCACATGATTGTTTATTGTTGATTATGCTTTTGTGTTATTTCTACAGGAATTAGACAGAATCAGAAGAAGAAAACCAGCTCAAGATTGTCTTTGGATTCTCGTGCTTAATGTTGATGGAAGCACTAGAAATGATATGGTGGGTTTAACTTTGCTTTAATCTTTATGATTGAGCCATAAGAAATTAGTAAACCATTTGTTATTTTGTTTAGATGGTGTGGTGTTTCAAAAACTAGCTATTTTTAATTTTGCCCCAGCCGTTCATTTGGAATTAGTCCAGAATACCTCAGGACGAGCCAATGGAACACCAATAAAGAAGTGATAGCAAAAGAAGTTGAATTAAAGAGACGATCACCAAGTATAATTTCCAAGTTGATGGGTCTTGAAGGGCTATCATCCCTCAGTCATGTTCATAGACAACAACAAATAATAGTTATCAATTTTTGGCTGGTGAATTAAATTGAGCTTGAGGTAGTAAGAATCATTTATAAGGTTTTTGGTCTTTTAATTATTTATGTGAGTATATCTTGTACGTGCAGAGTGGGAGATTTGGGAAGCTTAATAAGAGGGTGACTTTCCCGAAGACTTTAAATCTCTGCCCATACATGGGTGAGTTGGCAGATAGACATGATGCTTTCAATCTATGCAGTTATTATACATGTGGATATGCTGAATGCATCATATTTTGGCCACTGTAGTGCACAAGTTTAAAGTTTTGGTGATTGATCTTGGAATTGTTTCTAATTTTGTTTTGCATTTGAGCTGGTGAGTTTCTCGAGGATTCTGTCTTTTGATTGCTTGTATTTGTTTGAATGAGAATACTCACTTCTGAATGATAGTCTTATTTAATGTAATCAGGATTTTAGAAATGGTCTTCGTTTATGTTAATTTTCTCCCAGTTACAGTTAATATCTACCCTTTGTTTTCATGTTGCTAGGCTTCCCTTATTGTGCATTTTCTGTATTTTTTTTCCATACTATTCAGAAAGACTTTTAATATAAGAAGGTACCATACATTAGCACTTCACTTTTAAATTTAATAAATATGTTTCTGCGATGTGAATTTAATTTTTTTCACTACCTATTTTGTTTTGAATTCAGTTTCTTTCATAGAATTTTACAATTATTTTGGTCCATTACGATGGCAACTTGGACGGGTGGTGGGATCTGGAAATAGAGTAGGGAAGCTATACATATAGTTGCTCGTAACCAAACAGAATGGTAATTCTTTCCATTTGCTATCTTGGATGAAAAAGTTTCATAGCAATTAAGCACTTGATTCAAGACAGTTGTATGGTCGTGGCCTTTGGGATGTGCCATCATGTAAGAACCCCGTGCCCTTAACCCGCTATTAGTGTATTAACCCATGTATTTAGTGCATGCAAGCATGTAATCAGGGGAAAAACCACATGCTACCATAGCATAATATACCAACAATAAAATTTCTTAAATTATTCCATATAATCTCCATATCCCCCACACCACTCAACCCTTAAGTATGCATCTTATAATACACTAACATGTTCTCAATTCATTTAGCAATTCCTTAATTAATTGCATGCAACCCATAAATGAAAGAGAAAGGCCCATGCCCTTTATACAACCCATATATACATATAGCAGTGCTCACATGCGAGCATCAAATGAGTGAATGCATATTTATTGTATAAAGTTCCCTACTCAATACCGGCACTCGTACTTTGATCCGGGAAGCACCTCCAATCCATAGCTCGATCTCAACTCAGGAGCTACCGTTGTACCAGTTCCACCTACCCCAACAGAGACAGCCCCACACTGGGTGAGCATACCAATACCACCGATCCAATAATCACAATATCACATTACATAATTTACAAAATGTAAAGCGGTGAATTTAAAAGACACTCCCTGAATAGTGTCATCCTCAAACGGGATCCCCTGTGCTGTTGATGTTCTCAAAATAACCGAAACCATCAAATTCCCAAAAGCCAGTTAATCATTTCATTGATTAACTAAATCCGTTCACTAATTGCCAATTTCCATAATTAATGAAATCCAATCATTTACAATGTTTATAGATATCACACGTATCTAAACAATATTTCCACAGTCCCATTTCATCGCTTGCTTAGTAGCAGCGTCAATCATAACCGATGTTCGCTCCATAGCGACAACATCTCAACTGTTGCTCGCTCCGTAGCGGCACCATATATTTCACAATACATACCCATTTACTGCAATTAGAATATATCATGCATTCAACAATTGTGATAGGATATAAGATTATGCACGTACGTTATACGTACCTTATAATTACGTAGTCCGAACCAAACCTTGTCTTAGTCCCGCGATCCGAAGAATTAACTGATAAACACAATTAATAACTCCCAATTATTTATGAGCATGCAACCAGTGCCCATTCACGTTCACAGTCCCCAATTATATCATCAATCCATGACGATTAACCATTCTAAAAGACCCCGAGCGAAGCATGCATCAATTCCATAACAACAACACAATATTAACCACAAGACATGACCTCTCGATCGATCGGACATGTTAGGATCGGGGTAGTGTTTAGAAGGAGGGGTTGAATAAACACTAGATTAAATTTCGATTTTGTTCGCGTTTGCTGCAGACTGTTAAGTACTGCAGTAGCTTCTCAATATATATACCAAGTCAGCAAACACTGATTATAGTGCGGAAGACGTTTGCTGGACTTGTGAGGGATAAAAACTGAATGGTAAATAAGCAGAAAGTAAATGACACAAATATGTTTCTGGAAGTTCGAAGCACAACGCTTCTACGTCTCCCCTTCTTCCTTTGCAGGAAGGTTACACTAGAAGACTTGGTTTACACTTTACAGTATACAACCTTCTTAGGCACTCACAAAGCTTGACCTAAACTCCTAGCAATCACAACTTCCTAATTTGATTACAATGGTTGTATGACACTCACACAGATACAGACTATTTGACTTAGAGTGTTCTTCGAGCAGCAGACTCTGTTGAAGTTAATCTGTTAAGATTACTGTAGTAGCACTTGTCTGCTCTTGATGATCCTTCAGAGAATGTTAGAGAGAAGAATTACTTTTTACGTTGAGGTGTTTCTTTCTGTTTGATCAGATGGTTTTGCTAACCTCTTCATTCTTCACTTGGGCGTATTTATAGACTCCTTGAACTTTAACGGCAACTTGTCTATATTTGGAAGAGATCCACTTTCTGTTACAATTCCATATTCTGATTGTCTTCTTTCCTATTTTGTTTAGCAACGGCTCTTTTATTCTGACGCTAATGGTGGCAGAGATATAGTAGGGTGCACCGCTCTGTTGTACCTTTGTCAGAATAGGTTGTACTTATTTTGTCTTGTTGCTTTGAGCTCTAGCTGGATGGTTAGTCCTATGTTGGTTTTTTTCGTTCAACTAGTCGTTCATTCTTCTGTAACCAGTAGATGTCTTTGTTCAATATATGACTATCCAGTTAGTGTCCATCCAGTAGGTGTTTGTCTGGTAGATGTCCATCCGGTTGGTGTCCATCCAGTTGATGTCCATCCGGTAGATGTCTATCCAGTTGGTGTCCATCCGATAGGTGTCTATCCAGTTGATGTCCATCCGGTAGGTGTCTATCCAGTTGATGTACATCCGGTAGGTGTCTATCCAGTTGATGTCCATCCGGTAGGTGTCTGTCCAGCTGATGTCCATCCGGTAGATGTTTGTCACCCGGTAAGTGTCTGTCACCCAATAAGTCTTTGTATCAAGTTGATGTTTGTCACCCGGTAAGTGTATGTCACCCGGTAGGTCTTTGTATCCAGTTGATATTTGTCACCCGATAAGTGTTTGTCACCCGGTGGGTCTTTGTTACCAGTTGATGTCCATCATCCGGTAGGTCTTAGTTACCCGGTAGGTCTTTGTTACCCGGTAGGTGTTTGTCACCACCAAAACTTAGAAATGTTTTCCCAGCAATTTCCCCCTTTTTGGTGATGACAAAACTTAGTACTTGAAGACTCTTGCTTGATCATACGAACAACAAGTCATGTTAAGACTTAGAGACACACAAATACTTTGCAATTTGTTAGAATACATAAGCATATTACGAGTAGAAATCAAACTGAACCAAAAAGAAATATCATTTTTATATAAAATGAATTCTGGTTACAACTTACATGATCATCTTACAAATTACAACAGACATCTTACAAATTACATAGATCATTAGATGGAACATCTTACAAGTCATTTAGCAGACCTATTTTTACAATCTATCCAAATAGAGAAACATAGCCAGTATGGAATGATCCGAGTTGGCTAGTTTCAGGGTTATTGACAAAGGGAGGGGAGAGAAAGTGCATACTGAAAATCTTAGAACAGAGAAAGGCCTAGAAAGAGTCCATTATCTTCAAAGTAGTCATCTGTTCATTTGGCAAGATCTCTATCTTCAATGAAAATACTCTATCTCTGTCTTCCCCCTTTTTGTCATCAGCACCCAGGCATCTGCTGTTCCAAATTCCAGGCTGGTGGAGAATACCAAGGTTGGTCCAGAAAGCACAAGCTAGCAGACGTGGGTTAGATAAGTAATCAACCCATGTAGGGTTGATATAGATAAGTAATAAACCCATGAATAGATATTTGTGTAGAAGTAGTTGCAAGACAAGTAAGAGTTTTAGTTACGAGTTGCATGATTGATGAGTTGAGTTAGTGACTAGCATGCTATTTATAGCGAAAAGCGAGCAAGTTGTAGTGTGAAGTGTCATATCATGCAAGAAAGAAAAAAATTGCAGATAAAGATAAAGACGAATTGACAATACTGAATATTTTATGAAAAACAGATAATGATAAATACAAAAAGACAATAAAGGTTATTATTTGCCCACAAGCCAATGCGAGGAGTAGTCACGAGTGGAGGGTGGAGTGTCAGCATGAGTTTGTCGGGAGCTGTGGGACCTTTGAGAGGGAGGCCTTGACCGACTGGATGCTCTAGCTGCAGTAGAAGAGCGATGAGTTGAAGGCTGGTCTCGTTGGTTCAGAGAACCAGGTCTGCTGGATTCGGGCAATCTTCTAACAGTTTGAGGAGGAGCTGGTAGGCTGTTGCTCAAGTCTTGAATTCGAGAAGCAAATGCCGCCTGCATAGTTGCTAACTGATCCGATAGGGCTTTCTTGGTGTCTTCTATCTTATCTTCAAGGGCCAGTGCGGTGGCAGTATGAAGTGATTCATTATGTTGAGTGATCTGAAGATGAGCCTGCCCTATACGAGAGAGTGAGTCCGCAAAGTTATCCACAACAAACGTCTGAAGCCTGATTACAGTAGTCGTTAGACTAGTGATGTCCCGATAGACGTGCTGGAATTGAGAGTCAGTGTGATGCTAGTGACTCCCAAGAATAAGAGTCGCAGTGCGCTCTTACTGTTAAGCTTGGTGACGTCACTGGCTAATGCAGAGATGGCGTTGGACAGACGCACCAGTTGATCAGCAATGTTAGGTGGCCCGTCCAGGGGAAGATGCGTTGAAAAGTCAAAGAAATCTTCAGGAGGATCTTGGGCGAGAGATTGATCCAGATCATCTGTTTGAGTCTATGCATTAGTAGTGATAACTCCGGGAGGACCCTCAATAGCATTAGTGGTCAGTAGAGCAGTGACTTCAACAATTTGTGCATGCGTCTGTAGCAATAACAGCCATGCTAGCAGTAGCTTGTTCCAGCGCAGCTGCAGACGACTGAGTGTGATCAACAGAGTGTGAGGAGGACTCGCTGGGTTCATTATTACCAGAAGAGATGGTAACTTGATGAACTACAGTCTGAATCACTATGTCAACATTCTCTTGATCAACAACCATCAGTTGGAGCGGTTGATCAGTTGCTGGGCTTGGAACGGAGAAGATAAGAGGGTCAATGGTAGAGGTGATCATTATGTCAGTATGAACTATCTCCAGAGTAGGTGAGGCAGTCTCCAAGTCAGTTGGAGCAGTTTCCAAAACAGTTGAAGCAGTTGCCAAGTCAGCTGGAGCAGGACTTGCATTTCTTGAAACTGCAGAGCAGGAATGGAGACCAGTTGATATGCGGAGATCATGAAGAGCATGCTCAGCCATATCCATCTTTGGTCCTAAAGCATTCAGAACCGCTCGATCATGATTCGCTGTTCCAGAATCAATATTGAACTGTTGAAGGCGGGAATGAATAAGAGCTTGAAGTTCTCCCACATAATTCATCATTCGGAAGAGATCTCTAAGCTTCAAACTCTGTTCAGTGTCCGGTACTTGAAGATAATTCAAAATTAGATTCTCGTCTTCTCGTGCCTGATCAAAGATTGGAGTGAAGTCATCGAAGCGAATGTTGAGGTGAGCCTTTGTCCATCGATAAAAAATTTCAAGCTGCGCCTGCAGCTTGGCATCTACTTCACTCATGACCATTTGAATTTCAAAGGCTACAGGGGTGGTCACCGGTGCCATAAGTCCTTTTCCCTTTCCAGTGGTGGTGGCCTTGGGATGACAGTAAGGACAGTTGGACTTTGGTTGCCTGAAGCTGATTGAGCCAGGTGCTTGTTAAGTGCTCACCAGTTTAGATGATTGTTCAGGTGGAGGCGCTGGTGCAGCATTTATCATGGCCAATGAAGCAGCTGATGTGGTTGGTTATTCTGGTGGATTTTCAGGACTTGGCTCTCTTATAGGGATGACTGCTGCTGGGACTGTAGAGGAGATGGTATCAGAGGCAGCAGAGACAGTCTTTCTGAGAGCAGGAGGAGCCCCTTTTCTGGTCCTGGGCTTCTTAGGAGGAGGAGGAGGAGGAGGAGAAGACTCAGCGGATTCAGATATTGTCTGTTCAGAATTGCTTACAACTTGAGTTGTTCGTCGCTTTGTCAGACCAACCTCTCGACCACTCTGTTGCCTGAATCTGGAGATATTTGGCAGTTATAAGTCTGCCTAGATGAAGATTGAAGGAGGCCCCTACCTGAATGTTCTTGCTATCAAAATACTGCTGAGAGGTAGGGCAAAACCAGATTGTCCCTTTCCTGAAGTGATTAGTCCAATGAGGACCTGAAACAGAATGACTGACCAGTTGACTTCTAGTCCTTTGGAGATGGCGCCCATGACGTCAAACTTCTCAGGGGTGATGATATCAAAAGAGCCAGCTTGGCACAGCAGCCCCTTGGAAATAACATCGGCTAGTTGACGGAAATGACTCTTCATTAGCACTTTCTTGAATGGAGGACGTCGGAGACGATCATTAGAGTCGGAGAATATGATCCGCATTTCTTCCCTGACATTCACTGGAATGGTGGAGAAATCTGTAAGTCTAGTGGAGGGAAGACAACTGTGAGTGGCAAATTCTAGTTGAGTGATGGTAACCAGTTGTCCAGAAACAGAGGCCACCACGGAATCATTGACAACTTTAGCAGTGGCAAAGAATTCGTGTAGAGCGTCCTTGTAGAATGTTGGAGCCTGGCTAAGGATCACTAGAAGTCCCGATGTATCCAATTTGTGAAATACTTCCTTTGTATCTTCATCAGAGGATGTGGAGATGGAATGAAAATCCACATGAACAGCATTTGTGATGAAAATTGGCTATGAGTTCTTCGACATTTTGGTGAAGATGCAGAAAATCAACAAGAATTCTGTAGAGTAAGATTTATGGGAAGGAAGTTAGCGCAGTAATTTTTTGGAAAGATAAGAGTAAGAAACAAAAGTAATGGCGGTTAAAGAAAAAATAAATAAATGTAACGTCGTACTGTAGATGAGCGGACACATGGGTACGTGTCGATCATCTAACGATGGAAAAATTTTAAAGAATAAATAAAAGGACAGGATTTGAGCGGGAGTGAAATAATTTATTTTCATGTAAAAGTTAATTTGAATTCCGACGTTCCAAGAGATTGATAGTTACAGAAGGTTATTTTTGTCAAAGCGTATTTGGTAAAGTCTGCTGGTATGTAGGGTCCGACTGGTAAGGTAACATCTACTGGTATGTAGAGTCCTACTGGTACGGAAGCACCTACTGCAGCAGGCTGTTGTTTTACCAGCTGAGCTTAAATAACCAAGATAAAATTTTAACAGAAATTCCCCCTAAATTCATGCGATTTCTACTGAGTAATTCCCCCTGAATTCAGTATTCTAAAATAGTAACAATCATGGAATGATTTCAATTAAACCAAGAATATTTTGAAAGAAAGAAAACTTAGCGTCCAGAAGAGGTTTTATGAATATGTCTGCTGCCTGTTGTTCGGTAGAAATGTATTCTAGCCAAATTTCTTTCTTCATTACTTGATCTCTGATGAAATGATGACGAATGTCAATATGTTTGGTGCGCGTATGAAGAACTGGGTTGTATGTAATGGTTATGGCAGATGTATTATCACAAAATATGGGTGCCTCAGTGGATTCAATGCCATAGTCTCTCAGTTGTTGTTGAATCCAGAGCAGTTGAGCACAGCAGCTTCCAGCAGCAAGGTATTCTGCCTCTGCAGTGGACGTTGCTATGGATGTCTGCTTCTTGCAACCCCATGAGATTAATCGATCACCTAGAAATTGACAATATCCACTGGTGCTTTTTCTGTCAATTTTGCATCCAGCGTAGTCAGCATCTGAATATCCAATAAGGTTAAACGTTGAATCTCTTGGGTACCATAGACCGACATTCTCAGTGCCTTTCAGATATTTGAGGATCCTTTTGACAGTCGTGTAGTGTGACTGCTTGGGATTTGCTTGAAACCGAGCACACATACAAACTGCAAACATAATGTCTGGTCGGGTGGCTGTCAAGTACAGTAGTGATCCGATAATTCCTTGATACATTGTTACTTCGATTGGTATTCCTGAGTATCCAAGTCTAGTTTTGCAGATGAGCTCATTGGAGTGGCGTCTTCTGAACTTGTACTCATCCCATACTTCTTCAGCAGTTCTTTAGTATATTTAGACTGAGTTATCAGATTCCTTCACTGGATGCTTGACTTACAATCCTAAGAAAAATGATAATTCTCCCATCATGCTCATCTCAAATTGATCATGCATAATTTTAGAAAATCTTTCTCAATGTTTTGAGTTAGTACTGCCGAAAATAATATCGTCAACATAAATTTGAACAAGCAGAGTATGATCACCCTTTGTGAATTTGAAAAGGGTCTTGTCCACCGTGCCAATGGTACGGTTATGCTCAGTCAAATATTTTGATAGAGTTTCATACCACGCACGGGGAGCTTGCTTCAAACCATACAAGGCTTTATTGAGACGAAAAACATAAGAAGGCTGTTGATGGCTTTCAAATCCAGGAGGTTGCTCAACATAAACTTCTTCCTAGAGTTTGTCGTTAAGAAACGCACTCTTAACATCCATCTGATAGACTTTAAAGTCTTTAAAAGCAGCAAATGCAAGAAATATGCGAATGGCTTCTAATCGAGCTACAGGGGCAAAGGTTTCATCAAAATCAATGCCTTCTTCCTGTCTGTAGCCCTGTGCGACTAATCTTGCTTTATTTCTGATGACTATACCATTTTCATCTAATTTGTTTCTAAATACCCATTTGGTACCTATTATAGTGTGATGATGTGGTCGTGATACTAAATACCATACTTTGTTTTGCTCAAACTGATTTAGTTCTTCATGCATTGCTTCTACCCAGCTTGGGTCTAACATAGCATCATCAATCTTCTTAGGTTCTATGTGAGATATGAATGCAGCATGAAGAAATTCATTAATCATTTGTCCTCTGGTGCGTAGAGGAGCTACAGGGTTACCTATGACCTACTCGGGAGGATCCTTCATCCATTGGAGCGGAGCTCCAAGAGGGTTGAGCTCTTCATTTGACTGAATATGAGTGGGTAGCTCAGAAGATCTGATTGATGCATCTTTTCCGTTAGTTCCTTCTACTACAGCAGGAGTATGCACAACAGTGTCATTGTCAGCTGAATGCAGTGCTTGTTGACCAGCAGACCCTTCTACTTGAGCTTCAGGAACTTCTGGTTCTAAAGAGCAGTCAACCCTGCTTCTGTAATTTATCTCATCATCAACATTTTCATCAATATAAGTGCTTTCCAGTCGATTGCTCAAATTGTTGATTTGCAGATTAGATACAGTACAGTCAGTAGGTTCGTCAAATTTTACATGCACTGATTCTTCTACAGTAAGAGTTCTATTATTATATACTCTGAAGGCTTTACTAACTGTAGAATATCCAAGAAATATTCCAGCATCAGATTTGGCATCAAAAGCGGTGAGACGAGTCTTTCCATTGTTGTTAATAAAACATTTGCAACCAAACACATGGAAATAAGAAATATTTGGCTTACTGCCATTCCAGATCTCATAAGGGGTTTTATTAGCTCGCTTATTAATCATTGATCTGTTCTGCGTATAACATACTGTGTTGACAGCTTCTGCCCAAAATCTCTGCGATATTTCTGATTCTGCAAGCATAGTTCGCGCAGCTTCTTTCAAAGTGTGGTTCCTACTCTCAGAACTCCCTTTTGTTGAGGGGTTCTTGCAGCAGAGTATTCGTGTTTGATACCAAGGTCATCTAGATATGATTCAAGTGACTGATTGGTAAACTCGGTACCTTTGTCACTACGAATTCTATCTATCCCACACGATTTCTCATTTTGGAGTCTTTTCAGTAGTTTGATCAGCTTTGGAGTAGCCTGATCCTAAAAGACATACTAGGACGTTTCCTAGTCCATCTCTCATATGGTTTCTTTTCAACTGCTTTAGATGGAACACAGTTCAATATAAATATTGTTGTTTCTAAAGCATGTCCCCAAAAGGAAATTGGAAGACCTGCATGACTCATCATAGATCGAACCATGTCCAACAAAGTTCGATTCCTCCTTTCAGATACACCATTCCATTGTGGAGTATAAGAGGTGTGAGTTGCGGGACTATCTCACACTCCTTTAGATAGTCATGAAACTCTTGGCTTAAGTATTTACCTCCTCGATCTGATCGGAGGATTTTGACACTTTTGCCAAGCTGGTTTTGTACTTCATTCTTGAAATCCTTGAACTTTTCAAAGGTTTCATATTTATGTTTCATTAGGTACACATACCCATACTACTGAAGTCATTAGTAAATGTAACGAAGTATTGAAAACCATCTCTAGCTTGAGTGTTTATTGGACCACACATATCACTATGTATGAGACTCAATAAATCATTTGCCCTTTCAACATGTCCCTTGAAAGGGGCTTTAGTCATCTTGCCCATTAAACAAGATTCACATGTTTCATATGATTCAAAATCAAATGAATCTAAAACTGCATCCTTATGAAGTTTTGAAATGCGATTCTCATTTATATGGCCCAAGCGACAATGCCAGAGATAAGTTGGATTATAATCATTAGTCTGAATCCTCTTAGTATTTATGTTATAGACAGGCATATCAAGATTTAAAACATAGAGACTATTAATCAGTTGTGCACTAGCATAAGTCATCTCATTCAAATAAATGGAGCAACATTTGTCCTTTATTATAAATGAAAAACCAATCTTGTCCAAACAAGAAATTGAAATAATGTTTCTAGTAATCGATGTCACAAAATAACAGTTTTGTAAATCTAAAATTAAACCAGAAGGCAAAGTTAATGAATAATCTCCTATAGCTAATGCAACAACTCTTGCTCCATTTCCCACTCGTAGGTCAACTTTGCCTTTCGCCAACATTCTACTCCTTTTGAGTTCCTGCACATTGACACAAATGTGAGAACCACATCCAGTATCTAATACCCATGATGAAGAAGTAGATAGATTGACTTCTATAACAAAAATACCTGAAGTAGAAGTCACACTTTCCTTCATCTTCTTAGGATCTTCCAGGTGTATCTTGCAGTTTCTCTTCCAATGTCCAGTCTCACCGCAATGGAAGTAATTTCCTTCCTTAGCCACTCCTCCCTTAGGCTTAAGTGTAGTAGTATGATGCTTAGATTTGACAGAGACTTTCTTGTCTTTTCTAAAGCCCTTTGATTTAGCCTTTCCCTTGCCCTTATTCACATTAAGAACACTCGTGGGCTTAGACTTCTTTGTGTTTGCTTCGTAAGTTCTCAACATATCAAGCAACTGTGGTAGAGTATTCTCAATTTCAATCATATTGTAATTCAGAACAAATTGACTATAGCTATCAAGCAACGATTGCAGATCACATAGTGGCCAACTCTTGGTCCAACGGAAAACCTAGTTTCTCAAGATTCTCTATGTATCCAATCATTTTGAGTACATGAGTTCCAACTATGCTTCCTTCTACCATTCTGCACTGAAATAACGATTTAGAGACGCCATACATCTCATGTCTAGCTTGTTGTTGGTAAAGTTACTTCAGATGGTCAATCATATTGAACGCATCCATTTCCTCATGTTGCTTTTGAAGCTCAGAGTTCATGGTTGTAATCATTAAGCAGCCAACATCAAGAGCGTACTTTTGATGCTTCTTGTAAGCATCCCTATCGGCCCTTACGGCCGTAGTAGGAGGTTCCTCAGCAGGTAAGGGTTCCTCTAGGACATATTGTTTTTTCTCTCGTTTGAGGACAATCCTCAGATTCATATACCAGTCTAGGAGATTTGTCCTTCTCAAGGACCGATCACAATGATAGTGTACTAATAACGTTGTTAGATGCCATAGATATCTACAATATAAATACACAAAATAAGATTTATGATTTTAATCATTTAATAAGGTCTTAAATTAAATGAAACTCCCATTGTTTAGTTAAAATTATCAACCCTCAAAACTATTAGTGGGCCAAGATCCATATTTCACTTAACCTTGAGTTAGCTTTGGCTAATCACCCAAGACTCAGTTATTTAGGTAGACAACACTTTGTCAATTACATCACATGTAACTTTTGGATGGTTGGGCAAACAACATTCTGTTCTAATTCATCTAATGAATTATTACCCAACCCCATGCCTCTACGATGCCAATCCTATTGAGATAACGCTAGTTAAGTCGAACCCAATTTAAAGTCACACGGATATCACTTTTATCCTATTGTGCCTTACTAAGATTGCCACGGTACTTTACTTTGGAAAACGTACACATGTTCAATCGAAGTCTTGACGAGTACTTTTAATTGGATGGCATCTAACTTGACTTAATATTATTAGAGGGATTTAAAGATCTCACGATTTTATTAATATTGATAATGAAAATATGTCATGTACATATATATATATATATATATATATATATATATATATATATATATATATATATATATATATATATATATATATATATATATATATATATATATATCATCCATCAATATTAAATATCAAATGATAAACATGCATCACACACATCAACATAAAATAAACGTGGCATGGTTATAGCCCGAATTAATGATTTCCTCAAGCCAATGAGAAAATCTAAATGGTCAACCTAAGGGTAACTTCTCCAAGCACCTCTTCGATCTATTTGTGAATGGCCTCCTCGTCTCGAACCATGGTCCAACTTCATTGATTTCCATCAACAAAAGCTAAACCTATACTATAAAACAATTACATGATATAGAGAAGACCTTGAGTTACATTCGAGGGGAGCATAGAGGAGGGAAATTTTTTAGAAAAATAGAGAAGACATGACTCGCAGGCCGTATTTAAAATTACAATCATTCACAAAATTACCAATCTAATAGGTCATAGGGCTATAACCATGCACCATGCTCAAACAACACATAAAACATGCTAAGACATAAGAATTAATGAATTCAATTCTAAACACTTTATAAAATTTTATTCTATGTTCATAAACTGTAAAAAGATTGGAAAAATATTGCACGCTCGGGTCGGACGTCGTCGCCCGCCCGCCTTGCGATTTCATGGGCAGGCGACCGCCCACGCGTGGGCACGGTCGCCCACCCTTTGTGGGAAAGTCGCCCACCATGCGCGGGCGCGGTCGCCCGCCTTGCGATTTCTGAGCCACGGTCACCTGCCTTGCTTGCTACATTCACCCGATTATCGAGCTACGTTCGCCTGCCTTGCTAGGGTCAGTCGCGCGCACACATATGTATCTTATACATAAATACACGTTAATATATCATATATATTTTACGATGGTTTCCACATACATATCTCATTTCTAGATTATAACATATCATATATGTTCTTATAGTTTCGAATAATCATGATTTCAATAACTCAAAATCTGACAAAATAATTTATCACATAACCCCGATATGAGCTTCATACACGGCTATGATACCACTGTAAGGAATTCGACGAGCATGGAATGCAGCGGAATAAAAAAAAATCGGATTCCCACCGAGGACCTATACAAAGTTATCATATCGGGTGTCGAGAGTTATACCTATATAGCGTGTTTGATGCAGAAAACGTCCACGAGTTCCACGAGTCTTCTAGCAAAACTTTACAAATTTGCCTCTACGGTATCCACACGATCAAATCGAAAGGAATGTTGAATTTATCAAGTTGCTAGACTTTATCGATTTAATCTTTTGTGCGACCCGTTAGGCTCTTGCAATGTTGGCAGTGACATAAAACCTTTATGTCACAAGCAATGAGCGGTATCTAGCAACACATCAAGGCTATCCAAGTTACAAGAATGTTATTGACTCGACATTACATATGTACTGTGATAATATCCACCATGTAACTTAATCCTTTTGTCCTATGTGTTTAGATTAAATACGAGTCGTGGAATAAGTCATACTCGTATAGTTCAATCAAATATTTAAACGAATAAGCACGATATCACATATCGACTCATTCGAGCATGGCCATGTATTTTAGTCTCACTTGAGCAAGGGCCCAAACACTTCTCCTGACATCCCTCTACATAATTCTTGGTGTATCCAATGATTGTCTTTATAGTTTACCCTGTTACAGTCCACGTTTGACTATATAAAGATACACACAACTCCTTATGTTGGGATCTCTGGTGATCTCAAGTCGTAAGGATTACATACACTATTATCACTATGAGAATTGCTTATGACATTCATATAACTATCCATGTAGCATTCTCATGGTGGGTCTGCCCAGTACGTAGTTCTCTAACATGTACCCATGTGTTGATTTGATATCTCATATCCATGAACAATTCATCAATCAATACATACTAGTCTCAATGCATTATCATTATCTTAATTCATGATAATACTTGACTAGGGACAATCTTTAATAATAATATAATTTTATTCTAAGGACATTAATATATATTTATTCATATCACACAGATACTGGAATAATATATAATAATGAATTACCATTAATAAAATCATATTACATTGTATGCCAAAATCAATCATATAATGAGTTGTCTTAGGGCATATCCCAACAAGAGGATAGCTAACTTTGAGAGTTGGTGGCGAAGTTATGTTCAATATTTACAAGGCTCTCAAAGGCCTTACGAGTTTAGTACTTGTAATTTTGTAGATTTTATTGATTCATGCATGAATAACTATGGTGTAGGAGTAGAACATGTAGATTGATAAGTATCATTTTTACACTTATTTTACTATGATTTTCTAGTGATTTTTATAATGATTCCTGGACGATTTTCTTGGTATATATTTGTTAATTTCAGAAATCTAGGTCTAAATATATAAAAGTGGAGTAATCGAGCTAAAAATGATGAAAAAAGGACTAAATCGAGCCCACACGTCGAACGAAGGACAACAAATACAATTTGGGAGAAAAGACCTCGCGATCGATCGGCATCCGAGCGATGACTGATCGCCGTGTGACGAGAATTTGGGAACAAAAATTTATTCTCACGATCGATCGCCGCTTGTCGTGAGTTTAAAAGACAAAAATTTAATCCGTGTGTCGCCAGACGATAAAGTTTGAAGATTTTGTTTCCTTTTTGAAGAGTTTGTGTCCTACAAGGAAGTAGATTTCCCCACCAATATAAATATATCATATTGGACGAAATTAAAGGACTTTTGGCTCACTTTTTACCCTAGAAAATCAACCTCTACTCTTAACCAACCTCAAGTCATTCAAGAGCAAAATCAATTGGAAGAGACGGGATGACTCAGCGACGCAAGGAGTCAATACCTCGTGTTATTTCGTATTTCTAAACTGAGTTCTTCGTTATTTTCAGATTTTTAATGTTTAAATTGTTGTTAGACATAATTTGACATTATTATTTGTGTATGATTGTTGGCTAAGTTTTGTTATCGAGACTAGAGGATCCATGTTTAAACCCTTGATTTAGATAATGGTTTTTTATTAATTCCTATAATTCTTTGCGCACAATTATTGTTCTCTATGCTTTTGAAGGATTGATCGCCTTTGAATGATTAAATACATCATGAGTGACTTGACCATACGATATTGCGATACGACATAATAAATTAGGCCGTGGGTTTTAGATTGAGACTGACCACGTAAAATCTAGCACACGTGCGATAGCAATAGATTTACCAGAATCGAAAAGGCTAGAAGTTTTTATAAAACATATGCGATAGTGAGTGTTAAATAAGTGCATGACCTTTGACTTGTTGCATCTCAATATTAGGTTCAATATAGCTTGCCCACAATATATTGGATAATTTAGGAAAACTCGTCGCATTAGAACATAGGATTTTAAATCATAACTAATAAAAGAATTGTGGGGCATTACAGGAATCGAAGTCTTGATAGTTGTTTCTACTGATTTCTTAAACTTTTCATTGCTTGTTTGGGTTGGCCACTGTTCTTGGGTTAATTCAGTATAATTTTTAGTAAATATTCAAAGGTTAAATATAGTTAAGGTAAATGAATTTGGTAATTATTTTATAGTCCCCGTGGGTTGGACAACCTGTTCTTTAAATAATATACAAAAACTTCACAACCATGCACTTGCGGTATAATCACGCTACACAGGAATTTTCTGTTTAAATAAACCGTGATCAAGTTTTTGGCGCCATTACCAGGGATTAGTTTAAAGTAATATCAGAAGAGATTAGTCGACTGTAGTTTAGCCAAATTTTAAATTATTTTATTTTATATTTTTTTATTCTTTCCATTACTACTGGGTTTGGTTGATGTAACGCCCCGGGTCCAGGCCCGCGCAAGCGCGACTGCACAATGAACTCATATAGCAACTACTCCATATCCGGCATCGCTCTACAAAAATGGTTAACACAAGTTGCTATAATAGTCCATTGTAAGACTTTATAAACTACTTTAAATTTTCATCCACAACCAATGTGGGACAAGGGTATTACAACCACCCCTCCTTTAGAACGCGACGTCCTCGTTGCGACCTAACTCATCGATCCACCGGCACAGGGAACCTAGAGGTGGCCTACAGGGTCAAGAGGTGCATGCTAAGGAGTAGCAAGCCTACACTTGAGCATTTTGATCCATAAATTGAGAAAATTTTCTTCGGAGACTATGAGAAGCTCGTTCAAAGACGGAAAACAACATAGAAAGGGACGAAGAGGATGAAAGACAGAACGAGGTGGTATCTATTAGACTATCACTCATGGATTATGCTCATCTCTCATTCCATGGATCATTGTCTAGTATCACTAGACCCAGCATTCAGGTGAATAACTTCAAAATCAAGCCTGCTATCATACAAATGATCCAACACTCGGTCCAGTTTGGGGGATCAGCTACCGATGATTCCAACGCTCACATATCCAACCTTTTGGAGATCTATGATACGTTCAAGCATAATGGTGTTACTTACGACGCCATCGGGTTACAATTGTTTCCCTTTTCTTCAAAAGATAAAGTTAAATCATGGTTGCATTCATTACCTGCAGGTTCTATCACTACATTAGATGGGATTGTGCAATTATTCCTATCAAATATGTAAGGCTCTCATACCGTATTTGTTAGGATCGGTCCGGAGTGTTTAGAGGGGGAGGGGGTGAATGAACACTCCTATTAAAAATAATCCTTTGTGATTTCTTTCGGATTAGTGAAAAAAATCTGTTTCTTAATCAACCTTTCTGCAGAACAGACCACTGAATATTTTAGTGCGGAACGGTCTGTTCTTAGATTAGTAAGAACGACTCGATGGCTTGAGTAGTATAGCGAGTGCAGAATGATAAAAGACAGAATATGTTTCTGGAAGTTCGAAGGTGGTGTAATCCTTCTACGTCTCCCCTTCTTCCAATTAATGAAGGATTCCACTAGAAGACTTTGATTTACACAATCCTGTTGTACAAACCTGATTCAGCTGGATTTACCTCACTACCAGACTGAAACTCCTAGTCTCTCGATCTGTTCAGACACACTCTGTCTGACAGTTACAATAGATTCTCACTTCTCTATCTTAGTACAGAATACAAAAGATAGATTTTAGTCTATGCACACAATGATCCTAAGATGATCAAATATTACAATATGCTTGTGCATATGAAGATTTTCAGTTCGAGAATGTCTGAGCTTGTAAGCTTGTGCTGTTTAGCTTTCTTTTGCGTTTTTCGATTGATCAGACTCACTTTGAGCTCTTCTGTTGCATCCTTATATAGTTGTATGTACCAACGACATTATTTCCCTTTATGTGCAACTCTTGACTCTGCTCAAACTCTGAGTAGGACACAGTCTTATTCTTTTGGGCACTTGCCATTCTGGTTCATGCTTTCGGCGACTGTCAGGTAAGCTCTTCTTTGTCTTCTTACCTTTTATGGTAATCTTCAGTCATTGGTCTTTTTCAGCATTAATTGCAACATTAAATGCTTCAATAAATAGCCGTTAATGATTCGGACTGAAGAGCAAATCTTATTCAGCCTTGACTGCTCTGATCTGATAATAGTTGAGATCGATCTGAAGCTTCGATCTGGTCAGGCTGATGTTCATCGATCCGTTCTGGTTTGGGATATACCATTTCAGCTTGATCTGCTTTGAGCGATCGATCTGGTCAGTCTGATTTCCATCGATCCGTTCTGATTTGTTTTGGATTATTAAAATCCGGAACTAACAAATTCCCCCTTTTTGATGATGACAAAACCTAGCTTCTAAATCTTTTTATTCAGTCTTTTAAGAACTCTGAAGCGTATACTTGCGGATCAATGACTTCTTCTTGTTCAAAATAAATGAACACAGTTAAGTTCAAGTTCGGATTGATTAAGCCATTTAGTTCAAAATAAATGAACAAGGTCTTAACTAAGAACTTAGATTTTTTTATTGAACAAAAAATCTGATATACAATTACGGACAAGTCTGACTTAAAAAGACTTCTACTTTCTTGCTGAAGACTGATGTGGCTTGAAGTCTTTTCTCTTTTCCCCCTTTTTGTCAGCAGCAATCTCTTGAAGAAAGTCGACAATCTGGGCGAGCTGAGCGCTGATAGCATCAAGACGAGTGTCTTGAGCAAGAAGGGACTTTGCGACGGAGGCTCTAACTTCAGTGGCCAGCTCGATCTGTTCTTTTCTCAGACTGTTTTTATATGTGGCTTGCTAAGAGAACAGATCATTCAGTCCGTGCTGAATGCTGCTAATGTTGGCTGTCATCTTCTCTTTGAATGATTCAAAATCCAAAAATGTAGTCCTCTAACTTTGAACTTCTATGACTCGTTGAGAGAGAGATAGACAGTTATCAGAAAGGTGCTGAAGGGACTTAGCCAGTGATGGAGCTTCATCTGATAAACGGCTTGGAGAGTGATCAGATGGCGACAAAGGGTGATCAACTTCTGCGGTAATTGGTACAAGAGAAGACATAGCAGATTGGCGTGTTTCGGACCGGATCAAGGTGACCAAGTCCGAAGAGAATTCTTCTAAAAATGCCATATCTTCAGCAGATTGGTCTGGAGGAGTGATAGGTCTAGTAGGCTCCTCAATCTGTAATGCGGCAACAACAGTGGACACCACCAGATCCGGATCGACGAAGTCTGTGGAGATGACTGTTGTATGTGCTGCGGTTGGACTGTGCTGAGTTTGGGAGACTGAGGGTGCAATGGGGATGGACGTTGTTGGAGAGTCCAACAATACATCCATTGCTTCAGTCTCAGCTGCAGACGGAGCATTAGTCAGTGGCAGCTCCGCTGTCTGCTTCACTGTCTGCTTCACTGTATGCTCCACTGAATCAGAAGGAATTGGCTCAATGAATGGTTCAGCCAAAGTCTTGCTCGCAGATGGGTAATCCGGGCTGGGAACTGGAGTGGATATGTTAAGCTTCTGTCATTGAAAACGAACAGCCAAATGAAGAGCAAGAACATCCATTTCCAGCTGAGCAATAACGGCAACATCATCTTTGGCAGTCGGGTTGCTCGGATCAAAATTTGCCTTCTTAGCTGCAAGGAGCAGGTTTGCCAGTCTGAATCTTTGGTTGGCCTGGAACAGATCTTTGCGATGCACATCAATTCTAATGTCGTCAGTCTCTGTCCGCTTAAGGACTTCTTGTTCCATCTTTTGTAGTCTTCTCAGCTTGCCGAAGAACATATCAATGTGGTTGATCGTTCTGTACTCGACATATTCATCAAACACCACAGTGAGCTCCTTGACCTTTTCTTCAACATCTTCCATTGCGATGTCGATGGCTGTTTGAGCGGTTGATTTGGGTTTTGAGGAGAGGGGTTCAGTGAGGATTTTCTTACCTTTTCTGGTGGGAGATGAGGTCTTGATCCCCGATTGGGTGTAGTCTCGCAATTCAGTGATAACAATCCCTTTGACCACAGGAATGGCAGAGGGGACTCTGATGGTTACTTTGGGTACAGTGGTTGGAGCTGTTGAAGGTTGGGTTGTAGTTTGGGGTGCAGGGGTGGCTTTTTGGAAGGAAATATGGGTAAAGTTTAAGAGGTAAGGTTTTGATTGGCTTGGTGATCTGGGTTCTTGGCTTCTTAGGAGGGGGCTTGGCTGGAGATGAAGGAGCAGACTGAGTTTCCTCGGAGTCAGTCTGCGCTTGACTCGAGTTTTTCGAGCAGCAGCCTGTTATTCCCCTTGTTCAATCTTGACAGCCACCAGATCGGAAGAAGTGGGTGGAGCATTTTTGGACTTCATTAGGGACAATCCCTTGGGGTTGAGAATTTTAAAGGGACTCAAAGCAGACGGCTTCCCCAGCTCGATGTTCAAAGTCTCCAAAAGCTTGCTGAGGGGAACTGCAAAGCACACAGCCTGTTTGGAGGCGATAACCGTTTCAAGCAAAACTCCGAACAAGATTGCAAACCAATTCATCTTCTGTCCCGAGTGAATAGCAGCCATGGCCCAGAATTTCTCGGCAGTAACAGCGTCATAGCTTCCGGCTTTGCCCAATAGTGGTTTGCCAACAATCTCGCATAAAACTTCGAAATGAAAGGACATTTCCTTCTTCTTGAATGATGGCTGCAGGCGGTGGCCAAAAATGGATACCTTCCCCTGAAGATCGGTGATAGAGGCTTGAGGAATATGGCCAAACTCAGTCAGTCCAATGTTGGGAAGACCAAAGGTCTTTGCCAGCGTCGACTGAGAAATGTCAAATGATTTGCCCTTGATGGTGGTGGAGATGAACGTCTTCTGAGACACAGCATTTGCAAACAACTCTCGAATATCCGACTCGTAAACCACCATTCCACATTCCAGAAAGTTCCTTAATCCATAAGACTCTAAGGATTTGAACATGGAGACCATTTCTGGATCTTCAGCCTGTAGATTTCTTTGAACTCAAAAGATAGAGAATTATGAGTGATAGTAGCCATTTGAGTGTAATGAAGAAAACGGAGAGATTGAAAATATTTGAGAGTTAGAGAGCAGACAACAGTAATTCGTAAAAAGTGAATGAAAGTGAAATGTTCAGCCCGCTAAATAGGAGAGAAAAGACACGTGTCTTTATCTTGATGACTGATATTTAAATAATTCAAAATAAACGGACAGGATGAAAGAGAGATAAGGCGGTTAAAATTGCGATCAGTCCGGGCTGTTTTAAATAATTACTTTATCTAAAGATTTGTTGACCAGACAGATCCATGGATAATATCAGATTTGACATAGATCGGTCTGAAAGTTCGGACTGGTCTGTGTCTTTCTGATCATTGTATTATCGATCTGTGCCAGCATATAATCTTTAAAAGCGAAAAGAAAGATACCTCTAAAATATCAAGATAAGTCTATTAAACCAAGAATTTGACGAAAATAATTAAACTCAGCCTTAGGAAGTGGTTTGGTGAAGATATCTGCTGCTTGCTGGTCTGTTGAAATATGCTCGATCCGAATTTCCTTTTTGCCAACATGATCTCGAATAAAATGATGTCTTATATCAATATGCTTTGTTCGAGAGTGCAAAACTGGATTATACGTTATAGCAATTGCACTGGTGTTGTCACTAAATATTGGAGATTCAACAGCTTGAATGCCATAGTCTTTGAGTTGATGTTGAATCCAGAGCATTTGAGCGCAACAGCTTCCAGTGGCAAGATATTCTGCTTCGGCTGTAGATGTGGCAATAGATGTTTGCTTCTTGCTAAACCAAGAGATCAATCTTTCACCTAAGAATTGACATGTTTCACTGGTGCTTTTGCGATCAATCTTACAGCCAGCATAGTCAGCATCTGAATATCCGATTAAGCTGAAATTTGAATCTTTGGAATACCAAAGACCAACGTTCTGAGATCCTTTTAAGTATTTCAGAATACGCTTAGCAGCAATAAAGTGTGATTGCTTTGGATCTGACTGAAATCTAGCGCACATACAGACTGAGAACATTATATCAGGCCGGCTCGCTGTAAGATACAAGAAGGATCCGATCAGTCCTCGATACATAGTTACTTCAACTGCTATTCCCCCTTCGTCTTTATCTAGCTTGATTGAAGGACTCATTGGAGTTGACGCAGTTGAACACCTTTCCATTCCGAATCTCTTGAGAAGCTCTTTGGAATACTTGGTTTGATTTATGAAAATGTCATTGCTGAGCTGTTTGACTTGGAGACCCAGAAAGAATGAAAGTTCTCCCATCATACTCATCTCCAACTGTCCCTGCATTAGCTTAGAGAATTTCTCGTATAATTTGGGGTTAGTTGACCCAAAAATGATATCGTCAACATAAATTTGAACTAACAAAGTATGTTCCCCCTTAATAAATTTAAATAGAGTTTTATCCACTGAGCCGATCTGAAAATCATGGTTCAGCAGAAATTGAGACAGAGTATCATACCATGCTCTTAGAGCTTGTTTTAGTCCATATACTACTTTATTCAGTAGATATACATGATTTGGAAAAGAGTGGTTCTGAAATCCAGGAGGTTGCTCAATGTAGACTTCCTCCTGAAGCTTACCATTAAGAAAAGCATTCTTAACGTCCATTTGATATACTTTGAAGTCTTTAAAAGCAGCATATGCAAGAAATATTTGGATTGCTTCAAGTCTGGCGACTGGTGCAAAAGATTCATCGAAGTCAATTCCTTCTTCTTGTCAGAATCCTTGCGCCACCAGTCTGGCCTTGCTTCTAACCACAACTCCATCTGTGTCTAGCTTGTTTCTGAAAACCCATCTGGTTCCAATAACAGGCAGATCACTAGGCCTAGGGGTTAGACTCCAGACTTGATTTTGTTCAAATTGATTAAGCTCTTCTTGCATGGCCTTAATCCAGTTGTAATCAGTCGAAGGTTCATCAATCTTTTTAGGTTCAAGATTTCATATGAAAGCGGCATGAGTGAATTCATCCATCATCTGTCCTCACTTCCAATCACTAGATCGGGTGGATGCCTCTTTGTCCATCGATAGCTTGATTCTGGATTATCTGGTCCAGAAGGATGAGTAGTAGCAGCATTATCAGCATCTGCTTTAACATTAGAGTTAAGAACATCCGGATCGGCTTGATCTGAAGGAGCTTCATTGCCTTGATCCGGTCTATCCGGTACTTCAGGTTCCGGTGGATTGTCTCTTGACCTGTTAGCTACAATCTCATCATCACTGTTAGCTTCGAGATGGATATTTTCCATCTGATTTTGAATTGATTCCTTGTTACCCTCAATACATAAAGATTCATCAAATACTACATGAACTGATTCTTCTACAGTTAAAGTGCGATTATTTGAAGACTCGAAAAGCTTTACTATTAGATGAATATCCTAAGAATATTCCATTATCTGATTTAGCTTCAAATGCTGTAAGATGATTCTTACCATTATTGTGAACGAAGCATTTGCAGCCAAATACATGAAGGTGAGAGATAGATGGTCTGTTACCAGTCCATACTTCATATGGAGTAAGATTCAACTTCTTGTTAATCATAGACCGATTTTGAGTGTAGCATGCAGTATTTACAGCTTCTGCCCAGAACTTTTGCGAAATTCCAGAATCAGCAAGCATTGTCCTTGCTGCCTCTTTAAGCGTTCTGTTCCTTCGTTCTGCAACTCCATTTTGTTGAGAAGTTCGAGCAGCTGAAAATTCATGCTTAATTCCTTGATCTTCTAGAAAGGATTCAAGATTCTGATTTGAAAATTCAGTGCCTTTGTCACTACGAATCCTATCTATGCTTGATGATTTCTCATTCTGAGTGCGTTTCAGCAGCTTGATCAATTTTGGACCGGTCTGATCTTTACTGCTCAAAAATATAGTCCATGTAAAACGTGAGTAATCATCAATAACAACAAGAGTATATCGCATTCCCCCTAAACTTGTTATTGGTATAGGATCAAACAAGTCCATATGTAATAGTTCTAAGCAACGTGAGGAGGATTTGGCATTCTTGTTTTTGAAGGATGATCTGATCTGTTTGCCAATTTGGCAAGCTTTATAGATCTTATCCTTAGCAAAATCGAGCTTGGGCAGACCGACAACTAAATCATGTTTACACAAGCTAGAGATAGTCTTAAAGTTGAGATGATTCAAGCGTTTATGCCATAGCAAGTGTTTATTATCATTATTCGCGATGAAGCAAGTAGGATTATCAGGTTGAGCAAAATTCCAGTTAATCTTATATGTATTTCCATTTCTGATTCCTACAAGCATAGTCATACCGTCTGATGATTTAACAGTGCAAGTGTGTTTGTGAAATTCTACAGCGTAACCATTATCACATAGTTGACTTATACTGATCAGATTATAGCATAAATTTTCAACTAACAGCACATCATTGATAATAATATTACCATGGACAATCTTACCCTTGCCCACGGTCTTACCCTTTGAGTTATCCCCGAAGATGATCTTGGGTCCAGTACATTCTGTGACTTAAGACAGCAGCTCGACGTTTCCAGTCATGTGACGAGAACACCCACTGTCTAAGTACCAGTCTGATACAAGATTCTTCGGTACCTGTCATCAAACATAATTATTGTTGGTACCCAATCCTACTTGGGTCCAGAACGGATTACCCCTTTGGGAACCCACACCTGTATCAGCTTTAATGGCTTGTGTGTGTCTGGTGTGCTGTGAGCTGATCTGTTTCGATGTTGTGTGTAATAATGTGTGCGATATGGAAACCTATGATTCTTATGAGGTAGTCTATATCTTTGTTGAACTGGTTTTGAGTTATAGTAATTGGATGGTCTTCCTTGCCTTAGATCTTGCACCTTTAGATTTGGTCTGATAGACACAAAGCTTGCTGGTGCTTTTTCTTTGGCTTGGTTAACGTACCCAATTCCTCTTCTCAAACCTTGATCCCCGAAGGAGACTCCCGTTTGAATTGTAGGTGCTTCAGTTTCATATACTGTGCTGGATTTAACAAATGTCATTTGTTTGATTTTGTTCTTTACCAGCAACAGTTCAGATTCATCTTTGGTGCAGTCTTTGATATCAAATCCTATGCCGGTGACATCACCAACATTTCTTTTTACCTCTTGCAATTCTTCCAGTGATGCTCTTGATTTTGTCCATGTTTTGAAAATATGAGAAAGCTTAGCATTTTGTGGGCTAATTCTCTTGTTTTCTTCATGGAGCTGATCGTAAAAGATTTTCAGCTTGTTCAGCTCGATCTGTAGATTATTGCACTCACCTAGCTCAGAGCAGCTTGGTTTGATGTGCTCATCTATTTGATCATTGGCTTTAGCCTTAGTTTTCTCAAATGATCCAGCTAAGATTCTATAATCATTAGCCATGTCTGCAGTGCGGACATAAGCTCTTCACGTGTAAATTCATTTGAGTCAAGATCGAATACCTCGTCTGTTTGACTCATTTCTTCGTCTGCCATTAGACATTGAATATCTTCTTCGCTTTCGCTGGAAGAATATTCCGAGCTTTCTGAATCTGAATCAGTCTGAGCCTACTTGCTGTTTCCTTCCTCTGCTACTAGGACCTTTTGGGACTTCCCATGATGACTTTTACGATCTTTGTAGTGCTTCTTTTTCTTGTCATCACGATGCTTTTCTTTACGTTCTTCTTTCTTCGGTCTGGTGCAATCTGCAATAAAGTGCCCGGTCTTACCACAATTGTAGCAAGCCTGATCATTAACAGCATCGTCTTTTCTTGATTTATAATGATGAGAAGGTTTAAAATTCCTTTTATCCTTAGACATAAATTTACCAAATTTCTTGATAAATAATGACATAGCATCATTACTTATCTGTTCGATAGATCGATCTGTTGTGGGGGTGGTCTGGTCTAGAATGGCTGCCAGTGCTTTGTTTGGTTGAGAGATGAATGGCTCTGCTTCACCTCTGGTGATTAGTTCGAACTCATATGCCTTAAGATCCGTGAACAGATCATGAAGTTCAACTTTGTTCAGATCTTTAGACTCCCTCATTGCAATGGTCTTTACATCTCATTCCTTTGGCAGAGCTCTCATTACTTTTAGAGCAATCTCCCTGTTAGAGTATTCTTTGCCCAGACCATTCAGTTCATTGATAATACCAGTAACTCTTTCATCAAACTCGTTTATAGTTTCTCCAATCTTCATTTTTATGCTCTCAAATCTTTGAAGAGCAACAATCAGCTTGTTTTCCTTGGTCTGGTCGTTCCCTTCACATAGCTGTGCTATCTTTTCCCAAATTTCTTTGGCAGTAGAGTACATTTTGATTTTACTGAACATATTCTTGTCCAACGTCTTGAACAAGATGCCTTTGGCAACGTTGTCTAGATTTGCTTTCTTTCTTTCTTCATTCGTCCAGAGGGATCTGTCCTTCTCGACCATTTGGGGTTCACCACCAGTAATGGAGGCTGCTGTATTGACTTTCAGAATTTTCATTGGTCCATCGATGACGAACCACATATCGTCATCCTGTGCTGCCAGATGAGCTTGCATTCTGATTCTCCAATCATCATAGTCTTCTTTTGAGAACATAGGAATTTTGTTGAATGATGCCATCAGCTCAAGTGTCTTTGTGATGATTAAGACGACCTGCTCTGATACCACTTGTTAGGATCGGTCCTGAGTGTTTAGAGGGAGGGGGGGGTGAATGAACACTCCTATTAAAAATAATCCTTTGTGATTTCTTTTGGATTAATGAAAGAAATCTGTTTCTTAATCAACCTTTCTGCAGAAACAGACCACTGAATATTTTAGTGCGGAACGATATGTTCTTAGATTAGTAAGAACGGCTCGATGGCTTGAATAGTATAGCGAGTGCAGAATGATAAAAGACAGAATATGTTTCTGGAAGTTCGAAGGTGGTGTAATCCTTCTACGTCTCCCCTTCTTCCAATTAATGAAGGATTCAACTAGAAGACTTTGATTTATACAATCCTGTTGTACAAACCCGATTCAGCTGGATTTACCTCACTACCAGACTGAAACTCCTAGTCTCTCGATCTGTTCAGACACACTCTGTCTGACAGTTACAATAGATTCTCACTTCTCTATCTTAGTACAGAATACAAAAGATAGATTTTAGTCTATGCACACAATGATCCTAAGATGATCAAATATTACAATATGCTTGTGCTTATGAAGATTTTCAGCTCGAGAATGTCTGAGCTTGTAAGCTTGTGCTGTTTAGCTTTCTTTTGCGTTTTGATCAGACTCACTTTGAGCTCTTCTGTTGCATCCTTATATAGTTGCATGTACCAACGACATTATTTCCCTTTATGTGCAACTCTTGACTCTGCTCAAACTCTGAGTAGGACGCAGTCTTATTCTTTTGGGCACTTGCCATTCTGGTTCATGCTTTCGGCGACTGTCAGGTAAGCTCTTCTTTGTGTTCTTACCTTTTATGGTAATCTTCAGTCCTTGGTCTTTTTCAGCATTAATTGCAACATTAAATGCTTCAATAAATAGCCGTTAATTATTCGGACTGAAGAGCAAATCTTATTCAGCCTTGACTGCTCTGATCTGATAATAGTTGAGATCGATCTGAAGCTTCGATCTGGTCAGGCTGATGTTCATCGATCCGTTCTGATTTGTGATATACCATTTCAGCTTGATCTGCTTTGAGCGATCGATCTGGTCAGTCTGATTTAAATCGATCCGTTCTGATTTGTTTTGTCATCTTTAAAATCCGGAACTAACAGTATTATGGTAAATAATGCTTAACTTCTCAATAATTATGTGATTATCTTATATTAATCATCTGGTTGAGAATGAACATGAGAAATATTGTCCTTGATGAAAGCTCGAAATTGTACTTGAATTTATGTGGGACACGTACGCGAGACTGCAACAGATAAGCGACATCTATTATAGTTTCGGGCATAATTAATAATAGCCTAGTCCGATGAGATGAGGCAAATTCCATTGGAAAGCAAACTCAGATGACTACAATTTTCATATTTTGAGTTTTGACTGAATCCTTTTAGAAGGCAGGCCAAAATTATTTCAAAGTATTTTATGTGTATCAATTTTCCTGTGTTGATACAGTTTGGTAGATTGGACATAACTTTCTTGTCCGATATCCAAATTGAATGATTTTAAAGCCTAATGAAATATAAGACATAGATCTACAACTTCCATTTAGATCACTTTTGTTAATTCGATCATTTTGATACCCGAAATTATGAAGTTTCGAAATCTAATATATGTGAAAGTAGGGGTATTTTTGTAATTTCATAAACTTGTAAAAAAAATTAAATTAAAATTTATATTCTGAAAACCGACTCAGAATATTGGATGAACACACATTTTCACCTTTCACTGCATTCAATGTGCGGTGAATGTGAGGAAGGAGAAAGCCAAAAAGAAATACTCCGGTTTCTTGATTTTCAGACTTCGAAACGTCATCGAAACTTGAAACAAATTACATATCTGGAATCCTCTCTTGCTACCTTCTTTGTTAGGTAGTTTATCTTCAATTTTCTTGTGTTTATGTTATGGCTTATTTTGAAATAATACCCAAAAATTATGAAATTAATATATGTTGTAGATTAGACAACGGTGAGCATGATTTCGACAATAGTTTCGATATTATGTTTGGTTTCGATTCTATATGATTTATTTAGGTTCTCAAAATATTTGATTGTTGAAATTGGTATGAAATCAATTATTCCGAAATATATTTTGATTGGAAACGAGTTATTAATAATTTTAATAATTGTATAACTATTTAAAATTTGATGAAAATGGGTAATCTAATTTATGAATGCAAAATATGCACCAATGATTTAAAAATGGATAAATCGGGAATTATGATATCTATTTGAATATGTAGATTAATGTTCAGCATTAAAGTGTGCCGATGGATGAAATAGCATCAGGTTTGGATTAGCATCAAGTTTGGATCAGAAGAGTTACTGTATGTTGCGATCGGGTAACATACGACATGTATATGTATCATTTGATATATGATTTGATGAATTATGTGAATTATGTGAAATTACATGACTACGTGATTTTATTTAAATTATGTGGCATTCATAGCTTTCATGATTGGCAAATCGGTGTATGAAATTAAATGTTTTGTCAACACACGTTATTGTTTTATACATACCTCGATGCATGGCATACATGTTGAGCTATGAGCATTGGCTACCCTGAAATTGTTGATTATGAGATTGATTCAGGAGTTAGAACATATCACTATGTCTGTCATTAAGTGGCCCGAAAAGGCAGCCATTCGCGGCTCCTATGTTGGTTCAGGGTTTAGAACACGATACTATGTCTGGCATTACGTGGCCTATAAGACATAGCCATTCATGGCCTTATTATATGTCAAGATAGGAGACTAATAGTGATGCAAGGACCTATCTGAGTAGTCACTGCTTTTGACAGACGAGATGCTATGATTTGATATCGATTCGATTGGTGCTGACATATTTGGACATTCTTTTTGTTAGGATCGGTCCGGAGTGTTTAGAGGGGGGTGAATGAACACTCCTTTAATATTAATCCTTATTGATTTCTCTCGGGTTAGTGAGTGAAATCTATTTCTTAATTCTCTTCTGAGCAGAACAGACCACTGAATATAAAAGTGCGGAACGGTCTGTTCTTGACTATTAAGAACGGCTTGATGGCTTAGTAAGTGTAACTCAGTACGGAACGAGAATAGACAGGATATGTTTCTGGAAGTTCGAAGGAGAATCCTTCTACGTCTCCCCTTCTTCCAATTAAGGAAGGATTCACTAGAAGACTTTGAGTAATACAACCACTTGTACAACCCCGATTCAGCTGGATTTATCCCACTACCAGACTGAAACTCCTAGTCTCTCGATCTGTTCAGACACAAACTGTCTGACAGTTACAATAGAATCTCACTCTTCTATCTTAGTATAAATACAAGAGACATAATGATTTTGTCTATGCACACAATGATCCTATGACGATCAAATATTACAGTATGCTGTGCTTATGGAAACTTTGAGCAGACCGGTAAGACGAATATCTTTTAATAACTGTTCTGCTCAAGAATGTCTAGACTTGTAAGCTTGTGCTGTTATGTTGTCTTTTCGTTTCTTGATTGATCAGTCACACTTTTTGAGCTCTCTAGTTACATCCTTATATAGTCGTTTATACCAACGATACTATTTCATTTTCTGTGCAACTCTTGACTCTGTTCATTCTCTGAACAAGCTTCAGTCTTATTCTTTTAGGCACTTTCCCTTCTGGTCTGTGCTTTCGGCGTCTGTCAGGTAGGCTCTCCTTTGTCTTCTTACCTTTTAAGGTAATCTTCAGTCCTTGGTCTTTTTCAGCATTAATTGCATCATTAAATGCTTCAATAAATAGCCGTTAATGATTCGTACTGAAGAACGAAGCTTATCCAACCTTGTCTGCTCTGATCTGGTCTTCATTGAGCTAATCTCGTGCTTCGATCTGGTCAGACTGGTTTGCATCAATCAGTTCTGATTTTGCGATAGACCATATTGGTGTGATCTGCTTTGACATGGTTTTACGGCTTGATCGGTCTGATCAGTTTTGTATCTTTAAAATCCGGAACTAACCAATTCCCCCTTTTTGATGATGACAAAACCTAGCTTCTATGTCTTCTTATTCAGTCTTTTAAAAGTTCTGAAGAGTATTCTTGGAGATCAATTAAGTCTTCTCGTTCAAAATAAATGAACACTGTAAGTTGTAGTTCGGGTCGATTAAGTCATTTTGTTCAAAATAAATGAACTATTCAAAATAAATGAATAAGACTTATGTAAGGACCATAGTTCCTTTAATGCGGATTAAAGGCGTAAATAAAATTTTCATGTATAAACGGAGTATAAAAATCATGCTGATGCCTTGAGCTATTAGATTACAGTGCCAAAATAAAGTTTCAAAAGGGATTAGTTACATTCCCAACCAATGAATGTTAATCCTATAGTTTTACACTACTCCTAGAGTAGATACTATACAAAAGAATGTGCCTACTACCAAAAGCACTCCTCACTAGCTCACCTCATCAACCCGCCTTAGCCCGTTCGCCAAAAAGTACCTACAGGAACAACCCCAAGCCCATGAGCATGTATATAAATCATATTCACAATAATATGATAGCAATTCAAATGCATAAATCGTAAATGCGATTCACTTCCTGTATTTAATACATTTAAAAGCTCCATTTGGTTGTCCCTGTACCACAATCATAATCAATGGATTATAAAACCAATAATTTATGTCATGACATGCACTCATTCCATGTATACCAATGGCCAGTTCCAGTCTTATTATATCAGTGGCATAATACCCCTCGTGTTTACATGACAGCGGCATTAATACCCCTCGCTTCGACATATTAGCGGCATAATATCCCTCGCGACAACATGACAGCGGCATTATCCTTCGCTTCGACATGTTTGCGGCAAATATGCTTCATCGCTATAATATGACAGCGGCAAGTATTCTATCATCGCTTCGACATGAAGGCGGCAAGTATTCTTCATCACTGGAATATAATCTCGACTCACAATCACATGCAACCATAATGCATATCCAAATCATGTATGCAACCATAATGCATAACTAAGACCATGTATGCAACCATAATGCATAACCAATTCAAAGTGTAATAAATACGTTTTACCGTCCGATGCCCGTACGTCTCACTACGTACCTTAGTTCCAAAAGTGGAGATGTCGTGGGACTTTATCTCCTTTGTTGCGTAGCTACCTGGGATGGTTCTACACAATCATACAAACCAATATTAGAAGCCAATTTATGAACCAATACCAAAAATCCCACGAAATAACCAAAAATTCACATTTTAGCATCTCGCGATCGATCGATGTGAAGCTCCGATCGATCGCGAGGTCCAGTAGCCGAGAATGCCAAAATCTGGCGCTAGGCGATCGATCGCCATTTTTGAGGCGATCGATCGCTCGCCTCACCGATCGATCGCCTCAATCATGGCGATCGATCGCCGAAGGTTGTTTTTGCCACTGCCTGCGCGCGATCGATCACTCCATTTTGGGCGACCGATCGCCGCGACCTGCAACATGAAAAATCGCCATTTTTCAAATACCATCCCAACAACAACCTCAAAACACCATAAACCTTCAATATACACTTTAAAACAACCAAGAAATCCAACACCCAACCAAAATAACACCAACCCAAAACAACCCATTTCAAAACCATTCCAAAACCATAACAAACCCAATCCAAACAAAATAAAAACATTAAGGAGGTACCCATACCTCTTGGGGACTCCAAATCTCACACTAAATCCCATAAATGAGACTTTTGCCAAGATTTCCCCTCCACTTTAAGCCAAAAATCGAAAATGGGAAGGATAAGGGTTTGGAGGAATGATTTGGGGGAACTAGTAAAGTGATTGGTAAAGGTGGGGGGTAGTGGGGTTAAAGTAATAAAATTTGTACCCCAACAATTAACATGATGTATAAAACATCCCAACATGATATTTTAAAAGCATTTTACCAAAATGCACCAAAATCACAATTAAATACATGTTTCACCAAATAATTACAAACCATCTCATTTAAACCATTATAACACCCAAATCCCCAAAATACAAAACATGTACCCTGAAATGCTCTACCGGGCCACGCCTACCATGTGACTAAGCATTTCACCAAGATAATTAATTCCAACACATAATTTAATTATCACCATAATTATCACATAACATAATTAATGCCCAAATTGCAATTAATTAATTTTGGGGATATCACAACTTAGATAAGTGACTGAAAGACTATGATTTTATTGAAAAAATCTGATAGATACATTTACATGTCAGACTCATATAGAAATCTACTTCTTCGCTGAGGACTGCTGAGCTGGCTTGAAATCCTTTTTCTTTTCCCCCTTTTTTGTTAGCAGCAATCTCCTGAAGGAAATCTATGACCTGCGTGAGCTGAGCGTAAATAGCATCCAGACAAGTGTCTTGAGCAATGAGGGATTTAGCGACGGAAGTCCGAACTTTAGTAGCCAGCTCGATCTGTTCTTTTCTCAGGCTGTTTTTATATGAAGCTCGCTGAGAGAACAGGTCATTCAGTCCACACTGAATACCGCTTATGCTAGCCGTCATCTTGTCTCTGAAGTATTCAAAGTCCAAGTGTGTAGACCTTTGACTTTGATGAACTTCTCTTACTCGTTGAGAGAGATAGAGACAGTTGTCAGGGAGTTGTTGAAGAGAATTGGCGAGAGATGAGGCTTCAGCAGTTAAATGGTCCAGAGAGTGATCAGATGGTGATGCAATCAGATCAACTTCTGCGGCAACTGGTACGAGTGTAGAAACAGCGGATTGGCATATATCGGATTGGATCATTGTAACTAAGTCCGTAGAAAATTCTTGTAGAAACGCCAAGTCTGCAGCAGACTGATCTGGAGGAGTGATAGGTCTAGTAGGCTCCTCATCCTGTATAGCTGCAATGATTGTTGACACCACTAGATCCGGATCGACGGATTCTGGCGAGACAACTTTTGGAGGTGCGTCTTTTGGACTGTTCTAATATGGGAGACTGAGGACGCCATAGGAATGGAAGTTTTTGGAGAATCCAGCAAGACATCCATTGCTTCAGTCTCAGCGGCAGACGGAGCATTGGTCAGTGGCTACTCTGCTGTATCAGAAATAAGTGGCTCAAAGAATGGTTCTGCCACAATCTTGCTTGCAGTGGGGTGATCTGGGTTGGGAACGGGAGTGGATATGTTGAGCTGCTGTCGTTGAAAGTGAACAGCCATGTGGAGAGTATGAATGTCCATCTCCAGCTGAGCAATGACATCACCGTCATCTTTGGCAGTCGGATTGTTGGCATCAAAGTTCACTTTTTTGGCTGTAATAAGCAAGTTTGCCAGTCTGAGCCTGTGATTAGCCCGGAATAACTCCTTGCGATGCACCACAATCCGCACGTCATCGGTTTTTGCCCCTTTAAGGACTTCTTGTTCCATTTTGTGGATCCTCTTGAGCTTGCCGAAGAACAGACCAAAGTGGTTGATCGTTCTGTATTCGACCCATTCATCGAATACTACAGTAAGCGCCTTAACTTTATCTTCGACATCTTCCACGGCAATGTCAATTCAAGTTTGAGCGGTTGACTTTGGTTTGGAAGAGACAGGCTCAGCTAGGATTTCTTTCCCTTTTTCAATGGTAGACGATGGCTTAATCCCTGATTGGGTGTGGTCCCCTAATTCTTTTATAACAATTCCCTTGACCACAGGGGTAGTGGAGGGGACGCGGATGGTGACCCTGGGTACAGTGGTTGGAGCTGTGGAAGGTTGAGTTTTAGAAGGTTGCATTGGAGTTTGGGTTGCAGGGGTGGCTTTTGTTGAGGGTAAGATGGATATGGGTTTGAGATTTAATGTCGACAGTGGCTTGGTGATCTGGGTTCTTGGCTTCTTTGTAGGAGGTTTGGCTGGGGATGAAGGAGCAGAAGCAGACTGAGTTTCGTCTGAATCAGTCTGGACTGTCAGTTTGCGCTTGACTCTGGTCTTTCTTTCAGCAGCCTGTTCCTGTCCCAGTTCGATCTTCACAGCCACCAGATCAGAGGGAGTGGGTGGAGCACCTTTGGATTTGAGTAAGGCCAGACCCTTGGGGTTGAGAATCTTGAAGGGGTTAAGGGCTGAAGGCTTCCCCAGCTCCATGTCCATTGTCTCCAAGAGCTTGCTGAGAGGAACAGCAAAGAAGACAGCCCGTTTCGATGCAATGTCTGTTTCCAGTAGGACTCCAAACAAGATAGCGGACCAGTTTATCTTCTGTCCGGAATGGATAGCAGCCATGGCCCGAAATTTTTCTGAGGTGACTGCGTCATAGCTTCCGGCTTTGCCCAACAGTGGCTTGCCAACAATATCACATAATACTTGAAAATGGAACAGCATTTCTTTCTTCTTGAAAGATGGCTGCAGTTTCTGGCCAAAGATGGATACTCTGCCCTGAAAATTTGCAAGGGTGGCCTGAGGGATGTGGCCAAAATCAGTCAGTCCAATGGTAGGAAGACCAAAGGTCTTTGATAGCGTTGTCTGAGAAATGTCGAAAGATTTGCCCTTGACGGAGGTGGAAATGAACGTCTCGTGAGAAACAGCATTGGCGAACAACTCTCTAATCTCCGACTCGTAAACCACCGTCCCACATTCCAGAAAATTCCTTAATCCTGAGGATTCCAAGAATTTGAACATAGATACCATTTCCGGATCTTCAGCCCTGTAAATCGCACCAAACTCAACAGATAGAGAGTTGTGAGTGATAGTTGCCATTTGAGTAAGTATTGAGAATGCAGAGAAGATTGAAGGATTTGAAAGATATAAACAGACAGCAGTAATTCGTAAAAATGAAATGTAAGTGAGATGTACAGCCTGCTAAATAGGAGAGATAGTGTGATGCCCCGAAATTAATTATATGCAATTTGGGCATTAATGATGTTTATGTGATGAATTATGTGGTAATTGATTTATATGTTGGGTATGAGGTGTTAACATGATTTAATTGTGTTGATTATTAATTATGAGGAAGATGTGAATTTACAGGAAGTTTGTTGCATTTTTATTAAATGCTTATAAAATACCATGTTGGGTATTTTATACATCATGTTAATTGAAGGGGTACTATTTTATTAACCTTTATAACCCTTTCCCCCACTTTACCCAACTCACTTTACCAATCTCACTTTAAATCCCCAACTCACTCTCAAACCCTACCCTTTATCCCTCATTTTCGAAATCCTTCAAAGGAGGAAGGAGGAAGCTCCACAAAACTTTTTGTGTGATCTTTGTTAAGATTTGGAGTCTTCAAGAGGTATGGAACCCTTCCCAAAGTTTTTATGATGTTTGGTTTTGAAATGGGGTGATTTTGAAGTGATTTATGTGGGTTTGTTTTGAGTATGTGTTGTATGTTGTTGGGGTATGATTTTTGAAGTGATTTATGTGGGTTTTAGTGAGTTTTGATGATATTGATGTTGTAGGAAAGTTTGGGTTTGAAAGGTATAAGTGGGAGCTTTGAAAAATGCACAAAAATGGTGAGAAATCGCGCACCAACAGGTGGCGATCGATCACCCTGAATCAGGCGATCGATCGCCGAAGGCCAGTAGCTTTTTTACGCGACAGGCGATCGATCGCCTCAAATGAAGCGATCGATCGCCGTAAGGCAAAAAGCGAGGCGATCGATCGCCTCGTGTAGCGATCGATCGCCGCTGCTTAAAAAGTGGAAAATGATGAATTTTGATGAATTTTTGGTATTCGGCTATTGTTTAGCTTCTAATATTGATTTATATGGTTGTGTACCATCCTAGGTACCCAAAACTTCACGGAGATAAAGTTCTACAACTTCTCTGTTTTTGGAATTAAGGTACGTAAGAAACGTACGGGCATCGGACGGTAAACCATGCTCCTACATACGATGTTTATGATGATGATTATGATAAGTAAGTTTATGATGATTGTCAGGATCGATTTCGGGGGTGGGTTGCCATTCCACACCCGAGTTCAACCAACTTGAGCTTCAATAGCTCGTGTTCTTGAAATAATTGCACCGAGAGATTATATCGAGTTTGGTTACAAAACCGAGCGGAAGACACTCGACATAATCCACTCTAAAACCAATTACTCATTTGAAAGGCATTTTAAAGATATGCAAGAAAGTATGTAAAAACAGTAAGGTAAATAACACAAGCATTTGTTTATGGAAGTTCGAATCACAACGCTTCTACGTCTCCCCTTCTTCCATCTCATGGAAGGATGCACCAGAAGACTTTGATTTATACAACTCTTTGTACAAACCCGGTCCAGTTGGGCATTCCCCATCCAACTAGAACTCCTAGCAACTCAACTATGTATGTTCTTTAATGTCTCACATACAAAGACCTCTCAATCAGTTGTGATGAATCACAAACTGTTACAATGGTATTCACTCTTCTATTTTAGCTCACAAATACAATGAATAGAGTGAATACAAAGGCACAAATGATCTCCAAACAGATCTGATACAGCAAGGTAAGAGGTGCCAAAGGTTTGAGGAGTGCTCTTTATTTAGCAGCTTTTGTCTTTTAAGTTCCTCAATTGAATCCCAAGTGGGTTTGTTTTGGAAGGCTTGGATTGATCTTCAATCAGCTGTTATTGAGCTTCCAAATCATGTATATATAGCCCCAAGTAATGATATATACGTTAGATACAAGAATATAACCGTTGGGACAATTTTGGTAAGCTTTCAAACATTGCAACGGTCATATTCTGCTTTCTGGGCTATTTATGGAAGTCCCGCTGGTCCTCTAGCTGGTCTGGTCAACTGGTCCTCCAGTTGGTCCTCTCCAGCTGGTCCTCCAGCTGGTCCTTCAGCTGGTTCTCTCCAGCTGGTCCTCCAGCTGGTCTGGTCAGCTGGTCCTCCAGTTGGTCCTCTCCAGCTGGTCCTCCAGCTGGTCCTTCAGCTGGTTCTCTCCAGCTGGTCCTCATTTCAGCAACCAAACTCAAGGGCATTTCTTAGCACATCATCAAGCTGTAAATCATCTATGAACTGCACACTTGATGAAATATGTTAGCAACACAATAACAAGTTTTGTTAACATCAAAACCAAGATTATTCGGGTTTCCAAAACCCAACAATCTCCCCCTTTTTGATGATCACAAAACTTGAATAAAAATATGAACATTAAAGCACAATGTTGCATAACAAGAAAAATCATATTTTTTAAACAACATATTTCTCCCCCTTTTTGTGTGAATCAAAAAGGAAGACAAATAAAATTTACTCCCCCTCAAGGATTGAGATTAAACTCTCCCCCTTAATTTTAAAATGTTTGAAAATTTGAGCAAGTGAGGGGCAAATGGGGTAGGCTAAAACAAATTAAAAAAATGCAATGCACATTAATTTTGAACAAAAATAATCTCTTTTGATGATGTATGTAGCATACTTGGCAACCAATTTGAATTTCTTGACAAAACTCAACAATGTCCATTTCATCTTTCAGCGGTGGCAGCACACTTAGTCCAACTTTGCAGAATAAACTGCATCTCCTCGTGAAGAATTAGGCTGCAAGACCTATACCGTTTCGATCCTCTATGAGTCTAGTTTGCAACGCAAAAAACGGTTTATCATTTGGACATCCGAGCAAGAAGTTATGCCAATTTTCCCAAAGTCGCTGCAAGCTGCCAGAAAACTAAAATGCTTCGAAAATTATTAGTTAAAATCACAAAATAAAAATTTTAAACTTAAAAAACGAGTTTAGAACAAATTGAACGAAAATTGAACCTTTAAAATAGATTTTAAAATAATTTTCGTGCAAAATGAATGCAATGAAATTGATTTTTATGCTAAAAAATTTCATACACCAAGTTTTAGAAAACTATGCTATGAAAATAATTTCATGCTCATGAAAAATTTTCTTTAAAAGATTTCCGTCTAAAATCGGTTAAAATACTTTCCAAGAACAACCAGGCTCTGATGCCACTTGTTAGGATCGATTTCGGGGGTGGGTTGCCATTCCACACCCGAGTTCAACCAACTTGAGCTTCAATAGCTCGTGTTCTTGAAATAATTGCACCGAGAGATTATATCGAGTTCGGTTACAAAACCGAGCGGAAGACACTCAACATAATCCACTCTAAAGCCAATTACTCATTTGAAAGGCATTTTAAAGATATGCAAGAAAGTATGTAATAACAGTAAGGTTAAAAACAGTAAGGTAAATAACACAAGCATTTGTTTATGGAAGTTCGAAGCACAACGCTTCTACGTCTCCCTTTCTTCCATCTCATGGAAGGATACACTAGAAGACTTTGATTTATACAACTCTTTGTACAAAACCGGTCCAGTTGGGCATTCCCCATCCAACTAGAACTCCTAGCAACTCAACTATGTATGTTCTTTAATGTCTCACATAAAAAGACCTCTCAATCAGTTGGGATGAATCACAAACTGTTACAATGGTATTCACTCTTCTATTTTAGCTCACAAATACAATGAATAGAGTGAATACAAAGGCACAAATGATCTCCTAACAGATCTGATACCGCAAGGTAAGAGGTGCCAAAGGTTTGAGGAGTGCTCTTTATTTAGCAGCTTATGTCTTTTAAGTTCCTCAATTGAATCCCAAGTGGGTTTGTTTTGGAAGGCTTGGATTGATCTTCAATTAACTGTTATTGAGCTTCCAAATCATGTATATATAGCCCCAAGTAATGATATATCCTTTAGATACAAGAATATAACCGTTGGGACAGTTTTGGTAAGCTTTCAAACATTGCAATGGTCATATTCTGCTTTCTGGGCTATTTATAGAAGTCCCGCTGGTCCTCTAGCTGGTCTGGTCAGCTGGTCCTCCAGTTGGTCCTCTCCAGCTGGTCCTCCAGCTGGTCCTTCAGCTGGTTCTCTCCAGCTGGTCCTCCAGCTGGTTCTCTCCAGCTGGTCCTCCAGCTGGTCTGGTCAGCTGGTCCTCCAGTTGGTCCTCTCCAGCTGGTCCTCCAGCTGGTTCTCTCCAGCTGGTCCTGTAGCTGGTTCTCTCCAGCTGGTCCTCATTTCAGCAACCAAACTCAATGGCATTTCTTAGCACATCATCAAGCTGTAAAATATCATCTATGAACTGCACACTTGATGAATTATGTTAGCAACATAATAACAAGTTTTGTTAACATCAAAACCAAGATAATTCGGGTTTCCAAAACCCAACAATGATGATGTTTATGATGATGATTATGATAAGTAAGTTTATGATGATGATGTTTATGACGATGATGTTTATGATGATGATTATGATAAGTAAGTTTATGATGATGAAGTTTATGATGATGATTATGATAAGTAAGTTTATGATGATGATGTTTATGATGATGATTAAGATAAGTAAGTTTATGATGATGTTTATATGATGTTTATGAAAGGGTAAGATGCCCATATGGTAAGATGACATACGATGTTTATGAAAGGGTAAGATGCCAATATGGTAAGATGCCATACGATGTTTGTGAAGGGGTAAGATGCCCACATGGTAAGATGCCATGCGATGTTATGATATGGTAAGATGCCATACGATAGGGTAAGATGCCCATATGCACGAAAGTGAACCAAGGTCAACAAAAAGAAGTTAACGAATAACCATCAAGTTTACTTAACCAAGATTTCATGCATTTACTGTTATGTCTCTTTTATGATCTTAAGTAAATATGTATGTGCCCACGATGTGTTGTCCCTGTAGGTACACTTTTGAACCAGGGCTAGAGTCGTGTTGAGACAGTGAGCTAAAGGAGCATGAAAGAAGATAGGATACAGGATTATTTTTGGGATAGTCTCTACTCTAGGAGTAGTCTCTACTCTAGGAGTAGTATAATCCTATCGCTTTAACATTCATTTTGAGAATATAATTAATTAAGTTTTGATATTTCATTTTTGGCCTATAATCCTATTAGCTCAAAGCTGCAACCGGAACCCTAAGATGTTAGTAATGCATGTTTAGTCCATAATATGTTATTAATAAGACGATAAGGTAGGAAGACCCTACATTAGTGGTATCAGAGCAGTGGTTAGAGAACCCAGGAATGAGCAAAGGGTAGCCTTGGCAATAAGTTGGCTAGGTGCTTACTTTTAAAACATGTTTTATATGTATGTTGCAATGAAGTAGATGATGTTATACTAACATGTTTTGTTTCTCTAACGATGCATAATATGAACTATTTTTGGGTATTGTTGTTAACCCTTACCTTGCAGCATGGCAGCAAATGTGGAAGTAGGAGATGCAATGAGTGTCAATGAAAGTGTAGGACGTACGAATCCCCTACCCCCGCCAGCTTTTGACGAAGAACCGTCTGAACAACAGTTGTTGCCTGGGGAACTGAGCTTGACTCAATTTCTTGCATACCGACCTCCGACATTTGAAGGAACTGAGACAGGGGAACAGGCAGAAGAGTGGTTGGAAAGAATAGAGCAAATCTTCGTGGCAGCTCCTTGTGCTAAGACGGCCTGGATAAGACTAGCAGAGTTCCAGTTGGCCAAGAAGGCGCTGATGTGGTGGAAGACCACAGTGGTAGAGCAAGAGGCTCAAGGTCATGAAGTAAATTGGAAGATGTTTCGAACTCGGTTTCTGAACCGCTATTTTTCGGCTGCTGCACGACAGGCCAAGGAAGATGAATTTACTCACCTCAAACAAGGTAACATGTCGGTGTCAGATTATGCTCTTCATTATTGTTCCTTGCTCAGATATGTGCCTCATATCGCCACAAGTACTCAAGCAAAGATGAGGAACTTCATGAAGGGTTTGAGGCCGGAACTGTATGATAGGGTGATCACTTATGGCCCTACTTGCTTTGATGATGCACTTTCACGGGCTGAGCTAGCCGAGCTAGGAATTGGTGCATACCCTGATGTCGTACCACCTCCAACACCCCCTCAGAAATCCACTCCTGAAAACTTGAAGCTGAGGGGTGATCAGTTCAAGCCAAGGGGGAACACATCGGCGTCGAGGTTCAGTGGTAAGAGGCCCGACCATCGATGGAAAGGAAACCGTAGGAACGATGTCCCATCTGGAAGAGGGCAGTCTCAGGGAGACAGATTTGGGAAGGTCCAGTGCACTCTTTGTGGGCAACCACATTTGACGAAAGACTGTGTAGGATGTTATGTTTGTGGCGACAAAGGCCACTTTGCTAGGCAGTGTCCAACAGGGGAAGACAACAGGACTTTGCGGGGAGGCCTGCGGATAGAACAGCTCAACACAGACCACCATTTGTGCCGAGACAGTATGGAGGTCAGCCTATGGGGCCACCTCAAGGGCAGGTCTATGCATTGACGAAAGAGCAGGATACAGCGTCTCCGGAGGAGGTTATAGCGGGTACGTGTCTTTTATTTACGCACCCTGATTTTATATTGATCGACACATGTGCGTCACACTCTTTTGTATAGACGAGTTTTCTGGAAAGGCACCACATATGCACTTCTCCGTCGCCCACGCCTCTTGTAGTCTCGACACCCGCTGGAAGAAGTTTGATTACTGATCGGATTGTCTATGATGGCCTCATTTATTTTGAGGATAACGAGTTAAGGTCAGAACTGATTGTTCTGGGAATGTCAGACTTTGATTGCATTATGGGCATTGATGTTCTGAACAGGTATCAGGCAGTTGTGAACTGCAGGCAGACGACTGTCCGATTCAGGTCTAATATGGGAGTCCAATGGATATTTTATGGAGATGGTTCTCGTTCAAAGATTCCATTGATATCTGCTGTCAAGATGGCACAGTTATTGGAACAAGGTCATACATGATATATCATCTATGTTATTGACGTTTCTGAAAATAAAGAAGAATTAAAGGTTGAGGATGTTCCCGTAGTGACGGAGTTTCCTGATGTTTTTCCGGAAGAGATTCCCGGATTCCCACCAAAGAGAGAGGTCGAGTTTGGGATTGAACTACTACCGGGGACGTCTGCCATTTCTCGTGCCCCGTATAGGATGGCACCAGCGGAGCTAAGGGAGTTAAAGACTCAGTTGCAAGAGCTCCTTGACAAGGGTTATATACGTCCTAGCGTATCGCCCTGGGGTGCACCAGTTTTATTTGTCAAAAAGAAGGATGGTTCGATGCGTCTGTGCATCGATTACAGACAACTGAACAAAGCTACAGTGAAGAATAAGTATCCACTTCCGAGGATTGATGATTTATTTGATCAGTTGCAGGGTACGAGACTCTACAGTAAGATCGATCTGAGGTCGGGGTATCATCAGATTCGGGTAAGGGAAGATGATGTTCAGAAGACAGCTTTCAGGACTAAATATGGGCACTATGAATTCCTAGTCATGCCTTTTGGGGTGACGAATGCCCCAGCTGTTTTCATGAGTTTGATGAACAGGGTGTTCCAACCATATTTGGATCAGTTCGTCATAGTTTTCATTGACGATATACTCGTCTACTATCGGACTGAAGGGGAACACGTGAAGCACTTGAGAACAGTACTCCAGATCCTTAGGGATCATCAGTTATATGCAAAGCTTAGCAAGTGCGAGTTCTGGTTGAACAGTGTAGTGTTCTTGGGTCATGTTATATCTAGCAGCGGGATATCTGTAGATCCCAAGAAGATTGAAGCTGTGATGGAGTGGGCTGCACCCACTTCTGTACCGGAGATACGGAGTTTCCTCGGTTTGGCAGGTTATTACCGACGTTTCGTCGAGGGTTTTTCAAAGATCGCCAAACCCCTGACACAGCTGACTCAGAAAGGAGTCCCCTTCTTTTGGTCTGAGGCTTGTGAGGAAAGTTTCCAAGAATTGAAGCGTCGTTTGACCACGGCACCTGTATTGGTGATTCCGTCTGAGGATAAGAAGTTTGCCTTGTACACGGATGCATCTTTGCAGGGTTTGGGCTATGTATTGATGCAGGACAAGCAAGTGGTGGCTTATGCTTCGAGGCAGTTGAAGCCTCACGAGACTAGATACCCAGTTCATGATCTGGAACTGGCGGTCATCATTTTCGCCTTGAAGATTTGGCGACATTATCTATATGGTACTTCATTTACCATCTTTACCGACCATAAGAGCCTGAAGTTTCTATTCACACAGGCTGAATTGAATATGCGCCAAAGGAGGTGGATGGATTTACTCAAGGATTATGACTGTGAGATTGAGTACCATCCTGGTAAAGCAAATTTGATAGCAGACGCCTTAAGTCGGAAGGTGAAGAGTACTGCTGAGGATGTCATGAGTTTATCAGCTATGATGACTTCTTATTGCCATTTGGGCTATGATTTTAATGTGGACACGTCGCCGGTGCGAGTGTCGACCTTATTGGCTGTGCCGGACATATTTGAGGCTATCAGGAAAGCCCAGAGGTCGGACGATGAGGTTCAGATATGGTCATCGATAGTGCTCCAGGGGCAGCCATCAAAGTTTAGAGTGGCTGAGGATGGTTCCTTGAGGCTTGGCAACCGTTGGGTAGTGCCGAGGGCACCAGAGTTACGCCAAGGAATCTTGCATCGTGCTCATAGCAGCAGGTTTAGCATCCACCCAGGAGGAAGAAAGATGTTTAAGGACCTATGTGGCCAGTTCTGGTGGAGACGGATGAAGCGTGATGTAATCGCTTTTGTTAAAAGATGTTTGATCTGCCAGCAAGTAAAGGCAGAGAGGCAGAGGCCTGGTGGCGAACTGAAGAGCTTAGAAGTACCTGAATGGAAGTGTGAACACATATCTATGGACTTCGTGACCCACTTGCCAAGGACGGCCACTGGATTTGATGCGATCTGGGTGATCGTGGATAGGCTGACGAAGATGACACACTTCATCCCTTATTGTATGTCCTTTACATACCTAAAGATGGTTCAATTATATGTATGGGATGTGGTGAGATTGCATGGTATCCCAGTCTTGATTGTGTCTGACAGAGACCCGAGGTTTACTTCACATTTTTGGGAGGGTCTCCAGACAGCTTTGGGCACGGAAGTGAGACTAAGTACGGCTTATCACCCTCAGACAGACGGCCAGACAGAGCGTACCATTCAGACGCTCGAAGACATGTTGAGGGCATGTGTTTTGGAGTTTGATACTCCGTGGCAAGATTCATTACCACTAGTAGAGTTCTCCTATAATAACAGCTATCAGGCGAGCATTCAAATGGCCCCTTTTGAAGCTCTTTACGGACGACGATGTAGGTCACCCCTGTATTGGAAGGACTTGACTAGTAAAGCGGTCGGAGGACCGGATATATTAAGGACATGGAAGAAAAGATTAAGTTGATACGCCTAAAGATGAAAGCGGCCCAATATAGGCAAGCAGCCTATGCCAATAAGCGGCGACGACCGCTAGAATTCCAAGTAGGAGACAAGGTTTTCTTGAAAATCTCACCCTTCAGGGGTGTGGTCCGTTTTGGTATGCGAGGGAAGTTGTCTCCGAGGTATGTTGGGCCATATGAAGTATTGCAGCGTATCGGTACTTTGGCCTACCGTTTGGCTCTACCGCCGTCTTTATCTGGTATTCATGATGTCTTTCACGTTTCTATGTTACGGAAGTATGAGCCAGACCCGTCTCATGTATTACAGCCTACTGAAGTGCAGTTGGACTCAGATGTATCCTACGTTGAACGACCGGTCAGAATTCTGGATCGTGAGGATCGCAGATTACGAAGTAAAGTTATACCGATGGTCAAAGTTCAGTGGGATCGTCGGGGTGTCGAGGAGGCTACGTGGGAGACTGAACGGCATATGGTGCAGCATTACCCGGAACTATTTTCTGGTATGATTTATGTTTAGTTTCTTTATGGGTAAGTGCATGCGATTTCGAGGATGAAATCTTATAAGTAGGGGAGTATTGTGATGCCCCGAAATTAATTATATGCAATTTGGGCATTAATGATGTTTATGTGATGAATTATGTGGTAATTGATTTATATGTTGGGTATGAGGTGTTAACATGATTTAATTGTGTTGATTATTAATTATGAGGAAGATGTGAATTTACAGGAAGTTTGTTGCATTTTTATTAAATGCTTATAAAATACCATGTTGCGTATTTTATACATCATGTTAATTGAAGGGGTACTATTTTATTAACCTTTATAACCCTTTCCCCCACGTTACCCAACTCACTTTACCAATCTCACTTTAAATCCCCAACTCACTCTCAAACCCTACCCTTTATCCCTCATTTTCGAAATCCTTCAAAGGAGGAAGGAGGAAGCTCCACAAAACTTTTGTTTGTGTGATCTTTGTTAAGATTTGGAGTCTTCAAGAGGTATGGAACCCTTCCCAAAGTTTTTATGATGTTTGGTTTTGAAATGGGGTGATTTTGAAGTGATTTATGTGGGTTTGTTTTGAGTATGTGTTGTATGTTGTTGGGGTATGATTTTTGAAGTGATTTATGTGGGTTTTAGTGAGTTTTGATGATATTGATGTTGTAGGAAAGTTTGGGTTTGAAAGGTATAAGTGGGAGCTTTGAAAAATGCACAAAAATGGTGAGAAATCGCGCACCAACAGGTGGCGATCGATCGCCCTGAATCAGGCGATCGATCGTCGAAGGCCAGTAGCTTTTTTACGTGACAGGCGATCGTCGCCTCAAATGAATCGATCGATCGCCGCAAGGCAAAAAGCGAGGCGATCGATCTCCTCGTGTAGCGATCGATCGCCGCTGATTAAAAAGTGGAAAATGATGAATTTTGATGAATTTTTGGTATTCGGCTATTGTTTAGCTTCTAATATTGATTTATATGGTTATGTATAACCATCCCAGGTACCCACAACTTCACGGAGATAAAGATCTACAACTTCTCCGTTTTTGGAATTAAGGTACGTAAGAAACGTACGGGCATCGGACGGTAAACCATACTCCTACATATGATGTTTATGATGATGATTATGATAAGTAAGTTTATGATGATGATGTTTATGATGATGATTATGATAAGTAAGTTTATGATGATGATGTTAATGACGATGATGTTTATGATGATGATTATGATAAGCAAATTTATGATGATGAAGTTTATGATGATGATGTTAATGATGATGATTATGATAAGTAAGTTTATGATGATGATGTTTATGATGATGATTATGATAAGTAAGTTTATGATGATGTTTATACGATGTTTATGAAAGGGTAAGATGCCCATATGGTAAGATGACATACGATGTTTATGAAAGGGTAAGATGCCCATATGGTAAGATGACATACGATGTTTGTGAAGGGGTAAGATGCCCACATGGTAAGATGCCATGCGATGTTATGATATGGTAAGATGACATACGATAGGGTAAGATGTCCATATGCACGAATGTGAACAAAAAGAAGTTAACGAATAACCATCAAGTTTACTTAACCAAGATTTCATGCATTTATTGTTATGTCTCTTTTATGATGTTAAGTAAATATGTATGTGCTCATGATGTGTTGTCCCTGTAGGTACACTTTTGAACCAGGGCTAGGGTCGGGTTGAGACAGTGAGCTAAAGGAGCATGAAAGAAGATAGGATACAAGATTATTTTTGGGATAGTCTCTACTCTAGGAGTAGTATAATCCTATCGCTTTAACATTCATTTTGAGAATGTAATTAATTAAGTTTTGATATTTCATTTTTGGCCTGTAATCCTATTAGCTCAAAGCTACAACCGGAACCCTAAGATGTTAGTAATGCATGTTTAGTCCATAATATGTTATTAATAAGAGGATAAGGTAGGAAGACCCTACAGATAGGACACGTGTCTGTATCTCGATGACTGATATTTAAATAATTCAATTTAAACGGTCAAGATGAGAGAGAAATAAGGCGGTTAAAATTCGATCAGTCCGGGCTGTTAAAAAGTATTACTATGTTAAAGACTGGTCGTGTGATTGAACAGACAGATCATAGGATAATATCAGATTTGACAGAGATCGGTCTGAAAGTTCGGACCGGTCTGTGTCTTTCTGACTATTGCATTATCGATCTGTGCTAATACTCAATCTTTAAAACAGAATTAATGAAACACCTAAAATATTAAGATAAATCTATTAAGCGAAGAATTTGACAAGAATAATTAAACTTAGCCTCAGGGATTGGTTTAGTGAAGATGTATGCTACTTGCTGGTCTGTTGAAATATGCTCAATCCGAATCTCCTTTTTGCCAACATGATCTCGAATAAAATGATGTCTGATATCAATATGCTTTGTTCAAGAGTGCAAAACTGGATTATACGTTATAGCAATTGCACTTGTGTTGTCACAAAAGATCGGAGGCTCAGCAGCTTGAATGCCATAGTCTCGGAGCTGATGTTGAACCCAGAGCATTTGAGCGCAACAGCTTCCAACGGCAAGATATTCTGCCTCAGTTGTAGATGTGGCAATGGATGTTTGCTTCTTGCTAAACCACTAGATCGATATTTCACCTAGAAATTGACAGGTTCCACTGGTGCTTTTGCGATCGATCTTACACCCTGCATAGTCAGCGTCTGAATATCCAATTAAACTAAAATTTAAATCTTTGGGATACCAGAGACCAACGTTCTGAAATCCTTTTAGGTATTTAAGAATGCGCTTAGCGGCAATAAAGTGGGATTGCTTGGGATCAGACTGAAATCTAGCGCACATGCAAACTGAAAAACGGTAATATCAGGCAGGCTCGCTGTAAGATAATAGCCATCCGATCAGACCTCGATAAATGGTTACCTCAACTGTTGTTCCCCTTCATCTTTATCTAGCTTGATTGAAAGACTCATTGGAGTTGATGCAGTTGAACAAGTCTCCATTCCGAATCTTTTGAGTAGCTCTTTGGTATACTTGGTTTGATTGATGAAAATACCATTGCTGAGCTGTTTGACTTGGAGACCCAGGAAGAATGACAGTTCTCCCATCATACTCATCTCAAACTGTCCCTGCATTAACTTAGAGAATTTCTCACAAAGTTTGGGGTTAGTTGACCCAAAGATGATATCGTCAACATAGATTTGAACTAACAAGGTATGTTTCCCCTTAATAAATTTAAATAACGTTTTATCCACTGAACCGATCTGAAAATCGTGATTCAGAAGAAATTGAGACAGAGTATCATACCATGCCCTTGGAGCTTGTTTCAATCCATATACTGCTTTATTCAGTAGGTATACATGATCTGGAAACGAGTGGTTTTGAAATCCAGGAGGTTGCTCAATGTAGACTTCCTCCTGAAGTTTACCATTTTTCAAATTGATTAAGCTCTTCTTGCATGGCCTCTATCCAATTATAATCAGTCAAAGCTTCATTTATCTGTTTGGGTTCCAGATTAGATATAAAAGCGGCGTGAGTGAACTCATCCATCGATAGCTTGATTCTGGAATATCTGGTCCAGATTGATTAGTAGTTGTGACATTGTCAGCATCTGCCTTAATATTAGAGTTCAAAACCTCCGGATCAGCTCGATCTGGAAGAACTTCATTGCCTTGATCCGGTCTATCTGGTACTTCAGGTTCCGGTGGATTGTCTCTTGATCTATTAGCTACAATCTCATCATCACTGTTAGCTTCAAGATGGATATTATCCATCTGATTTTGAATTAATTCCTTGTTGCCCTTAATACACAAGGATTCATCAAACACTACATGAACTGATTCTTCTACAGTCAAGGTTCGATTATTGAAGATACGAAAAGCTTTACTAATACATGAATATCCTAGGAATATTCCATTATCTGACTTAGCTTCGAAAGTTGTAAGATGATTCTTACCATTATTGTGAACGATAACATTTGCAACCAAATACAAGAAATTAGAGATAGACGGTATGTTGCCTGTCCATACTTAATATGGTGTTAGATTTAACTTCTTGTTAACATGGATCGGTTTTGAGTATAGCATGCAGTATTTACAGTCTCTGCCCAGAACTTTTGGGAAATTCCAGAATCTGCAAGCATTGTCCTTGCTGCCTCCTTAAGCGTTATGTTCCTTCGTTCTGCAACTCCATTTTGTTGCGGAGTTGGAGCGGCTGAGAATTCATGCTTAATTCCTTGGTCTTCTAAAAATGATTCAAGATTCTGATTTGAGAATTCAGTGTCTTTGTCACTTCGAATTCTATCTATACTAGATGATCTCTCATTCTGAGCGCGTTTCAGCAGCTTGATCAACTTCGGACCGGTCTGATCTTTACTGCTAAAAAATATAGTCCATGTAAAACGTGAGTAATCATCAATAACAACAAGAGTATACCGCATCCCCCTAAACTTGTTATTGGTATAGGACCAAACAAGTCAATATGTAAAAGTTCTAAGCAACGTGAGGAGGATTTGGCATTCTTGTTTTTGAAGGATGATCTGATCTGTTTGCCCATTTGGCAAGCTTCACAGATCTTATCCTTGGCAAAGTGGATCTTGGGTAGACCGACAACTAAATCATGTTTACACAGATAGTCTTAAAGTTGAGATGATTCAAGCGTTTATGCCATATCCAGTGTTTATTATCATTATTCGCGATGAAGCAAGTAGGATTATCATGTTGTGCGAAATTCCAGTTAATTTTATAAGTATTTCCAGTTCTGATTCCTACAAGCATGGTCATACCGTCAGATGTTTTGACAGTGCAGGTGTGTTTGTGAAATTCTACAGTATAACAATATCACATAATTTACTTATGCTAATCAGATTATAGCATAGATTTTCAACTAATAGCACATCATTGATAATGATATTACCATGGACAATCTTACCCTTGCCCACGGTCTTACCCTTTGAGTTATCCCCGAAGGTAATCTTTGGACCAGCACATTCTGTGATTTCAGACAGTAGCTCGATGTTTCCTGTCATGTGTCGAGAACACCCACTGTCTAAGTACCAGTACGACACTTGTTTCTTCAGTACCTATCATCAAACATAATTATTGTTGGTACCCAATCCTACATGGGTCCAGAACGGATTAGCCCTTTAGGAACCCACACCTGAATCAGCTTTAATGGCTTGTGTGTGTCTGGTGTGATGTGTGCTGATCTGTTTCGATGTTGTGTGTGATGATGTGTGCGATATGGAAGCCTTTGATTCTTATAAGGTAATCTATATCTTCGTTGAACTGGTTGTGAGTTATGGTAGTTGGATGGTCTTCCTTGCCTTAGATCTTGCACCTTTGGGTTTGGTCTGATAGACACAAAGCTTGCTGATGCCTTTTCCTTGGCTTGGTTAACATACCCAATCCCTTTTCTCAAACCTTGATCCCCGAAGGAGACTCCCGTTTGAATTGTAGGCACTTCGGATTCATATATTTTGCCAGATCTAACAAATGTCATTTGTTTGATTTTGTTCTTTTCCAGCAACAACTCAGATTCATCTTTGGTGCATTCATTGATGCCAAAGCCTATGCCAGTGATGTCACCGACACTTCTTTGTACCTCTTCCAATTCTTCCAATGATACTCTTGATTTTGTCCATGTTTTGAAAATGTGAGAGAGTTTAGCATTTTGTGTGCTAATTCTCTTATTTTCTTCATGGAGCTGTTCGTAAGAGATTTTCAGCTTATTCAGCTCGATCTTTAGATTATTGCATTCACCTAGCTCAGAGCAGCTTGGTTTGATATGCTCATTTATTTGATCTTTGGCTTTAGCTTTAGTTTTCTCAAGTGATTCAGCTAATATTCTATAATCATTAGCCATGTCTTGCAGTGCAGACATGAGCTCTTCTCGCGTGAATTCATTTGAGTCAAGATCGAATACCTCGTCCATTTGACTCATTTCTTCGTCTGCCATTAGGCATTGGATTTCCTCTTCGCTTTCACTGAATGAACATTCTGAGCTTTCTGGTTCTGAGTCAGTCTGAGCCCACTTGCTGTTACCTTCCTCTGCAACCAAAACCTTTTGGGACTTCCCATGATGATTTTTATGATCTTTGTAATGCTTCTTTTTCTTGTCATCACGATGCCTTTCTTTTCTTTCATCTTTCTTTGGTCTGGTGCAGTCTGCAATAAAGTGTCCGGTCTTACCACAATTGTAGCAAGCCTGATCGTTAACAGCATCGTCTTTTCTCGATTTATAGTGATGAGAAGGTTTGAATTCCGTTTGTTCTTATACATGAATTTACCAAATTTCTTGATAAATAATGACATAGCATCATTACTTATCTGTTCGATAGATCGGTCTGTTGAAGGGTTGGTTTGTCCTGGAATGGCTGCCAGTGCTTTGTTTGGTTGAGAGGTGAATGGCTCTGCTTCACCTCTGGTGATCAGTTCAAACTCATAGGCCTTAAGATCTGCGAACAGATCATGGAGTTCAACTTTGTTCAGATATTTAGACTCCCCCATTGCAATTGTCTTGACATCTCATTTCTTTGGCAATGCTCTCATTACCTTCAGAGCAATCTCTTTGTTAGAGTATTCCTTGCCCAGACCATTCAGTTCATTGATAATGCCAGTGACTCTTTCATCAAACTCGTTTAGATTTTCTCCAAGCTTCATTTTTATGCTCTCAAATCTTTGTAGAGCTACAGTCAGCTTGTTTTCCTTAGTCTGGTCGTTCCCTTCACATAGCTGTGCTATCTTCTCCAGAATTTCTTTGGCAGTTAAGCACATTTTGATCTTACTGAACATGTTCTTGTCCAACATCTTGATCAGGATGTCTTTGACTACGTTGTCTAGATTTGCTTTCTTCCTTTCTTCATTTGTCCAGGTGGCCCTTTCTTTCTCGATCATCTGAGGTTCGCCACTTAGTCCTCCTAGTGCAGGATTCACTTTTAATATTTTCATTGGTCCGTCTGTTATGACGTACCACATATCGTCATCCTGTGCTGCCAGGTGTGCTTGCATTCTGATTCTCCAATCATCATAATCTTCTTTTGAGAACATGAGAATCTTGTTGAATGATGCCTTCAGTCCAAGTATCTTTGATGATTAAGACGACCTGCTCTAATACCACTTGTTAGGATCGGTCCGGAGTGTTTAGAGGGGGAGGGGGGGGGGGGGGGGGGGGGGTGAATGAACACTCCTTTAAAATTAATCCTTATTGATTTCTCTCGGGTTAGTGAGTGAAATCTATTTCTTAATTATCTTCTGAGCAGAACAGACCACTGAATATAAAAGTGCGGAACGGTCTGTTCTTGACTAGTAAGAACGGCTTGATGGCTTAGTAAGTGTAACTCAGTACGGAACGAGAATAGACAGGATATGTTTCTGGAAGTTCGAAGAAGAATCCTTCTACGTCTCCCCTTCTTCCAATTAAGGAAGGATTCACTAGAAGACTTTGAGTAATACAACCACTTGTACAACCCCGATTCAGCTGGATTTATCCCACTACCAGACTGAAACTCCTAGTCTCTCGATCTGTTCAGACACAAACTGTCTGACAGTTACAATAGAATCTCACTCTTCTATCTTAGTATAAATACAAGAGACATAATGATTTTGTCTATGCACACAATGATCCTATGACGATCAAATATTACAGTATGATGTGCTTATGGAAACTTTGAGCAGACTGGTAAGATGAATATCTTTTAATAACTGTTCTGCTCAAGAATGTCTAGACTTGTAAGCTTGTGCTGTTATGTTGTCTTTTCGTTTCTTGATTGATCAGTCACATTTTTTGAGCTCTCTAGTTGCATCCTTATATAGTCGTTTATACCAACGACACTATTTTTCTTTTCTGTGCAACTCTTGACTCTGTTCATTCTCTGAACAAGCTTCAGTCTTATTCTTTTAGGCACTTTCCCTTCTGCTCTGTGCTTTCGGCGTCTGTCAGGTAGGCTCTCCTTTGTCTTCTTACCTTTTAAGGTATCTTCAGTTCTTGGTCTTTTTCAGTATTAATTGCATCATTAAATGCTTCAATAAATAGCCGTTAATGATTCGGACTGAAGAACGAAGCTTATCCAACCTTGTCTGCTCTGATCTGATCTTCATTGAGCTGATCTCGTGCTTCGATCTGGTCATACTGGTTTGCATCGCTCCGTTCTGATTTTGCGATAGACCATATCGGTGTGATCTGTTTTGACATGGTTTTAGACTTGATCGGTCTGATCTGTTTTGTCATCTTTAAAATCTGGAACTAACACTTTTATTTGCTCAGATATACCCAGTGGATGGGTGTACGATATGATATCGACATGACATGCATTGCATTGCATTACATCATATATCACATTTCATATATACATGTTGTATATTCTATGATCGTTCCATATTGGGCTTTTGCTCACCCCCAAGGGGGACTGTTGTTGTCTTTGTGTGTGGACAATGACATATAGTACAGGTGGTCAGGACCCCAGAGAGGGCACGTCTTGTGGGATCCACACTTGAGGTTTTATTCATGTTTATCCAGTAGTCTAGGTACCCGGGGTGTGTCCCTGGGTGTGATGAGTTTATGTAATTAGTTTATTTTAGCTAGTATGGATGTGTGTTTATTAGTTTGAAATGTGTATGTTGGTTTATGTTGATAGATATTTAAATGATGGTATCTACATATATTTTTAGTATATGTCTATTAATATTGAAGGTATGTTCATCGTACGATGAGGTCATGCCAAAAATTTTAGGGCCGCATGTAAATAAATGATAAACAAATCTTCCGATGCTTAAGTTACAATTATCATTGTGTGATCATTATCACATAACTAGGATTGGGCCTCACAGTATGGTATCAGAGCATAACTGAGAATGCTCTTTAGTCGAGTCTCATGTACACTTGAATAGGTACAAATGAATATGTGCACTTGTGTTTGAATTAGTTGACTAACGTGCTCTTGCTTGGTTTGATGTTGATATGAGATGAATGGACGATTGATATTTGAGTATGTTGATTTTGTGTACTATTGATATTGATCATGATACTATTGTGAGTAAACTTTTATAGATATATGGCAGCATGTGGTAGGGTACTCTAAAACGTACTATGGACTGCTGAATGATTTGAGTTCGTTTGAATAAATAAATGTATATTATTGATATCAATTATGATATTAATGCTATATTAATTTAATGTAAATGAATGTGGTTAGAGCAATGTAATTGTTCCTAAACCTATTAGAAGTAGCGACGTTGAATGATAGATTTGCAATGTGATGTGATGTCCTTGGATTTGATTGAGATGGAACATAGAGTCACCTAAAGTTTCGGCACTGAGGATGCTGGAAATGGTGAGACGCTTTGATGCAATAAAACATGGGTTTGACCTTGTTACAACTAGTAAATTGATGAACACGTAGTATAAAAACTCCGTAATATGTTATAAAGATACGCCTATGTGATATATAGATCTCGATCTTTTGGGAATATTTTTGAGGTATACCCAATGCATTTCTTATATATATTTGGAACAGAATTGAATGATGATTTGCAACAAGTTACTAAAATCTGTTGAAGAATATGTATTGAATTGTTTGTCATGATTTGTCTCATATATCTGATAAATTTAGACTGGGTATGCAAAAGTCATCAAAGACATACATATCAGCTATGGAGATATTGTAAGGATGTCAAAATGACAAAATTGGTAGTGTTAATTTTTTGTCTCATATTTATATTCTAAATAGCCACCCACCTTATCTTTTAGTGGGGGAGGTCATCTTCTCTGATCCGATACTACTTTTAAGGAAGTATACTGCTTATCCTTATGACATAGTATTATTGTTGGGATAATGATATAATTCTCCGATGCATGATCAAAACTACTGATGATCATTTTCATTCCATAGTTCGATTTTAATTTATTAATATGTGTAGGTGGAATTTCGTGACTTGGTTATTCAAGCTGATATTCCTTTAATTTTGTGATATTTCATAATTTGATGATTGATGGATGAAAAAGAATAAATTATGAGTGTAATTAACTCGTAATTTATTTGAAATTTTAGGAATTTAGTACAAATGATGTGAAATTTGACACATCCGTATGCATAATTTAAGAATGTACATTCGGACGTTATACGACCATGTGCAAAAGAAATCAACGGTAAAATAGATTCTATTTATCGTTGTAGGATCCTTATTCAAGATCACTGCAGTTGATTAAATTTTACTGACACGGACATATGCACGTATGTGTAATGGATCTCGTGTCCAAGGAGTGATGATTTTCTTTGTTTTGAATTTGGATAGAATATGCATGAACCCGAGTACGAACTCGATATATGTTCCCGAGGTCCGAAACTTCATGGGTTTAGCTGGTTATTATCTTTATTTTATTAAAGGGTTTTCAAATATTGCTAAACATATTACTCAGCTGGCACAGACAAATTAAAAAGTTATTTGGTCAGATGAGTGAAAAGAGAGTTTTCTGAAATTGAAGACGAGACTGGCCACTGCTTCTGTATTTATTATTCATTCTGGTCAGAGGATATGTGGTTTGGACATATGTGTCTTTAAAAGGTTTTGGTTGCGTCTCACCAACTTAAATCTCATGAAATTCAATATCCCGTACATGATTTTGAATTGGCGGCAATTATTTTACTTTACAGATTTGGCGCCATTATTTATATGGGAAATATTTATTATTTATTCGGACCACAAGAACTTGAAATATATATTCTCTCAATCTGATCACACTATGAGGAAACTCATGTGGATTGCTCTTCTAAGGGAGTTATCTTATGTTGTTCAAATCAACAAAGTACACGTAAATGGTCGTACATTTGGTTAGATGTTTTATGCTTATGAACTATGTTACCATATTAGTCATGCTATTGAGCTTAAATTGATATTTTGTGTAGAAGGCTCAATGAAACACTACTTCGAATATAGAATCTGAAGACTAATTATTTTTTGCATATTTGTCTGATTCTATATTTATTTAAAAGACATGGCCAATTTATTATCCATGAGATTCTAGAATTAAAATACACTTATTTTATTCCATTATATGATCTATCTATATAAATAGATGGTTTGTTGGTTCATTGAAAATGTACAAAAGATTGCTGAAAACACTACGCTTGATTTTATTTTTTTCGGACGCTAAGTTTATTTTCAAACTTTTGAACCATTATAGAGTAAAACATATATGTGTTCGATTGTGAGTACTACAATATTCGTAAGCTGACAATCAAACTAAGTGGACTATATAAAGTCAGGAAAACTGTCGATAATATTTTCTTGATTCCACCTTATTCATATCTTAATTATTTATTTATTTATTTTGAATTCTACGAATCTTTCCAGAATTAATGAATATATGTTTGACTGTAAGGTATATATGTTATTTCAAATTGTTGAATAAATCGGATATTCGAACTAAATTTTTGAAGATGACGCAAGGTTACCTTAGTTCAGCTAATAAGTGATGAACGAGATTTATCCGATCTAACATGCTAATAGAAGTAAATAGGAAGATTCAGTTGATGCCACCATCGATGAACTACTCAGAATCGGTAAGATACTTATAAGAACAAATGTGGAAGACTCTTAACACGTTTACGAGTGTGATTTTGTTTGTTTGAAAACTTCAGATATTATGTGATTTAATATGTTATCTATTGATGTTGTTGATTTTGCAAGATTTTCAAGTAAATTGAGAATATTGCATATTGGTTAACATTACTATTTATTTTATTTATTGTACTAAGTTTATTGATTGCATACCTCAAATATTGAGGAAATATGATCCGATTTTGATTTGATATGTATCCTTCAACCTGATGAGGTTGACTTTATATTCTACACGAAATAATTATTTCTGTGTTCCAAACTGAAAAGATGGTTTCTTATAACCATTCTACTCCATTGAGATACGAGTACTGAATTAGACTCGGGGCTGGAGACTCAATGTAAATTCATTAATTCCTATTCTGCTTGATACTAAGATCTGTTTCTTTTATATTTTTTTTGTATTTGATGTATTCCGATTATAGTATTGACATTACTATAATTGGTAAATTATTGTATGATTAAGTTTCTGATATGTATGTATGAGGTTTCAAGAACTGATTTGTATGTTTGAGATTTCGAGGACGAGAATCTTTGTAAGTGGTGGAGAAATGTAAGACCCACATATTGTATTATCGTAAATAATGTTTAACTTCTCAATAATTATGTGATTATCTTATGTTAATCATATGGTTGAGAATGAACATGAGAAATATTGTCTTTAATGAAAGCTCAAAATTGTACTTGAATTTATGTGGGACACATGTTCTAGACTGCAACAGATAAGCGAAATCTATTACAGTTTCGGGTATAATTAATCATAGCCTAGTCCGAATGAGATGAGGCCAAAATAAAAAGCAAACTCAGATGACTACAATTTTAATGTTTTTGTTGGGAAAACGATTTCTAAGTTTTGGTGATTACAAACACCTACCGGATGCTAAACTCCTACCGGATGTCAAGGACCAACTGGATAAAGACTCCTACCGGATGTCAAGGACCAACTGGATAAAGACTCCTACCGGATGTCAAAGACCAACTGGATAAAGACTCCTACCGGATGTCAAGGACCAACTGGATAAAGACTCCTACCGTATGTTAAAGACCAACTGGATAAAGACTCCTACCGAATGATAAACACCTACCGGATGAAGACACCTACCGGATGAAGACATCTACCGGATGAAGACACCTACCGGGTGATAGACACCAACTGGACAAGACATCAACTGGATGGCTACCAACTGAATATACACCAACTGGACAAGACATCAACTGGATGGCTACCAACTGGATAGACATCAACTGGTTGGCCACCAACTGGACAGACAGCTACTGGACAACTATCAACCGGATACTCACACACTAAACAAAGACATCAACTGGTCATAAGAGGATGAACGACCAGTTGAACAAAGAAAACCAGCAGAAGTCTAAACTTCCAGTAAGAGCACTAAGCAACGAGACAAAATAAGTACAACATTCTCTGACAAAGGTACAACAGAGCGGTGCACCCTGCTATATCTCCGCCACCATTACCGTCAGAGTGAAAAGAGCCGTTGCTTAACAAAATAGGAAAGAAGACAATATGCATTTGGAAAGCTAATCTCTTCCATATACAGAAAAGCTACCGTTGGACAACCAAACCTATAAATATGTCCAAGCAGAGGATGAAGAAGTGCTGAGCGATTTTCAACAAAGAGATATACTTCAAAGCAAACAAGAAAATCATATTACTGATATTCCAAACGTTCAGCAAAGAGCAGACAAACAGTGAAACTGAATCTGTGATAGATTATTTCCAATTGAAGTATGCTGCTCAAAAACACTTGAAGCTAGAAAGTTTATTCTGTAAAGAGTGTTATAGAATCTCTTGTAATCAAAAGTTAAGAAGATTGTGATTGCTAGGAGTTTAGGCCAAGTGTGTTAGTGCCTAAGAAGGTTGTATACTGTAAAGTGTAAACCAAGTCTTCTAGTGAATCCTTCCTGCAAAGGAAGAAGGGGATACGTAGAAGCGTTGTGCTTCAAACTTCCAGAAACAACTCTTGTGTTATTTGTTTATTGCTTTATTACCTCAGTTTTTATTCCTCACAAGTTCAGTAGACGTCTTCCGCACTATAATAAGTGTCTGCTGACTTGCCTGATATTGAGAAGCAACTGTAATAATTAACAGTTTACAGTTAATCAGAAAAAGAAATCGAGTTTGAATCTAGTGTTTATTCAACCCCCCCTTCTAAACACTACCCCGATCCTAACAGTTTTGATTTTTTTCAACGAATCCTTTTACAAGGAAGATCAAAATTATTTCAAAATATTTTATGTGAACCAATTTTTCTTCGTTGATACAGTTTGGTAGATTGGACATTACTTTCTTGTTCGATATCCAAATTGAGTGATTTTAAAACCTAATGAAAGATAAGACATAGATCTACAACTTCTATTTAGATCACCTTTGTTAATTCAATAATTTTGATACCCGAAATTATGAATTTTTGAAATATTTAATATATGTAGGGGTATTTTTGTAATTTCATACTTTTGTAAAAAAAAAATTTATATTCTGAAAACCGACTCAGAATATTGGATGAATAGACATGTGCACCTTTCAATGTGTGCAATGTGCCGTGAGTGTGAGGAAGGAGAAAGCCAAAAACGAAAGACTCCGGTTTCTTGATTTTCGAACTTCGAAACGTCAACAAAACTTGAAACAAATTACATATCTGGAACCCTCATCTTGCTACCTTCTTATTGAGGTAGTGTTTCTTCAGTTTTTTTTTTGTTTATGTTATGGCTTATTTGAAATAATGCTCAAAAATTATGAAATTAATATATGTTGTAGATTAGACAACGATGATCATGATTTCGGCAACAGTTTCGGATTATGTTATGATTTCGATTTTATATGATTTATTTTAGTTTCTCAAAATATTTGATAGTTGAAATTGGTATGAAATCAATTATTCCGAAATACATATTGATTGGAAACGAGTTATTAATAATTTTAATAACCGTATAATTATTTAAGATTTGATGAAAATTGGTAAACTAATTTATAATTGCAAATATGCTACTATGATTTAAAATTGGATAAATAGGGAATTTTGATATCTATTTGAATATGTTGATTAATGTTCTACATTAAAGTGTGCCGATGGATGAAATATCATCAGGTTTGGATCAGAAGAATTAAGGTATGTTGCGATCGGGTAACATACACCATGTATATGTATCATTTGATATATGATTTGATGAATTATGTGAATTATATGAAATTACGTGGCTACATGATTTTATTTAAATTATATGGCATTCATAACTTTCATGATTGGCACATTGGTGTATGAAAAATGTTTTGTTCACACACATCATTGTTTTATACATACGTCGATGCATGGCATAAACGTTGAGCTATGATCATTGGCTACCTTGAGATTGTTGATTATGATATTGATTCAGGAGTTTGAACACGATACTATGTCTGTCATTAAATGGCCCAAAAAGACATAGCAAATCACAGCTCCTATGTTGATTCAGGAGTTAGAACACGATATATGTCTGGCATTACGTGGCCTATAATACATAGTCATTCGCGGCCTCTATTATATGTCAAGACAAGAGATTGAGACCTGAGGACGTATCTGAATAGTCATTGTTTTTTACTGATAAAATGATCGAGCTATGATTTGATATCGAGTTGATTGGTTCTGTTATATTTGGACATTCTTTTTATTGGCTCAGATATACCCAGTGGGTGGGTGTAATATGATACCGACATTACATGCATTACATCATATATCACATTTCATAGATACATGTTGTATATTCTATGATCGTTCCATATTGGGGTGTTGCTCACGCCCAAGGGGGCTGTTGTTATCTTTATGTGGACAATGTCAGGTAATAAAGGTGGCCAAGACCCCAGAGAGGGCACGTCCGGAGGGAGCCACACTTGAGGTTTTATTCATGTTTATCCCAGTAGTCTATGTACCAGGGGTGTGTCCCTAGGGTGTGATGAGTTTATGTAATTAGTCTATTTTAGCCAGTATGTATATGTGTTTATAGTTTGATATGTGTATGTTGGTTTATGTTGATGGATATAAAATGATGGTATCTACATATATTTTTAGTACATGTCTATTGATATTGGTTGTATGTTCCTCGTACGATGATGTCATGCCAAAATTTTTAGGGCGACATGTAAATAAATGATAAATAAATCTTTCGCTGCTTACGCTACAATTATCATAGTGTGATCATTATCACATAATTAGGATTGGCCCTCACTAAATACTTCCCACCATCAAAGACTGCAAAGATGCGCAATGACATCACTACCTTCACTCAACACAATCTAGAGACACTATATGAAGCATGAGAGTGCTTTAAGGACTTAATGACGAGATGCCCACATCATGGCCTTCTCATCTGGCTGCAAGTATAAACTTTTTATAACGGTTTATTACTTGATAACCATTCTATGATTGATGCAGCATCATGATGTACTATTATGAGCAAGACGCCTTAAGCGTCTTATGACCTTCTGGAAGAGATGGCTTCTAATAGCTATCAGTGGCAATCTGAGAGGAATGTACCTAAAAAGCAAGCTGGAGTTTATCAAGTGGGAGATGTCACTGTTTTGTCTGCCCAAATTGAGGCATTGAACAAGAGGCTAAATAGTATGAGCAATACAGTTATGCAAGTTCAAGACATCATTTGTGACTTGTGTCAAGGACCACTTCCTAGCATTGAATGCCAAACAGGTAACCCGTTTGCTCAAACTAATGAAGCTGTCAATTATGTGGGGAACAGGTCACAACAGTACAACCCATACTCGAACACGTATAATCTGGGGAAGAAGAACCATCCGAACTTCTCATATATCAATCAACAGAATGTGTTGCAACCGTTTCAAGGAGATTGGTAGCGTTTATCGCGTACACCCAAATTAACCCTTCTTAAGTTAACAGCAGTAAATATGTAGTAATATGAGTAGGGATCGATCCCACAGGAAGGATGTATATTTCGTGCCAATTATTCGAACAAATAGTAAAAAGGGGATTTTTGACTTTGATTAACTACTACTAAGCAAAATTTATGAATTAAACTAATTAGCAAAATTAACTAAAGTGATTAAAATTATGAGAGAAAAGCGATTCTTGGTTTTCAGTCGACTTACCTTGGATTTATGCATTCAATCATCGATTATCACAAAAGATGTAATTTTTACTTGAATATTCATCATTAGAGATTCAACTCTTATCTTACCTTATGCCCAGTTAAAATAGCCCAAACGTTCTAAATTAACCCGTATCTTTATATCGATCAAAACAACAGCAGTTGAGATTAATAGTAACAATAGCTTTCAATTCTAATGATGAACCTAGACAACATAATCCAAGCGTCTATGTTTAATCTAGTTCGTGTTTTTCCTAAGAATTTAACAACACCAACAACATGCAATTATCAATCTTAGTTGCATCAAAGGCCAAGCATTAGATTGCATGTAAAAATTATTAGATGGCCAATCTTATAATCTAAACACAACAATCATGGCATTAAAATCAGAAAAGCACATGATACGCAATGAAATCAATATAAGAACATCAATCTCATGAAAAACATTAAATCCAAGGTATTGTCTTCCTTCAACCAAGAATCAAAGTTGTTTAGCCTTGTATAATCAAATCAAAAACAATAAAATATACCCTAGAAATGATCAAACTATTAATAAAAGAAATAGTTACTAAAGTGAATCAGCGATTCCGGAGTGTCAGTTCCGTCTTCGTTCTTCGAGTTGTTCTTCAAAATTTGAGAGAAAAATAAAATCTAATGTCTAAACTATGTTGGTTCCTTCAAACATGACTACTCATCTGATTTAAGGTCCCCAATTTTGTTCAAAGATGGTGGGAATCTGATATTGTAGGTAAAATCTATCCAAGACGGTGAAAAAATCAAGTTTCCAATATTTCCAAAACTCGTCTAGCGATCGATCGCCTCAGACCAGTGATCGATCACTGGCTTTATTTTTTCCGGGAAATCTCTTCTGGCGATCGATCGCCTCTTTGTAGCGATCGATAACTTGGCTCCAGTAGGGTTTGGCGATCGATTGCCTCATGCTTGCGATCGATCGCTGCAGCGTGTAATTTGTTTCTCAACTTTCTGTCCACAGGCGATCGATCTCCTCTTCCATGCGATCGATCTCTTCATCAAAATTACACTTTTAGCCTTATTCTTGATCTCCTTTGAGTCCTTATCATCTACATATCTTTCCTTGATCTTATACATCGTTTTTAGCTCGAATTCTTCGATTCCACCTACAATCACACAAATATACGATTAGGTAGCATATGCATCAAATTATCCATCAAAACATACCGAATCGTAAACAGTTAAGCTCAATAGATGTTTCTATTTCTAGTCACATCAAACTCTCCCATACTTAGTCTTTACCCGACCTCGAGTAAAGCAGACAAAACTACAATATTTTTGTTGGCTCATAGCATCATAACAAACTAACTTATCTCCACTTTAACGCCTCAACAATTTTAAACATGCATAGTAATGAAAGGCGGTGCAAAGTTAATAGTGGAACAAGTTCAATCCCTAACATCTCATACTTAACAAAGTAGTGAACGTGTGTGTGTGGTCATAAACAAGTGTTGTGTACAAATTATAGATCCAAAAGATGCAAATCCACAATAGTTCAAGTCATACACTAACACAAGTATAAGCTTAGTTGCACACTCTTCTCCACTATCTTAGCCACTTTGCAAACATAAATCAAGTAGGTATTTATTAGCTTGTAGCTTGGCCTAGGTATTGACTTATGAAAGAAAGGAAAAAATACATATCAAACAAGAGAGTATGATGATATGCACACTAAAAGCTTCTCTTCTTGCTTGAATTTTTCAACTTTTATTTCAACATTTTTCTTCTTTTGTGCCTTGGCTCCCCTTGGAGTCATATTTTTATCTATTTTCTCAAGGCACCCTTTTCTTTCATGCATTTCATTCTTTTCATAATGAAGCTCACAAACATTTTAATCATTGAATACTTGCATGTGAATGAAACATATCATACTCCCTTCAAATGTATGAATAGAATTCATATTTAGGCTCATTAGGCAAGGATGATAAGCTGGTCAAAGAATGTCGAATGGGGGTCTTTTGTATGCTTAGCATACAACCATTCTTTTGTATTAAAGCTCAAAAAATGTACTAGTGGTTGATTTTCTTTAAATGGTAGGCTTGAAAGGCTCAAACGCATCAAAGATTGCCTATATGACTTTCATGTTTGCAAGTAGTCTAGACATACGCCTCAAAGAGCATGTAGTCAACTTCTAGCATGTATTAGAGACTTCTTAAGCTAGTCAACTAAGCTATGCACACTTCACAAGCCATGACAATAATGTGCTCAAAATATTCAACTACTAAGTTAAAGTAAAATTCACATTAGAGTTCAAAGTGTTCCAAGGTTAACAATTCACCTATGTTCAAAAGCATGCATGATCTTAATTAGGTTTCATAATGGACTAGTGATTCTAAGCATGTGTTCACTACTAACTATGAGCTCAAAATTTTCAAATTTTGAGATTTTTTTGTATTTTTGTAATAGGAAAGGAATAACACACCACTAATCCCTCCCCCATACTTAAATCTTACATTGTCCCCAATGTAAGGCAAAAATACAAGAAAAGAGAAAAGTCTAATTACTAAAGCAATAAAAATAAAATGGAGAAAGGAAACTAACTCCCCTTGGGTTGCCTCCCAAGCAGCGCTCTATTTAACGCCGGTGGCCCGACGTCAGTCCTCTATCAAGGTGAGTGATGTGATGTTGCTCTATCCTTCCATCCACCTCAATATCTTCTTGATTCCCTTGAATTTCGGTTTGTTTGCCTTTGAGTGGTCGTCCCCAGTCTTTGTTATTCCTCCAGCATTTGTTGCTTGCTTTGGTCGATGAGGAGGGTGTGTCTTTTTAATGGTATGATCCTGCAATTGAGAAGAGATAGGGTCAGCAGTATCATGTGTAGATAAAGCAGCAATAGTATGAACAGTATGCACAGGGCTCGAATACATACCTCCTTTGTCATCAAGGCCATCAGGAGGGTGTGTCTTTTTAATGGTATGATCCTGCAATTGAGAAGAGATAGGGTCAGCGGTATCATGTGTAGATAAAGCAGTAATAGTATGAACAGTATGCATAGGGCTCGAATACATACCTCCTTTGTCATCAAGGCCATCAGTAGCCTTTTCCATTTCCATAAATCATCATTATCAAAATCATCATCAAAGTCATCATTTATATCGATAGCGTAACTAGAATGCTCGTGAGTTTTAATGGGTTCATAGATATTAAATTTTGCAATTTCGCCATTAGATTCCATTGTTAACATGCCGCTAGTCACATCGATAACATATTTTGATGTTTTCAAGAATGGTCTCCCTAAAAGAATGGGGCTAGATGGATCACCATTTTCCATGTCTAAGACACAGAAATCGGGTGGGAAGACCAAGTTCTCTACATGCACAAGTACATCTTCTACTATCCCCCTAGGAATAACCGTGGACCTATCAGCTAACTGAATTACAGTATGGTCTTGTTTCAAAGGTCCATGTTTCAGTTGAGTGTAGATTGAGTAAGGCATGACATTAATGGAGGATCCTAAATCTAGCATTGCCTTCTCAATTCTAGTGGTTCCTATCACACAAGGAATAGAGAACATACCGGGGTCCTTGCACTTTGTGGGAATGCTTCTTTGGATGACCGACGGAACATTCTCACCTAGCTCGATCTTGGGGCACCCTTTTCGTTTCTTGCTCTTATTCGCTTTCCAAATTTCTTTCAAAAATCTTGAACATCGAGGTATCTTTATCATGGCATCATGTAGTGGAGCGTTTGCCTCACATTGTTGGAAAGTCTCGTAGAGTTCCTTTATATCCTCATCTTTCTTATTCTCCTTAAAAGCAGGGGGAATGGGGTTCAATTTTATATTCAGAAAATTTAGGGAACTTACCCCGTGGTTCCTCTTCTTGTATGGACTCTTCAACGTCCTTCTCCGTCTCCTTCATCTCTTCTTGCTTGGGTGGCGTCAGTACCACCTTCTCCTTAACTTCATCTTCGCTCATCTTTAAAGTGATGGCGCTCACATTTTCCCTTGGGTTCACCTCCGGCTGTGAAGGTAATCCATTTGATACTCTTGCTTCAATCTTGTTGAGCGAAGTTGCCAATTGTCTTATTTGTGTAGTCAGGCTCTGGATGCTCGCCCTTGTCGCCTGTTGAAATTGCAAGCTATTTTAGCAATAACTTTAATACTATTTTCTAACCTATCATAAGGAGGGTGCGCTGGAGGTGGTGGAGGTCTCTGATATTGCGGTCTATAGGGTGGAGGTTGGTGCATCTGTGGGTTCCCATAGCCTTGGTTCGGATGGTCCCTCCACCCTTGATTGTAGTTGCTCGATGGATTGTCATAGCCTCTTTGTGGTGTACCTGGGAATCCTCTCGTTGCATTCACGTGCTCATTGGTTGTCTCTTGTACTGAGGGACAGGCGTCAGTGGTTCACAGCTAGACAGATTCAACACGGCTTCATCTTCCCCACATTGCCTCCGGCAAGATTACGCACAAGAAAAGTTAAGTCTATCAGTTGTTGTTCCAGATTGGATACATTTACCTCTTTTCTTGGCGGTTGTCCATGGCGAACATGTCCAAATTCTTGGGAGTTGGCCGCCAAGTTAGCTATTAAGTTCCTTGCCTCCTCCGCTGTCTTGTTAATGGAAGCTCCTCCGCTTGCCGCATCCACTAAGTTCCTGTCACCAGAAAGCAAACCTTCATAGAGATATTGAATTAACAAGTGTTCACTTATCCGATGTTGTGGGCAGCTTGCACACAACTTCTTAAAGCTTTCCCAGTACTTATGCAGTGACTGCTCGTGGTACTGCTTCACACCATAGATCTCCTTCCTAATGTTAGTCGCCCTTGAAGCAGGAAAGTACTTCTCAAGGAAGACTCTTTGCAAATCCGTCCACGTGGTGATAGATCCGGAGGGTAGGTAGAATAGCCAATCTTTTGCAGAATCCTTTAGCGAGAATGGAAAGGCTCACAGTTTGATTTGCTCCTCCGTCACGCCAGCGGGCTTCATAGTAGTGCACACCACGTGGAATTCCATCAAGTGCTTGTGAGGGTTTTCTCCCGCAAGACCATGAAAAGATGGCAATAAGTGAATTAAACCAGATTTGAGTTCGAAATTTACGTTATTTGCGAGAGCGGGGAAAGTGATGTAGAGGGGTTGTTGATCCAAGTTAGGATTCGCCAACTGCCTCAAGCTTTGATTCGCAGCCATCATGTTCCTCTCCTCTTCTTCTTCTTCTTCAAGCAGCCTTGCTTCTCTTCTTCTCCGATGTAGTGACCTCTCGATCTCAGGATCGTAGTGAAAATTATCTTCGTGATTAAATGATCCACCTGTACTCATCAACAAACCAAAGTAGTAGGTGCGGGATAACAAATAATAAAAAAAATCGACACAAAATAATACCAATGCCTTCCCCGACAATGGCGCCAAAATTTGGTAGTCTTTATCGCGTACGCCCAAATTAACTCTTCTCAAGTTAACAACAGTAAATATGTAGTAATATGAGTAGGGATCGATCCCACAGGGAAGGATGTATATTTCGTGCTTATTATTCGAACAAATAGTAAAAATGGGATTTTTGACTTTGATTAACTACTACTAAGCAAATTTATGAATTAAACTAATTAGCAAAATTAAATAAAGTGATTAAAATTATGAGAGAAAAGCGATTCTTGGTTTTCAGTCGACTTTACCTTGGAGTTATGCATCCAATCATCGATTATCACAAAAGATGTAATTTTTACTTGAATATTCTTCATTAGAGATTCAACTCTTATCTTACCTTATGTATAGTTAAAATAGCCCAAACGTTCTAAATTAACCCGTATCGTTATATCGATCAGAACAACAGCAGTTGAGATTAATATTAACAATAGCTTTCAATTCTAGTAAGAATGATGAACCTAGACAACATAATCCAAGCGTCTATGTTTAATCTAGTTACGTGTTTTTCCTAAGAATTTAACAACACCAACAACAGGCAATTATCAATCTTAGTTGCTTCAAAGGCCAGCATTAGATTGCATGTAAAAATTATTAGATGGTCAATCTTATAATCAAAACACAACAATCATGTCATTAAAATCAGAAAAGCACGTGATACTCAATAAAATCAATATAAGAACATCAATCTCATGAAAAACATTAAATCCAAGGTATTGTCTTCCTTCAACCAAGAATCAAAGGTGTTTAGCCTTGCATAATAAAATAAAATAAAATACAATCTACCCTAGAAAACATCAAACTAATAATAAAAGAAATAGTTACTAAAGCGAAGCACGATTCCGGAGTGTCAGTTCCGTCTTCGTTCTTCGAGTTGTTCTTCAAAAGTTGAGAGAAAAATAAAATCTAATGTCTAAACTATGTTGGTTCCTTCAAAATATGACTACTCATCTGATTTAAGGTCCCCAATTTCGTCCAAAGATGGTGGGAATTTGATATTGTAGGTAAAATCTATCCAAGATGGTAAAAAAATCAAGTTTCCAATATTTCCAAAAATCGTCTAGCGATCGATCGCCTCAGACCAGCGATCGATCGCTGGCTTTATTTTTTTCGGGAAATCTCTTCTGGCGATCGATCGCCTCTTTGTAGTGATCAATCGCTTGGCTCCAATAGGGTTTGGCGATCGATCGCCTCATGCTTGCGATCGATCGCTGCAGCGTGTAATTTGTTGCTCAACTTTCTGTCCACAGGCGATCGATCTCCTCTTCCATGCGATCGATCTCTTCATCAAAATTACACTTTTAACCTTATTCTTGATCTCCTTTGAGTCCTTATCATCTCCATATCTTTCCTTCATCTTTATACATCGTTTTTAGCTCGAATTCTTCGATTACACCTACAATCACACAAATATACGATTAGGTAGCATATGCATCAAAATATCCATCAAAACATACCAAATCGTAAACAATGAAGCTCAATAGATGTGTCTATTTCTAGTCACATCAGAGATGGAAAGCCGAGCATGGAGGAAATCCTAACCAAGTTTATGTCTGTGACTGAGACAAGAATGGAAAATCACGACGTAGCAATAAAGAATTTGCAAGTCCGAATGGGGCAGTTGGCGAATGACATTGTTGGGAGAATTCAAGGCACAATGCCGAGTGACACCGAGAAAAATTCAAAAGAGCAGGTCAATGCAATCACACTAAGGAGTGACAAGGAACTTGGCCCATAGCATGATGAAGGGAACAAGCGAGACAGTGACCGATTTGCAGTTAAGGTTGAGCAACCCACCATTAAGCAAGAGGCTGTCAAGGACAAGCCAAAGGAAAAAGCGAGCGACAAAGTAAGTCTTCTACACCACACCTATCACACCACCCACGCAAGTACACATCCCACCTCCCTTTCCCGTTGCATTAAAAAGATCTAAAGTATATGCTAAGTTTGCAAAGTTTCTTGAAATTTTCAAGAAGTTACATATTGATATACCATTTGTTGATGATGTATTTCAATTACCGAGTTTCATGAAGGAGATCTTGTAGAAAAAGTGGAGTCTAGGAGAGCAATAGACTGTAAATTTAACTGAGGAGTGTTCAACGATATTGCAACCTAAATAGCCTCCTAAGTTAAAAGATCCAGGGAATTTCTTTATACCTTGCACTTTCGGTCCTTTTCATTTTCAAAATCTATGTGTGATTTAGGTGCAAGCGTTAGTTTAATGCCTTCATGAGACAGGGGTTGGGAGAACCAATGCCTACAAGAGTGGTGCTACAAATGGCGGATAAATCCATCACGCACCCAAGTGGGTTCGTTGAGGACGTACCTGCTAAGGTAGATAAATTCATATTCCCAGCGGATTTCTTGGTGCTGGACATGGAGGAAGATGCAAACATGCCCTTGATCTTCGGGAGACCGTTCCTAGCTACCGAAAGAGCATTGATCGATGTTGAAGAATGGAAGTTGATTCTCCGTGTAGGATAGGATCAAGTCACAGTTACTATGTTTCAAACTCCACCACACGCACACAACGCGCACACATGATTTATTGTTAATGAAATTAACATTTTGCCTATTGATGTGGTGCAAGGAGATGCCAAGAGCGATGGGGAGAATGAGCAAGTGAGCAAGGTAGATATATGTGATGATAACAAGATGAAGAAGAAAGAAAAGAAAAAAAGAAGGAGAAGGGAAGAAAAATCTGTGAGGGGGACATTGTTGAACTGCATAAAGCTCCACCACCTCGTATTTTTCATAGCAAGCAAAAGGCTTCATGGATTGGACCATTCACTGTTACTAAGGTATACCCTCATGGAGCCATTAAGGTAAGTGATCCTATTCTAGGCACTTATGTGGTTATTGATGAGAGGTTGAGACATTATTCAGTGGATCCCGGAGATTCGTGCACCACTAACCACCCCAACCATTGAGCGGAATTGGTAAAAAGTCCAGATTGGGACAATAAATTAAGAACTTCTTCTTTCCCTTATCTTCGTTTTTGAATTTCTTAGTTGTTTTTCATTTTGTTTTTTTTTATTATTTTTGGTTAGTGAATCCATGTGCACTGCTAATGTTTTCGAAACATCTTCCCCACTAGCTGACGAGAAGGAGGAGGCGACCACTGACGGTTGTCGTCACAAGTATGTGCTTGTCTTATTTTCATGCTTTAGTACATTGAGGACAGTGCATAATTTAAGTTTGGGGGAGTATGTTATCACTGTTGCATGTTGTTACAGTGTCTTGTTCTGGGAGCTAATTATGCTATAATTATCGTTGTTTCTTGAGCAGCAACGATTTTTTGTTTTTGAAAATAAGTTCAACCTTAAGAAATAATTGAATTAGAGTTGTGACTGTATTACATGAAGAAACCAATCTAGCTTTACATCTCAACTCGAGTCTTGAATTTTTTTGGCATATATGTGAATGTCCTTGTTGAGTTAATACTTCAAAATTGAGGAATATTTTGAGCACAATGAGTCATGATTTTGTGAATTGAATGTTGGATAGCGAAATTTTTATAAACTATGATTTATCTTGAGCATCTTTGAGTACTCTAGAACTTATTTGATGGCATTTTGAGGTAAAATTTTATAATTATTAACTTGACTTGGATATGATTAGGTGATCTCTGGAACGTTTGAGCCTTTCAAATCTACATTGTCTATATCATTCGCTAGCATCCACCTTTGAGCTTGATGAGATATTTTCTTACCTCAAGCGCACGGTTGTCAAGTTTTAGTATAAAATGATGACTAACCCAAATAGATTGATTATAAAGTTATATCAAAGTACTGAATTAAAATAATCTTCGCTATATCTAGAGAATCGAACGATTGAGATGTTTAATGCAAATTAATAAAAATCAAGTAAACTACCAATGATGAAGTTGGAAAAATCAATTAGAGACGAATCTAGGAGTTCGATTTCACTTGTTCATCAACTACACTTATCATTCCAATATTCTGGATTTTCCTAGTTTACTAGCTTAGAATTCTTATTTATTTTCTACTCCCTCTCTCAAGAAATAAGCAGAAGTAATCATCTAAGATCAATCTTGATATCTCTATCTAAGATTAAATATCAAACAACTGAAATTGCACAGTAATTCCTTTAACGACTTCTATGGAGTTATAGGCCTCTCGCGCTCTATAAACTTCCACGATATGAATCCCTTCTATCATATTCACAACCCCCTCTCTCGAGTGATAGATTACAAATATATCATCATTCAATCTATGGTCATTATATTAAAAGCATTAAGAACAGGAAAACACAAATAAACCATATGGAAATCCTAATAAATCAACCAATTCATAATAAGCGTAGTTTCAAAACAAGCTACATCGTTCTCCTAGAAAGATAAAGTTAGTTCATGATAGAATGAGATAAACATATAGACATGTTTAAACAATCCATAAAACTAAATAAAAGTTAGAAATACAAACCGATTTAGACGTTATTCTTCATTCTCAGATGAATGCCTCCGTCTCGTGATGGAATCTCCACTTTTTGCTCCGAGCCGTCGTCCTCTCTTTTTCTTCTCTTCAAAACCTAGCCTCTTTTCTGATGGTGTATCATAATAATGCTAAAAAATGCCATTAAAAGCCCCTAGAGTCCAAGTGTATCAGATAAGGAAGGTAGGAAAAGTTTCCAAAACCCTGGCGGCATATTTACGCCTCGGATGCTGGCGTAATTACGCCTGTTGATGTGGTAAAATCCTGGCCTCCCACATAGCTGGCGTATTTACGCCTCAGAATGGCATAGTTACGCCTGACATGGCATATTTACGCCTCAGAATGGCATAGTTCCGCCTGCTTTAATTCTCCACAATTTCGCAATTGTCGTAGCATTGACGTATCTACGCCTCAAAATGGCGTAAATATGCCTACTTTAACTCTCAACATTTTGATTGACGTAGCCTTGGCATAATTACGCCTCGTGGAAGGTATATTTACGCCTGTCTGTAGGATGGAAAACTTGAAGCCTTGACATCAATACATCATTTTAATCAGCTTTTTGCACCATTTTAATCTACAAACCACGTAGTTACCTGGATTCCTACGAGGCATGACAAAACAATACCAAAAACGTAATTCTGATCGAAAATCAGCAATAAACCATGTAAAATACAAAGGAATAAATACACTTATCAAGCCCCCTAAACTTAAACGTTTGCTAGTCCCGAGCAAAACAAGAATAAAAATCTAAAAGGAAAGGACACACAAAACAAAGTTGTGAAACAATTCAATTGTGTAGGCCTCTGAAATACATGGTTCAAAATTCTCAATTCAAGCATCAATTATTGCCTACTAATGACTTCTTGGGTGTATGTGTGCCATTTCCATTTGATCAATTCAACATCTCGTATGCAATCAACAAGTCAACGGTCAATTAATTTCATGACCCTATCACCCATCATCCATGCTACTCTTTACCACAATGATCCATTGTCTACAGAGATCAACAGGACTTTTCATGGTATAGAATAGGTTCAACAACAATATATCAACAATATATCAGCAAGACAACCAATGGACAAAAAAAAATATATCACAATGTGTAGGGGTGTTCATTCGGTTCAAATCGAACCGAAATTTCGGTTAACCGGACCCTGTAACCAAAAATCGAACCGAAAATCGAACCTTTTTTAAAAAAAACCAAAAACCAAACCGAAATTTTTCGGTTCGGTTCAGATTGAACCGAACTTCTTCGGTTCGGCCCGGTTCGGTCGGTTAACCGAACCGGTGAACACCCCTACGTGTGTGTGTCTAACACATTCACTACTGTGTCTTTTTGAGAGTCCATAAGCTTACCATTTGTATCCATCTCCACTACTATATTAGACGGATGTGGTTCGGTTAATAGGTCTTAACTGGCTTGTAATGTAAGGCTTTGGCCCATGGCTTCAATGAAAGGGTAGGATATTCAAAACAAGAGAGTAAGTCAAATATAACATTGTTGCTCCATCTCGTCTCAATTTTCATTCCTTTCATTGGTCATCAAATTTTCTTTGGAACTTACCCACATTTCTCATCCAATTCATCATTCGCCTCATTTTTTAATCATTTATCACTATTTTCTCCACCTCATCAATATATATGTTTTTATTTGTATATATATATATATATTTTATGCATTCATGCCCATTTTTCTTTATTTCTCCCCTTCTATTATTTTACAAATAAAAACACTGAGATTTTGGAAATTCAAAGCGTATAAGGGCTTCTCACTTGAGGGTAGGAAAAATAGTGTATAAGCTATCAACAAGGTGGTTGATGTGGGATTTTGAAGCGATGCCGTTGTCATGTGCTTTTGCACATACCGTTTGATTTTCAACAAGCTCAAGGGGTTTACTATGGATAAAATTATTTTTCATTTGGTGGCTCGAAAAGCTCAAACGGATCAAAAATAAATAACCCCCAAGTCACATACGTCTGTATTTTGCCTCGAAGTGTACTAAAGCAAGTTCTAGACTTCTCTCAATTCATAGATAATTCATGTGGTTTAACCAATTGTGCTCAGAGAATGTGTTAACAAAAGAATTTGAATGAGAATCTGAAACATAATGCAACAATTTAATCTCATTCTTTCATAATTAGGCTCAAAGGCTACTAAGGCGTTTTAATGTCAATGAAAATCTCGAAGGCCCAAACTACTTCACAAGAACTGCATATGTAATTTATGTGCGTGTTTAGAATCAACTGATAGCATCAAATGGCATTCGAACAAGTTTTGCAAGTCATTCATTTGCTCAAATAAGTATCAATTTAATCAAGTAGTCATGGAATTAAGTGCATATTTATGTGAGAATTCAACAGGCACTTTCTTAAACCAGTTCAAAGTTTTCAGATAATCTAAAGCTCACATCTCATCATTGGCCTCAACTGACTCATAACACAATTGATGACACTAACGACTCAACAGACTCTAATCAAGTACAAACAAACAAAATAACTAAAATAAAGCAAGAAATACACAACTGACCAAAATAAACAGAAATCCAAGTAATTTGACATGCAGTTCAAAGTACCCCCTCCCCCCTAAACTTAGAAATATGCATTGTCCTCAATGCATAAAACATGAAGAACCAAAAGGAACGATGCACATACCTAGGCGACGACTGTTAGTGTTTGTCATCATCCATATCATCCGGGAGCGGTTGTGAAAATGGTGTGACTGGAAAGTAGGAGGCTGTGACGACGACCATCAGTAGTCGTCGTTCTTCTCATCATCCTGATCATGGTCTAGAGTGGAAACTTCATTGTTTATGATGGTTGGAGACATATAAATGAGACGACTCTGGGTAAGAATTGCATCCTAAAAATAAAATTAAACTAAGAACAAACAAAACAAAAAATTAAAGGATCTAAAACTTGGGTTGCCTCCGAAGAAGTGCTTTGTTTAAAGTCGGCAGCCAGACTTTGCGGCACTTTCAACCATTTGTTGCTTGTTATTCGGGAGGGTCGTTCCTGCTTTTTACCCTCCACACTTGCTTGAATTTATCTCTCTTCTTCTTTAGCTTCGCAACTTTTTCTGACAGTAGTGACCACTTTGTGCAGCTTTCCAGTCATATCAATCTTGCAACACTCAACTCTTTCACTTGTCAGCATTTGCATTGTTGCGAAAAATCCCTTACCGCAAGCGCACGGTAGTCAAGTTTTAGTATAAAAAGATGTCGAACCCACAGAGATTGATTAAATAGTTAAATCTAAGTACTGAATTAAAATAATCTTTGCTTTATTTAGAGAATCGAATAGTTGAGTGTTATGCGAATAATAAAAATTAATTAACTAACGATGATCAAATACTGAGTTGAAAAGAAATCAGTTGGAGACGAATCTAGGAGTACGATTTCACTTGTTCATCCACTACACTTATCATTCCTTGATTTCCATTTTATGGATTTCCTAGTTTACTAGCCGAGAATTCTTATTTGTTTCTACTCCCTCTCCCAAGTGTTAAGCATAAGTAATTATCTAACATCAATCTTGATATCCCTATCTACGATTAATTATCAAACAATTGTAAAAGCGCAGTAATTCCTTTGACGACTTCTATGGAGTTATAGGCCTTCCGAACAATATAACTACCACGATACGAATTCCTTCTTTCCTATTCACAACCCCCTCTCCCGAGTGATAGATCACGAATATGGAAGCATTCAATCCATGTCCAGTAGATTAAAAGCATTAGGAATAGGAAAACATAAATAAACCATACGGAAATCTAAATAAACTTCAATCAATTCATAATAAGCGTAGTTTCAAAACAAGCTACATCGTCTCCTAGAAATAAAATTAGCTCATGCTAGAAGTATTCAAACACATAGATATGTTTAAATAACCCATAAAAATTGCTAAAAGTTTAGAGATACAAAACGAATTGGATGCTATTCTTCGATCTCCGATGAACGCCGTCGTCTCGTGATGAATTCTCTACTTTTTGCTCCGAGCCGTCGTCGTTATTTTTCTCCGTTCTTCAACCCTAGCCTCCTTCTCTCCAAAATTCTGTCTCTCTGTCTGAATGAATCCTCCAAATCCTCCTCTAAAACCTTTTAAAAGTCCCGTGCATCAAATAAGGAAAGCAATCAAAAATTTCCAAAATTCATCAGGCGTAATGACGCCTCCGAAGTGGCGTAGTTACGCCTGTCGATGTGTCAAAAAATCTGGCTTCCCGCGTGATAGGCGTAATGACGCCTCCAAAGTGGCATAGTTACGCCACTAAAAATTCTCAAAAGCCGTGGGCTAGGCGTAGTTACGCCTGTATGAGGCGTCTTTACGCCTGTATGAAATCGTTTAAAAACTCAATTGCCGTGGGCTAGGCGTAGTTACGCCTCAAAGTAGGCGTCTTTACGCCTGTTGCCATGATTGATAGTGTAGATTTTTGGCTTCAATTCATCCGTTCTTTCCGTCATTTGCACCCTTTTAGTCCACAAAACATGTAATTACCTGGATTCCTGCAAAACAACACAGAACAAATCCAAAAGCGTAATTCTGATCGAAAACTAACACTAAACCATGCAAAATAAGAAGAAATATAAGTGTATAAAATACACTTATCAAACCCCCTAAACTTAAACTTTTGCTAGTCCCGAGCAAAACAACAACAAAAACAAATCAAAACTAAACTGACACGAAAAGACACACAAAACAAAGTTGTAAAACATTCCAATTGTGTAGGCCTCAGAAGTATTCAGACATGCATATCACTTTCTCAAGAATTCTCACGTGTGTGTGCTACCATTTCCATGTAATCATTAAAGCAATCTTAACTCACACAAATCAATAGGGCTTCGCAAGGTGTTTGTTCATTTTCATTGTTCATAAACGGATATAGCTTTGACAAACAATGAACAAGGCATAAAATCAAGTGATGTGACGTGTGTGTGGATGTCAATTGCATATTCATTACAAGTGTTTCTCGAGAGTCCATAGGCTTACAATTCGTAACATTCTCCACTAGTATATTAGATGAATGTGGATTGGTCAGTAGGTCTTAATAGGCTTGTAATGTAAGGCCTTGGCTCATGGCTACAATAAAAAGATAGGAATTTCAAAACAAGAGAGTAAGTCATATTAACCATGTTGCGCACTCTCATCTCAATTTCGATTCCTTCTATTGATGATTCATCATTTTTTTTTCTTTTCAATTCACCCTCCTTTCTCATCCGCCTCATCATTCACCTCATTATTTTCTCATTCTTTCCATCACTTATTTTCTTCACCTCTTCAACAATTTTTTTTCTATGCATCCATGCCCTTTTTTCATTATTATCCCCCTTCTATTTTTCAATTAGGAACATGGGGGGATATTTGAAATTTTAAAGTGCAATATGGGTCTTACTCACTTGAGGGTAGGAAACAGTATATAAGCTTTCAACAAGGTAGTAGATGTGGGATTTTGAAATGATGCGAATGAAGGTTATTATGTGCCTAAGCACACGCCATTCGATTTTCAACAAGCTCAAAAGGGTGGCTAGGGATAAAATGATGTATTTGGTGGCTTCAAAGGCTCAAACGAATCAAAAAATTTGCCTACATCATTCCTAAGCCACATAACATCCGTATTTCGCCTCAAATGGAACTAAAGCAAGTTCTAGACTACTCTCAATTCACAAATAACTTATATGATTTGACCAATGTGCTCAAATGGTATCTCAAAACCAAGGTGATATAAGAAGCAAATTTGAATGAGATTATAAAATATATTGCAACAATTCAATCCTCATTCTTTTACATTTAAGCTCAAAGGGGCTATTATGGCAATTTTCTATGAAAGAATCAAGGCCCAAATTATCAAGAATTGGCTATATCATTTTTGTGTTCGTTCAAATCATCATTGATTAATCAAATGGTCATGGGTTCTAGTGCAAGAATATGTGAGAACTCAAGAGCAACATGAAAATTTTAAAATTTTCCACAATTCAACTCAATTTTTCATCATTGGCCTCAACTGACTCGTAATACAACTTATGACACTCAAAACTCAACAGACTCTAAATCAAGACAAAACCAATCAAAATAAGGAAAACAAACACACAAAAGCAACAGAAATCCAAGTAGTTTGACTAGTTCAAAGTACCCCCCCCCTAAACTTAGAAATGTGCATTGTCCTCAATGCATACACATGAAGAAATAAATAGAACGATGCACATACCTAAGCAATGACCGTCAGTGGTCATCGTCATCCATATCGTTGGGGGGGCGGTTGTGGAAAAGGTGCTGGATGGAAAGTCGGCGGCTGAGGAAACGCTCGATGAGGAAACTCCTGAGCGAGGGCCGATGTGAAATCCACGACATAGCTTAATTAAGAGAGATTGAAGAGAAAAAATCGGAATTGAAAAATTGAGGGGAAGAGGCGTGGGTTAGGTTTTAAGGAGAGGAGAAAGTTTGAAGAATGATGCGCAGATGCAGAGTTAAAATACGCGAGGCGTAATTACGCCGCTTGAGAGGCGTAGTTACGCCTCGCCTACGGATTTGAAAATTTTTTAACAAAATGGTAGGCGTAACTACGCCAAAAACAGGCGTAGTTACGCCTACGCTACGACATTTCAAGAATTTCTGAAAATATGACAGGCGTATTTACGCCACAAAGAGGCGTAGTTACACCTGTCCTACGGCATCTCAAAATTTAAAAAAAAAATTCAGGCGTATTTACGCCTTGAAAGGCGTAGATACGCCATATATTTTTTTTTTATATAAAATAAAAAATAAAATAAGGATACAGGATTCGGGTTGCCTCCCGAAAAGCGCTTAGTTTATAGTCCTCAGCCCGACTGTCTTCCATCCCTTCACTTAGGCTCGCTCAGGTGAACCTCGTCCACGTCTCTTACTTCTTCCCCAAAATAATGCTTCAAACGCTGCCCATTTGCTTGAAATGTGTGGCCGTCATCGCATTTCAGTTCAATTGCTCCATATGGGGTCACTTTCTCAATAGTGAACGGCCCAGACCATCGTGACTTCAACTTTCCTGGAAATAGTCGGAGACGAGAGTTATATAGTAGCACTTTCTGACCAGGAATAAACTCTCTTCTCACGATTTGCTTGTCATGCCAATTCTTCGTTCGCTCCTTGTAAATCTTAGCATTTTCGTACGCTTCATTACAAAATTCATCCATCTCAGTGAGCTGTAGCAACCGTTGCTCACCAGCAGCCTTCAAATCAAAGTTCAGCTTCTTTATGGCCCAGAAAGCCCGATGTTCCAACTCTACCGGTAAATGGCATGCTTTCCCAAAGACTAGACGATATGGGGACATCCCTATGGGAGTTTTGAATGCAGTGCGGTATGCCCATAATGCATCGTCCAATTTCAGAGCCCAATCCTTTCGGTTAATACTGACCGTCTTTTCAAGAATTAGCTTAATTTCTCGGTTAGAAATTTCGGCTTGGCCATTAGTCTGTGGATGATAAGCCAATGCAATCTTATGCCTCACAGTGTACTTTGTCATCAAAGCACTGAAGATCTTGTTACAGAAGTGGGTCCCTTCATCACTTACAATCGATCTCGGAGTACCAAACCGTGTAAATATGTTCTTTTGCACAAACTTGACCATGACATGACCGTCATTAGTCGATGTGGCGATCGCTTCAACCCACTTAGAAACATAGTCCACTGCTAGCAAAATAAATGACTGCCCACAAGATGGTGGAAAGAGGCCCATGAAATCAATACCCCATACATCGAAGATTTCTAATTCCAAGATATTTGTCAACGGCATCTCATGGCGTTTAGAAATATTACCAATGCGCTGACAACGATCACACGTCTTCACCAAAGTATAACTATCTCGATGTAGCTCTGGCCAATAGAAACCCGATTGAAGCACTTTTGCTGCTGTCCTTGCTGCTCCAAAATGTCCTCCATAAGGTCTGGAGTGACACTTTTCAAGAATCTCTCTTGATTCCTCCTCAGTTACGCATCTCCGGACAATTTGGTCTGCACAGCGTCTGAATACATACGGTTCATCCCAGTAATAATTCTTCACATCATGAAAGAACTTCTTCCTTTGCTGATAAGTGAGGTCTAGAGGCAATATACCACACGACAAATAATTAGCAAAATCAGCAAACCACGGGGTTTTAGTACATACCTCAAAGAGATGTTCATCAGGAAAGTTCTCTTGTATGACTCCATGATCCATTTGATCCTCCAACTCCAAACGAGATAAGTGATCTGCTACTTGATTTTCACTGCCCTTTTTATCCAAGATCTCGAAATCAAACTCTTGTAGCAACAAGATCCATCGAATCAACCGGGGTTTCGCATCCTTCTTGGCAAAAAGATAACGAATCGCTGCATGATCTGTGTAAACTATGACCTTTGTCCCGATCAGATATGCTCGAAACTTGTCGAATGCATACACCACAGCTAGCATCTCTTTCTCGGTGGTCGTGTAATTCTGTTGGGCTCCATCAAGAGTTCTACTTGTATAGTAGACCGCCCTAAAAATCTTGTCTCTCTTTTGCCCCAAAACTGCTCCCACAGCATAGTTGCTGGCATCACACATTAAAACAAATGGCTCCTTCCAATCCGGAACTATGATGATTGGTGCAGATATACTTGCTTTCTTTAGCCTGTTAAATGCCTGCAAACATAAATCATCAAAGACAAAAGGTGAGTCTTTTTCTAACAAATTACACAAAGGCTTAGCTATTTTAGAAAAATCTTTAATAAAACGTCGATAAAACCGGGATGTCCAAGGAAGCTCCTAATAGCCTTCTCATTGTTCGGAGGTGGAAGCTTCTCAATTGCAACCACTTTTGCTCTATCCACTTCAAGTCCTTGAGATGAAACCTTATGGCCAAGGACAATACCCTCTTGCACCATAAAGTGACATTTCTCCCAATTTAACACGAGGTTCTTTTCTTGGCAGCGCTGTAACACAAGAGATAGGTTATGCAAACAATGGTCAAAAGAGGAACCAAATACCGAAAAGTCGTCCATGAAGACTTCAAGGATCTCCTCCACCATATCTGAGAATATCGCCATCATGCACCGTTGAAAGGTAGCAGGTGCGTTGCATAAACCAAAAGGCATTCTTCTAAACGCAAAGGTGCCATATGGACAGGTAAACGTTGTCTTCTCTTGATCCTCGGGGTCTATGGCAATTTGATTGTATCCTGAATAGCCATCTAAGAAGCAATAATAACAATAACCGGCTAACCTGTCGAGCATCTGATCAATAAATGGAAGAGGGAAGTGGTCCTTCCTTGTGGCCTTGTTGAGTTTCCTATAGTCAATGCAAACTCGCCACCCCGTCACAGTTCGAGTTGAGATCAACTCATTATTTTCATTTCTTACCACTGTCATCCCTCTTTTCTTTGGCACAACCTGTACTGGGGAAACCCATGCACTATCTGAAATAGCATAAATAATCCCAGCATTTAACAATTTAAGCACTTCTGCTTTTACTACCTCCTTCATTGCTGGATTTAACCGCCTTTGATGATCAATGGAGGGAACGAAGGAATCCTCCATAAGAATTTTATGCATGCACAAAGACGGGCTTATCCCCTTGATATCAGAAATCGACCAACCCAAAGCAGATTTATATGTCCTCAATACACGTAATAATTTATCCTTCTCTAAAGAACAAAGAGATGAAGATATAATTACCGGGTATGTCGAATTCTCACCCAAGAAGGCATAAGTAAGGTGGGCCGGTAGTTCTTTCAGTTCCGAGCTCGCCTTCGTATCTTCTTTGACTGATGTATCTCGTACATCTTCCGCTTTTCCAGCAGTGTTGTTCTCCTTAGGCAAGCTCTTAAGTGCTTCCACTTGCTCATCAATATCAGGTTCAGTTGCATCCACTTTCATAATAGAGTTGACCATGCAATTCTCCAATGGATCCTCCGGTATTGCTCCTACTTCAAAGTTATGCACACATGAGTCAATAACATCCAAAAACTTGCAAGTACTTACCTCGTCAGGTCCCTTGAGAGCCTTGTAAATATTGAACATGACTTCTTCTCCTCCAACTCTCAAGGATAATTCTCCTCTTTGGACATCGATAAGTGCCCTGCCTGTTGCTAAGAATGGTCTTCCCAAAATTAATGGAACATCTCCATCTTCCTCCATGTCTAGAACCACAAAATCTGCAGGGAAAATAAATGTGTCCACCTTCACAAGCACATCTTCAATTATCCCTCTAGGATATGTGAGAGACCTATCCGCCAATTGCAATGTGATTGTAGTAGGCTTTACTTCACCAAGCCCTAAACTCCTGAAAACAGATAAAGGCATTAAATTAATACTTGCACCTAAATCACATAACGCCCTATTAAATGTAGAACTACCAATAATACAAGGAATAGTAAAACTCCCTGGATCTTTCAATTTTTGTGGTAGCTTCTTTTGGAGGATTGCACTACATTCTTCTGTGAGATTCACGGTTTCAAATTCCTCAAGCTTCCTCTTTCGTGCCATTATATCCTTCATAAACTTTGTATAATTAGGCATTTGTTGCAACGCCTCGGCAAAAGGAATATTTATGTGGATTTTCTTGAAAATCTCCAAGAATTTGGCAAACTGATCATCTATAGCCTTTTTCCGGAAACGTTGAGGATATGGAAGTGTAGGCTTGTACATAGGAATCTTTTCTGGTAGTGTGGCTTGCTTCTCCTTTTCAACTTCCTTAGGGGTTTCAACCTGAATTTGAGTCTCCTCAACAGATGGCTCATCAACATGTGCTGGTTCTACATCCCCAAGTTCCTTACCACTTCTCAATGACACGGCCTTGCACTGCTCCCTTGGGTTCACTTCGGTGTTGCTAGGAAATGATCCTCTTTGTTGGTTGTTCATGGCATTAGCAAGCTGCCCAATTTGCACCTCAAGAGACTTCATTGTAGCACCCATGTTGTTCATGTGACCCTCAATCGTATCAAGCCTCGACTCATTTTTCTCAAGCCTCAATGTCGAACTTTGAACAAAAGTAGTCACCAAATCTTCAAGTGAAGGCTTACCTTCATTCTTTTGTGGAGCATATCCAGGTGGTGGATTCAGAGCACTATTGTTGTTGGCATATGAGAGTCTATCATTGTTGCGGAACCCTTGTTGATACGGATGCTTCGGTAGTTATTATTGTTGGGATACCGATTGTTTATGAACTGAACGTGCTCTTGATCTGCTTCCCTTGACAACTCCATTCCAGCTGCAGCGGCGGCCGATTCAATAGTAGGTTGTGCTCCTTGCTTGGTCAGAGCTGCTACCTGCGTGGTTAGTGCAGACAATTGTGCAGTAAGAGTACTAAAATGATCAACCTCATACATACCTATGGGTTTCCTTGCCATGGCTCGCTCACTGGGCCACTGGAAGCTGTTGGCCGACATCTCCTCAAGTAATTCAAAGGCAGCATCTGCAGTCTTAGAAAATAGTGTTCCTCCTGCTGCAGCATCCACAATGATCCTAGTTGGTCCATTCAACCCATTGTAAAATAACTGAATCTGCACCCAGCTTTCATAGTTATGTTGTGGGCACCTCCTCAATAAATCCTTGAATCGCTCCCATGCCTCGTATAGTTGTTCAGAATCAATTTGCCTGAACGTACTGATTTCAGTTCTCAGTTGAGCTAACTTAGCTGGTGGGAAAAACTTCGAGAGAAATTTCGATGCCATTTCCGCCCATGTGTTAATACCAGTATATGGAAGAGATTGTTGCCAGCTCCTTGCATGGTCCCTAAGAGAGAAATGGAACAATCGCAGTCTCACAGTATCTTCTGGAACACCATTCATCTTCACAGTATCAGCTATCTCCAAAAATATCCTCAAATGCAAGTTGGGGTCTTCAACAGGGGACCCACCAAACTGATTCTGTTGCACCATACTTATCAATGCCGGCTTAAGTTCAAAGTTGTTGGCATTGATAGTCTGGCGAGCTATCCCAGAGTAATTGTTGTTGACCAATGGTTTGAAATAGTCTCTGATCGCCCTTTGAGGTTAAGTTGTGGAGGTGGTTCGTTGTTGTCTCTATTTGCAGCCATTTCTATCAATTCCTCCCTTCTCGTTTTTCTCAGTCTTCTTGCAGTTCTCTCGATCTCAAGATCAAACAGCAACGATTCAGGAGTAGTGTACTTTCGCATGCACTGCAAAAATTCAGACAGACAAAAATCACTCCAAAATAAAAGGAATAAAAGCTCTAAATTAAAACCAAAATTAATTGGTACAGTATCAGATTGTACTAAATAAATCAATCCCCGGCAACGGCGCCAAAAACTTGTTGCGAAAAATCCCTTACCGCAAGCGCACGGTAGTCAAGTTTTAGTATAAAAAGATGTCGAACCCACAGAGATTGATTAAATAGTTAAATCTAAGTACTGAATTAAAATAATCTTTGCTTTATTTAGAGAATCGAATAGTTGAGTGTTATGCGAATAATAAAAATTAATTAACTAACGATGATCAAATACTGAGTTGAAAAGAAATCAGTTGGAGACGAATCTAGGAGTACGATTTCACTTGTTCATCCACTACACTTATCATTCCTTGATTTCCATTTTATGGATTTCCTAGTTTACTAGCCGAGAATTCTTATTTGTTTCTACTCCCTCTCCCGAGTGTTAAGCAGAAGTAATTATCTAACATCAATCTTGATATCCCTATCTAAGATTAATTATCAAACAATTGTAAAAGCGCAGTAATTCCTTTGACGACTTCTATGGAGTTATAGGCCTTCCGAACAATATAACTACCACGATACGAATTCCTTCTTTCCTATTCACAACCCCCTCTCCCGAGTGATAGATCACGAATATGGAAGCATTCAATCCATGGCCAGTAGATTAAAAGCATTAGGAACAGGAAAACATAAATAAACCATACGGAAATCTAAATAAACTTCAATCAATTCATAATAAGCGTAGTTTCAAAACAAGCTACATCGTCTCCTAGAAAATAAAATTAGCTCATGCTAGAAGTATTCAAACACATAGACATGTTTAAATAACCCATAAAAATTGCTAAAAGTTTAGAGATACAAAACGAATTGGATGCTATTCTTCGATCTCCGATGAACGCCGCCGTCTCGTGATGAATTCTCTACTTTTTGCTCCGAGCCGTCGTCGTTATTTTTCTCCGTTCTTCAACCCTAGCCTCCTTCTCTCCAAAATTCTGTCTCTCTGTCTGAATGAATCCTCCAAATCCTCCTCTAAAACCTTTTAAAAGTCCCGTGCATCAAATAAGGAAAGCAATCAAAAATTTCCAAAATTCATCAGGCGTAATGACGCCTCCAAAGTGGCGTAGTTACGCCTGTCGATGTGTCAAAAAATCTGGCTTCCCGCATGATAGGCGTAATGACGCCTCCAAAGTGGCATAGTTACGCCACTAAAAATTCTCAAAAGCCGTGGGCTAGGCGTAGTTACGCCTGTATGAGGCGTCCTTACGCCTGTATGAAATCGTTTAAAAACTCAATTGTCGTGGGCTAGGCGTAGTTACGCCTCAAAGTAGGCGTCTTTACGCCTGTTGCCATGATTGATAGTGTAGATTTTTGGCTTCAATTCATCCGTTCTTTCCGTCATTTGCACCATTTTAGTCCACAAAACATGTAATTACCTGGATTCCTGCAAAACAACACAGAACAAAACCAAAAGCGTAATTCTGATCGAAAACTAACACTAAACCATGCAAAATAAGAAGAAATATAAGTGTATAAAATACACTTATCATGCATCTCTTAGAATTATTCAGCTTTTCCATGACATGTGGGGTGGTAGTCATTTTAAATACATTAAAAATAACTTTTTCATCATCAACCTGCATTAATAGCTCACCCCTTTTTACATCTATTTTCGTTTCCCCTGTAGCCAAGAACGATCGTCCCAATATTAGAGGCATCTCCTCATCTTCTTGTATATCTAGAATAATGAAGTCTGTTGGAAGGTTGAGTTTTCCCACTTTCACTAACACATCTTCCACTATACCGTGGGGGTATGTGAGAGACCTATCCGCCAAGTGTGATGTTGGTAAGTTTCGCATCCCCAAGTCTTAATTTTCTGAAAACATATAGATGCATTAAATTTATACTAGCTCCAAAATAACATAAAGCTTTAAACGAAGAACTACCAATAATACAAGGGATGGTAAACTCCCTGGATCTTTCAATTTCAGTGGCATCTTCTTTTGGAGGATTGCACTAGATTCCTCAGTTAGATTCACTGTCTCAAAGTATTCCATCTTGCATTTCCTAGCCATCACGTCCTTCATGAACTTTGAATAATTGGGCATTTGTTGCAAAGCATCAGCAAAAGGAATGTTGATATGAATTTTCTTGAAAATTTCCAAGAACTTTGCAAACTGATCGTCTATTGCCTTCTTCTTGAAGCGTTGAGGATATGGAAGAGCATGCTTATACATTGGAGGTTTCACAGGTTGAGTGTCATGCTGCTCCTTTTCGACCTCCTTGGAGGTTTCAATTGACTTCGGAGTTTCTTCCTTTGGTGATTCATCAGTATGCACATATCCTGATTTACCAATTTCATTGCCACTTCTCAATGTAATGGCATGACACTGTCCTTTTGGATTTACCTCAGTATTGCTAGGAAAACTCCCCCTCTGTTGCTGATGTACGGCTGTTGCAATCTGACCAATCTACACTTCTAAATATTTCATCGTGGCATCCAAATTGGTTATGTGCAACTCCATGTTATCCATTCTAGCCTCGGTCTGCTCAATTCTCTTTGAAGACTCAACAACAAAAGTGTTGATCAGATCCTCCAAAGATGGCTTTCCCTCATTCTTCTGATGAACATAACCCTGAGGCGGATTCAGAGCATTGTTGTTGTTGGCATATGAAAAATTCTCATGATTGCGAAGTCCTGGATTATACTGATTAGACAAAGGATTGCCTCGATGATTGTTGAAATTTCGGCTCTTCGCAAACTGAGCTTGCTTAATGCTCGGTCCTCGGTTGTTCAATGCTGCCACTTATGTAGAAAGTGTTGTCAATTGGGCAGAAAGTGCACTAATCGGCTCCATCTCATAAATACTCGCTGCCCTTTGCATCATAGATCACTCTTTTGGGCACTGAAAGCTGTTAGCAGCCTTTTGTTCTAACAAATCATAAGCTTCCTCAGCAGTTTTTGCAAAAAGGGTACCTTCAGCTGCAGCATCCACTATTGTCCTTGTCGCTGCATTCAACCCATTGTAGAACAGTTGGATCTGAACCCAATTCTCATAAATATGTTGTGGGCATCTTCTGAGTAGATCTTTGAATCGCTCCCAAGCTTCATAAAGTTGTTCTGAGTCTACCTGTTTGAATGTGCTGATTTCAATCCTCAACTGGGCAGACTTTGCAGGAGGAAAAAATTTAGCTAGAAATTTTGATGCTATGTCTTTCCATGTAGTTATGCCGCCCAATGATAAATATTGCAACCAACTCCTTGCTTGATCCCTAAGAGAGAATGGGAACAAGCGTAGTTTGATGGTGTCTTCAGTAACACCATGCATCTTAATAGTGTCAGCTATCTCTAGAAAAGTCCTCAGATGTAGATTAGGATCCTCCACAGCTGACCCGCCAAACTGATTCTATTGCACCATATTGATCAGTGAAGGTTTCAGTTCAAAGTTGTTCGCACTGATCCTCTGCGAGCAATCCCAGAATAATTGTCATTTATCACAGGCTTGAAGTAATCCCTGATAGCCAACGGAGCATCCATGTCTTCTTGGTTGTTTGCCATTCGAACTAGTTCATCCCTCCTTGCTTTTCTTAATTTCCTAACAGTTCTTTCGATCTCATGATCAAACAGAAGCAATTTATGACTTGTATATCTTCGCATGCACTGCAAAACCAAGAGAAAACAGGGTAGCTCGAAAACTAGACCAAAATAAAAGTTCTAAATTAAAACCAAGATTAATTGGTACAGTATCAGATTGTACTAAATAAAACAATCCCCGGCAACGACGCCAAAAACTTGATGAGATATTTTTCTTACCGCAAGCGTACCGTTGTCAAGTTTTAGTATAAAAAGATGTCGAACTCACAGAGATTGATTATAAAGTTATATCTAAGTATTGAATTAAAATAATCTTCAATTTATCTAGAGAATCGAACGATTGAGATGTTTTATGCAAATTAATAAAAATCAAGTAAACTACCAATGATAAAAATTGAGTTGGAAAAATCAATTAAAGACGAATCTAGGAGTTCAATTTTGTTCATCCACTACACTTATCATTCCTGATCTCAATATTATGGATTTCCTAGTTTATTAGCCGAGAATTCTTATTTATTTTATACTCCCTCTCTCGAGTGTTAAGCAGAAGTAATCATCTAACACCAATCTTGATATCTCTATTTAAGATTAAATATCAAAACAAATGAAATTGTATAGTAATTCCTTTAACAACTTCTACGGAGTTATAGGCCTCTCAAACTCTATAAACTTCCAAGATATGAATCCCTTTTATCCTATTCACAACCCATTCTCTCGAGTGATAGATTACAAATATATCATCATTCAATCTATGGTCATTAGAATAAAATCATTAAGAACAGGAAAACACAAATAAACCATATGGAAATCCAAATAAATCAACCAATTCATAAGAAACGTAGTTTCAAAACAAGCTACATCGTTATCCTAGAAAGATAAAGTTAGTTCATGATAGAATGAGATAAACACATAGTCATGTTAAAAAATACATAAAACCAAATAAAAGTTAGAAATGCAAAACGATTTAGAAGCTATTCTTCGTTCTCAGATGAATGCCTAGTCTCGTGATGAAATCTCCACTTTTTGCTCCGAGCTGTCGTCCTCTCTTTTTCTCCTCTTCAAAACCTAGCTTTTTTCTGATGATGTATCTGAATAATGCTCAAAAGACGCCATTAAAAGCCCCTATAGTCCGAGTGTATCAGATAAGGAAGGTAAGAAAAGTTTCCAAAACTCTGGGGGCGTATTTACCCCTCGGATGCTGGCGTAATTACGCCTGTTGATGTGCTAAAATCCTGGCCTCCCGCTTAGCTGGCGTATTTACGCCTCAGAATGGCATAGTTACGCCCGACATGGCATATGTACTCCTCAGGATGACATAGTTCTGCCTGCTTTAATTCTCCACAATTTTGCAATTGCTGTAGCATTGGCGTATTTATGCCTCGGAATGGCGTAAATACGCCTACTTTAACTCTCAACATTTTGATTGACATACCCTTGGCATAATTACGTCTCATGGAGGGCATATTTACGCCTGTCTGCAGGAAGAAAAACTTGAAGCCTTGACATCAATACATCATTTTAATCAATCCACAAACCACGTAGTTACCTGGATTCCTACAAGACGTGACAAAAATATACCAAAAACATAATTCTGATCGAAAACCAGCAATAAACCATGTAAAATACGAAGGAATATGAGTGTATAAAATACACTTATCAGAGCTTAATTGAAAAAGAATGGAAATTAGCCACCATTCGACATTGTTTTGTAAACTCATTATACCCATCTCACGAGCCTAAATAAAAAAAATTTATCCTTACCTTAAGGGAGTATAATGAATCTCATTAGATGTACATGAACTGTTATATCTTGATGAAGCTATTGAAAACGATTGATGAATAAGAAAAAGAGAAAAAGAAAATATGTAAAGAAAGAGACTTGAAAAAAGAGTAATAAGACCCAAAGTGGCCAATGCTAGAAAAAAGAAGAGAAGCCCATTATGTGCTAAAATATGAAATTTATATGATTATATTGTCTTCTTTGTGCATATCCTATCTTTTCTTTGGAACCGACACCAAAGATCTAACATTATAAGCTTAAAAAGACTTTTTGATCCAATTCTAGGGAATAGTTACATTAGTGGAGAAGAGCTTGAAAAGTAGGCATATGGAGTACTTTATAGTAATCTTGACTTTTCGTTGATTAGCATTATTTGATCTTGAAAACATGCTTGAAGCTTAAGATTGACAATAGCACACATGCGCGTTTAGATTTTGCGATGTATTGCTTGGCTTAGGAGAAAACACGTCTTGTTGAATTTTGGATTGGCTCTTGTATGTGTGATAAGTGAGATTTCTGAGCTAAACATTTGAGTTGCTAGTTAATTCTTTTAAAGTATTAAGGATAAACTCTATATTTTGATCTTATTGCTTGCTCGAGGATGAGCAAGTTTAAGTTTGTGGGAGTTGATACGTGTCGTTTTTACACTTATTGTACTATGATTTTCTAGTGATTTTTATAATGATTCATGGATAATTTTACGCTTCTTGGTATATATTTGTTAATTTCAGGAATCTAAAAATGGATGAATAGAGCTAAAATGATGAAAAATTACTAAACCGAGCCAACACGTCGAAGGAAGGACAAAAAAATATAATTTGGGAGACAAGACTTCGCGATCGATCGGCATCTGAACGACGATTGATCGATGTGTTGCGAGAATTTGGCAACAAAAATGTAATTCTCGCTATCGATCGGGACTTCATCTACGATCGATCGCCGCATGTCGTGAGTATAAAAGACAGAAATTAAATCCGCGATCAATCGCCAGACGATAAATTTTGAAGATTTTGTTTCCTTTTTGAAGAGTTTGTGAGCTGCAAGGAAGTAGGTTTCCCCACCACTATAAATATATCATAGTGGGCGAAATTCAAGGACTTTTGGCTCTCTTTTTACCCTAGAACACCAGCCTCCACTCTTAACCAACCTCAAGCGATTCAAGGGCAAGAACAATTGGAATAGAGCGATGCAAGTAGTCAATACCTCGTGTTATTTAGTATTTCTAAACTGAGTTCTTCGTTATTTTCATATTTTTAATGTTTAAATTGTTGTTAGACATATTTTTACATTATTATTTGTGTATGATTGTTGGCTAAGTTTTGTTATCAAGACTAGTGGATCCCATGTTTGATCCCATTATTTAGATAACGATTTTTGATTAATTTTTGCAATTCTTTGCGCATAATTTATTGTTCTCTATGCTTTTGAATGATTGATCAAATTTGAATGATTAAATACATCGTGATTGACTTGATCATACGATATTGAGAATATGGCATAATAAATTAGACCGTGGGTTTTAGATTGAGACTGACCACATAAAATCTAGCACACATGTGATAGCAATAGATTTACCAAAATCAAAGGCTAGAAGTTTTCATAAAGCATATGCGACAGTGAGTGTTAAATAAATGCATGTCCATTGACTTGTTGCATCTCAATATTAGGTTCAATATAGCTTGACCATAGTATATTGGATAAGTTAGAAAAACTTGTCACCTTAGAACATAGGATTTTAAATCATAACTAATAGAAGAATTATGGGGTTAGGTGAACCAAAGTCTTGATAATTGTTTCTACTGATTTCTTAAACTTTTCATTGCTTGTTTGGGTTGGCTACTGTTCTTGGGTTAAGTTAGTATATTTTTCACTAAATATTCAAAGGTTAAATATAGTTAAGCTGGAGGAATTTAGTAATTATTTTCTAGTCCTTGTGGGTTCGACAACATGTTCTTTAAATATTATACTAAAACTTGACAACCGTGCACTTGCGGTATAATCGTGATACACTGGAATTTCTTGTTTAAATAATACGCGATCATAGATCAGTTGGAGCAATGCATTGTCAATTTAATTATTCAGGTAATTCTTTCTACTGATTTCTTAAACTTTTCATTGCGTGTTTGGGTTGGCTACTGTTCTTGGGTTAATTTAGTATAATTCTCACTAAATATTCGAATGTCAAATATAGTTAAGCTGAAGGAATTTAGTAACTATTTTCTAGTCCTTGTGGGTTCGACAACCTGTTCTTTAAATATTATACTAAAATTTGACAACCGTGCACTTGCGGTATAATCGTGATACACTGGAATTTTCTGTTTAAATAATCCGCGATCATATATCAGTTGGAGCAATGCAGTGTCAATTTAATTATTCAGGTGGAAGAAAATGATCGGGATTTTAAGGAGCAAGTTTTAGCTCTTGAAAGCTTGAAAAAGGAAAATGCTAATGAGGTAAAGAACGAAGATTTACCTGATACCTCATTAGTTGAAATTTCCAAAACCACTCCAGACTTGAAGGAGCTTCCTAGTCATCTATGTTATGAATTTTTGGGGGCGAATTCGACTTACCCGGTAATTATTTTTTCGTCTCTTAATTCTGTGGAGAAGGAAAAAATATTATGTGGTTTGCGGAAGTTTAAATGAAGATTGGAATGGTCGATATCTGATATTAAGTGGATTAGTCCGTCTATATGCATGCATGAACTACTAATGGAGGAGTCTTATACTTCTTACACTGATCATCAAAGATGGCTGGATCCAGCAACGAAAGAAATGGTAAAAGCTGAGGTGTTAAAATTGTTAATGTTGGGATCATCTACGATATTTCATATAGTTCGTGGGTTTGTCCGTGCAGGTTGTACTCAAGAAGGAAGGAACGACTATGAATATTATGCTGAGATTTAATTAGAAAGTAGAGTTGGTGTGGAAAGGTGGGATTTAATTGAACATATATATGTATTTGATACTTCTCTCATCAGATAGATTGTATCAAATGTTGCCTGGGTTTAAACAAAACAAATGGAAGCACATTAGACTTGTAAAATAGTCGTGGAAAATGATGGTTGAATTTGATGCATTATGAAGTGTGGAAAGATTTCTATCTTCTGAAAATACTTGTACTTGTGACTAAGTATTTTCTTTTCTTAGGGTAAAAGGCGTTCAACCCCGTAACATTCACCATATTTAGCACTTTACTCCCTAACCTTTCAAAAATGTACTTAATTCCATGAACAATTGTATGTAATGCACTTAACCCCCTGAACAATTGTATGTAGTGTACTTAACCCCTGAACAATATCGAGGAACAATTTTTCAGAATATTCTGGCTGCAGATTCCTTCATGTGCGTCGTATATGCCACAGTCGAGGGTATGGATGTCTTTTCATGTCTTTTCTGCAGAGCATATAAGTTTTTTTAGTGTTTTTATTTATTCAAGGGTTTCATTTTAACTGTGGTGAGGTCAGGATTTAACCGGGGTTCAAATATCGGCAGGTGAAGAAACACGTTTGAGAGATCCATCTAGCCGTTACACTTAACAGCGATGCCCATTATATTCGTTTGGCGACGGGGTTTTTATTTTTATTTTTAGAACACTGTAATCGATAACTATTAAATTGTTGGAAGTTTAATAATATATTGTCTTAAATTAATCTGGTGGCATAAATTATTATATCGTATTGCAATCTCCTATGGTCAATTCAATTGCAATAAATAATCATTCAAATGTGATCAACCCTTCGAAAGCATGTATCACAATACTTTATGCACAAAGATAGGTAAAAATCAATCAAAAACCTTAAATTGAATTATGGGTTCATACAAGGGACCCCCTAAGTCTTGACAACAAACTTAGCCAACAATAATCATCAAATCATAATGCATCAAATTGTTTTGCAACATTCTAAACATCAAAATCTGATAAAAATATAGAACAAAAGTTAGAAATACGAAAGTAACGAGAGGTGTTGACTCCTTGCGTTGCTCGGTCGTCCCGTCTCTTCCGGTGCGTCTTCTTCTTCAATGGTTTATGTGGTTGCTGATAGTGTAGGCTGAATTATGAGCCAAAGACTCCTAATTTCGTCCAAAACAATCCATATATAGTGGTAGAGGAGTTTGGCAAAACTTGGGCACAAAATAACCAATAAGGAAACAAAATCTCGATTTTTTCGGGTTTGGCGATCGATCGCCAAACATACTGTTTTTATTTTTCAAAATCTGCACACTGGCGATCGATCGCCCTCAATTGCCGATCGATCGCGAGAATCTTCTGGACCACGGCGATCGATCGCCCTGAATTGCCAATCGATCGCGACTCCTGAAATTCAATATTTGCGATTTCGTCCTTTCTTCAACATGTTTGCTCAGTTTGGTCCTTTTGCATCATTTTTAGATTATTTCCTCCATTTTTATACATTTGGATATAGATTCTTGAAATATACAAATATATACCAAAATGCGTAATATTGTCCCGGAATCACTACAAAAAGCCACTATAAAATCATAGTAAAATAATTGTACAAATTACACTTATCAATAACAAATATCAACTCAGAATTGAAAATTTGTACATTTGCTCTCACTAGAGCCTAAATCGAAATTAAAGCCAGAACAGATCCGGCAACACAGGTCAAAACCGTTCTCAACATAACAGATCTGGTACCACGCATCAGAACTTATCTTACATTATAATTGCTTACCTAGAGCCGTAACATATCCGGTAACACACATCGAAACTGATTTTACGACATAACCGATTTCATAAGTTCATAGTATTGCACATGTTCGATTGAAATTCAAATCATGCATACTATTTTCAAACGATATGATTGTTAATAGCAAAACTCACTTAAAAATAATTCCAGAAATTGATTAAATTGGTTGGTGTTGAAAAAGAGCCACGAAATTGATCTCCTTCCTTGCTGGAACAATCAGAATACGTGTGTGTATGTGTTTTGATACTTGCAGAGTTTTGGTGTAATACTTTTGCTTTGGGAAAGTATCTGGTATTTATAGGGGTGGAATTTGGGAGTTACAGCCTCTACAACTTCCCGCATGCTCTCCACTTCAATGACATTAATGTCCATTATTACCCATGTTTATAGCAATTACAATTGATGGAGTTAATGTGTTTGACTATGTATTTCAAGAACTGATTGCTTTGATCGATCGGTTGAGTCTTCAGATCTGCTGCATCTTTGGATCGGTTGAGTCTTCAGATCGGTTATGCCTTCGGACCGGTTGAGCAGATTAGTTCTTTCACAAGTTGAACACATTGAAATGTTGAGATGATAGAGATTTTGTTCTTCATTGATTTAGCTGGTGAATTTCTTCATAATGTGAGTTGATAGGTTACTTTGTTGCAGGCTTTGAAAATAAACTAAAACTAGGTAATTATATCCTACGGGAGTGTTACTCCCGATGTAAATATCATCATTGGATGGTGTGGACTCACGTGGAGTCCACGTCATCCAATGGCTCGAACTTAGGATCACTTATATGCTGCCTCATGGGGTAGTGTTACATGGGGTAAATCTATGACTATAGGTTTTTTGACCAAACATTAGGGATAATGTTAAATTAATTTGGGCCATAGATTTACCCCATTGGGCACTACCATATGGGGGAGGATAAAAGAATTGAGAACTTAGTGGGTGTTTGCAAATATTTTTGCAAACTGCTTATCAGCTTTTCAGATAAAAAAATAGATTTGAGTGTTTTATTTCCTTGCTTCTCTAAAAATAACCAGAAAAAAGCAGAAATTGAGAAGCAGATCATGACATATTTTGACTGTTTGGTAACAATTTTGTAATTAATTAAAGTTTATTAAGCTGTTTTTTTATTTTAATGGCAAACACTCAATGCGTTTGCTTAAAAATAACATTGTCCAACTTTAAGTAAAAGCAATATAGAAGTGTGTTGAATAAGTAATTGTAAACACAACCTTAGTATATACATACTAGTTAATTTGGCATCGAGCAAGGCGCGGTGCCAGTGAGCTTATAATCTGATATATATGTTCAACAAAACGTCCGACACAAGTTCAACAGACAGTTCACAAGAATAAAAAGATGGTTCATACGCATTGAACATACATAATCGTACATATATAACACAAAATAGTTTGTACCAAACAAGAGTCATTCTCGACGATTCACCTTAGCAAGAGTTGGTATATGATATCCTAGCAGGGCCCAATAGACCACTAAACAAAAGTCATCCACAAAAGCGTATTACAGTAGTAGATAACATCAGATACACAGCAAATGTTATTCTCAACAAACTCTAAAACCAATCAAAAGTTACTCGCAAGAGTTTTTAAAATGACGATGGTTCATTTCATAGTGCAGATATGTGTTCGGTATCTCATAGCAGGAGCGAGCAGCGCATAACATGAATTATAGTTTATGTTTATTATTGTAGTTGCACTGTTATTTAGGATATTGCTCTTATATTACTTGCTATGACATCATGATTAATGAATTATTCTACTTTTATAATTATTTATATACTTTCTCACAAATAATGAATCTAAATGTGACGTCCCAAATCATTATCACACAAGTAATGTATACTTATAATAATTTAATATTTTCTAAATTTTTTGATATTATCTCCTTATACATGAAGGGAAAATTTGATGCCAAACATCAGAATAAAGGTAGTCGAGAACAAGCACATATTAGCAATATGTCATAGGTAAGCCAAAAATCAAAATGCATACAAACAAGCAAAACTAACGACCTGTAATCTACCAAAAATTCATCATGCCGAATTTTGAACTCTCTGTCTTTTTTAAGTCAACTCATATAAAAAATTATTATTAAAGTTTGCCACGACGAAAACATGTTTTGAACTCTCTGTTTTTAAAAAAAAATCAATTCATACTTGACACAATCAACAAGGTTTTTTCTAAAAAAAGAAAACATTTTAAATTTAAAAAAATTGAGATGAGAGGGATGCACTATTGGGGCAAAGATCAAATATTTCCAAACAAATCCGTATTTATACAAAATAATAATAAATAACAAAAATAAAAGAAAATAGAATGAACGTTTACTGTTCATACCCGATGCAAAAAAAATAATAAATAACAAAAATAAAAGAAAATTTGAGATAAGAGGGATGCACTATTGGGGCAAAGATCAAATCTTTCCAAACAAATCCGTATTTATACAAAATAATAATAAATAACAAAAATAAAAGAAAATAGGATGGATGTTTACTATTCATAGTAACAGTACCCAATGCAAAAAAATAATAAATAACAAAAATAAAAGAAAAAAACAAAAGAAAAAGGAAATAAAAAAACAAAAAAAAATATATGATTACTTTTCGTTGGAACAGTAACCATACGCGGCTTATATATGATCTAATTATCAAATTGTGGACCCCAGACGGCATTACAATAGGACCAATTTGAATTCCCGCGCAAAGCAACAGTAACACAACACAACACTCTCTCTGTGATGTTTCGACGAAATGGCAAAGCAAGACAAGTAAAATGAAGTCCATAAAAATTTTATTTAAAATTCTGCACTGATTATCCTCTTATTGAAAATGGAGAAGGAAGCGAACCCAGCAGGGATTACCATAGCCATGAACGGCCCTGCTGAAGCACAGAACGAAAATCCATCATCTTGCAGCCTCTTATCCAAGATTCGCTCTGCGACCTTCAGACTGATCATGCCCAAATTATTGAATGTTCATCAGCCCTCCTTTAATTTGGAGCCGCCATCCACAGTACCAATATCACCCTCACCATCTGACGCAGCAGAAGAGGAGCAGATTTCACAATCCACTCAGTATTGGAGTCCATGAACCGAAGGAGAGGTTTAGGACATCCCATATTCAAAATGATAAGGGAGCTGGAACTTGGAAAATCTGTGCTTAGTATTGGAGTCCCCACTGTTATAGCTGTGTTAGTTTCTGGCAGCGCGATTGGCCCAAAAATCCTCACGGCTTTCATGTGTATAATGGTGTCGGGACTTTGCATTGGATGTGTCGGAATCTGGAATGGGATTTTGCTTAGAGAAACATTTCCTCGTCAGGCCAATGTCATGGAACTATTAGGGATCGTCTTGGTTTTGATATGCTTAAATGGTTTGGTTGCTTCATTTTTTCCGATAGAATTTGTTTGGCTTCCCATTCTCGGTGGCAGTTGTTGCCTCTTCCCTTTTATTATCATGACCCTGCCTTAATTATTCTCTATTTGTGTGAATTTCTTTATAACTATATATAGATATATTATGAACTGGTGAATTAAGATATCTGTGAAGGATTTGTAATGTATTTCAAATTTATTATTTGCATGAAGCATTCAATTTCATTTATAATATTTTCTTATTTTAAATTTTACAATAATTTGGGATGCTTCAGCTGGACTATTTCTCTTATTTTTGCTGGACGGAAGAAATAATTTTGGGGTTTTCATCTAAATGAAAACTGCAAACAAATTTGATAGGTTGGCTTGTTCGAATCAGCCTAACTCCAAGAAAGTTCAAGAAGAGAAAAGAGAGACAAGAATTCCATTCATTGTTGATCAAAAAAATTACAATGCTTACTGGTATCTTCTCTTTTACGCTATTGTCACGCTCTAACTAACCTAACTGTTGGTAACTACTTTCTTATTCTATTACAACTTGTTGGAAAAAGTGAATTAAAAAAAATAATGCTCGATCGATTGAGCTCATCAGAAAAAAGTTTTTTATTTGCTACAGGAGCTCGATCGATCGAGCCATGTGTCTGATGCGTGGAATGATGTGTCCATTCACAGTCGGGTGCGATGTTTGGCGATAGGGTGCCTCCAACATTTTGGACATACAAGATCAAAATTTGAGTAATTGTGTGAGTCTTCATCATTGTTATGGTTGAACGTTTTTAGACCTTTGTGGTTTAAATGATTTGTGATTTGGAGTGCTCATATCACAAATCATAGTCGTTGTATCTTGGGAGACAAATTGCCAAAGTAAACCGTTAGCACCGTAGCAGGGCAATATGGTCTTAAGGACAGAGATTCCAAATCTCGCCTTGACATTTCTAATACAAAGCCATTTGTTGTTTTTGCTTGCTACTTTCCTAAGATACACACCCATAAAATTTTGTACAACAAACTTAAGACAATATTAGCAACAAATGGCTTCGTCGAGTGCAACAACGACTCCAGTTCATCATGGTGAAAGGCTTAGGCTTAGGCTGTGCAAGAATTATATTATCAATGGACTGTAGAACACATTATACAATGTGTATTGTTTATTGAAGACGGCAAAGGAATTGTGGCAATCCTTGGAGAAAAAGTATAGATCCGAGGATGCCGGCATGAAGAAATTCATCGTTGGGTGATTCCTGGATTTCAAAATGGTTATACAAAGCCTGTGATAGCACAAGTACAATATTTGCAAGTAATCATGCATGAAATTCATGCGGAGAGAATGGTTCTAAGTGACTCATTCCAAGTGGCCGCCATGATTGAGAAGTTGCCTCCGTCATGGAAGGACTTCAAGAATTATCTCAAGCATAAACGAAAATAGATGAATCTTGAAAACCATGTGGTTCGCTTGAGAATCGAAGAGGACAACGAAATTTTCGAAAGGAAGGAAAATTGGCACCAACATGAAGCACGAGTGAACATAGTGGAAAAACACGCCGGAACAAAGCGGAAGTTTGACGGCATGGCCTCCAAATCTGGAAAGGCGAAGAAGTTCAAAGGCAAGTGCTACAAATGTGGAAAACCCAATCACATGGCGAAGGATTGTCACAATAAAGACGATCACGGGAAGGCTATGGATCAAGTAAATGTGACCGAAGAAGATCGTCGCTTACCGCTTAAAATAGGTTGTGTATATTTGAAAGTTGTAAACTCCAAGAATTGAGTAATTCTAAATAAATGTAATGATGATATTTGTTGAAAGCGATAAAATTTATGTATTACTTCTTGTAGTGAATCTTATGGTTTGTGGCATGATTGTTAGGATCATTTAAACCATAGTTCGCAGCACAAATTGTAATGTTAAATTTATTGTTTATATGGGCACTAAGTTAACAAAATCGTCATTCATCGTAACGTCTCTAGAGTTTAATCACAATGATGTTTGTGATGGAAAGATTGTGCAAACTAGAGATGTGAGAAAAGTAATTTGTTACTTTATCAATATTTGCACATGATATTGTTGTTATTTTTTTGCTATGAAGCAAAAACGAGGCCAGTGAGGTGTTTAAACACTTCAAAAATGAGATTGCAATAAAATTTAGCAAATGAGTTTTGCTATGGGAAATTGTGGGTAGATTATACTTGTGTTGTCAAGAATTTGACGCTTAAGCTTGAATCTGCAAGACTATAAAATCTTGAATTCGAGTTTCTAAGCTTTGTACGCTTAAAACACAAGTGATAAATCGAAGCCACAAATTTTGATTAGGTGTAATATCTCAAATTGGTTCATTTTGAATTTATAAGCTGATACGCTTATAACATGAATTTGCAAGATTTAAATTCTTGAATTCAAGTTTTCTAAGTTAGTGCGCTTAAATTGCAAATTGTGAACCGAGTTTGAGAATATTATCAAAGTTTCAACTTTTGTAAGCAAGTATGCTTAAATCTGAAATTTTCAAGAAATAAAAACTTGAATTTGGATTTGTAAGACTATAACGCTTAGAACTTGAAACACGAAAGTTTGAACGCCAGTGCACTTCGTTACTACCCGAAGTTGTGGGGGTTGTAATTCTAGGATTCAATCACTTACCACATTTAGCAAGGACGAAAACCTTGTGATTGAAGGAAAATAGAGTTACCTACAATATTTGAAATGTGGGGGTACTTGGCTAAACTAGAAATGAAGACCAAAGTAAAGTCATAACAAACACCAAATAAAAGACATGAAGAGTTTGACAAAATCTTGTTATCAAATAGATTAACAAATGTGACAAATGTGTACACACCTAAGCATAGGTATGCTTGTGTATTGATGAAGCTCATTGCAGAAGCAATTTAGAAATCATCAAGTAACAAAGGAAAAATGTTGACGAGACATTTTGACATTTGTGCATCAAGAATAATGTTTGGAATGAAGTTTCCAAGACACTTGAAGAATGAAATCTTAAGGATTAATTCGAGTTTCAAATTTTAAGCTTTGCACTTAAAATTTCAAGTTTGCAAGAAATAGAATCTTGAACTTGTAATTTTTTAAGAATCTATGCGCTTAAATATGAATTGTGAATTAAAGTTGAGTATTTCCTTGGTCTCGAATTTTGTAAGAAATAACGATTTAACAACACTTAAAATTCGATGATGGAAATATCCTAAAATGATAAAATGATGCAAAAGAGGTAATGTGATTACCAAAACTGAAGATATACTGTTGTGAAAAATTCTCTATGCAAAACATATAAAGCTTCTTCGGCCGAGTGGTTTTATAAGTTGTTAGAGAAAAATCATGTGCATGCAGCTAAAATGTGTTGCGATAATGCTATATGACAAAATGATCTCTAATTGCATAATCTTGAGTGATTATGTGAAACCACGGATCCCAATATGAAATGGTTAACCGAGAGATCATGTGGAAGTTTATCGAGAGGAATGTGGTTAAAACCCTATAATCAAAATCTCATAGTGGATACCCAACCTTGTTGACTGGAGATCCCAAGATCTATGAGATTGTATAAACACCTTGGAGAATTAATATCCGACCCATTCGTACGATAAGTGGTGTAGCTTGCAAAAAGGGTACGATGATAGGCAAAAGGCCTTTAATGATTCCTAAGACATATAAGAATATGCTGGAGTATAGCGGGATACTCTTCTAGGAGATCACCTACGTAAGTGCGAAGTGTGGCCGCTTCAAAGAATGAAAAGTACTTATGAAACCAAGTGTGGTCCATGGCCGAAACAGACACAACCGTAAGAAACCAATACGAATGTTGGAATTATTATGGTGTGGGTTAAATTGTCTTGGTTTACACCAACGATTAAATAGTTCAAGACTATAAGTTCACTATTAAGTCAAGTAATCCGAATGAATACTACTACGGAAGATTCAAAGCCGTAAGCTATCTCTCCAGATGCCATAATAGTTCGTTAAAAGTGCTCAATTGCATACATGCATTAATTCATGTGGGGGACTGTTGAAAAATTTGTAATGAATAAAATTACTTTAACATGCTCGATCGATTGAGCAAGCCAGAAACTTTCGTGCCTTCGTGAACAGTAGCTCGATCGATCGAGCTCCTTGCATGATCGATCGAGCACTGTATCTGTTTTGTGAAATGGTATGTCCATTCACGTTTAGGGTGTGATTTTTGGCGATATAGTGCCTCCAAATGGTATCCATTCAGACTTGTTTTTGGTTTACTATATATACAACATAACCCTACTTGTTTTAATGATGGAATTTCGAAATTCACATCATATTTGAAGATCAAAATTTGAGTAATTTTGTGAGTCTTCATCGTTGTTATGGTTGAGCGGTTTTAGACCTTTGTGGTTTAAAGGATTTGTGATTTGGAGTGCTCCTATCACAAATCATAGTCGTTGTATCCTGAGAGACAAATTGCCAAAGTAAACCGTTAGGCACCGTAACAGGGCAATATGTCTTAATGACAGAGATTCTAAATCTCGTCTCGACATTTCTAATACAAAGCCATTTGTTGTTTTTTGCTTGCTACTTTCCTAAGATACACCCATAAATTTTGAACTACAAAATTTCAGTTTATCAAAAAACTTTTTAAATTGTACAATTAACCCTTAAAAGTGTCATTTATGTGTCAGACACGGCCATCGATCGTGTCTCACACGGGTGTCCGATTTTTAGGCGAGTGTCCGACACAGATGTCCGATTTTATTTTGTTTAATAAACTTTGACACATAACATGACCAAAATAAATTATGAGTTTGAAATTGTGTCTTAACCCCTCAGCATATCATATTCTTACAATTATAATTTTTTTTTACCAGTTTTATAGAGGAATGACAAATTTAGTGTCACATTATAAACCTATAGCCAATACAAACACTCATAAATCAAACATTTACATGATTATCATCAAGCATTCTGGCCCTTAAGTTTGGCGACTTCTTGGACAAGTAAATACAAATCTTTGTTAGAACTCCCACCAACAATAACAGCTTCCATGATCTTGTCTCTCAATTCCTTTCCTCTAATCCTTTCAACCACGTCTCCACGCATCAACTCGCTAATTTTTCGAGCCAACTCTTCCGGGTTAGGCACCGTATCTTTACCCTGGCATACTCGTACCGCAACCTTTTTGTAATCTACCATCAACTTATCGTCCAAATATTGATCTGCATCCATGGGCCAACATAATATCATCACCCCAGATGCTACAGCCTCCAACACAGAGTTCCATCCACAATGACTCAAGAATCCACCCACGGCTGAGTGACTCAGTATCTCCTTTTGTGGAGCCCAGCCCTTAATTACAAAACCTTGATCTGCCACCCTATCCTCGAACCCATCCGGAATCGATCCAAACCCGTCCGCCTCTTGTTGGGCCGTGACCTGTTTCACAACCCAAACAAATTTTACACCACTCCTCTCTAGCCCACTAGCCAAAGCCTCCGTTTGAGCCTTTTTCAGGAACTTCTGACTTCCAAAACACACATACAAAACAGACCCATTATCACACTCATCAAGCCATGACAAGACACCATCACCAGTCATTGGGCTACTGCCCAAGTTCTTGGGTGGACCCAATAAATGCAGAGGCCCAACACTATAAACCCTTGGATGGCCCATTTGCTCACTAAAATAGTCCAAGAACTCGCCTTCCAAGGCCACTAAACTGTTGAAAACAAGAGCCCAACTCAAAGTATTAGCCGAAGTTAAATTCTTTAACAACTCAAAATAAGGATCAGGATTATCTAATTCCTTGTAGAACCGGAAAAGTGAAGGAAGTTCCTCCCAAGTAAAACATGGGGAGCCTGGTAAATATTGAAATTGAAACGAAAATCCAGGTTTTACGGTTTCGACATCTTCCCAAAAACGATCAAGAATCGCAGCTAAAATGACCCCAGAAGTGTAGAAAGCAATTCTTGCAATCTTAAGCTTGCAAGCCAGATCATGCGTCCATCCAAGAAAGAAATCTGATAGAATAGCAACAGGTGGATCACCGTGCGACTCAAACCACTGGATTATGGGTTCCTCAAGTTTGCTTAGCGCACTGATCATTGGTATATTTCCCTGGTCTCCAAGATCCTTGACATTTTCGACTCCTTGAGGGATTAAGGGGCTGTTTGGGAAGTGGAGAATCAGTGTCTGGATTAAGGGATTGGCCAAGAGAAGCGGGGTCAGAATCGGAAGATTTCCAGGGGTGATTAAAATGGTTATGCTTAGATTTCTTAGGGATAGTTGGTAAGTTAAATCAAGAAGAGGGAGCATGTGGCCTTGTGCTGGATAGGGAAAAACTAAAACATGAGCTAAATTTGTGCTGCAGGTCGTCTTCTCCATAATTCTGTGGAATTAAACCAAGAAACTGCTGAGAGAGAAGGAAATTTAAGTAGATGTAAGAAATTTCTACTGTTTCTGCTAAATTTTATTACATAAAATGGGTTCTTGTAACAGTTGTCACTTGTCGATCGAAAATTTTGAGGAAATTGCGTGTAAAATGCCAACCGAAATGCCATTATTGAAAGCTACGTTGGAGCAATACCGGAAACTCTAACCATACGAGTCGCGATCATGTTAAGATAAAAAAGAATTTTAAATTGATTTAACGGTTAAGCGGGGATAAATCCCAAACCCAATATTTGGTTGTTCATCGGTACCTGCCAAATAATTTTAATGTCTGCATTCCATCACACACGACTGTATAACATCAGATTACACGAAATTGGTTATCGGCACATTTTGCATCCAAATGATGTCTTATTCCGCCTCATGTGGCCAATATCTAACAAGTTCCTCAGCTGACTGGAACCAAGCATTCGTGATCTCAACAACAATTGCTGCATCCAAAGATCAAGTTGTTGGCTTTTCGATAAGTAACGCATACATCTCAATAATGCAATGGTGCAGTTAATGATGACATACAGCTAGAAAAACATTACGAATTGCATTTGCTTCCGCTATACGAGGAGAAAAGTTCCTCGGGAGGCAGCAAACAAATGCAAAAAGAACCATACTGACTCATCTCTTTTCACCACACTAACACCAGGTTGAGAGCAGACCATGCATGAAAATCCGGTTTTTTCAACAAAGCTAACAACCAGAGTTTTGATCAAATTGTTTTTATAGTTATTTAAACAAAGCCAATTAATTAAGTCATTTAATCAAGTAAAATAATGAGTAGAGATAATATTAAAAGATAAGAGATAATATTGATAAATACTATTATAAGTTAAAAAGATATGGTGGATTCCGAAAGATATGATAAGATCGCAGAGGTAGTATGACACCCATCGCAATTCACAGAACACACTAGAACACAATAAAATATGTGAACTTTTCAGCAAGGAAATGAGAGGAAATTTATCGCGTTTTTGCCATCCAAATTCATTGAAACACACAAGAATCATTTATGATCACAGTAAGTGGGCTTTTGTTATATATTTCTTTCGTTTTTGAAAAATCATAAGTATGTTTTAAACTTCAATCGATTATGTAAATTATGTTGAAACTATGCAATTATGATGAAATTTATATTTTTTTTAAGCACTATAAATTTCTAAATCTAAATGGAAGGAATTCAATGTTATGGTCATGATGCAGTGGGATTATAACATTTTTTATGAATTCTGGGAAGTCCAGACCCTTTTATTTGTGGATGAGCCGATGTTATGACATTATCTATAGGATGGTTAAGCCTAAAGACTGATATCAGTACCATGAGTAAATTAGAGGATTTATTGTGCTCAACGTATATGAAAAATATTGCTGATATGATATGTTATGGCTCGATTGAGCAATTATGAAAAATTATGGCTCTATGGGAGAGAATTATGTTTAAGCATTCATATCAGTTTATGATCCGATTATGATATGTAAAAATTATGAGTGTATATTATATTGTCATATCGATTGACCCCCACTTGCTATGTATTTTTCAAATGCTCACCCCTTACATCAACTCGACAGAAATAATTGAATTAGAATTTGAAGAGGAAAAAAATCAAATCAGTTTTGGAGATGATGACTTAGTTGTTATTATTCAAGAATTTGCTGTCATTGATTTATTGAAACTTCCGATGATATTTAAAAGAAATATTTATTTTATAGATAAAAGACTAGTTTTAATTAAATTTGATACTCCAAGGCATGTTGTTTTTCAAATTTATTTTGGAAACAACGATGTTGCCGAACACGTTCTCGAGGCCTGACACCATTGCAAATTGGAAGGCAGTGCAAGAAATAAAGTTCTAGCTCATATTCATTAACATTACCTATCTCACCTTAAATTTATTTGTTAAAGCATTCACAAAAGTAGAAAATATAATATAAAAAGTCTGTTATTTTCTTAAACTGGCATAGATGAAGTTAAAATGATGATCTTTTAAGATTATCGACTGAATTACAAAACACTAATAAGTAAATTATCATATAATATTTTTCCAAAATCTAAGCTTCTTTCATAATAAATACATGGAATTAATTCAACTTTTCCAAATTTTGACTTTAGTTATTAAAAAGAAAGCAAATCTACAAAATACAAGGTAATAATCAGATTTCTCTTTATTATGATTATAAATTATATTCTTTTAGATTCCATGGATATAATAGAAAATATAGAGTAACAAAAAATAATATTTTTATTTTATTTAAGTAATCTGCTTATATTAAATTTAAATAAAATGCCAACAATTTATGAATTTAATCAATAGAGGATCAAACCATGCGCAACCCATTAAAGAACTAATGTCATTTGTGTCTGTTTATGTGTATATGGATTATTAAGATTTTGGTTTACCTATTGTAATCTCCTATAATTCTTTTATTACCCTTGTTTGAATTTCCATTTATTTTTTAGGTGACGAGTTTTCCTAATTTATGTAATATACTCTCTCGAGCTATATTAAATATGATATTAATTTGTAACAATTAAATCTTTTTATTTAACAAACTAATATTGCATTAAATTCTACAAAAACTACTACTCTTCGATTGAAATTATAGTTATCACATATGTATTTGATTCTATCTATGGATCTTAATCTAAACCCATGCCATACATTATCCTATCATGTTATAACTTCATCTCTCAATCTCAAGTATAACACTTAAAATTATTCAAATGTGAGAAATCTTTTAAAGCATTAAACATTGATATCACCGAAAATTACGATGACATGCTGAAATCAATGGATAGGGAGATCACCTCTTATTTCTTCTCTAATACTCAAATAATGACGATAGTGGCAGCAAGTAGCCTCTAAGATGGCCTGAAAGCACGAAGCAACCGTGAGAAGGGGCCGGAAGGTTTTCGGACGTATCCCTCCGACAAGTCAGGCGAGAGAATAAGGGAAAATGTGTACTGTAAAGTAAGTGAGATCATTATGAATTAATGAATTGGTGCCTCAAACATGGTATTTATAGGCAGGGAACTAAGAGTTACCATGTAGCAATGACTCATTCCATGTTTATCCAAATCTTACCCGGATATGCTAAGATCTTGTGAATACAATCAAATCACATATATTGCTCTCGGACTTGACTAGTTTGGGAGATATGGTTCCCTGACGTCCATATATTGAGCAAGTCATGAGAAGAGCTCGGCCAAGGAGCTCGGGCCCCAAAGAGTTCGACGTAACGTTTGAAGAAGGGGCGAACAGGTGAGGCATAACACGTCGGCCCAACAGGTCGGCCCTATATAAAGAGATCGGACGAAGAAGCGAGGTCTTCTGAAAAGTCACAAGGAAGCGATGAAAACATGTCAGTCTATCATGTGGTTATTATTTTAGGGGTATCACAGTCCCCCCTCCCAGTCGAGCTCGCGTCGTAGACCAGAAGTTCGTATGTATTTAACCGACCTGTTTTAGCTATGAGTCAGCTCTTCCTATTGTTTGCTGACTTAGGCGGGAACCAACGGGTAATTGATTTGAAAATTGAATTCAAAAATCCTACCGTTGCTGTTCGTATTCCGAGGCAAATCCTAACCGTTCAATGCACCAGAGATCAACGCCCTGCTTCGAGGAGACTCCCCTAATATATAGCATGCCTGGTCCCCATTATCCGATTTTTGCAATTCTTGAAACATATCGGCTCCGACCTCTTTTCTGCATCGCCCTGAACTCTATTTTCGTGACTGCTTAGGTAAGTTATTCTAATTATTTTCAAATGTCTTCTTCCTCGGATGAGTTATTCCCTTCGCCCTTGACTGATGAGGTTCTTAAGGAAGTAAATCAGTATGCTACTTTCTGCCCCGTGGGGGTTACGCTGCCCGTAGAGGCAGTACCCTCTAGTTATATCCACAAAGCCAAGCCCTCAACAAGTAACCAACTTCAGTTAGTTGAAACTAGCTCCCCTTTCGAGTCTGAGGCACCGACTACAGATTATCTTTGGTATGAACTGTATGTTGCTGCCTTGGTTGATACGGATGAGGCCACCTTTGTAAGCTCAGTCAAGCCCCTTTCGATTATGATTTTATAATCCCTTCTTCCTCTCAGCGTCCAAACCGACCCCCAGAAGGTTACTATACCTTTTACCGAGGTCAACTAGAAGGGGGCCTGCGTTTCCCACTTCCCGAGTTCTTTCAAGAGTTTAGCTTGTTCTACCAGCTGAACCTCAGCCAATTTTCTCCCAACTCTTATCGTATTTTGTGTAGTCTGATAATTATTCTTTGGGCCTTTGGATTACCTCATGATAATTATGCCCTCTCGTATCTTTTTCAAATCAAGAGGTCAGATGAGGGACCCTGGTAAGTGACAAGCCATCTGGGGTGTGCGTTTGTTGGGGGGTATCCAAGCAAGATAAAATATTGGAAGAATTATTTCTTCTTTGTTAAACCTTCCCAGCCTTGGTCTTGATGTACTGAGTGGTTAGACTGTCTTCCTTACCTCCCCTCGCCACCCAAGAACTTCAAAAAGAGCTTCATTTACTTGAGCGTAATGAAAACTATCGGGAGTCAATGTGTCATTCCTCCAAGCTATTAGTGGAGGACCTCCTCTGTTTTGATGGGCTGATCCCGACTGATATAACACTGAGGGGACGAGCTGGTATATATTCGACTCGGCTAACTTTCTTGTATTCTCAACAGTTGACAGGATTATGAGCTATTTGATTCAGAAAGCTCTCCAAAGGAGGAAACAGAAAGCTAGGTCATGTGGTGCTACTGAGGAGGTCAATATTGATGTCACTCCGGTGAGCCCTCCTGTTGCTGATGAGGCTCTTGTTCGCCGAAACAAACGTCCTCAAACAGGGGGAGCTGAGAAGATTCCTGCTACTGGGGCTCAGCCTGTTAGGCAGGTACGTCCCCGAGTTGAACCCGTTAACGTCCTTCGCGGAGCCTAGAAGGGCGGTGAACCAGTTCGGATAGAGAGGCACATGGAAAAGGTGATGAAGAACTACCATGGAGGAGTTTGTCTTGTTGGAGAGGGACGGAGCTCTGTTGCTTTATCCGTGGCTCGTGATCTTGCAAACACTGAGGATGCTATCTTAATGAGCCATATGGGTTGGGCTGAGCTTGTAACTCGGTCCTGCAGCAGCATGACCGAGGTATGGAGTAGTTATGTCGAATACGTTTACTGCCTGATCTAACAACGTCTGCTCTTTTCAGGCTATGTTTTTTATGGGAGAGTTCGCCTCTCGTGCCAATGTGATTCGACGGCAATCTCTTAAGGATACGGAAATCTTTGAGGCTGCACAGAGCTCTCTGGTCGAAGCTAGATCACTTCATGATAAGGAGGTGAATGAGCTAAAGGCTCAGATTGAACTGAAATCGGTTCAAGAAGCGGAGATCCATTCCTTGATAAAATCCCAAAAGCAGAAGTATGAATCCGACCTACGAGAGCTATGAGACGAGCTATGCTTAGCTAAGGACGTAGCTGATTCTACTGAACAGGAACTGATCAAAGCTCAGAAAGAAGCGGCCGAGGAAAAGACAAAGCTGAGGAGAAGGTTGGAGAAAACTCCTAACTTTTGTTGAAGCTGGTTTCCAGGGATGTGTAAACCAATTCAAAGTGCAAGGTTACCCTCCTCAAGATGCATCCTCAGACTTCCTCAGCCTAGATAAAGTTGTTGCGGCTCTCCCACCTGACCAATAGATGGGTGTTCCCGCTTTATGATTTTTTTCCCTTTAGAATTATAGCTGTAATATCGTAACTTTTTAATGAAGAAGATCGGGTTCATTTTTTATAGAACCCTGTTAACAGCTCCACAGCTTTACGAAGTATAATAGTTCAACTAAAGTACTAAACCCTTGAAAGAGTCAAGTAAAAACAAATATAGCAAGCACGTCGGAGCACACTAATTTCAAGTAATGACAGATAGGACCAAGCGCGTAACAGCTCAGTTATCCATTAATTACCTCGTAGGGGCCAAGTAATAATAGCTAGGGCCAAGCGCGTAACAGTTCGGCTAAGCAAATTGATTACCATGTATGGACAATGTGATGACAACTAGGACCAAGACAACAGATCGGCTAAGTAAACTAATTACCCCGTAGGGACAAAGTGATGATAGCTAGGACCAAGCGCATAACAGCTCGACTAAGCAAACTAATTACCTCGTAGGGGCAAAGTGATGACTGCTAGGACCAAGCGCGTGACAGCTCAGCTAATCAAACTAATTACCCCGTTGGGGCAAAGTGATGACAGCTAGGACCAAGCGCGTAACAGCTTGGCTATGTAAACTAATTACCCCGTAGGGGCAAAGTGATGGCAGCTAGGACCAAGCGCGTAACAGCTCGACTAAGGAAGCTCCTGAGATGGGTGAATACCCTTGGACCTGGCGTAACTAGGGTTGAGGTGAGCTCATCGTAAACAAGCTCCTGAGATGGGTGAAGACCCTTGGACCTGACGTAACTAGGATTGAGGTGAGCTCGTTGTAAACAAGCTTCCTGAGATGGGTGAAGACCCTTGGACTTGGCGTAACCAGGGTTGAGGTGAACTCGTCGTAAGCAAGCTCCTGAGACGGGTAAAGACCCTTGGACCTGGCGTAACCAGGATTGAGGTGAGCTCAACGTAAACAAGCTCCTGAGATGGGTGAAAACCCTTGGACCTGGCATAACCAGGGTTGAGGTGAGCTCGTCGTAAACATAGCTCCTGAAGTGAACTCGTCGTAAGCGTAGTTCCTGAGGTCGGGTGAAAACCCTTCTGGCCTGACGTAATCAAGGCCGAGGTGAGCTCGTCGTAAACGTAGCTCCTGAAGTGAACTCGTCGTAAATGTAGTTCCTGAGGTCGGGTGAAAACCCTTTAAGCATGGAGCTCGTCGTAAACGTAGCTCCTGAAGTGAACTCGTAGTAAACGTAGTTCCTGAGGTTGGGTGAAAACCCTTAAGGCCTGACTTAATCAAGGGCGAGGTGAGCTCGTCATAAACGTAGCTCCTGAAGTGAACTCGTCGTAAATGTAGTTCCTGAGGTCGGGTGAAAAGCCTTAAAGCCCGACATAATCAAGGCCGATGTGAGCTCGTCGTAAACGTAGCTCCTGAAGTCAGGTGAAAACCCTAAATGCTGATCACTTTTTGTCTGAAATATATTTTTGGTAGACTGATGAACTCCAATTGTTTGTGATGTCGGCCTTAGGATGAAGTTGGAGATGTGGCTGAGAAACAGGCCAATGATGACATGAAACTGATGGTCGGGGATATCTAGCTGAAGGCTTCTGTTGACCATTGGCTGAAGAGAGTTGAAACGCTGGTCGAGGATGACCTGAAGTTGATGAGCCAGCTAAGCTTGAAGGACTAAGAGACGATGACCTGGAGCTTAAGAGCTATATAATCATGACGCAAAACTGAAGAGAGTTGAAGAGTTGGTCTGAAAAGATGTAATGCCTCGATACGAATCATAAATGTTTAATATGACTATGACATAATTATGTGATAATTACGGTATGATGTGGACTCGAGTTTGGAATTGAACCGAGTGTGGAAATGAAATGTTCATGTTATATTTAACAAATAAATGAGCTAAAAATGTTGGTGAATATATTGTTGTTGAATTTGTAGCAAGAGGTATAAGTGAGTATGAACCATTATGTAGCTTGACATATGGTTAAACATACAACTAAATGATATTAGTGAGTTATGTGTACATGCTTTAGTGGGATAAGAACCAAGGGAATGACATGAGTTACATGTAGTTGAGTAACAATTAACCATGCTTTTGAATTTGAGAGTCACGTGACATGCATTTGGTTTGAGTTTGGGAGGTTTGGGATGTGTTATTAAACTACAATCAGATTTTAGCCAACACATAATACACCTCACTTCACCTACAAATCTCTGCAACTCTCTCTCTCTCAACACCTTACTCTATTTTGCTTTCTTTTCTTGGATTTACTCTTGAAATCAAAGGAAAGCTTGTTGTGAAGCACAATCAAAGTGAAGTGGTAAGGATTTAGTGAGTTGTGAGCTTGTATAAGCATGTATATGTGTTTGACTAGTTCTTAAAGTTATGTTCAAACAAGTTGAATTGACTTAGATGGAATTAAAGAGCATAAACTTGTGTTTCATGAAAAGAATGTGTAGATCATGTTGTAGTATAACATTGATGAAAGTTTGGGAGATAGATATGAGATGAGAAGTTGGAACCATGATGATAAGCTCAAAAACACCATGTTCTGAAAAGAACAGAGCATAGCGATCGATCGCTACATACGCGATGATCGATCGCTCGAGGCTAAACACAAGAGAGGCGATGTGTTTAATGATTGATGGCTTCGCTTGTACCGATTGATCGATCGCATCAAAGTAGAGATCGATCGCATTGAGGCAGAAAGGGTGAGGCGATCGATCGCATAAAACGTAGAGATCGATCACTGATGGCTAGAACTTTTTTGGCGACCAATCGCATAAAAGAGGAGATCGATCGCTAGGGTTAATATTTTGAAAAGTGTGATATTTTGTGGAATTTGATATTGAAGCCATTATAACATGATACATTGTTGGTATTCATGTAGCATCACCATAGGGGATGGGACAACGAGGCGGTTAAACATTGATGCCTGAATTTCTATATTTTGTACATCACGATAGGTACATGTGGACGTACGAGTATTGATGTTATTTTGGTGATGATGTTGAGATTGAGATATGTGATTGATGGTATCATATACATATACATTCATGATGATATACATGCATGTTGTTGAGATGGATGCCACGAGAGGTATGCTATTGTTGAGAATATGCTTTGGCATGAGAGGTATGCCATTGTTGGTCATATGCTTTGGCTGTTATAACGTGTGAAGACGGCTATATGATATGTACTGCTAATATGAGACGTGAAGGCTGAGCCACTGACATATTGAACTGAGAGGCATATCATATCGGTCTCGTTGTAACAGGATGATAGTTGAGACATGTCATGACATATTTGCATATTATGATGCATGATACAGAACAATCACAGTTGCGATTTTACAATGGTCGTTTATCGTATGATGTTTTGCTTATTGATATAGAACTGAGATGATTGTCTAGCAATACTCATATTATGTGATTGTCTGTAGGGAATCATAGACGTGGGTGAACGGGTTTGTGAGTTGATTTTGCTGCGAGCTGAACCACTGATTAGAAGTTGAACCTCTTTAGGTTGTCATTATGTACATATGATGTATATTATATCAGAGTTTTGTAAATGTTGTAATAACTGACATAGTAGACTTTTAATCAATGTGTGATATTACTTAATTCTTACTCACATATGTATAAGTAATTGAACATAACGAACTAAGTAACAAGAACCCCACATTAGTAATATCAGAGTAGTGGTTCGAGAACTGGATGAACAATGGTAGAGGAAGTGAATTAAGAAGTTGCATATTCACTTGAAAGCATGTTCATGTAGTTATGTAGTATACAATGTTATACTAACATGCTTTATATATTGAATGTTATTGTTATCCCTTGTTATACAGCATGGCAGCCAGAGTACCGGGGCATCCTCAAGACGAAGTTGGGGATGCGATGAGTGTAAATGTGAATGCAGGTATAGGTGTTGTGCCACCACCACCAGTAGGCCAAGGGCCAGTAGAACAGGTACTGTTACCTGGGGAGTTGACATTGACTCAGTTTTTGAGTTATCAGCCACCTCGATTTGAAGGTACAGAATCTGGTGAACAGGCTAAAGAGTGGTTAGAACATGTTGAACAGATTTTTGTTTCTGCTCCATGTGCTAAGTTAGCTTGGTTACGTTTGGTTGAGTTTCAACTAGCAAAGAAAGCAATGATGTGGTGGAAAGCGACATTGATAGAGTTGAGAGCTCAGGGGCAAACTGTGCTTGCTTTCTGGGTCATTATTTCTCTGTTGATGCTAGGCAATTGAAAGATTATGAGTTCAATAATCTGAAACAGGGAACTATGAAAGTATCTGATTATGCTTTGCAGTACTCTTCTTTATTGAGGTATGTAACTCATGTTGCTGCAAACAAGAAAGCCAAGATTAGACAGTTTGTGAAAGGTCTACGATCTGAGTTGTTTGATAGGGTTATTTTGAATAATCCTACTTCATTTGAGGAGGCGTTGACAAGGGCTGAAATGGCTGAGATCCGAATAGGAGCGTATAAAGATGTAGGACAAAGTCAGAAACCTACATCAGAAAGTAGGAGACCCAGAGGGGAGCAGTTTAAACCATCACGAGGAGGTGCCTCATCCTCGATATTTGGTGGTAGGCGATTTGATAATCGAAAAGGAAGTAATGCTAGAGGACAATCACAAGGGAGTAGTAGTAATAGAGGCCTGAAATGTTTTAATTGTGGACGCTCACATTATAGAAGAGAATTTGGCCCCATATTGATGGTCCCGTTTGTTTTAGATGTGGAAGGGCATGACACATGATACGACATTGTCCTCAAACTAGAGGACAACAGATTAGAGGGAATGTGTCAGAAAGTTTTTAATTGTGGAGGCTCACATTATAGAAGAGATTTTTGGCCCCAGATTGTTGGTCCCGTTTGTTTTAGATGTGGACACATGATACGACATTGTCCTCAAGCTGGAGGACAACATATTAGAGGGAATGTGTCAGAAAGTACAGTGCAGCAGAGACCACGGTTTGTACCACGGACTGGTGGGGGACAGAGAGCAGGACCACCCCAATTTCAGGTCTATGCACTAAATAAGGAGCAAACAGAGGCAGCTCCTGATGATGTGATAACGGGTAAGTGTAGTTTTTTTACTTATCCAGCTTTTATTTTGATTGATACGGGTACATCACATTTATTTTTTGCACAAGCATTTAGTGAGTGGTTTCATATATGCTCGTCTCCATTGTTGATGCCTTTGTATATCTCGACACACATGTGAACGACTGTTATGACTTGTCTGATTGTATATGCTTGCTCTATTCTGTTTGATGATGATGTTAGCATACAGACAGATTTGATTGTGTTGGATATGACTGATTTTTACTGTATTCTGGGTATTGATGTGTTGAGTTGATATCAAACTGTTGTGGATTGTTGTCAGAAGACAGTGAGGTTTCAGTCTGATGCTGGAAACCAATGGATCTTCTATGGACAGGAATGACGTGCAAAGATTCCGTTGATATATGCTAGTCGAATGTCACGTTTGTTAGAACGTGGACATACGGGATACTTGATTTATGCGATTGATGTAACTGAAAAGAAAGTATGAAGAAGAATAGAGGATCTCCCAGTGGTTGCAGAGTACGTAGATGTGTTTCCAGAGGAAATTCCTGGATTTCCACCAAATCGTGAGGTGGAATTTGACATTGAATTGATACCTGGTACTTCTGCAATTTCTCGAGCACCATATCCTATGGCACCAACTGAACTGAGAGAGTTGAAAACTCAGTTGCAAGATTTATTGGACAAGGGATACATACGCCATAGTGTATCGCCTTGGGGTGCTCCAGTGTTGTTTGTTAAGAAGAATTATGGATCAATGCGATTGTGCATTGATTATAGACAGTTGAACAAGGTAACAAGTAAGAATAAATATCATCTTCCTCGTATTGATGATTTATTTGATCAGTTGCAGGGATCGATAATATATTCTAAGATTGATTTGCCATCCGGATATCATCAAATACGTGTGAGGAATGAAGATGTGCAGAAGACAGCATTCAGAACTCGTTAAGGACATTATGAATTCTTAGTAAAAGAAGATGTGCATAAGACAACATTTAGAACTCGTTAAGGACATTATGAATTCTTAGTAATGCCATTTTGGAGTGACTAATGCTCCAACTGTCTTCATGAGTTTGATGAATCGAGTTTTTCAGGAATACCTTGATCAGTTTGTCATTGTCTTTATTGATGATATACTAATCTATTCTCGTAGTAAAACAGAACATGTCCAGCATTTGCATATGGTATTGCAACTATAGAACACATCAATTATACGCCAAACTCAGTAAGTGTGAGTTTTGTTGAACAGTGTAGGATTTTTGGGACATGTGATTTCCAAAGATGGTATAGCAGTATATCCGAAAAAGATAGAAACGGTGTTGAATTGGTCAGCACCTACTTCTGCGCCAGAGATTCGTAGTTTCTTGGGTTTGGCAGTTTATTACAGACGATTTGTTGAAGGATTTTCAAAAATTGCCAAACCATTAACACAACTGACATAGAAGGGAATACCTTTCAGATGGTCATAGGCGTGCGAGCATAGCTTTCAGGAATCGGTTGACCACTGCTCCGTTGTTGATTATTCCCTCAGTATATGACAGGTTTGCACTTTATACTGATGCATCATTACTTTGTTTAGGTTGTATATTGATGCAAGATAAACATGTTGTGGCTTATGCATCAAGACGACTTAAGCCACATGAAATGAAATATCCAGTGCATGATCTGGAGTTGGCAGCCATAGTCTTTGCATTGAAGATATGTCGACACTATCTATATGGTACGTCCTTTACCATATACACTGATCATAAAAGTTTAAAGTTTTTGTTCACTCAGACAGAGTTGAACATGAGGCAGAGGAGATTAATGGATCTGTTGAAAGATTATGATTGTGAGATCGAATATCATCCAGGAAAGGCTAATCTGACCGCTGATGCTTTGAGTCGCAAGGTACAATCTACTGCCAATGATGTAATTCAATTATTTGCTTTGATGACTTCTTGTTGTACATTGGGATATGAGTTTGAGGCAGTGACAGTGCCAGTTAGGGTATCAACATTGTTGGTTGAACCCGATATTTTTGAGAATATTAGAACGGCACAAAGCACTGATGATAAAGTACAACAGTGGAAGGAAAAGATAAGTCAAGGATATACATCTGCTTTTGTCATAGCAGGTGATGGAAGTCTGAAATATGGAAAGCGTTGGGTAATGTCTGCTACATTAGGACTATGCCAAGAACTACTACAACATGCACATTATAGTCGATATAGTATACATCCTGGAGGAAAGAAAATGTACAAAGATTTACGTGCACAGTTATGGTGGAAACGCATGAAACGGGATGTACTTGAATTTGTGAAACAATGTTTGATTTGCCAACAGGTAAAAGCAGAGAGATAGAGACCAGGAGGTGAATTAATGTGTTTAGAGATTCCTCAATTGAAATGGGAACATATCACGATGGATTTTGTAACCCATTTGCCAAGGACTTCTTCTGGTTCTGATGCTATTTGGGTAGTTGTTGACAGACTGACGAAGGTAGCTCACTTTATACCGTATAGTATGACGTTTACATATTTGAGAATGACTCAATTATATATTCAAAATGTAGTGAGACTACATGGAATACCAATTTTGATTGTATCTGCCCGAGATCCAAGATTTGCTTCTCATTTTTGGGAAGGATTACAGTCAGCGATGGGGACTGAAGTACGATTGAGTACATCTTATCATTCCTCAAACAGATGGACAAACAGAGTGTACGATACAGACGCTTGAGGATATGCTATGCGCATGTATATTGGAGTTTGATAACTCATGGCAAGAGTCGTCATTAGTTGAGTTCTCGTATAATAATAGTTATCAGACTAGTATACAGATGGCACTGTTTGAGACATTGTATAGATCGCCATTATATTGGGATGATTTTGATCAGTCTTCTATTAGTGGACCGGATATGATCCGAGAAATGGAAGAGAAAGTGAAGCTGATGAGATTGAAATTAAAAGCTGCACAAGATAGACAAGCTGCATATACGAATAAGTGACATAGACCTCTTGAATTCCAAGTTGGTGACAGAGTGTTCCTGAAAATCTCACCTTTTCGAAGTGTGGTACGATTTGGTATGCGTGGGAAGTTGTCACCACGATATGTTGGTCCCTATGAGGTTTTGCAATGTATTGGTACGTTGGCATATAGATTGGCACTACCGCCATCATTGAGTAGTATCCACGATGTTTTTCATATTTTGATGTTGAGGAAGTATGAACCAGATCTCAGTCATGTATTGCAACCATCTGAAGTACAGTTGGATACTGACGTCTCATATGAGGAACTTCCGGTTAAGATCTTAGATAGAGCAGAGCGGAAATTGTGAAGTAAAGTCATTCCTATGGTAAAGGTACAGTGGGACATACGGGGTGTCGAGGAGGCACCATGGGAGACGGAGCAGCATATGTTACAGCAGTATCCTGAGTTATTTTCTAGTATGTGATTTAATTATTATATATTGCTGATGAGCATTCATATTACTGTAATATTGAGTATGTGGTTTGTTTATTGCAGTAGTGTTGTGTATTTTCAATTTCGAGGACGAATTCAATTAGTAGGGGAGAATTGTAATGTCTCTATACGAATCATAGATGTTTTATATGACTATGGCATAATTATTTGATAATTAAGGTATGTTGTGGACTCGCGTTTGGAATTGAACCTAGTATGAAAGATGAAATGTTCATGTTATATTTAACAAAGAAATGAGCTAAACATGTTGGTGAATATATTGTTGTTGAATTTGTAGAAAGAGGTATAAGTGAGTATGAACCATTATGTAGCCTGGCATATGGTTAAACATACAACTAAATGACATTAGTGAGTTGTATTGATGAGATAGGAACCAAGGGAAGGACATGAGTTACATGTAGTTGAGTAACAATTAACCATGCATTTGAATTTGAAAGTCGTGTGACATGCATTTGGTTTGAGTTTGGGAGGTTTGGGATGTGCTATTAAACTTGTAAGTAACCCAACAAGCATACAAAGCAGCGGAATTTAAAATTTGGATTACTAGAACCGCGGATCTATACAAAGTTATCATATCGGATAAAGGATCATAAGAGTCTCACCATTGTCGCGTGTTTGAGCAGATTCCACGAAGCACCACGTCCAACGAACTCCGAGTCACGAGCAACACCTCCAAGGTCTTGCCTCTACGGTATCCACACGATCAAATTGAAAGGGATGTTCAAGAACAAGATGCTAGACTTATTCTTGAACCAAAACTGAACTCCCGGTTCAAAACTAATCAACGACTACCAATTTCTTCACAAGAGCTCGACGGCGGCCGTGAGATTAATGAGAGAAAGATGGCGGCCGAGAGTTTAATGAGAGGAGGCTAGGTTATTTTGATATGAAGTGTTAATTAAACATTAACCTTGCCATCTAATTATATATGATTTAATTAAAGGCTTTCACAAAGCTTCATGGGCCCAAACCCATGATTTAATTAAATCCTTATAATCATTTAATTAAGAATCTTCTTAATTAATTAATTCATCCCATGAATTTAATTCCCTTTATCGATTTAATCTTTTGTGCTACCCGATAGGATCTTGTAATGTTGGCAGTGACATAAAATCTCATTTTACGTCACAAGCAAAGAGCGGTGTCTAGCAACACATCAAGGCTACCCAAATTACAAGAATGTCTTTGACTCGACATAACCTTAGAACTTGTGATAATATTAACCATGTAGCTTAATCCCTTTGTCCATGTGTTTAGATTGAACACGAGTCATGGAATAGTCATACTCGTATATTCAATCTCTATTTCTTGATCCCCAAGTAGAACTAGAATAAACGAATAAGCTCGATATCCCATATCGACTCATTCGAGCATGGCCATGCATTTTAGTCTTACTTGATCAACGGCCCAAACACTTCTCCTGTTATATAGGAGGGACAAATCCTATCTCGATCAATCAACATCCCTCTACATAATTCGTAGTGTATCTAATAGTGGCCTTTATAGTTTACCCTGTTACAGGTAACGTTTGACAATATCAATATACATAACTCCTTATGTTGGAATCTCTGATGATCTCAAGTCGTAAGGATTACATACATTATTATCACTATGAGAATTGCTTATGACACTCATATAACTATCCATGTAGCATTCTCATGGTGGGTCTGTCAAGTACATCATTCTCTAACATGTACCCATGTGTTGATTTGATATCTCATATCAATGAACAATTCATCAATTAACACATACTAGTCTTAATGCATTTTTATTATCCCAATTCATGATAATACTTGACTAGGGACATCTTTAAGAATAATACAATATTATTCTAAGGACATTAATTTATATATCAATTCATATTGCACAGATATTCGAATAATATATAATAATGATTTGCCATTTATAAAATCATAATACATTGTATGTCATAAACAATCATCTAATGACTTGTCTTAGGACATATCCAAACAAATCTCCCACTTGCACTAAGATCAATCAGACATTTACCTAATGCCTAGACGATCATGCTTCTGCTGTGATAGTGGCTTCGTCAATGGGTCAGATACATTATCATCTGTTGGTACTTTGCATATTTTAACATCTCCCCTTTCAACGATTTCTCGAATGAAATGAAAGCGCCGAAGTATGTGCTTGGATCTTTGGTGAGATCTAGGTTCCTTAGCCAATGCGATCGCTCCATTGTTGTCACAATAGAGTTCTATCAGATCCTTAATGCTAGGCACCACTCCAAGTTCATAAATGAACTTCCTAATCCAAACAGCTTCTTTTGCTGCATCAGAGGCAGCAATGTACTCAGCTTCCGTTGTAGAATCGGCTACTGTCTCTTGCTTTGAACTCTTCCAGCTCTCAGCACCTCCATTTAGGCAATACACATATCCAGATTGCGATCGAAAATCATCTTTGTCGGTTTGGAAGCTTGCATCAGTGTAACCCATTACATTGAGCTCTTCCTCACCTCCATAAATCAAGAATGTATCCTTAGTTCTTCTCAAGTACTTCAGGATATTCTTGACTGCAATTCAATGATTTTCACCTGGATCAACTTGATATCTGCTCGTCATGCTCAAATCATACGAGACATCGGGACGAGTACATATCATGGCATACATGATAGATCCAATAGCTGGCGCATATGGAATCTTACTCATGCGTTGTCTCTCATCTGGTGTTGAAGGACACTGTTCCTTCGAGAGATATATTCCATGTGTCATAGGCACGAATCCTTTCTTTGATTCTTGCATGCGAAACCGTTTTAGCACTTTGTCTATGTATGTACTTTGACTTAGGCCAAGTAATCTTCTTGATCTATCTCTATAGATCTTGATTCCTAATACATAGGTGGCTTCACCCAAGTCTTTCATAGAAAAGCAATTCCCTAGCCAAATCTTTACATATTGTAAGGCAGGGATATCATTCCCAATGAGAAGTATGTCATCTACATACAATATTAGGAAGATAATTATGATCCCACTGACCTTCTTGTAGACACAAGGTTCATCTACGTTTTTTACGAAACCAAACTCTTTGACTGCATCATCAAAACGAAGATTCCAACTCTGAGAAGCTTGCTTCAATCCATAAATAGATCGTTGTAGCTTGCATATCTTTCCAGCATCCTTTAGATCGACAAAACCCTCGGGCTGTGTCATGTACACATCCTCAAGCAGATTTCCATTAAGGAAAGCTGTTTTGACATCCATCTGCCAGATTTCATAAGCATGAAATGCAGCTATTGCAAGTAAGATCCTAATGGATTTAACCATGGCAACTGGTGAAAAAGTTTCATCATAGTCAATACCATGAATTTGTTTGAAACCTTTTGCAACCAGTCGACCTTTATAGGTTTGTACATTACCATCCATGTCGGTCTTTTTCTTGAAAATCCATTTGCACCCTATGGGTCGTAACCCTTCAGGTGGGTCAACCAAAGTCCATACTTGGTTTGCATACATGGATTCCATCTCAGATTTCATGGCCTCTTGCCATTTCTCAGAATCAGTGCCCATTATAGCTTGTTGATAAGATGACGGCTCATCCTCACCAATAAGTAGTAAGTCACCTTGTTGAGTCACAAGAAATCCATATCTCTGTGGCTCCCGGTGTTCTCTTACAGACCTACGCTGGGCTTGTGTCTCTTGAGCATGCATTTTATCCACAACATCTTGTGGTGTCTGCTCTGTTTTCATCTCAATATCATGTTCAATGTTTTCTTGTGGTTGAACTTCACTAAGTTTTATTTGTCTCCCACTGGTTTTTCTAGAAATAAATTCTCTTTCAAGAAAGACACCAGTCCGAGCAACAACAACTTTGTTCTCGGTGGGATAATAGAAATAGTATCATTTCGTTTCCTTAGGATACCCCACAAATAAACACTTATCAGATTTGGGTCCAAGTTTGTTAGTGGCATGACGTCTAACGAAAGCCTCACAACCCCAAATCTTCATAAAAGACATACTAGGACGCTTCCCAGTCCATATCTCATATGGTGTCTTTTCCACTGATGGAACACGGTTCAGTATGAATATTGTTGTTTCTAAAGCATGTCCCCAAAAGGATATCGGAAGATCTGCATGACTCATCATTGATCAAACCATGTCCAACAAGGTTCGATTTCTCCTCTCGGATACACCATTCCATTGTGGAGTATACGGAGGAGTGAGTTGTGGGACTATCCCACACTCCTTTAGATAGTCATGAAACTCTTGGCTTAAGTATTCACCTCCTCGATCTGATCGAAGGATTTTGATACTTTTGCCAAGTTGGTTTTGTACTTCATTCTTGAAATCTTTGAACTTTTCAAAGGTTTCATGCTTATTCTTCATTAGGTACACATACCCATATCTACTGAGGTAATCAGTAAATGTAACGAAGTATTGAAAACCACCTCTAGCTTGTGTACTTATTGGTCCACATACATCACTATGTATTAGTCCCAATAAAACATTTGCCCTTTCAACATGTCCCTTGAATGGGGCTTTAGTCATATTACCCATTAAACAAGACTCGCATGTTTCATATGATTCAAAATCAAATGAATCTAATGCTCCATTCTTATGAAGTTTCGATATGCGGTTCTCGTTAATATGGCCCAAGCGACAATGCCAGAGATAAGTTGGATTAGAATCATTATTCTTAATCCTTTTAGTATTTATGTTATAGATAGGCATATCAAGAATACATAAAGACCATTAATCATTTGTGCACTAGCATAAAACATATCATTTAAATAAATAGAACAACAGTTGTCCTTTATCATAAATGAAAATCCACACTTGTCCAAACAAGAAATAGAAATAATGTTTTTAGTAATAGATGGCACAAAATAACAGTCTTTTAAAATCAACGATAAACCAGAAGGTAAAGCTAAACAATAATCTCAGATAGCTAATGCAGCAACTCTTGCTCCATTTCCAACTCGGAGATCAACTTCACCTTTCGCCAACGTCCTACTCCTTTTGAGATCCTGCACATTTACACAAATGTGAGATCCACATCCAGTATCTAATACTCATGATGAAGAAGTAGATAAATTGACTTCTATAACAAAAATACCTGAAGTGGAAGTCACACTTCCTTTCTTGAGATCCTCCAGATAAACTTTGCAATTTCTTTTCCAATGACCGGTCTCACCGCAATGGAAACAGTTCCCTTCTTTTGCTATCCCTCCCTTTGGCTTAAGTGCAGAAGCTTTTGGCTTAAATTTAACAAAGACCTTCTTGTTCTTCTTGAAGCTCTTAGCTTTAGTCTTTCCTTTGCTCTTATTCACAATAAGAACATTTGTAGGCTTAGACTTCTTGCTATTTGCTTCAAAAGTTCTAAGCATGCCAAGTAACTGTGGTAGAGTCTTTTCAATTTCAATCATATTGTAATTCAAGACAAATTGACTGAAGCTTTCAGGCAACGATTGCAAGATCACGTCAGTGGCCAACTCTTGGTCCAAAGGAAAACCCAGCTTCTCCAGATTCTCAATATACCCAATCATCTTGAGTGCATGAGTTCCAACTAGACTTCCTTCTACCATTCTACACTGGAACAACGCTTTAGAGACGTCATACCTCTCTTTTCTTGCTTGTTGTTGGTACAGTTGCTTAAGATGCTTGATCATATCGAACGCCTCCATTTCCTCATGTTGCTTCTGAAGCTCAGAGTTCATGGTGGCAAGCATAAGGCACCCAACATCAAGTGCGTCATTTTGATGCTTCTTGTAAGCATCTTTATCGGCCTTAGCAGCCGTCAAGGGAGGTTCCTCAGCAGGTAAGGGTTCCTCTAGGACATATTGCTTCTTTTCTTGCTTGAGGACAATCCTCAAATTCCTATACCAGTCTAGGAAATTTGTCCCATTTAATTTGTCCTTCTCAAGGACCAATCGAAGTGATAATGTGCTTGTTACGTTGTTAGTTGCCATGGATATCTACAATATAAATATGCAAAATAAGTTTATGATTTAATCATTTAATATGGTCTTATATTAAATGACACTCCCACTATTTTGTTTAAAATTATCAACCCTCGAAACCTTTAGTGGGCCAAGATCCATATTTCACCTAATCTTGAGTTAGCTTTGGCTAATCGCCCAAGACTGGGTTATTTAGGTAGACAACACTTTGCCAATTACATCACATGTAATTCTTGGATAGTTGGACGAACAACGCTTTGTTCAAATTCATCAAATGAATTATTATCCAACCCCATGCCTCTAGGTTCCCACTCCTATGAGATAACCTAGTTAAGTCGTACCCAATTTAAAGTAAAACGGATATCACTATTATCCTTTCGCGCCTTACCAAGATTGCCACGGTGCTTTGCTTTGGCAAACCCACACATGTTCAATCGAAGTCTTGACGAGTACTTTTAATTTTGGAAGGCATCTAAAACTTAATATTTTAGAGGGATTTATTGATCTCATGATTTTATTATTGATAATTTAAAATATGTCCACTACATATACGCATATACATATCTACATATATGTATAATAAAATTATCAATCTAAAACATAAGATAAATCATGCATCACATACATAAATTAAACGTGACATGGTTATAGCCCCTACTAGCGATTTTCTCAAGCCAATGAGAAAATCCTAAGAGTCAACCTAAGGTAACTTCACAAGCACCTTCCTTTGGCTCCAAATTGTGAAAGGCCTCCTCATCCCGGCACCATGCTCCATCTTCATTGATCACCATCAATAAATAAACTATACTATACAACATTTACAAATATAGAGAATCCCTTGATTCACATTCGAGGGGAATATAGGGGAGGGATAACATTCAGAAGAAAAATAGAGAAGGCACGACTCGCAGGTCGTATTATGAATTACAAACATTCACAAATCCTATCTAATAGGTCAAAGGGCTATAACCATGCACCATGCTCAAACAACACACAAAACATGCAATAACAATTAATTAATTAAATTCTAAACATTTTAAAATTTAATCCCAATAAAACTGTAAAATAAATTTTATGAAATTATCGTATGCTCGGGACATCACATGTCACGGAACCTTAGCCCAAAACCACGGCCCACCACGCATGTGACTAGGGTTCGAAACCCTAGGCATCTCGGCACCATCATGGGCCGAAAATGGCTAAGGGTTCGAAACCCTAGCCTCTTCCATGCGGCGACCGTGAGCCATGTTAGCATTAGGGTTCGAAACTCTAGTCCAACGGCAGTGGCTCGGCTTATGCACGATTCATGATAGTGGCGGCTCGACTATCTCGAGCCAAGGGGTTCGAAAAACCCTAGCTCTCATGTGGAGGAATCTGCCAACCATCTAACCGAGCAATAAGTTCTAAACCCTAGCATTGTTTTGACACTTCCATGCACAATTATTAGCCACAACGGCTAAACCATCTCAAGCCAAGGGTTCGAAAACCCTAGCCCTCATGTGGCAGCCGTGTGTCATTTGTGATGGTGCCCTAGCTCTCATGTGGAGGAATCTGCCAACCATCTAACCGAGCAATAAGTTCTAAACCCTAGCATTGTTTTGACACTTCCATGCACAATTATTAGCCACAACGGCTAAACCATCTCAAGCCAAGGGTTCGAAAACCCTAGCCCTCATGTGGCAGCCGTGTGTCATTTGTGATGGTGGTGGTCGAAAACATCTTGTTATGGGTTCGATTATTCGCTTCATGTATCGTATACATTAAACTTCAATTATAGCAAATATAATTTCATGATAATTTCACAAACTCAGTTTAATCATATCATATATGATTATATACAGTTTTATAGCATGCAATATAATATCAAACTATGATTAAACTATTAACCATATAAATCCGATATGAGCTTTAAACCTGGCTCTGATACCACTGTAAGTAATCCAACAAGCATACAACGCAGCGGAATTTAAAAATTTGGATTACTAGAACCGCGGATATATACAAAGTTATCATATCGGATAAAGGATCATAAGAGTCTCACCCTTGTCGCGTGTTTGAGCAGATTCCACGAAGCACCACGTCCAACGAACTCCGAGTCACGAGCAACACCTCCAAGGTCTTACCTCTACGGTATCCACATGATCAAATCGAAAGGGATGTTCAAGAATAAGATGCTAGACTTATTCTTGAACCAAAATTGAACTCCCGGTTCAAAACCGATCAACGACTACCAATTTCTTCACAAGAGCTCGACGGCGACCGGGAGATTAATGAGAGAAAGATGGCGGCCGAGAGTTTAATGAGAGGAGGCTAGGTTATTTTGATATGAAGTGTTAATTAAACATTAACCTTGCCATCTAATTATATATGATTTAATTAAAGGCTTTCACAAAGCTTCATGGGCCCAAACCCATGATTTAATTAAATCCTTATAATCATTTAATTAAGACTCTTCTTAATTAATTTAATTCCCTTTATAGATTTAATCTTTTGTGCAACCCGGTAGGATCTTGTAATGTTGGCAGTGACATAAAATCTCATTTTACGTCACAAGCAAAGAGCGGTGCCTAGCAACACATCAAGGCTACCCAAATTACAAGAATGTCTTTGACTCGACATAACCTTAGAACTTGTGATAATATTAACCATGTAACTTAATCCCTTTGTCCATGTGTTTAGATTGAACACGAGTCATGGAATAGTCATACTCGTATATTCAATCTATATTTCTTGATCCCCAAGTAGAACTAGATCAAACGAATAAGCTCGATATCCCATATCGACTCATTCGAGCATGGCCATGCATTTTAGTCTTACTTGATCAAGGGCCCAAACACTTCTCATGTTATATAGGAGGGACAATCCTATCTCGATCAATCAACATCCCTCTACATAATTCGTAGTGTATCCAATAGTGGCCTTTATAGTTTACCATGTTACAGGTAACGTTTGACAATATAAAGATACATAACTCCTTATGTTGGGATCTCTGATGATCTCAAGTCGTAAGGATTACATACATTATTATCACTATGAGAATTGCTTATGACACTCTTATAACTATACATGTAGCATTCTCATGGTGGGTCTGTCCAGTACATCGTTCTGTAACATGTACCCATGTGTTGATTTGATATCTCATATCAATGAACAATTCATCAATCAACAATACTAGTCTTAATGCATTATCATTATCCCAATTCATGATAATACTTGATTAGGGACATCTTTAAAAATAATACAATATTATTCTAAGGACATTAATTTATATATCAATTCATATTGCACAGATATTCGAATAATATATAATAATGATTTGCCATTTATAAAATCATAATACATTGTATGTCATAAACAATCATCTAATGACTTGTCTTAGGGCATATCCCAACAAAACTACAATCAGATTTTAGCCAACACATAATACACCTCACTTCACCTACAAATCTCTACAACTCTCTCTCTCAACACCTTACTCTATTTTGCTTTCTTTTCTTGGATTTACTCTTGAAATCAAAGGAAAGCTTGTTGTGAAGCACCATCAAAGTGAAGTGGTAAGGATTTAGTGAGTTGTGAGCTTGTATAAGTATGTATATGTGCTTGACTAGTTCTTAAAGTTATGTTCAAACAAGTTGAATTGACTTAGATGGAATTAAAGAGCATAAACTTGTGTTTCATGAAAAGAATGTGTATATCATGTTGTAGTATAACATTGATGAAAGTTTGGTAGATTGATATGAGATGAGAAGTTGGAATCATGATGATAAGCTCAAAAACGCCATGTTTTGAAAAGAACAGAGCATAGCGATCGATCGCTACATACTCGACGATCGATCGCTCAAGGCTAAACGAGTCATAGACTTGTTTGAACAGATTATGGGTTGCGAACCAAGTGAATCTCCTTCTCTTATTTGTTGGAGTATTCAAAATTGGTTTCTGAATTCACATAGGCTGCAAATCAGTCCAAGGACAAAAGAGTTTGTGACAAAACAACCATTGGATAAAGCTGAAATTTGGTAATCACGTTCACAAAGGAGTTATTAAATTGTTAATGATGGAGATCAAGTTTTATGATCGTTTGAATCGGTTTCTGGAGGATGAACATAAGCTGTTGTTTTCTCACCTAGAATATGTGTCTGATCGAGAAGGCCATTGACAGAAATCCAACGTCAGATTAGGTTCAAATTTGGATAACATGTTTGGAACATCTTGGGGTATATTATGAACGGTGAAGATCATATTTGGGTATCTTTGCATTTGTGAAGTTCTTCAAAATTTGTGACTGGAATTGAGAGCAAGTTTTCAACAATCTTGCTTGTTGGATGGAAAATTTGTAATCTAGGTTTCTTGTTTATAAGATGTGATTTCGTAATATGCGTTTTCCGTAAATTCTTGATTCAATCAAAGATCCACCGATTTGGTTATTTTCTTCCTTCTTTATTCCCATTAATTTTAGCACTTTCTTTCGGTGGAAGATTTCTTTTGGCACTTTCCTTTGGCGGAGATTTTGGATCTTCACATCTTTAACCATGTTGAAGCAGATGTCAAGATACGAAATGAGGAGATCTGAGCAACTTTCCTCCACTAAACACTTTTTTTCTTGCAGGTAGGGAAGAGTGGGTTCCAACAACTGGACTAGATCATAAAAAAATCAATACATTTCATATATGCATGCAAAAGAATTAAGAAAAAAAGATAAAAAAGTTTGGTAAAAAAAAGTAGTTCCGTGTGTTAGTTCTGCAATTCTCAACTATAAAACTCTTATACACCTTATTTATTCTAGCGTTGTTTCTTCTCCAAGAAATTTTCCATAAAAGCTTATTCTGAAACTGCAGATTATGGGCATTGATGTTTTGCTTTTACCACAACTATTCATTTGCTAGATACTAAACAAACTAACTATTCAAATTATTCTTTATATGGACCAAACGGAGCTCTTAAACAACTTATTATGACAAACAGCTGACCACAAAACCTATGAAGGGCTCAGCGGAAGTATTCTTTACAAGAGATTGAACAAGGGAAGTTATACAATTGAAAATGTATTTTTTCTATTTCACTTTTGTTGATACATGTTCTGAATTTATAAATAGAATCTTACAATTTCCAAAGTTTAATGACTTTCAAACTTACCAAGTGACTATCAAACTTCCTAAATGACTATCAAACTTCTAGTGACTATCAAACTTACTAAATGACTTTCAAAGATCCCATGAATATTCTAGAGAATGACTCTTGATATTACAAATTATTCCAACAACCTATTCCCATATTTTGAGCTTATGTAGCGGTATATCTCGTCAAGGTGTCTTTGATTAAGCATTGTCGAGATTCGAGTACAGATTATACTATCATCCTGCTCCCCCGAGAACATCACATAATGTTCCTTATTCAAATGGTGATGAACAGAAAAAGAAAAGTCTATATCTTTTTTTAAGGATACTCACAGGAAAAGGAACATGTCCAGTGAGATGGGGTGGGGCATGTAGCTCACAGGATTAGAGCACGTGGCTACGAACCACGATGTTAGATGTTCGAACCCTCATCGCCCACAACCGGCCCCAAAGGGAAGTATATTTCCTTCTGGGGTAGGAAAATCAGGATTGGGATAGTAGACCAAAAGCTATTAAAATAACAGGGATCGAGGTCGGCCAGTGAAGGTGTGGGGGATAAACTTATCGTCGAGAGGGAAACAGCCGGAACCAGCTATGACCCATCACAATTGAAAAAGTAAATAATGTTTCAGGAAGAAATCTAGTTCTACAGTGTGTTACTTTTGTGTTGTTTTTGCTTTTCCCTTTTCATGCAGTCGTTCTGCGCCCTGAATTGTAAATTAGAGCAGATTGTCACCTTTATATGGACCTTATTGTTCTTCAATTAATTGAGCTATTCTTTATAGTAAAAAGTGTTGGGCATCAATTTCTCTGATCCTGTCCTTCAAAGGATATCGGGCAGTCTACCATCATTATGTGCAGCTTCTTTAACCATGTCAATGATTTTTGGATGATGAATATTTAATTGAACTTACGCACGCAAAACTAATTTTTTCAGCATATGGGTGGAAAATAGTTAATGTAATCTACACTAGTTAGTAGTGAACTCCCAAATTTCCAACCAATATGCAACATAAATCATAGTTTACACAAGGTTTTTAATTGAAACCCTTAAGATGATCAAGGTACTTAGATTCTTAGAAAAGCTTGGTTCAAATATTATTGCAACTACATGGGTGTTAAAAGAAAAAATAATTTGCAATCCTATGGAATAAAATCATCTGCATTGGACGTTAGTGGAAATAATTGATGAACACGATGTTCAAAGACTGCAATTTTTGTCGGCTGTTCAAAGCTGCAATGTATGCAGCATACAACTAATACACTAAATTCCTCCAATAATGGCTGCAAGTCTCATGGTGTATATGCCTTAAAGAAATTGTCAAATCAAATTAGGATTTCTCAGAGTGTTCTCGTTCTGAGAGTGTTCTCACTATTACACCCAACATGTCTTTGATATGACAAACACCTTTTGGTATGATAATCTATTATATTTCTAAAAATCTGTCAAGCAGCAGCAAGAGCTTGCCTTCACATATTCCTAGCAAGGTGTACCAATCATTGTTGGACAAGATTAGGAATTGTGGAGTGTCCTAATATGGACTTTATTCGTGTCTCATGAACTTTGGAATATAATCGAAGAGGGATATGTAATACACATTCCAGAAGAGGAAGTCGCGTTGACAGCGGTAAAAGAAAAGAACATAAAGAGAACAACACCAAAGATGAAAGAGTCTTGTCCTTTATGCACCAAAGGGGTTAGCTGATATATTTTACCTCGCATTACGGGTGTCAAAACATCTAAAGATGCTTGGGAAATATTGAAAAAATTATTTGGTGGTTATGAAAAGGTGATTTATATCAAACTACAAAGTTTGTAGAAAGATTTGCTAATAGCTATGAAAGATAATGAAATTGTGCAAGTCTAGAGTTTCTACAATGGTCAATCAAATTTGCGGATATGGCGATACAGCTGAAGATAAAGATGATTGTAGAAAATGTCTTATGAAATTTACCAGCAAAATTTGAGCATATTATTGCAGCCATAAAAGAATCCAAAGATTTATCAAAATTATCTTTGGATGAACTTATGGAATCTCCGGAAGCTCATGGGAAAAGGATGAGTCGATTTCCTAGTCAAAACTTAGAAGAAGCTTTTCAAGTTAAGGCTAGGATGAAACGAGAGAAACCATGAGAGAGAGAGGGTGTGAGAGAAACCTAAACCTAAACCATCGTCCGCCGCCTTCAGTTCAAAACCTAGACCCAAAGAGCAACCGTGAGGGTAATCTGATTAGGCTCAAATATCCCAACTCACCTAGTTATCCATTTTCTTGTAGTATAGATTTCAGGGAAGTAAGGAACAAGTATGTAACAGGGGGTTTCAAAAGGCCAAGAGATTCCAGATTTGGGTCCGATTATTTCAAGCAGGTAGCAGATAGCACCACATCCTTTTTCTTCTATAATTTCCCAGTGGATTGGAAATATGATGAGATGCGGATTGCTTTTGCTCGTGTTGGACAGATCCGGGATATATTTATCCCTAAGAAAAGAGACAAGCTGGGGAAAAAATTCGGATTTGTGAGATTCAAAGGACTTGAGTCAGAGCAATTAGTGGCGAGGGAGCCAAATCAAATCTGGATTGGTTCTTTCAAGCTACGGGCAAACATCTCTCGTTTTGACAGATCAAGCACTAATCAAAGGTTAGGTCGAATAGCCTCTTTTATTCCTAGCCATCGTAAGGTTGACATTGCAGGAAGAAGTTTCAAAGATGCATTGCTAGTAGGGTGTTTTCATCAGGAAGAGGTGAAGGGGAATCTGGATTCAAAATTTAATTGTGTGGTTTCTCGTGTACGCCCAATTAACCATACTCAAGTTAACAGCAATAAATATATAGTAGCGTGAGTAGGGATCGATCCCACAGGGAATGATGTATTTTTCCGTGTCAATGTTGCAAACAAATATTAAAAAGGGGATTTTTTTTGAATTTATTATTACTAATAAGCAAAGTCTATAAATTAAAGTAATTAGCAAAATTAACTAAAGTGATTAAAATTATAAGAGAAAAGCGAATTCTTGGTTTTCAATCGACTTTACCTTGGATTTATGCATCCAATCATCGATTATCATAAAAGATGTAATTTTTACTTGAATATTCATCACTAGAGATTCAACTCTTATCTTACCTTATGCCTAGTTAAAATAGCTCAAACGTTCTAAGTTAACCCGTATCGTTATATCGATCAAAACAACAGCAGTTGAGATTAATATTAACAATAGCTTTCAATTCTAGTAAGAATGATGAATCTAGACAACATAATCCAAGCGTCTATGTTTAATCTAGTCACGTGTTTTCCTACAAATTTAACAACACCAACTGCAGACAATTATCAATCTTAGTTGCTTCCCAGGCCAAGCATTAGATTGCATGTAAAAATCATTAGATGGCCAATCTTATAATCAAAACACAACAATCATGGCAATAATCATAGAAAAAACACACGATCCTCAATAAAAATCAATATAAGAAAATCAATCTCATGAAAAACATTAAATCCAATGTATTGTCTCCCTTCAACCAAGAATCAAAGTGTTTAGCCTTGCATAATTAAATCGAAAACAATAAAAACTACCCTAGAAAACATTAAACTAATGGGAAAAGAAATAGTTACTAAAGCGAAGCACGATTCCGGCTTGTCAATTCCGTCTTCGTTCTTCGAGTTGTTCTTCAAAATTTGAGAGTAAAATTATTCTAATGCCTAAACTCTATTCTACAATCTGAATTATTGTCTATAGTGGCTGATAAATTCGAGTATATCAAGTTTGTATGGTATGTTAGGTTAAAATTCTCCCAAAAATGGTAAAAGACCTTGTTTCCTTATTTTCCCGAACTCTGCAGCGATCGATCGCTCAACACTGGCGATCGATCACCTCTTTATTTTTTTTCAGTGAAATTCCTCGGGCGATCGATCGCCTCCTTCACGCAATCGATCGCGTGGCTCCATTAGGTTTTGGCGATCGATCACCATACACTTGCGATTGATCGCTGACTCGTGTAAATTGTTGCTCAACTTTTTGTCCATAGGCGATCGATCTCCTCTTCCATGGGATCGATCTCTTCATCAAAATTACACTTTTGGCCTTTTTGTTGATCAACTTTGAGTCTTTATCATCTCCATATCTTTCCTTGGTCTTTATACATCGTTTTTAGCTCGATTTCTTCGATTTCACCTACAATTACACAAACATACGATTAGGTAGTATATGTATCAAATTATCCTTCAAAACATACGAAATCGTACACAATTAAGCGCAATGGATGTGTCTATTTCTAGTCACATCAAATACCCCCATACTTAAACTTTACTCGACATCGAGTAAATCAGACAAAACTATAATATTTTTGTTGGCTCATAGCATCATAACAAATTAACTTGTCCTCACTTTAATGTCTCAACAATTTTAAACATGCATAGTAATGAAAGGCGGTGAAAAGTTAAAAGTTGAACAAGTTCAATCCCTAGACATCTCATACTTAACAAAGTAGCGAACGTGCGTATGTGGTCATAAACAAGTGTCAACTATAAGCTCACTTGCACACTCTTCTCCACTTGCAAACACAAATCAAGTAGGTCTTTATTAGCTTGTAGCTTAGCCTAGGTGTTGGCTTATGAAATAAAGGGTAAAGATGCATCAAACAAGAGAGTATAGTGTTTATGCACAATTTAAAATTCTCCTCTTGCATGATTTTTTTCAAACCTTGTTTATTTTTGCAAGGTTTAACTCAATCTTTTTCTCTTTTGTTCCTTGGCTCCCCTTGGAGTCATGTTTTTATTTAGTTTCTCAAGGCATCATTTTCTTCCATGCATTCCATTCTTTTGACAATAACGCTCACAAAACATTGATGAATCATTGATAACATAAGTGCATGTGAATGAAACACATCATACTCCCTTCAAAGGTATAGATAGAATTCATATTTAGGCTTATTATGGAAGGATGATAAGCTAGTCAAAGAATGTCGAATGGGGGTTGTTTGTATGTTTAGCATACAACCATTCTTTTGCATTAAGGCTCAAAAGGGGTACTAATGACTGATTTTCTTTACATGGTAGGCTTGAAAGGCTCAAACGCATCAAAGATTGCCTATATCACTTTCATGTTCGCAAGTAGTCTAGACATACGTCTCAAAGAGCATGTAGTTAAGTTCTAGCATGTATTAGAGACTTCCTAAGACTATCACAGATTCACAAAATCTTCACTAAGCTATGCACACTTCACAAGTTATGACATATTCGTGCTCAAGATATTCAACTACTAAGTTAGAGCACAATTTGCATTAGAGTTCAAAGTGTTCCAAGGTTAACAATTTACCTATGTTCAAAAATATGCATGCCACCAATTAGGTTTCATCATGGGCTAGTGATTCAAAGCATGTATTCATTACTAACTATGGGCTCAAAATTTTCAATTTTTTCGATTTTTTTGTAAATTTGTAATAATAAAGCAATAACACATCATTAATCCCTCCCCCATACTTAAATCTTACATTGTCCCCAATGTAAGGCAAAAATACAAGAAAAGAGAATAGTCTAACTACTAAAGCAATAAATAAAAGGGAGAAAGGAAACTAACTCCCATTGGGTTCTCCCAAGCAGCGCCTATGTTTAAAGTCGGTGGCCCGACGCCAGTCCTCGATCAAGGTGGGTGATGCGATGTCGCTCTATCTTTCTTCTTCCACCTCAATATCTTCTTAAGTCCCTTGAACTTCGGTTTGTTTGCCTTTAGTGGGCGTCCTCTCTCCTTGTTCCTCCTCCGTTATGTGGTCAATCCGGAGGGTGTGTCTTTTCAACAGTACGATCCTGCAAGTGAGAAGAAAGAGAGTCAGCAGTATCATGAGTAGATAAAGTAGCAATAGTATGAACATTATGCACACGACTTGAATCTTTACCTCAATTGTAGTCAAGACCATCAGTAGCCTTTCCTATCTCCCACTATTCATCATTATCAGAATCATATTCATCATTTATATCAATAGCGTAACTAGAATGCTCATGAGTATTAATGAGTTCATAGATATCAAATTTTGCAATTTCACCATTAAACTCCATTGGTAATCATGCCGATATTCACATCAATCACAGATTTTGATGTTTTCAAGAATGGTCTCCCTAACAGAATGGGGCTAGATAGATTACCATTTTCCATGTCTAAGACATAGAAATCGGCTGGGAAAACCAAATTCTCTACATGCACAATGACATCCTCTATTACCCCTCTAGGAATAACCATGGACCTATCAACTAGTTGAATCACAGTGTTATTTCTTTTCAATGGTCCAGGTTTCAGTTGAGTGTATAGTGAGTAAGGCATGACATTAATGGATGCTCTTAAATCGAGCATTGCCTTCTCAATCCTAGTGGTTCCAATCACACAAGGGATAGAGAACATAACAGGGTCCTTACACTTAGTGGGAATGCTTCTTTGGATGACCGCTGAAACATTCTCACCTAGCTCAATCTTGGGGCACCCTTTGCGTTTCTTGCTCTTATCCGCTTTCCATACCTCTTTCAAGAATCTTGCCCATCGAGGTATTTTCATCATGGCATCATGTAGTGGGGCGTTTGCCTCACAGCATTGGAAAGTATCGTATAGTCCTTTGATGCCCTCGTCTTTCCTATACTCCTTAAATGCACGGGGGAATGAGGGTTCAATTTTGTAATCACAGAGGGGAGGGTGTTGGGATATGCCCTAAGACAAGTCATTAGATGATTGTTTTGACATACAATGTTTATGATTTTATGAATGGCAATTCATTATTATATATTATTCTTTTAACTGTGCAATGTGAATAAATATATATGTTAATGTCCTTAGAATAATATTGTATTATTCTTAAACATTGTCCCTAGTCAAGTATTATCATGAATCAGGATAATGATAATACATAGAGACTAGTATGTATTGATTGATGTATTGTTCATTGATATGAGATATCAAATCAATACATGGGTACATGTTAGAGAATGATGTACTGGACAGACCCACCATGAGAATGCAACATGGATAGTTATATGATCGTCATATGCAATTCTCATAGTGATAATAATGTATGTAATCCTTACGACTTGTGATCATCAGAGATCCCAACATAAGGAGTGATGTATCTTGATATTGTCAAACGTTACCCGTAACAGGGTAAACTATAAAGGCGACTATTGGATACACTTCGAATTATGTAGAGGGATGTTGACTGATCGAGATAGGATTTGTCCGTCCTATATAACAGGAGATGTGTTTGGCCCTTGATCAAGTGAGAACTAAAATGCATGGCCATGCTCGAATGAGTCGATATGAGATATCGAGCTTATTCGTTTATTCTAGTTCTACTTGGGGATCAAGAAATAAAGATTGAATATACGAGTATGACTATTCCATGACTCGTGTTCAATCTAAACACAAAGGACAAAGGGATTAAGTTACATGGTTAATATTATCACAAGTTCTAAAGGTTATGTCGAGTCATTGACATTCTTGTAATTTGGGTAGCCTTGATGTGTTGCTAGACACCCCTGTTTGCTTGTAACGTAAAATGAGATTTTATGTCACTGCCAACATTACAAGATCCTATCGGGTCGCACAAAAGATTAAATCGATAAGAGAAATTAAATTCATGGGATGAATTAATTAATTAAGGGAGTCTTAATTAAATGATTATAAGGATTTAATTAAATCATGGGTTTGGGCCCATGAGACTTTAAGAAAGTCTTGAACTTAATTAAAGTCTTATAATATAAATATAAGGTTATTGATTAATTGTTAATGACACTTTTCAAGAGATAACCTAGCCTCCAAAGAGCTCAAGCATTCGGCTGCCTCTTTGTTAACCAAGCTCTCGGCCGCCTCAATTTTCACCTCTCACGGTCGCCGCCGTTTGCTAAGGGTGGTTGATGGTAGTCGTCAATCGGTTATTGTAACCGTGAGTCTTGTTTGTTCAAGGATAAGTCTAGCAACTTGTTCTTGAACATCCCTTGTTCGTTTAATCGTGTGGATACCGTTGAGGCAAGACCTTGGACGTGTTGCTTGTGACTCGGGATCGTTGGACGAGGTGCTGCTCCGTGGAATCTGCTCAAACACGCTACAAGGGTGAGACCTTCGTATAACCTTCATCCGATATGAATCCCTATGTATAGATCCGGTGTCTAGTAATCCAAATTTTAAATTCCGCTGCGTTGTATGCTTTATGGATTACTTACAGTGGTATCAGAGCCGTGTACAAGGCTCATATCGGATTTATGTGGTTAAATAGTTTAATCATATTTAGATTAATATTGCATGCTATTTAAAACTGTATGAACATATATGATATGTTAATATTTAGTTTGTGAAATTATCATGATATTATATTTGATATAATTGATGTTTGATGTATACGATACACGAAGCGAATAATCAAATATATTGATAAATGTTTCGGCCACCCCTAGCATATTGACCCACGGCTTAGCCACATAGGGCTAGGGTTTTCAAACCCTTGGCTCGAGATGGCCTAGTCGTTGTGGCTCATGTTCATGCATGGGGGTTTTGAGACGTGGATGAGTTTTGAACTCTTTGGCTCGATAATGGTTCACGCATGCATGGATTAGTGGCTTCACCACATGAGAGCTAGGGTTTTCGAACCCTTGGCTCGAGATGGTTGAGCCAACCCCGTGCATGGCCTGACCGTAACTCGTGGCTAACAAATTCCATTGTTTCAATCAAGATGGCTCGATGAAAACTCAAGATGGTGCGAGGCGGCTAGGGTTTGGAACCCTAGCGTCGCCGCCGCTCGAGCATGGTTCAGCCATGGGCTAGGGTTTCGAACCCTAGGCCCATAATTGGTCCAGCCGTGTATTTGGTTGGTTCGAACCATGGTGGTTCGTGACTTAGTCGCTTAAGTTCGAGGCATGTGATGTCCCGAGCGTACGATAATTTTTCAAAAATTATTTTACAGTTTTAATTAGAATTAAATTTAAAATGTTTAGAATTTAATTAATTAAATGTTAAAGCATGCTTTATGTGTTGTTTGAGCATGGTGCATGGTTATAGCCCTTTGACCTATTAGATAGGATTTGTGAATGTTTGTAATTTATAATACGACCTGCGTGTCGTGCCTTCTCTATTTTATTCTAAATGTAATCCCACCCCTATGTTCCCCTCGAATGTGAATCGAGGAATTCTATATCTTGTAAATAGCGTAGTTTATTTTGTTGATGGTGATCAATGAAGATGGAGCATCGTGCCGGGATGAGGAGGCCATTCACAAATTGGAGCCAAAGGAAGGTGCTTGTGAAGTTACCTTAGGTTGACTCTTAGGATTTTCTCATTGGCTTGAGAAAATCGCTAGTAGGGGCTATAACCATGTCACGTTTAATTATGTATGTTGATGTATGATTTATCTTATGTTTTAGATTGATAATTGTATTACACATATATGTAGATATGTATACAACTATATGTAGTGGACATATTTTAAATTATCAAACTAATCATGAGATCAATAAATCCCTCTAAAATATTAAGTTTTAGATGCCTTCCAAAATTAAAAGTACTCGTCAAAAAACTTCGATTGTACATGTGTGAGTTTGCCAAAGCAAAGCACCGTGGCAATCTTAGTAAGGCGCAAAAGGATAAAAGTGATATCCGTTATACTTTAAATTGGGTACGACTTAACTAGGTTATCTCAATAGAATTGGAAACTTAGAGGCATGGGTTGGATTATAATTCATTTGATGAATTGAACAAAGTGTTGTTCGTCCAACTATCCAAGAATTACATGTGATGTAATTGACAAAGTGTTGTCTACCTAAATAACCGAGTCTTGGGCGATTAGCCAAAGCTAACTCAAGATTAGGCGAAATATGGATCTTGGCCCACTAAAGGTTTCGAGGGTTGATATTTTTTAAAACAAAATAGTGGGAGTATCATTTAATATAAGACCATGTTAAATGATTAAATCATAAACTTATTTTGCATATTTATATTGTAGATATCCATGGCAACTAACAACGTAACAAGCACTTTATCACTGCGATCGGTCCTTGAGAAGGACAAATTAAATGGGACAAATTTCCTAGACTGGCATAGGAACTTGAGGATAGTCCTCAAACAAGAAAAGAAACAATATGTCCTAGAGGAACCTTTACCTGCTGAGGAACCTCCCTTAACGGCTACAAGAGCCGATAAAGATGCTTACAAGAAGCATCAAAGTGACGCACTTGATGTTGGGTGCCTTATGCTTGCCACCATGAACTCTGAGCTTCAAAAGAAACATGAGGAAATGGAGGCGTTTGATATGCTCGAGCATCTTAAGCAACTGTACCAACAACAAGCAAGACAAGAGAGGTATGACGTCTCTAAGGCGTTATTCCAGTGTAGAATGGTAGAAGGAAGTCTGGTTGGAACTCATGTACTCAGGATGATTGGGTATATTGAGAATCTGGAGAAGCTGGGTTTTCCTTTGGACCAAGAGTTGGCCACTGACGTGATCTTGCAATCGTTGCCTGAAAGCTTCAGTCAATTTGTCTTAAATTACAATATGATTGAAATTGAGAAGACACTACCTCAGTTACTTGGCATGCTTAGAACTTTTGAAGCAAATAGCAAGAAGTCTAAACCTACAAATGTTCTTATTGTGGATAAGAACAAAGGAAAGACTAAAGCTAAGAACTTCAAGAAGAACAAGAAGGTCTTTGTTAAATCTAAGCCAAAGTCATCTGCACTGAAACCAAAGGGAGGGATAGCGAAGGAAGGGAACTGTTTCCATTGCGGTGAGACCGGCCATTGGAAAAGAAACTGCAAAATATATCTGGAGGATCTAAAGAAAGGAAGTGTGACTTCCACTTCAGGTATTTTTGTTATAGAAGTCAATTTATCTACTTCTTCATCATGGGTATTAGATACTGGATGTGGATCTCACATTTGTGTAAATGTGCAGGACCTCAAAAAGAGTAGATTGTTGGCGAAAGGCGAAGTTGATCTCCGAATTGGAAATGGAGCAAGAGTTGCTGCATTAGCTATAGGAGATTATTATTTATCTTTGCCTTCTGGTTTATCATTGATTTTAAAAGACTGTTATTTTGTGCCATCCATTACCAAAAACATAATTTCTATTTCTTGTTTAGACAAGTGTGGGTTTTCATTTATAATAAAGGACAACTGTTGTTCTATTTATTTAAATGATATGTTTTATGCTAGTGCACAAATGGTGAATGGTCTTTATTTATTAAATCTTGATATTCCTATCTATAACATAAATACTAAAAGGATTAAAAATAATGATTGTAATCCGACTTATCTCTGGCATTGTCGCTTGGGCCACATAAACGAGAACCGCATATCTAAACTTCATAAGGATGGAGTATTAGATTCATTTGATTTTGAATCATATGAAACATGCGAATCTTGTTTAATGGGCAAGATGACTAAAGCCCCTTTCAAGGGACATGTTGAAAGGGCAAATGTTTTATTGGGACTAATACATAGTGATGTATGTGGACCAATAAGTACACAAACTAGAGGTGGTTTTCAATACTTCGTTACATTTACTGATGACCTCAGTAGATATGGGTATGTGTACCTAATGAAGCATAAGCATGAAACCTTTGAAAAGTTCAAAGATTTCAAGAATGAAGTACAAAACCAACTTGGCAAAAGTATCAAAATCCTTCGATCAGATCGAGGAGGTGAATACTTAAGCCAAGAGTTTCATGACTATCTAAAGGAGTGTGGGATAGTCCCACAACTCACTCCTCCGTATACTCCACAATGGAATGGTGTATCCGAGAGGAGAAATCGAACCTTGTTAGACATGGTTAGATCAATGATGAGTCATGCAGATCTTCCGGTATCGTTTTGGGGACACGCTCTAGAAACAGCGATTTTTTTACTGAACCGTGTTCCATCTAAATCAGTGGAAAAGACACCATATGAGATATGGACTTGGAAATGTCCTAGTATGTCTTTTATGAAGATTTGGGGTTGTGAGGCTTTCGTTAGACGTCACGCCACTAACAAACTTGGACCCAAATCTGATAAGTGTTTATTTGTGGGGTATCCTAAGGAAACGAAAGGATACTATTTCTATTGTCCCACCGAGAACAAAGTAGTTGTTGCTCGGACTGGTGTATTTCTTGAAAGAGAATTTATTTCTAGAAAAACCAGTGGGAGAAAAATAGAACTTAGTGAAGTTCAACCACAAGAAAACACTGAACCTGAGATTGAGATGGAAACAGAGCAGGCACCGCAAGCTGTTGTGGAAGAAGTACATGCTCAAGAGACACAAGCCCAGCGTAGGTCTATAAGAGAACACCAGGAGCCACAGAGATATGGATTTCTTGTGACTCAACAAGGTGACTTACTACTTATTGATGAGGATGAACCGTCATCTTATCAACAAGCTATAATGGGCACTGATTCTGAGAAATGGCAAGAGGCCATGAAATCTGAGATGGAATCCATGTATGCAAACCAAGTATGGACTTTGGTTGATCCACCTGAAGGGGTACGACCCATAATGTGCAAATGGATTTTCAAGAAAAAGACCGATATGGATGGTAATGTACAAACCTATAAAGGTCGGCTGGTTGCAAAAGGATTCAAACAAATTCATGGTATTGACTATGATGAAACCTTTTCACCAGTGGCCATGGTTAAATCCATAAGGATCTTACTTGCAATAGCTGCATTTCATGATTATAAAATCTGGCAGATGGATGTCAAAACAGCTTTCCTTAATGGAAATCTGCTCGAGGATGTGTACATGACACAGCCCGAGGGTTTTGTCGATCCAAAGGATGCTGGAAAGATATGTAAGCTACAACGGTCCATTTATGGATTGAAGCAAGCTTCTCGGAGTTGGAATCTTCGTTTTGATGATGATATCAAAGAGTTTGGTTTTATCAAAAATGAAGATGAGCCTTGTGTCTACAAGAAGGTCAGTGGGAGCGTAATCATTTTCCTAGTGTTGTATGTAGATGACATACTTCTCATTGGGAATGAAATCCCTGCCTTACAATCTGTAAAGATTTGGCTAGGGAATTGCTTTTCGATGAAAGACTTGGGAGAAGCCACCTATGTATTAGGAATCAAGATCTATAGAGATAGATCAAGAAGACTTCTCGGCCTAAGTCAAAGTACATACATAGACAAAGTGCTTAAAAGGTTTAGCATGCAAGAATCAAAGAAAGGATTCGTGCCTATGACACATGGTATTTATCTCTCGAAGGAACAGTGTCCTTCAACGCCAGATGAGAGACAACGCATGAGTAAGATTCCATATGCATCAGCTATTGGATCTATCATGTATGCCATGATATGTACTCGTCCCGATATATCGTATGCTTTGAGCATGACGAGCAGATATCAAGTTGATCCAGGTGAAGGTCACTGGATTGCTGTCAAGAATATCCTGAAGTACTTGAGAAGAACTAAGGATACATTCTTGATTTATGGAGGTGAGGAAGAGCTCAATGTAATGGGTTACACTGATGCAAGCTTCCAAACCGACAAAGATGATTATCGATCGCAATCTGGATATGTGTATTGCCTAAATGGAGGTGCTGTGAGCTGGAAGAGTTCAAAGCAAGAAACAGTAACCGATTCTACAACGGAAGCTGAGTATATTGCTGCCTCGGAATGCAGCAAAGGAAGCTGTTTGGATTAGGAAGTTCATTTCTGAACTTGGAGTGGTGCCTAGCATTAAAGATCCGATAGAACTCTATTGTGACAACAATGGAGCGATCGCATTGGCTAAGGAACCTAGATCTCACCAAAGATCCAAGCACATACTTTGGCGCTTTCATTTCATACGAGAAATCGTTGAAAGGGGAGATGTTAAAATATGCAAAGTACCAACAGATGATAACGTATCTGACCCATTGACGAAGCCACTGTCATAGCAGAAGCATGATCGTCATACTAGATCTCTAGGCATTAGGTATATGTCTGAGTGGTCTTAGTGCAAGTGGAAGATTTGTTGGGATATGCCCTAAGACAAGTCATTAGATGATTGTTTTGACATACAATGTTTATGATTTAATGAATGGCAATTCATTATTATATATTATTCTTTTAACTGTGCAATGTGAATAAATATATATGTTAATGTCCTTAGAATAATATTGTATTATTCTTAAACATTGTCCCTAGTCAAGTATTATCATGAATCAGGATAATGATAATACATAGAGACTAGTATGTATTGATTGATGAATTGTTCATTGATATGAGATATCAAATCAATACATGGGTACATGTTAGAGAACGATGTACTGGACAGCCCCACCATGAGAATGCAACATGGATAGTTATATGATCGTCATATGCAATTCTCATAGTGATAATAATGTATGTAATCCTTACGACTTGTGATCATCAGAGATCCCAACATAAGGAGTGATGTATCTTGATATTGTCAAACGTTACCCGTAACAGGGTAAACTATAAATGCGACTATTGGATACACTACGAATTATGTAGAGGGATGTTGACTGATCGAGATAGGATTTGTCCCTCCTATATAACAGGAGATGTGTTGGCCCTTGATCAAGTGAGAACTAAAATGCATGGCCATGCTCGAATGAGTCGATATGAGATATCGAGCTTATTCGTTTATTCTAGTTCTACTTGGGGATCAAGAAATAAAGATTGAATATACGAGTATGACTATTCCATGACTCGTGTTCAATCTAAACACAAAGGACAAAGGGATTAAGTTACATGGTTAATATTATCACAAGTTCTAAAGGTTATGTCGAGTCATTGACATTCTTGTAATTTGGGTAGCCTTGATGTGTTGCTAGACACCGCTCTTTGCTTGTAACGTAAAATGAGATTTTATGTCACTGCTAACATTACAAGATCCTATCGGGTCGCACAAAAGATTAAATCGATAAGGGAAATTAAATTCATGGGATGAATTAATTAATTAAGAGGAGTCTTAATTAAATGATTATAAGGATTTAATTAAATCATGGGTTTGGGCACATGAGACTTTAAGAAAGTCTTGAACTTAATTAAAGTCTTATAATATAAATATAAGGTTATTGATTAACTGTTAATGACACTTTTCAAGAGATAACCTAGCCTCCAAAGAGCTCAAGCATTTGGCTGCCTCTTTGTTAACCAAGCTCTCGGCCGCCTCAATTTTCACCTCTCACGGCCGCCGCCGTTTGCTAAGGGTGGTGATGGTGGTCGTCGATCGGTTATTGTAACCGTGAGTCTTGTTTGTTCAAGGATAAGTCTAGCAACTTGTTCTTGAACATCCCTTGTTCGTTTAATCGTGTGGATACCGTTGAGGCAAGACCTTGGAGGTGTTGCTCGTGACTCGGGATCGTTGGACGAGGTGCTGCTCCGTGGAATCTGCTCAAACACGCTACAAGGGTGAGACCTTCGTATAACCTTCATCCGATATGAATCCCTATGTATAGATCCGGTGTCTAGTAATCCAAATTTTAAATTCCGCTGCGTTGTATGCTTTATGGATTACTTACAGAGGGGACTTACCTAGTGGTTCCTCTTCTTGCATGGGCTCTTCAACGTCCTTATCGTCCTTCATCTCTCCGTTCTTTGGTGGCATCAGTACCACCTTCTCCTCAGCTTTATCTTGGCTCATCTTTCATTGTGATGGCGCTCACATTTTCCCTTGGGTTTGGCTGTGATGGTAGTCCATTTGACATGCTCGTTTCAAGCTTGTTGAGCGAAGTCGCCAATTGTCCCATTTGCGTAGTTAGGCTCTGGATGCTCGCCCTCGTTTCCTGTTGAAATTGCAGACTATTTTCAGCAATTACTTTAACCATATTTTCTAACCTGTCAGAAGGAGCACGCACTAGAGGTGGTGGAGGTCTCTCATATGGCGGTCTATAGGGTGGAGGTTGATGCATCTGTGGGTTCCCACAGACTTGGTTCGGATGGTCCCTCCAACCTTGATTGTGATGGATTGTCATAGATCCTTCGTGGTGGACCTGGGAATCCTCCCACTGCATTCCGTGCTCAGTGGCTGTCTCTTGTAGTGAGGGACATGCGTCAGTGGGATGGTTCACAGCTAGACAAATTCCACACGGCTTCATCTTCCCCACATTGCCTCCTGCAAGATTACGCACAAGAAAAGTTAAGTCTATCAGTTGTTGTTCCAGATTGGATACATTTACCTCTTTTCTTGGCGGTTGTCCATGGCGAACATGTCCAAATTGCTGGGAGTTGGCAGCCATGTTTGCTATCAAGTTCCTTGCCTCCTCCGCAGTCTTATCGATAAAAGTTCATCCGCTTGCCGCTCCACTAAGTTCCTGTCACCAGATAGCAAACCTTCATAGAAATATTGATTTAAAAGGTGTTCACTTATCTGATATTGTGGGCAGCTCGCACAAAACTTCTTAAAATGTTCCCAGTACTCATGCAGTGACTCCTCTTGATATTTTTTTACACCGTAGATTTCCTTTCTTATGTTAGTTGCCCTCGAAGCTGTAAAGTACTTCTCTAGGAAAACTCTTTGCAAACTAGTCCATGTGGTGATGGATCCGGAGGGTATGTAAAATAACCAGTCTTTCGCAGTATCCTTTAGAGAAAATGGAAAGACTCGTAGTTTGATTTGCTCCTCCGTTACGCCAGCTGGCTTCATAGTAGTGCATACTACGTGGAATTCCATCAAATGCTTGTGCGGGTTCTCACCTGCAAGACCGTGAGAAGATGGCAATAAGTGAATCAGTCCAGATTTAAGTTCAAAATTTACGTTATTTGCGAATGCAGGGAAAGTGATGTAGAGCGGTTGTTGATCCAAGTTAGGATTTGTCAATTGTCTCAAGCTTTGATTCGCAGCCATCGTATTCCGCTCTTCTTCTTCCTCAAGTATCCTTGCTTCTCTTCTTCTCCGATGTAGTGTCCTCTCGATCTCAGGATCGTGGTAAAAATTATCTTCGTGATCAGAGGGTTCACATGTACTCATCAACAAACCACAGTAGTAGTGCAGGATAACACTTAAAATAATAATAAAAAATTAACCTGAAATTATACCAATGTCTTCCCCGGCAATGGCGCCAAAATTTGGTAGCGCTTATCGTGTACGCCCAAATTAACTCTTCTCAAGTTAACAACAATGAATATGTAGTAGCGTGAGCAGAGATCGATCCCATAGGAAAAGATGTATATTCCGTGTCAATGTTGCAAACAAATATTAAAAGGGGATTTTTTCTGAATTTATTACTACTAATAAGCAAAGTCTATGAATTAAAGTAATTAGCAAAATTAACTAAAGTGGTTAAATTATAAGAGAAAAGTGATTCTTGGTTTTCAATCGACTTTACCTTGGATTTATGCATTCAATCATCGATCATCATAAAAGATGTAATTTTTTTTACTTGAATATTCATCACTAGAGATTCAACTCTTATCTTACATTATGTCTAGTTAAAATAGCCCAAGCGTTCTAAGTTAACCCGTATCGTTATATCGATCAAAACAACAACAATTGAGATTAATATTAACAATAGCTTTCAATTCTAGTAAGAATGATGAATCTAGACAACATAATTCAAGCGTCTATGTTTAATCTAGTCACGTGTTTTTCCTAAGAATTTAACAACACCAACAGCAGGCAATTATCAATCTTAGTTGCTTCTCATGCCAAGCATTAGATTGCATGTAAAAATCATTAGATGGTCAATCTTATAATCAAAACACAACAATCATGGCAATAATCATAGAAAAACACACGATGCTCAATAAAAATCAATATAAGAACATCAATCTCATGAAAAACGTTAAACCCAAGGTATTGTCTCCCTTCAACCAAGAATCAAAGTGTTTAGCCTTGCATAATTAAATCAAAAACAATAAAAACTATCCTAGAAAACATTAAACTAATGAGAAAAGAAATAGTTACTAAAGCGAAGCACGATTCCGGCTTGTCAATTCCGTCTTCGTTCTTCGAGTTGTTCTTCAAAATTTGAGAGTAAAATTATTCTAATGCCTAAACTCTATTCTACGATCTGAATTATTGTCTATGTTGGCTGATAAATTTGAGTATATCAAGTGTGTATGGTAGGTTAGGTTAAAATCTGCCCAAAAGTGGTAAAAGACCTTGTTTCCTTATTTTCCTGGACTCTGCAGCGATCGGTCGCTCAACGCTGGCGATCGATCGCCTCTTTATTTTTTCCAGCGAAATTCCTCGGGCGATAAGGCGATCGATCGCTTGGCTCCAGTAGGTTTTGGCGATCGATCGCCATACACTTGCGATCGATCGCTGACTCGTGTAAACTGTTGCTCAACTTTCTGTCCATAGGCGATCGATCTCCTCTTCCATGCGATCGATCTCTTCATCAAAATTACATTTTTGGCCTTTTTGTTGATCAACTTTGAGTCCTTATCATCTCCATATCTTTCCTTGGTCTTTATACATTGTTTTTAACTCGATTTCTTCGATTTCACCTAAAATTACACAAACATACGATTAGGTAGCATATGTATCAAGTTATACTTCAAAACATACCAAATCGTAGACAATTAAGCGCAATAGATGGACTAAAACCTGCCTTGTGGGGCATTTGATTAATCCGGAGGATAGATGTCAAGTTCTCAAGGAATTTTTTAATAGTGGTTATTCGAGTCTACAAATGCATTATTTGGGTGGCCGATTCGTTTTGTTGCAATTGAATGACAGTGAAGAACTAGAACAATTCATCAAAGAGGATAAGCAGTGGATCAATCAATGGTTCAACTTTATAGACCGTGGAAACTAGATGAGAATTACTCTGAAAGATTTGCTTGTGTGAGATGTTATGGAGTGCCTTGTCATGCTTGGAGTAGTAACTTCTTCAAGATGTTGGCGGACCAAATAGGAGTATTCACTGAATTGGACGATAATACTGAGAAGAGATCTTGCATGGAATTTGGTCGCTTTAAGGTTTTGATTAATCATTTTTCAGAAATTAATCAAGTGATTACGTGTTGTATAAATGGCTCCAATTTTCCTATTCGTCTGGTTAAGGATTGTGCAGTCTGTCAGAGTGATTATCTTGGTATTGAAAAGTGGGAAAATGATTTTAGTTCCGGGGTATCTGAAGTTCCTAGCTATGTTACGGACTCCTTTGATATTGAGGATGATTTAGGGGTTGATAATTTAGTGGATCCAGTAGATAAAGAACTCAACAACTCTAGTAGGGATCTTCTTTCTAATCGGGTTATTAAGAGAGGGGATCCCCAAGATCCTAAGATTGTAGTGGGGGACAGTGAATCATGTTCTTATGTGGGCGAAAAGGATAACATTGGGTCTGATATACTTCATGCCTTCAATTCCTTTCCTCCAGTAAATGCACCCGCAAAGAGAAGGGTTGATTCGATTAAGAAGAAGATTGATCCACATGTAGCCACTACTTCAACTCGTGCCCCTAAAGTCAAGAAATCGGCAAAAGATTAATGAGCTGAGTCTTCGGTTGAGCCATCGGATTGCTAGCTATAAGATTGAAAAAAAGAGGAACATGGATCAGAAAATGTTCAAAGCTCGGGTTGCTAAGAGTCTCAGAAAGCAGCGAGTTAATCTGCCAGGTAAATCTAAGCCTCTTGAATCTGTGAACGTGGTTCATTTCAGTAACTCTATTTCTGATAATAATTTCCAAAATTGCAATCAAGTGATTCTGAATAAAGATATTACTCATGAGGCGGAATCTATTTGAGAGGTTGGTAAGACAATTGGATTGGATGGTGAAGGTGATGATGATTAATTGATCTCTCATTTGGTAGATATGGAAATCAGAGATAGAGCCCATGCACTTCATACGAACGATAAGTGTAATCAGCTGAAGGGGAGGGGATTATTAACCAATGATCATTGGCAGTTATAACATAAGAGGGATAGGGGGAGAGTAAAAAAGAGAATGCTCAGAGATTTAATTATTAAAGAAAGAGTGGATCTGCTTTGTGTCCAAGAAACGAAGGCAGAAATAATATCTAGAGAGACATGTCGTAGTGTTTGGGGTGATGAGGAGTTCGACTGGGTTTTTACAGGAGCGGTGGATAGAGCTGGAGGATTGTTAGTTATTTGGAACAAAAATAAATTTAAAATTGATAATTCGTGGGAGGAGAATGGTTTTTTGGTTGTGTTTGGGAAATGGGCAACTAAAAATATACAGTGTGCTATTGTCAATATCTACTCGCCTTGCGATTTGGATGGGAAGAAAAATATATGGGGTTCTTTGACCAATCTACTGTTCACAAGTAGTATATCCAAATGGTGTTTAGTTGGGGATTTTATTGCGATTTGTGATATTTCAGAAAGAAGAGGGATTGGTATCTCAAATTTGGGTGAGATTTGGGATTTCAACAGATTCTTTTATGATGCAGAACTTATAGAGTTACCACTGGTGCGTCGTAAATTCACTTGGTTCAGACCTAATGACAAATGTGTTAGTAGAATTGACAGATTTTTCATGTCTGAGGATTGGTTAGCAGAATGGAAGGATGTAAACTGCTGGGGTTTAGAAAGAACTCTATCCAACCATTGTCCCATTTTACTCAAGAACCACGTGATGAACTGGGGCCAAAGCCTTTTAAAATACTTGATTGTTGGTTTCAGAGTGCTAGTTTCGACAATTTAGTCGATGAAGAGTGGTTTAATTATACCATCCAGGATGTGCTATGTTTTCGTTTAAAGAGAAATTGAAGAGCTTAAGCAGAAATTAAAAAATTGGAATATTAACCAGTTTGGTAATTTAGATCAAAGAATTGAGTCTTCCAAAGCAGTCATTCAGTCGCTGGACAGTAGACAAGAAATCCAAGGAATCTTTGAGGAAGAGGCTAGGCTTAGGAGACTGGAATGGGTCGAGTTAAATAAAAGTTTGAAGACGAAAGATACTCTATTATTTCAAAAAACTAGAACAAAGTGGTTGCAGGAAGGGGGAAAGACAAATATTAGATGGCATTCTTGTTGCTAATGAACTGGTGGATGATCTGAAAATGAATCAAAAGAAAAGAGTTATCTTTAAGGCGGATTTTGAAAAGGCCTATGATACAGTAGAGTGGGCCTTTCTGAATCAAGTTATGGAGGCTATGAATTTTAACTTCAAATGGAGGAATTGGATTATGGAATGTATCACTTCTGCTTCTGCTTCAGTGTTAATCAATGGCAGTCCTACAGAAGAGTTTCAGCTAGAAAGAGGTTTAAGGCAAGGTGATCCATTATCACCTTTTTTGTTTCTCTTGGCAGCCGAAGGTCTGAGTGTGTTGGTGAATCGAGCTACTGATCGTAATATTTTTAAGGGTTATCGGTAGGAGGTGGCCATGGTTACGTCTCTCATTTACAGTTTGCTGATGATGTGCTTTTTGTGGGAGAAGCTTCCAGGGAAAATATTTTGCCCTTGAAATGTATTTTGAGAAATTATGAACTAGTGTCTGGATTGAAGATAAATTTTCACAAAAATACCCTGTTTGGGATAAATGTGACTATTGATTATTTGGGTGAGATGTGTCGAAAGTTACATTATAAACAAGGATCATTTCCTTTTAAATATCTAGGTCTACCCATTAGAGACAACCCTCGAAGACTTGCAATGTGGCAACCTATGGTGGACTCGGTTAATAGGAGATTAAGCCGTTGGGGTTCTAAACATGTGTCTTTTGGTGGAAGAATTACTTTGCTGAACTCAGTTCTTGCTTCCTTGCCGAATTACTTTCTATCTTTTTTCCGAGCGCCTATAGCAGTGTTAAAATCTTTAACTAAAATCCAAAGAAATTTCTTGTGGGGTGGGGGGAAGAGGGTCATAAAATTGCTTGGGTCAAGTGGTCTAAAGTGTGTGATTCTAGAGATGAGGGAGGTTTGGTTGTTAGAGACCTAAATCTTTTTAACTTATCTTTACTAGGTAGATGGGGGTGGAGGTTGACTAGAGAAAAAGATAGATTATGGAGTAGAGTTCTTGAATCAATATATGGGGATGTGGTGTGGGATTGGGACCTGGGTTTGAGGGGTTTTGAGTCATGGGGAAAGTCGTCTTTATGGTGGAGGGATTTGGGTAAACATGTTCTAGAGGATAATAACAATTGGTTTAGGGAGGGTATGGAAAGAAGGGTGGGTAACGGTTGCGACACAAGATTTTTGGGTAGATAGGTGGATGGAGGGGGACAAATTATCTGAGAAGTTTACTATATTGTTTTCTATTGATAGGGTGGGTGATTGTTTGATATCGGACAGGGGTGTTTGGGTCGAAGGCAGGTGGGAGTGGAGATGGGACTGAAGACGTGATTTATATGAATGGGAGAAAATTTTACTTAACGATCTTGTGATTTTAATTGACATATTTATCAGGAATCCTAATTTGGAAGACTCTTGGAGGTGTGGTCGCTATTATTTTAAACAGAAAATTCCAGTGTAGCGATTTATACCGCAAGTGCACGGTGTCAAGTTTTAGTATAGTGATTTAAAAGAAAGGATGTCGAACCCACAGGGACTAACGTATAAGTACCAAATAAAATTAGCAAAATTATATTTAGCCTACGAAAAAGATGATTAATTATCGAATTAAACTAAAAACTTAAAAACTCAAAAATAAAACAACTCCTTTGAAGATGCGAAGGAATTCCGCTCAAGAAATTATCAAGATGTTGGTTCAACTGTGTTATCTTCAATGATTTGTTTGCAAAAACAATTACTAATCAATTAATTCTTAAGGTGACGGATTTCCGAATATAATCAATATACTTTCTCAAGCTATATTGAAACTGATATTAAATTGACACAAGTAACTCTCGTTCTTAAACCAATTTAATATCGAATAAATCTCAATGAAAACCGTTAACTTTAAATCTCTCAATTCAAAGTGATCACGTATGTGATTTAATCTCTCGATCTAAATCTTTAACATACAACACGAATTATTATAGCGTATTACAACTTTATCTCTCGATATCAATTATAATTCACCAATTCAATCAAAGTTAGCTAGGCTTTGATAGCATTAATATTATAATTCATGCACATAAGAATTAATCCACTCAAGCACAATCAAATCAATGATTCAAGCACAATATTCCTTAACCTTGATAAAATAAACTTAATTATTCAAATCAAATTAACAAGATGTCTAATCGTTTCTCAACCTCAAAAACATCAATAAATCTGAAAATCAAAATAACTAGAGTTTAGAAATACGATAACGTAGGAGCGAATCCGTGCGTTGAACGATACTTCTTCTCTTGCTTCCTTCCTTGCACTTCAAAGGATTTCTCTAAACTTGTATTGTTCTTGGAAGATGATAGGCGGCTGAAAAAAAATATTATTGGGTCTGATTATGCTCTGATAATGGCCCTTGAATTCGTGCCCTACTTCCCTAATTTATAGAGGAGGGGGTGGATGGAAGAGTTTCCAAAAATCAAACCAAATCAAGTCTTTAGTTTTCTGAAAATTCCGTGTCTCGATCGATCGAGCGCCTTCAATTCTCGGACCTGATTTTCTCTGCCTCGCTCGATCGATCGAGGGTAAGCTGCCGATCGATCGAGCTTTCTTCAATTTCCCTTGTCAAGTCTCTGTCATGCTCGATCGATCGAGCATGTGTTTCCGATTGATCGAGCTCCGCTTTTCTTTGTTGGCCAAAACTTCTGGCACCTTCGATCGATCGCCTTCCATGTCCAATCGATCGGTCATGCCAGAATCCAAATTCTTCATTTCTTGCCTCGGTTTGATCCTTTTTCTTCCTTCTAGCTCAATGCTTCCACTTTCCACCTAGATTCTTGAAACAATCAAATAAATACCAAAAAGCGTAACATCATCCCGGAATCTACACAAAAATATATACAAATCAAAGCAAAAATACACGTAATAATCAACCCTATCAAGGTGGAAGCTTGATAGTTGTGGTTCATCAGCCTACAAATTTCTGAAAAGTGGAGGAGCAACGAATCAGTCCATCGAGGTCAAAGCTTTAAGGACAGTTTGGAACTCAATGATCCCTAAGAAAGTATCTAGTTTCGCCTGGAAATTGTTACAGAATAGGGTACCTTCTAAATCTAATTTGATGCGAAGAGGTATTATTCTAGACTCAAATGCAACTTTGTGTTCTATGTGTGGTAAAGTAGAGGAGGATTGCAAACATATGTTCTTCTCGTGCAACTACGCCAACAATGTTTGGAAAGAGTGCTATAGATGGTTCAATTTTAAAACAGTGCTTCATGAAGACCCAATAATCAATTTCTGGCATCACTTTCATCTTTTGAATGGATCGGTAGGGAAAGGATAGTGGCTAGCCATCTGGGATGCATTGTTTGGAGTATTTGGTTAGCTCGTAATAAAAAATTCTTCCGGAATGAGCAGATCCCAATAGCTACTACAATGGAGTTGGTGAAAATAAGATCATGGCAGTGGATTACAGAATAAACTTGGAATTTATCCATACTCTACGATTGTTTGGTTCCATCATCCTTTAGTTTGCTGGAGATTATCAGAACCAATGTAGTTTTGTGTGATTTTGGTTTTCTCAGATTTTGGTCTTGTTTTAGACTTTGTTTTTTTTTTTTTTTGTACTTTTTTGGTTTGAGCATCCCTAATGCTCATGTAATATAATTTTTCCAATGAAAAAAAAAGTTAAGGCTAGGATTTCAGGTAAGAAAATAATAAAGATGATTAGGTTGCAGAAAAGAATAATTATGTGCAACGAGGTCAATCTGGGAAAATTCGTGGTAGAAATCAAATCGAGCACATAGTCGAGACAGATGAGGCAATTTTATTCAAAGAAATGTTAATCAAAATTTAGATTCATACTATTGAATTTGTAAAAGAAATGGCCATGATACGAAAGATTGCCGCAACAAATGTAAAAAATGCATAAATGCAAATCATTTTGAGAAAGACTGCTGGTACAAAGATGACTTTGAGAATAACAAAGCAAACTTTTCTGAAGAGCAAGAAATTTTCTTCTATTCGTTGATGACTATACTAGATGTGGATCTATATCCTAAGGAAGAAGTCAGAAGCATTCGAAAATTCTTGGAGTTCAAAGCAAAGGTTGAAACTCAAAGTGACAGAAAAATAAAGACTCTCAGAACAGATAGATGAGGCTAATTCAGTGGAAAAGCATTCAAGGAATATTGTAAAGAAAAAGTGATCCAGAGACAGCTGACTGTATGATATAGTCCACTACAATATGGAGTTGCAGAATAGAAAAATCATTATACATAAAGAAACTATGTACACAAAATTTTGTTATTATTTGTCTTTAAGTAGATGACTTGATATACATAGGCACATATCCAACTATAGTGCAAGAATTCAGAGAAGCCATGATGAAAAAATATGAGATGGCAGATTAGGTCTCATGAAATATTTTCTTGGGATGTTCGCCAATCAAAAGGAAATTTTTTATTTCTCAAGAAAAGTAGCTGGAGCAGCTATTGAAAATTCCAGATGAGCAATTGCAAGCCTATTTCAACTTCATTGGTAGTTAATGAACATTTGTAGCAAAATGATGGAGCAGCCAAAGTTGACACAAAAATATATTGAAGTTTAGTTATGCCATTGATCTACCAAACAAATACAAGACCAGCAATTGTTTATCTAGTCAGCTTGATAACAAGATTTATGTAAAAATAGAGCAAGTTAGATTATCCAGCGGTGAAAAGAATTCTATGATATCTTCAAGGTACGAGACACATTGGCATCAACTATGTCATTGAAGAAGAAAACCAACTGGTTGGATACATTGATAGTGATTAGACTGGATCAGTTGATGATCGAAAAAGTACATCTATATATGTTTTTTACAACTACAAAAATCATTTCCTGGGAATCTAAGAAACAAAAGACTATATCACTCTCAACTGCTGAAACAGAATACATTGCAGCTACTCATGCAGCATGTGAAGCAGTTTGGCTCAGAAAGTTTTAGCAGATTTGCAACAGAAACAAAACACTTCAACAATAATTTTTTTGTTATTTAGTGGACAAATTCATCTTCCATGTTGATCTTGTAGTATTGGACCTAGAGTAATATCACGATGTTCCATTGATTTTAGGAGACCGTTCTGGGCACCTGGTAGAGCTTTGATTGATGTTCAAAGATGATAGCTAAATTTGAGAGTTGGTGGTGAAGTTATGTTCAATAATTACAAGGCTCTCAAAGGTCGTGACGAGATTAGTACTTATAATTTTATTGATGATATTGACTCATGCGTGAATAAGTGTGGTGTAGACGTAGCACATGTAGATCACTTGGAGCAATGCATTGACAATTCAATTATTCAAGTGGAAGAAAATGACCGGGGATCTTAAGGAGCAAGTTTTAGCTTGTGAAAGCTTGAAAAGGGAGAAAGTGGTTGAGGTAAAGAACGAAGATTTACCTGATACCTCATCAGTTAAAGTTCCCAGGACCACTCCAGAATTGAAGGAGCTACATGGTCTCTATGTTATGCATTTTTTGGGGGGAATTCGATATACCAGGTAATTATTTCTTTGTCTCTTAATTCCGTGGAGAAGGATAAATTATTGTGTTTTTGAGGAAGTTTAAATCAACGTTAGAATAGTCGATATCTGATATTAAGGGGATTAATCCATCTGTATACATGCATAAAATACTAATGGATGAGTCTTACACTACTTACATTGATCATCAAATATGGCTGAATCTAGCAATGAAAGAAGTGGTAAAGGTTGAGATGTTAAAATTGTTAAATGTTGGGATCATCTATGATATTTTTTTTCCCGTTCAGGTTGTACCTAAGAAGGGAGGAATCACTTTGGATATTATGGTGAGATTTAATTAGAAAGTAGAGTTGGTGTGGAAAGTTGGGATTTCATTAAATATATATACTCATCTCATCCAAATCGTGCCTTAGTTTAAGCAAAACTAATGGAAGTTTATTAGACTTGTAAAATAGCCATGGAACATGATGGTATGGATTATGAAGTGTGGAAAGATTCCTACATTCTGAAAAAACTAGACATAAGCTTGTAGGTTGTATTCAATGATACAAAAGAAAGCTTTATTACAAACATATATATATGTAATTCTGGTAGTTGAATCCTTCGAGTGGCATAGAAAAACCATCTGGAAAGCACTAGAAATTTTGGTTTTGTAAAACATTTGATAAATGAGGATAATAAAATAATTAATTTTCTCGTCACATACGGTGTAGAATAAGACAGCATGCTTAATTCAAAGGCAAATTAAATTATGAAATTGTGCTTTAGCCACTCAGCATCTCATATGCTAACAATTATCAAACAAATTACCAGTTTTTATTTATACCTATCAACATTTTATTACTAATAGACAATACAAACACTCATAAATCAAACATTTATATAAATATCATCAAGCATTCTACCCCTTAAGTTTGGCTACTTCTTGGACAAGTAAATCCAAATCTTTGTTAGAACTCCCACCAACAAGAACAGCTTCCATGACCTTGTCTCTCAATTCCTTTGCTCTAATCCTTTCAACCACTTCTCCACGCATCGACTCGGTAATTTTTCGAGCCAACTCTTCCGGGTTAGGCACCGTGTCTTTACCCTGGCATACTCGGACCGCAACCTTTTTATAATTTTGGTACTAGTTACACATGAAGTTGCTATGAAACCAATACAATTTTGGTACTAGTTACACATGAAATTGGTATAAAACCTATACTATATTCGATACTTATTACACGATGTTAAATATACATAAAATTGATATGAAACCTATACATTTTTTATACTAATTATGAATAAAATTGGTACGAAACTTATACTATTTTCGGTACTTGTTACATATGAAATTGGTATGAAATCTTTACAATTTTGGTACTAGTTACACATGAAATTGGTAGGAAACATATACAATTTTGGTACAAGTTACACATGAAATTGGTACGAAACCTATACTTTTTTCGGTACTTATTACACATGAAGTTGGTATGAACCATATACAATTTTGGTACTTATTACACTTGAAGTTGGTATGAAACATATACAATTTTGGTACTAGTTACACGTGAAGTTGGTATGAAACATATACTATATTCGAAACTTATTACATGTAAAGTTGGTATGAAATGTATACAATTTCGGTACCAAATATGCATAAAACTGGTATGAAACCAATATAATTTTGGTACTAATTACAAATAAAATTGGTACGAAACCTATTCTATTTTCGGTACTTATTACAAATGAAATTAGTATGAAACCTTAACAATCTTGGTACTACTTGCACATGAAATTGATATGACACATATATCATTTTGGTACAGTTATACATGAAATTGGTATGAAACCTATACTTTTTCGTTACTTATTACACATGAAGTTGGTATGAAACATATACAATTTTGGTACTTATTACACTTGAAGTCGGTATGAAACATATACAATTTTGGTACTAGTTACACGTGAAGTTGGTATGAAACCTATACTATATTCGAAACTTATTACACGTAAAGTTGGTATGAAACCTATACAATTTCGGTACTAAGTATACATAAAATTGGTATGAAATCTATATAAATTTGGTAATAGTTACACGTGAAGTTGGTATGAAACCTATACTATATTCGAAACTTTTTACACATAAAGTTGGTATGAAACCTATACAATTTCGGTACTTAGTATACATGAAATTGGTACGAAACCTATATAATTTTGGTACTTATTATGAATGAAATTGGTACGAAACCTATACTATTTTCGGTACTTAATACATATTAAATTAGGTTGAAATTTTTACAATTCTGGTACTAATTACACATAAAATTGGTATGAAACATGTACAATTTGGTACAAGTTACAAGTGAAATTGGTATGAAACTTATATTATTCGGTACTTATTACACGTAAAATTAGTATGAAACATATACAATTTTGGTACTAGTTACACATGAAGTTAACCTATACAATTTTGGTACTAGTTACACATGAAGTTTGTATGAACCTATACTGTATTCTGTGCTTATTACACGTAAAGTTGGTGTGAACCTATACAATATCCGTACTATGTATACATAAATTGGTATGAATTATGGAACCTAAATAATATCCGTACTATTAAACTATACAATTAAAATTTGTATTAAATTTATATAATTTGGTCCTAGTTACACATGATACAAATTAATACAAATTATATGCTCGCCTGTGAGCATAGAGATATGTTATATATGAGTTGTATAAATGTCCTTGGCATTACGCCTTTCAATTTGGCATTACATGCAATGGGTTTAAAAGTAAAGGTGCTTGATTAATCGAATTAAGTGGAGATTAATTAAATAACTAAAATAAACTAACAAGATGATGAATATTTAAGTGGAGAAAATCAATGAGAACGGATTCTAGAGATTCGACTTCACCCAACTATCAACTATGTTGTGTTCTTCAGTTTATTAGCCAAAGAATCATATGTTATTCTATTGCCTCTTCCGAGTGTTAAGTAGAAATAATCATTCAACAATCATCTTGATGTGTCCACCTAAGATAAACTATTAAATTAAACAATTTAAATAGCACAGTGATTCATTGGAGTTATACGCATGTCGACTATATAAGTTTCCAACGATATAAATTCTTATGGTCCTATTCAGAACCCCCTCTCCCGAGTGATAGATTCTAAATAAATATGATGATTCAGCTATCATACAGTTAATTGAAACTCATTCAAATCAGGAATCACAAATGAAGCACGATTTGGCATAATCCATTATAATGCACTACTAATATTCTCGATTCATCGTGCACATTTACTCTTAAACACATTGCATGCAATGCCCAATTGAAAAGAGTAATGTCAATGAAATTTATACAACTCATATACACATATCTCATGTGTAACTAATATAAGTTTCAGTCCAACTTCAAGTGTAATAAGTACCGAAAATAGTATATGTTTCATACAAATTTCATGTGTAACTAGTACCAGAACAAACAAATATTGTTTGTAAAATTTGAGATTGATGTTATTTGAATTGATATTTTTGTTTGTTCGATATAGAAGATTAACATTAATATAGAAGATTCTATAGAAATGTTGTTATTGTTGTTTGAATTTGATATTGTTTGTTTATTTGATATATAAATTTAACATCAATATTGATTTGTAATTAGTACCGGAGTTGTATACGTTTAATACCAAGTTCATGTACAACTAGTACCAAAATTGTATAAGTTTAATACTAATTTCATGAGTAACTAGTACCAAAATTGTATATATTTAATACTAATTTCATGTGTAACTGTACCAAGATGATATATGTTTAATACCAATTTTATATGTAACTAGTACCAAAATTGTATAGTTTTAATACCAATTTCATATGTAACTAGTACCGAACATGTATAGATTTCATACCAACTTCACATATGATAAGTACCGAATATAGTATATATTTTATACCAATTTCATGTGTAACTAGTACGAAAATTGTATAGGTTTCATACCAACTTCATATGTAATTAGTACCAAAATTGTATATCTTTCATACTAACTTCACGTTTAATAAGTACCGAAACTAATATAGGTTTCATACCAATTTCACGTGTAATTTGTACCAAAATTGTATAGGTTTCGTACCAATTGTGTAATTAGTAACATAATTGTAAAAATTTCATACTAATTTAATGTATTACGTACCGAAAATAGAATAGGTTTCGTACCAATTTTATGTATACTAAGTACCAAAATTGTATAGGTTTCATACCAACATTACGTGTAATAAGTTTCGAATATAGTATAAGTTTCATACCAACTTCACGTGTAACTAGTACCAAATTTATATAGATTTCATACCAATTTTATGTATACTTAATACCGAAATTTTATAGGTTTCATACTAACTTTACGTGTAATAAGTTTCGAATATAGTATAGGTTTCATACCAACTTCACGTGTAACTAGTACCAAAATTGTATATGTTTCATACCCACTTCAAGTGTAATAAGTACCAAAATTGTTTATGTTTCATACCAACTTTGTGTAATAAGTACCGAAAAAGTATAGGTTTCATACCAATTTCATGTATAACTGTACCAAAATCGTATATATTTCATATCAATTTCATGTGTAAGTAGTACCAAAATTGCAAATATTTCATACCAATTTCATTTGTAATAAGTACCAAAAATAGAATAGGTTTCGTATCAATTTTATTCGTAATTAGTATCAAAATTATATGGGTTTCATACCAATTTTATGCATAGTTGGTACCGAAATTGTATACGTTTCATAATAACTTTACATGTAATAAGTTTCGAATATAGTATAGGTTTCATACCAATTTCAGGTGTAACTAGTATTAAAATTGTATATGTTTCATACCAACTTCAAGTGTAATAAGTATCAAAATTGTATATGTTTCGTACCAACTTCATGTGTAATAAGTACCGAAAAAAGTAGGTTCCATACCAATTTTATGTGTAACTTGTATCAAAATTGTATAGGTTTCATACAAATTTCATATGTAACTAGTACCAAAATTGTAAAGATTTCATACAAATTTCATATGTAACAAGTACCGAAAATAGTCTTAGTTTCATACCAATTTTATTCGTAATTAGTACCAAAATTGTATAGGTTTCATACCAATTTTATGTATATTTAGAACCGAAATTGTATAGGTTTCATACCAACTTCACGTGTAATAAGTACCGAATATAGTATAGATTTTATACCAATTTCATGTGTAACTAGTACCAAAATTGTATTGGTTTCATACCAACTTCATGTGAGTTTGAATTAATTTTTTCTGAAATAGGACTGCTTCCATAATTAAGTTTGACAATGGGGATTTTTTTGAGTTTTCCCTTAATTATTATATAGTTTGATATATTTATGTCGTAATTTTTGGAGAAAGAGTACGATTGCCTAGCATATATTTAGAGATAAGAGTTTTCTTGGCATAAGAATTTAATGTTCCTTAATCGCATATTTTTAGAGATTAGAGTTTGCTAAAATGGGTAGTATTTATTGTCACACCCCGAGACCGAGGTTGATAACATCGACATTGGTTCCCAATAACAATTTGAAATCAATAAGCCTCGTAATACGATATTCAACAAAAACCAATCTATTATTCCATAAAAATAAATAATTCTTATAAATATCAGCCGAAGCTTAAGAAATCAATGGCAGCGGCATCTTGAATAACATCAACTAAATCATTATCTCCAAAACGGATTTGATCTTCATCTTCGATTTCTTATTCGCTTCTACCTGGAGAGTGGATGTAAGGGGTGAGCGTTTTGAAAAACACTCAGCAAGTGGGGGCCAATCGATTTGACAATATAATACATAATATTAATTTTTCCAAAACATATATCATAATCGGATCATAACATAATTGCTCACATCGAGCCATAACATAGCATATCATATCAGCAATATTTTTCATATACGTTAAGCACAATAAATCCTCTAATTTTCCTCTTGGTACTGATATCAGTCTCTAGACTTAACCCTCCTAGAGATGAGGTCATAACATTGGATCACCCACAAATAAAGGGTCTGAACTTCCCAGAACAACGGTTAACCACAGTATCAGGTCAAAAAACGGTTATAATCCCACCGCATCAGGGCCATAAAGAATTCTTTCCAATCAGATTTCGAAATTTAGAGTGCTTAAAAAAATTTAATTTTCATCAGAACTGCGTAATTTCTATATAATTCACATAATGGATTGAAGTTTCAAAACATATATATGATTTTTCAAAAACAAAATGAATATATAACAAAAGCCCACTTACAGAGATCAGAAACAATTCTGGCGTGATTCAATGAATTTTGGTGGCAAAAACGTGATGAATTTCTTCTCCTTTCCTTGATAAAAATTTCACACCATTTAGTGTGTGCTAGTGTATGTTTCGAAAATTGTGTCAATTGTGAGAGATTTTCAAGTCGTTTTGGCATAGAAGGCTACTATGATATTTATAAAGTGTAAATTTCAAGAGTCCTAGTATCTTACTACCTCTGTGATTCAATCATATCTTTCAGAATCCATCATATCTTTTAATTATGATAATATTTCTCAATATTATCTCTTATCTTTTAATATTATCTCTATATCATATTTGACTTGATTAAACAACTTAAGTAGTTGGCTTGATTTAAATAACTCTAATTATAGTTTTGCAAAAACTCTAGGTGTTGACTTGGTTGAAAAAATCTGGTTCTCACATTCCTCCCTCCTTATTGGAAGTTTCGTCCTCAAGACTTGAATGAGTTTGAACTTGAAAAGATAAGGTATTTCTCTCGCATCTTTTCTTCTAGTCCCCAAGTAGCTTCTACTTCCGTATGATTGGACAATTGAATTTTGACATGGAGAATAATAGTAATTCTTTTCAACACTTGATCTTTGAATCTACGATTCGAGTCGAGATTTCTTTATATTTTAGATTTTTGTCAGGTTTCCTTAAACTACTAAGGGTTCTACTTCGAGCACATAATCAGGTCAGGCAATGTTTTTTCTTAGTTGTGATACGTGGTAGACATCATGAATCCTCGATAGGCTGGATGGTAGCGTTAGAATTACTACTTTCTCTAAAATCTCGAACGGTTCTTCATATCTTGAACTCAAATTTCCTATCTTTCATGTCGAAAAACATCATTCATAAACTTTGTCACTGACTTCAAATTATGCCCGCATTTGTATCAAGTCAGTCCAGCTCTTTTGACGATCTTGTGTTATCGTGAGTCGCTCTGTAACGATTGCCATATTGTTCACAGAGGCTTATACGAGTTCATGTCCATTATCTTCTCCTCTACTTTGTCCGAGCATAGTGGTGATCGATATTTTCGTTACTAAAGAGCTTCATTTATAGTTATCTTGATCCTATTATGATATTTTGAAAGCAACTCGCTTATGGACAAAAGTTTGCTCTGATTTGCACCGAAGTTAAGGCATGCACTCGTAGTATATCTTTGAGAGTCATCTCAATCTAAACATCAGGTTGTGGTACTAAGTGTCACTTGTGCAACCATCGCTTATCAAAAGCTCTTCCAAAGTCGTCGTCTAATCTTGGGTCGCTAATAAAAGTTGTTGAGACCAACTTTCTACATCTATTGGTTTATAGTCTCGATTGAGCTCTAACCTAATCGAACCAAAATCTATTTTTACAGGTATTGATTCTATTATGCTTTCGAGACGTACTCTAATGAAGGTACCTTAATTTTGAGAAATCGACCGAATAAGTTTTGAGTTGAATGGATTTCATTTGTCAAATAATAATAATAGGTAAAAGAATATTGTTGAAGAGAAAGTGAAGTGACAAAAAAAATTATCGACTTTTGGTGAGCTGAACCGATCAATAAAAATGATTGTTTGCTAAAAATTCGCAAAGACGGCGTGCATCATTTTAGGATACATGTTCATGTAAAGAGCATAAATTAAAATTCCAAAGAATTGAAAATAAAGACAAGTATGTGGTCTTGTTCACCAACGAAGAACAAGTTTTGCAAAGATGGTAGTCAAAAATAAATCTTGCAATGAAGAAAATCAAGGTTATATTAAACTTAAGCAAACATGGAGTTTCAAAAAAAAATATAATGTGTTATTATGAAGCAAAAACTTACTATGAAGATCTGATTTTTTTCAAAAGAAATGATTGAACAATTGCTTCACAAGTAAGACGAATACAAACAAATTAAAACAGATGAGGATATAAGAGTAAATTTCAGATTGAATCAATGATTGATTAAGTATTCGAACAAATGAGATTATTTCAAGATTGACGAAGAGACTACATAATAAAAATAATAGATTGCAATAATTCTTCTGATAATAGAGTATGATTCAAATGCTCTAGAAGAAGTAAAAATAGGCTTTCACTTTGAATACGAGAGTATATCAAAATGAACAAAATAGAGTGCAAAAGCATAATGGAATGTTTAGGGATGGAATAAAATAAGCGAACAATGTCAATTAAGGCGTGATGTCTTGCTAACTCGTCCATTCCTAAATAACGTTGAACTCCACCATATTCAGCTGAATTAGCTCAGTGTTGAAAACTGTATCGTTTAAACCAATACTGCAGTCTTGATGTAAGTTACGTGTCTCTAAATTTCTAATGGCCAAGGTTGTCATTGTGTAGGGTTCATCAAGCGTATATGACTTAAGAATATTGGAAACAACTTCGCAAAGTACTGATGGTAGCTATTAATTCAAAAAGTTCCAAGGTTGTCAATAAATACAAACGTGTTAAAAAGAATATCAGAACAAATTTGAGAAAGACAAGTGATTGCATTGATCGAAATGAATTTTATCGAATTTCAAAGAATTATTGAAATGCTAAAAATGAATTTCTAATATCCTTAATTAATTTAAGCGACTAATACGTTCTCGTTCGAACTGAGAAATATCATAATCCTAGGTAGTATTTGCCACAATCTATACCCAATTAAGAAGATTACATCTTATGCATCCTAATAATATATTTACTTAAGTTCTAAGGATCAAAATAGTAGGAAAAATCAGAATAAGGGAGACATGTCCTCGATTTTTCGAGTTAGTCCAAGAATTTACACAAATGAAGTGTATCGGAAATGAGTGAATTTTTCGGAAAGAAAGAAGAAAAAAAATTCTTTAATCAAGAACATGAAGCAAATAAAATATGAACTCAAAATATCTAGTGGTTTGGAAATTACCATTCCTCAAGAGTTAGCTTAAAAATTGAAAGAAATTTTTTTTTTCAAAGAATTGAGCATATGTTTATCAAAATCAAGGAATTTTGAGTTCGCAGTCTTAAACCCAAAATAAGGAAAGGTTTATATTATGTAAACCACAATATACAAAATGTCAAACACTTAAGTCGTAATACTCTAACGATGGTAGGGAAAATTATAGGAAGGGTATTTTCGGCAATTTGGTTCGGTTGGACGTTGCGGCAATCGCAAATCCGGAAATTATTTTTCGCAATTGATGGTGAAATTGAGTCCATGATAGGTATTATTTGGGGCCGAAAGGAATTGAGTTCGGTGCATTGGTGGCAGAGAAATCAAGGATTGAAATTTTGAAATTCATGTGGTGAAAACGACGACAAATCTTATATCGGAGTCCGGAATATGAAATTCATCGAGGGGTTCTACTTATGTTGTCATGGGTAAGAATATTAGTGGGACAATTAACGGCGAGGACGACGTAAAGAGGCTGAACCGTGGCTGGAAGTTTCTAATTTAGGGTTCGCATACATGTGGTAAATCAAACAGAATATTCTTCGTCGTCAAGTGATTGTAATTTGAAATTGATAGAGGGTTTTTCTGGATAATAGCATGAAGATTAATAACCCAGGTTTAATTTGAAAATATGTTATGGTGATTGAGAAATCGAGGGACGAAGTTTCGACGCTTAGGTTTCGTATAGGGGCGTTCCTTCGGCAATTAGTCTTCGTCCAGTAACTTTGAGGCGCGATGGAGAGAGAGCTTTTGATCTTCAGGTTACAGGGATCAATATCCCGAGTTTGATTGAGAAACGATGCTCAGATGTTGGAGAAATCAGATGTTGAACTTTCTGCGTTTTAGGGTTTACATGTCAACGGCTTGATTCAGAAAATTACAATCTTTTGTGACTGATTGATAGAGGTCTTTGGTTCGTTTGACTCCTGATATCATCTTGGTAAGACGCTTCTTTCGTGGGGTTGTCAGAGGAGGCTAGATCGGGTGGAAGAATTTTTGGACGGAGTTCTCGGGTTTCGATCGGGCAATTGGTAGGGCAAACTTTGCCCGATCGGTCGGAAAATGGATAGTGGGGTCACCGTGTAGAGGCGTTCCAGGTGGTAGGCCTGAAGGCGATGTTCCGGCAGCAGCGAGGTGGCGGCGGCAACTTTAAGAGTTCGAAGGTTCCACTTTTTAACATCATGTATTTTGATTTTTTTCCTTAAAATTAATTAATAAATTTTTTTTAAAAAAGAAAAATATTCTAAATCACATGGTTAATCAGATTTGGTCTCTTCTGATTTTACTTATTTATTGTTTACAGTCTTTTTACCAACTAATTTTTAATTTACTCAGTTGGTCTATTTTAACTGGACTTATAATCTGGTATTTTATCAACAAGAGTCTATTCCCAGCAGGATTATAGAACCTGATTTGCTCTGATACCACTTAAATGTCACGCCCCGAGATCGGGGTCGATAACACCAGCATTGATTCCCAATAACAACTTGAAATCAATAAGCCTCGTAATATCGTATTTAACGAAAACCAGTCTATTATTCCATAAAAATAAATAATTCTTACAAATATCAGCGGAAGCTTCAAAAATCAATGGCAGCGGCATCTTGAACAACATCAACTAAATCATTATCTTCAAATTGGATTTGATCTTGGTTTCTTCTTCGCTTCTATATAGGGAGTAGATGTAAAGGGTTAGGGATGGCAATGGGGCGGGTCCAGACCCGGATCCGCACTGAACCCGTCCCGTCGGGCCGGGTCTGGACCAGCTTCAACCGGGTTTGGAAGCGGGGCGGGGCGGGTCCTGCGATTGGCCCGACCCGGCCCGGACCCGCCCCGCTATACATTTTTTAAAATTTATTTTAAAAAAAATTTAATATTGAATAAGCATTTTACTTCTTTGGTTGGACAATAAAGTGTCATTATTTAATTTTATATCAAAATTCATGTGTTCATGTTAAAGAAGTTGAACATTTTGAAGAGAATGAGAGCAAATTAATAAATATTTGGTTGCTTAAAGATAGTTTTGCAATGCTTATTATAAATATTTACTATAGAAAAAACATGAAATTCAATATAAAAAAAAAACTCATTTTTTGTATTTCAAAATTGATTTCTAGCTAAATTTAAAAAAAAAAAAAAAACTGGAACCGGGGCGGGGCTGGTTATGTGTAGCGGGGCGGGTCCTGGGATTGGCTAAGCCCGTCACAAACCCGCCCCGTTGCCATCCCTATAAAGGGTGAGAGTTTTGGGAAACACTCAGCAAGTGGGGACCAATCGATGTGACAATATAATACATATTATTTTTTTCAAAACATATATCATAATTGGATCATAAACTGATATGAATACATCTTAACTTAATAGCTCCCATCGAGCCATAACATAACATTCATATGAGTGATATTTTACATATACGTTAATCACAATAAATCCTCTAATTTCCTCTTGATACTGATATCAGTCTTTAGGTTTAACCCTCCTAGAGATGAGGTCATAACATCAGATCACCCACGAATAAAGAGCCTGGACTTCCTAGAACAACAGTTAACTACCGTATCAGGTCATAAAAACGGTTATAATCCCACCGCATCAGGGTCATAAAGAATTCATTCCAATCAGATTTTGAAATTTAGAGTGCTTAAAAAAAATTAATTTTCATCAGAACTGGGTAATTTCAATATAATTCACATAATCGATTGAAGTTTCAAAACATATATATGATTTTTCAAAAACGAAACTAATATATAACAAAAGCCCACTTACAGAGATCAGAAACAATTACGTGTTTCAATGAATTTGGGTGGCAAAACCGAGATGAATTTCCTCTCCTTTCCTTGCTGAAAATTTCACACTTTTTAGTGCGTGCTAGTGTGTGTTTCGAAAATTGTGTGAATTGTGAGAGATTTTCAAGTCGTTTTGGTATAGAAGGCTACTATGATATTTATAAAGTGTAAATTTCAAGAGTCCTAGTATTTATTACCTCTGCAATCAATCATATCTTTCAAATTCATCATCTCTTTTAAATTATTATGATAATATTTCTCAATATTATCTCTTCTTTTAATATTATCTCTACACCATATTAGACTTGATTAAACAGCTTAAGTAGTTGGCTTAATTTAAATAACTCTAATTATAATTTGACAAAAACTCTAGTTGTTGACTTAGTTGAAAAAGTCAGATTCTCATACAGCAAAAATACAATATTGACTTTTTGTGTTATTTAACATCATCTGTAGTTGGATTGCTAACAATATTGACAACTGAAAATACAATACGGTAACTCTAATCTCAATTGTGAGACTTTTTATGAAGTGGTATTATCCCATATAAGGAATGATTATGAGATAATATCTCATGGGTAGGGTAGAAAAATCCACCGATTGCATGGTTAAAAGATAGATGGTTAAAAGATAGATTTGTATGGTAAAAAAAGAAAGATAGATTTGCAGGCTTGCAAATGTTGAAGTTACACTTAAAAAAATATTAACGTTTTTTTTTTAAATAAGATAATATTCACAAAAAACACAGATCATGTATACGTTTTGTGTGTGAGAGATACAGTGTGTGAAGAATTGTGTGTGTACGTGAGAGAGGGAGAGGGAGAGAGAGAAATGTGTGCGTGCGTAGAAAACCCGAGCAAACAAATTTAGAACTTCGTTTTTATTTCTATCATAATTCATAAATATACAAACCAAATCTCATTGTTTTTCTCCATATATTTAAATATTTTGCATGGTTAAATCCAAGGGTATATATGTGGCAAATCAGTTAATATTTGGAGAGAGTTATCTTTAGAATCTCCTCCAAAATATATTTTGAAAAATTATTTTTAACTTCAACTCAAAGAAAATGATACAAAGCATAACTTTGGAAAAGTTATCTCAATATTAAATATTATTTTTAAATAATATTTAAAAATTTAATTTTATAAGAAATTAATCATCATCAATGATACCCCTAGGCGGATGATCGATCTACCTAATGGGTTTTAATCGACCCAATCTGATTAAGCAAGTTATAGCTCATTTACCTTGCTTATTCAAATAAAACTCATCTAGTCTGGCCTATTGACTGAGGCCCATTGGCAATGACCCATTTTCTTAAACAAAAATGAGTTTTAGGGTTTTGGAAGATATCTCTAAATATTCTCAGGATAGACATTGATCTAATTGTCATCTATAGTACAATTTCATATTGACTAGAACTCTTATCCTATGTTGATTGAGACTCTACATCTATCTTGTCATATACAATTACAATTCATATTGACTAGAACTCTTATCCTATGTTGATTGGGACTCTACATCTATCTCTACAACTATAAATAAAGGGCTCATAACCTTCATTCATGTACGCGATTACTTATGCAATTACTTATGCAAAAGTTTACAATTTCAATACATTCTCATTGAAACCTATACTGACTTGAGCGTCGGAGTGGCTTCGCCTACGGGCGGAGTCATCTCACCCTTTTTCTTTGATACACGGATATATTTTGGGGGTGTTTCAATTCGATTTATGGGTGAAAATCATTTGTTGCATCATTGCTGGATATTTATTGAAGATCACATTTTTTGGTGATATCAACTGACGCCGTCTTTGGGAATTAAGCACAAGACGTAGATACGAAGGAAAAAAGACCGATGGACGAAAAAGAAACATGTTCTGATGTGGGTAAGGGTGTTGCGATTTTACGTAGATTGGGAGAAGAGAAACAAATCAGCTTCTGTACATTGTGAAAAGCCCCCGAGAAAGTGGGAATTATAAGGCCGCACTTACCTCGCAAATTGGCCAATCTGGTTCCACCTATCATCCCAGATCTCTCAAGCCCGTCACCGCTACGTTCTTCTCCTCGGCGGTGGCAATGCAGTTACTTTACTTCGGTGACCGGAAGCGATCGTATTTAATTTGTCAGCATTGGCGACGATGTGTTGATTCAGATCTCCCTAAAGTGCATGAACCTCACAAGATTGAAGCTTTGGGCCTGCCGCAAACTCGCTGACAGGGGGATGGCCTCTTTATGAGAATCCGATTTCGCTTAAATGAGCTCTGTAGGCAAGGGTATATCCATCTTGCCCACTAATATTTCATCGCAATCTCCCAACCAACTATTGTCCTTTGGAATACTATCATTGTTGGATGCATTTGTAACAGTGTGCTACATGAAGCTATCTTCCTCTACTCTAGCATGCTCTCTACTGTCAGCATCTCCTTGATCCACCAAACGTGTGATGCTTACACTTCCTCTTCCGTTCTCAAAGCCTGCATAGAAACGAAGCAGATTTTGGTGGGATACAGCTTGTTGTGTGAGCATTGTCATCTAACTGCTTCACATGCTGTAGCTTTCATACATGTTGCACTCTTAAGTGTTTGATGGGATGTCTGAGTCAACCAAAACTGCAGAATGTGCTGTCTCATAGCAAGATGGCGGCAAACCGATAAATTACACCGCTCAAGTTCGTACAACGGATCCCTAGGCAGACAAAGGTTACCCTCACCCATCACCATTCACTCTCTGCCAAGCTCGATTGGAGCTTAAACATATCTCTCATATGAAACACTAGTCTAAATCAAAGTCGAGGAATGTTCCACAAGTTCTCGGTCAGGGAAGTACTTCTGCTTTTTATACACCTCAAATTTGGTAGAACCATAGTTGCTTTACACTACCATAAATTAACTTATCTAGATGGAGAACTGACTAACATATTCTATGGACCGTGCTTAGTTTAAATTAAGACGAATGGATTCCAAATTATTTATTTCATCCTCTATGTTAATTATTATAATCGTTGGGTTTTGAGAAATCAATCACATTTCACAATTTGATGAAAAGTTAGGCGACATATATGTAAAGGAACTTACTCCTTAGTGGTTATCGAATCTAATATACAAGGGAGATTTGTTCTCATGTTGCGCTATCAAGATTTTCTTGATTCAAACTCCTAGGGATTGATGAGGAAGTGTTATGCAATATCTCCATTATCTAATCCTCTTAGCTTTGTAAGTTGAAGCATATTTTACACTTAATGTGGTTCCTTGGTTAGCATCACCCCTCTCCTTACTTTTCAGGAAAAGTGGAGATTGAATTCATTGGGCAGGCTTTACTCTAGCATTAACAAATACTTGTGGTCCTTGGGATTTGACTAGCATTAAAGTTGCTCCTTCAAAAGATTGGGGGACTACTTGTGCCGAATTGCTCAAAAACTAGAAATCCTGTGGGGGTGCATAAAACTCATACGTGGGGCTTGATATTTTATTTCATCTTCTAACCATGCTATTTTTGAATTCAAATGTATAAATGGCATGTGCTCGTATTATTGGAATTTCCTATGATGAGTTAAACCAGCTTTGGATCATATTCCAATTAACATGCACCTTTGGTCTTATGTTGAGGGCTTTTTTGTCTTTCGTTTTGTAAAAATTAAAGTGATAGATAGTGTTACTTGCTAACTAATAACAAGACCAGAGGATTTGATGTTGTGTGTTCCATATCTTATTTATGCTTGATCCTCATCATCTATTGGTCTTCCATTTAGTCGAGCCATGAACTAAACGTTACTCGCTCAAGATTTAAATGTTGTTGGAATTTGAATATTTAAATTCTTTATATTACATCAAATGCAATATATTACTATTTTGGATTGTTTCTCTTATGTGTCTTGTATACCACTGCAGTATTTTCCAGGTTGACCTCAATTACAGCCCCGGCGTGCCATCTTGCAGTAAGGCCCTATTTATCAGCTCGGGCGTGCAATCTAGCAGTAATGCCATATTATGTCAGCCCGGGCATGCAATCTAGCAGTAAGGTCATATCATGATAGACATATCATGATAGTTCAGGCGTGCCATCTTGCAGTAAGGCCCTATTTATCAGCTCGGGCATGCAATCTAGCAGTAAGGCCCTATTATGTCAGCCCGGACATGCAATCTAGCAGGAATGCCCTATTATGCCAGCTCGGGCTTGCAATCTCGCATAGCTCGGGCGTGCCGTCTTGCAGTAAGGCCCAAGTCGACAGCTCGGGCATGCAATCTAGCAGTAATGCCATATTATGACAATTCGGGCATGCCGTCTTGCAGTAAGGCCCAATTCGACATCTCGGGCATGCAATCTAGCAGTAATGTCATATTATGATAGTTCGGGCGTGCAATCTTGCAGTGAGGCCCTATTTATTAGCTCGGACATGCAATCTTACAGTAAGGCACCATCACGTTGGCTCGGTATACAACCTAGTAGTAAGAAACTATTGAGAAGTCCAAGGTGTTGTCAATAAGCCCTTGGCACATCAGGAGCACGTTTACAACAGCTCACCTCGCCTCGGTTACGCCAGGCTTTAAGGGTTTTCACCCGACCTCAGGAGCACGTTTACGACGGCTCATCTGGCCTCGGTTATGCCAGGCTTTAAGGGTTTTCACCCGACATCAGGAGTACATTTACGACGACTCACCTCGCCTCGGTTATGCCAGGCTTTAAGGGTTTTCACCCAACCTCAGGAGCACGTTTACGACCGTTCACCTTGCCTCTGTTACGCCAGGCTTCAAGGGTTTTCACCAGACCTCAGGATCACATTTATGAAGGCTCACCTCGCCTCGGTTACGCCGAGCTCTTTGCCTTGGCTACGCCAAGTGCCGTCAGGAGTTTTCACCCAAAGCTAAGATTACGCCCACCAGATGATCGGATGAGCTGCAATTGCGCCGAGCTCTTTGCCTTGGTTACGCTAGACATATGCGAGTCAGGGATTTCCATCCAGCATGCTAAGGTTACGCTCAATAGATGATCGGTCGAATTTTGTTCATTCATATTTATTAGCTCGGGAATTTTGATTAGACAGACATTATTTGCTCATCTTTTGGTTCTGGAGGTCGGCGACAATTATTTGCTAATCTCTATGGTCCAGATCAGAGACGTATTATCGCCTCTATTTATTATCTCTGGAGCTCGGTTCAGGCGAGCATTCTCCGCTCGTATTTGTTATCTTTGGAGCTCAGTTCAGATCAGGCGAGCACACTTCGCCCCTATTTATTATCTCTGGAACTCGGTTCAGGCGAGCATTATTCGCTTCTCTTTGTTATCTTTGGAGCTCAGTTCATATCAGGCAAGCACACTTCGCCCCTATTTATTATCTCTGGAGCTCAGTTTAGATCAGCGAGCATACTTCGCCTCTATTTATTATCTCTGGAGCTCAGTTCAGATCAGGCGAACCCACTTCGCCCCTATTTATTATATCTGGAGCTCAGCTCGGATCAGGCGAACATCATTTGCTCCGCATACCTATTACCTCTTGAGCTTAGTTTAGTCGAGCGTCATTTGCATATATTTATCTGATATAGCTCAAATCAGCTCAGAGGAGCTTTATTTGCTCCGTATTACATCTGGTGCCCGATCGGGTTTATCTGCTCAGCTCAGGATTCTATTGATTCTGGAAATCAAACAAGTTTCATTTGCATCGTGCATTTATCATTACTAGAGCTTGAGATATCTATTAGTTATGGAGCTCGGGAGGCTTAATATTCATACAGCCAGTGTTATTTGCACCGCATGTTTATTTACTACCTCGGTCAGCTCGGTCATCTCTATCAGTTCGGGTCCTTATCACCTTTGTTGTTTGTCTCAGTGGAAGTAAACTAGGAAGCATGGGCACTGGTAACAGGTCGGTTAAACATTTAACCAACTTCTGGTATTCGACGTCAGTTCGACTAGGAGGGGGGACTTGTGATACCTCTCGATGGAGGATTGATCTACCTAATGGGTTTTAACCGACCCAATCTGATTAAGCAAGCTATAGCCCATTTACCCTGCTTATTCAAATAAAACTCATCTAGTCTGGCCCATTTGAGGCCCATTTGCAAGGGCCCATTTTCTTAAACAAAAAGGAGTTGTAGGGTAGCTTCCATTTTTTTTAATGAGGGAAATTCAAATGGTGAGAAGCAGTAAATGATCTTCCCTATTATAAGCCATAGCCCCTCGTGTCACCTCTGTACCTCTTTCAGCTTGTGAAGGAAGAGTGGTAGTAAAGGCATATTGCATCTCCATAAGGTCAAACTTAAGAGTAATTGATTGCTTTTTAACATACAGTATGCTAATGTGTTTCTTCTGTCAAGTTGCAGGGCAAAAGAGATTCACAGCCTAACAAAGTCTTGAGCATAAAGGCTCGACCTTGGTTCCATGACTCAAAAAACCTCTATCATAGAAATCGGCCTCAGTATGACCCAACACAAATTTATCTAGTTTACCAAAAGTTTTTGAAGGCTCCTAAATCTTCGCAATAACCTGTCTTTAAGAATAGACCTCATTTAACTGGATTCAATGGTAAGATTGGTCAGAATTTCATCAAACCAGTAATTCAAGCACATGCGTCAACAAAGAACAGCCTAAACTCTAATGCACGTGGTCCATTCTATCATGATAACAGAAATCCCAAAATCCCCAGCGCCCTAAAATAAACATGGATAAATGCTTTCATCACTTGTTAATCGACAAAATCACTACACAAATGAAATATCAAGCTAAATTATATCCATGGATAAGAGGGAGAGGCAGCCATAAAAACCATCTCTGATCAACCAGCCAGACCAGAAAAGCAAGGTTACTTGCGCAGAAACAAACAATACATGGAGATCATTTTAAATATGAACCCATAGAGAAAATTTAGAGGCAAAAGAAATATAAGCTAAGCTAGTTTAAGTTTCAGATGAATCTGTAATGTGAATAGATACACAGGGTAATTAAGGACAGAATCACAGATTCAGAGAAACTCAAGAATAGACTGAAATGCTACTTTACACAACATAAGTGTTTCTCTCTCGGGTTCCCACAAAATATACAAAGATTTAGATGAAGCCAAAACATATAACACGTCTGGCGTAAAATAAAGCACAATTCATTTCTCAAATTCGACAAAAAAAAGAAATATATAAATATGAAGATAATGCCAACGGATATGACAATGTCATAATGTCATCAGGAGCATTATCAACCAAACGACCAATTCATTGTCACATCATAAACCGAGCAACAATCTACTAATAATAACTAATGCGATGTCATATAATAAACCAATCAACAATTTAATAATAATAACTAATCCAGATACTCATAAATTAGAAATTTATATAATCATCATGCATTCTGCCCCTTGAGTTTAGCAAGTTCCTGGACAAGTCTATCCAACTCTTTGTTAGAATTCCCACCAAAATTAACAGCTTCCGTAGCCTTGTCTCTCAATTCCTTAGCTTTAATCCTTTCAACCACGTCCCCACGCATCGACTCACTAATTTTTCGAGCCAATTCATCCGGGTCTGGCACTGTGTTGTTACCCTTGCACACTTGAACCGCAGCCCTTTTATAATCTACCATCAACTTATCGTCCAAAAATTGATCCGCCTCCATGGGCCAGCACAATATCATCACACCAGATGCCACAGCCTCCAACACCGAGTTCCATCCACAGTGACTCAAGAATCCACCCACAGCTGGATGGCTCAATATTGCGTACTGCGGAGCCCAGCCTTTTATCACAAAACCTCGTCTCGCAACTCGATCCTCGAACCCATCGGGAATCGACCCAAACCCATCCGCCACTTGTTGGGCTGTGACCTGTTTAACAGCCCAAACGAACTTCACGCCACTCCTCTCCAGCCCACTAGCCAAAGCCTCCATCTGTGCCTTCTTGAGCAACTTTTGACTTCCAAAACATACATACAAAACAGACCCATCATCGCACTCATCAAGCCATGACAAGACACCATCACTAGATATTGGGCTACTACCCAAGTTATTGGGCTTACGCAATAAATGCAGTGGCCCAACAGTATAAACCCGTGGATGGCCCATTTTCTCACTCAAATAGTTCAAGAACTCACCTTCCAAGGCCGCTAAACTGTTGAAAACAAGAGCCCAACTCAAAGTATTGGCAATCATTGAATTCTTGACCAACTCAAATTTGGGATCGGCAACTTCTAATTCCTTGTAGCGGCGGAAAAGAGAAGGAAGTTCCTCCCAAGTCAAACACGGCGAGCCTGGTAAATCTTGAAATTTTACCTCAAACCCAGTTTTTACAGCTTCGGGATCTCCCCAAAGATGATCAGAGACCGCAGCAAAAATGGCCCCTGAACAGTAAAAAGTAATTCTCGGAATCTTAAGCTTGCAAGCCAGATCGTGTGTCCATCCAAGAAAGAAATCAGATAAAATCGCCACAGGTGGATCAGAGTGAGACTCAAACCATTGAATCATTGGTTCCTGAAGCTTGCTCAGAGCGCTGATCATTGATATATTTCCCTGGTTCCCAAGATCCTTGATATTTTCAACACCTTGAGGGATTAAGGGGCTGTTTGGGAAGGGGAGAATGAGTGTCTGGATTGAGGGATTGGCCGAGAGAAGCGGGGTCAGAATCGGAAGATTTCCTGAGGTGATTAAAATGGTTATGCTTAAATTTCTTTGGGATAGTTGGTGAGTTAAATCAAGTAGAGGGAGCATGTGGCCTTGTGCTGGATAGGGAAAAACTAGAACATGAGCTACCTTCTTCTCCATAATTCTGTGGAAAAAAACCAAGAAGTTGCTGTGAGAGAAGGAAATCTTAGGTAGATGTAAGAAATTTGTGAGGTGTTTGCTAAATTATTCCAGATATAAAGGTCTTGATAATTGTCGTACATCAAAACTTTCGAGGTAATTGCGTGGCGAAATGCTGTTGAAGTAAATATACTTTGGAGTCATTCCCAGGACCAGAGACGGCTATACCCGACCATCATAATGGATCATGAACAAACTCGAAATCGGATCATTGTCAACGGTCGATTAATCGGGTCAACGATTCGATGAGTCAGATCAATAATTGGCCTGTCTATAGGTGGATCGAATAAATATCATATTTTTCTAACTCGTGAACCAGCATTCAACGATTTATTTTAAATTTTTATTTAAAACATATGTTATGGTGTAAATTTGAACTTATACATTTAATTTGAATAATTAGCTTTAACTACTAAGCTAAGCTGTAAGAGCTTTGTTGATCTAAATAGAGTGTTATAATTTATATATATTAATCAAACAATATATCCTCTACATTTTGATTTGATTACTCCATGGAGGAAAACACATTCAAATATATTTTACATATTTTTTTTAAAATTTAATAATAATTTTAATTTTTTTTAAAAAAATAAGTGTCAAACCGTAACTGTAACCGGAATCGGAACTGTAATCGGCGGTTCGTGAACCGTAATTGAAACCATCAAGGAATGTTAAGGTTAAGGGTCGAGATTTTTTGAACCGTTTAACCAGCGGTTTAAACCGCGGTCAGGTCTAAAAACGGCCCAATCTTGTTTTAAAATAATTTTTTAAATATTTAATTTATACTTTAAACTCATATTTGTGCAGCACTGCCTGATCTTGTCCTTAGGCATAGATCAAAAGACATCCTTACGAAGATAACAACTATTCAACAGTTATCAGAGATGGCCCCTAAGGATACGCTTGGTTCAAGGATATGATAAATGATTGATAGATTAAAAAGTGAATAATGGATTGATAAATAAACTAATAGATAAGTTATATTACGTTTAGTTCGTATGATTAATAAATATGATAAGTAATATTGTGTTTGGTGTACTTGATAATTAGGTGATATAGATTATTTTTCTTTGTAAAATGACAAAAATATCCTCGAATAGGTTTTGCACTTATTTCTATTATTTTATTTCAATTAAATTTAAATTAATCAAAATAAAATTATTTATGTAATTATTAATAAAATATTATTATTAATTATTAATAATCAAAATAACCTCAAATAGGTTTTGCCCCGAACTTTTACATGAACTAGGAAACAAAAATTGGTATTCGCAGCTCGTGTCCGAAAGATATACTTCCATTTTGATGTCAATAAAATCATGGACATGCAATTTCAAGTCAGTACATACTTACAATTTCAAGTCTTCCATGCATTTCCAGAATACAATGGCAATTAGCCAAATAATCTTTCATCAAAGTAAAACAATTTGTGATTTAATGTACTACAAAGCTTGCTTCAATATATAACCATACTACAAAAGTTGCTTCAAAACACATATGTACTATGGAGATACACATACACACGTACAAAATGATCCAGTATCTAGTGTTCGTTCACCACCTACACACCATACACATGTACAAAATGATTCAGTATTGCTACACAAAATGTTGGTAAACTAGTCATCAACATTTCCAATCCAGTACATATAAGCATGCAAACAAAAGGACCACTTCATACTATATTTGAAACATGCCTTAATTGCTTCTTTCAATGCGTGAATAAGGACTTCCTTCATACTATATTTTGGGCTAAAGGTGTCATACTGCATGCTATACACAAAACCAATCCATGATAAGCAAGAAACTGAATCAATCATCATATGAGGTATGGACAGGTAATAAACCGAATGTTTCCTATTTTCACATTTTCGCATGCAAATGTTATGTCATAACAATGTTAAAAATCACGTAACTGCATTTAAAGCTAAATCCGATAATGGTATAATCTTAGGATACTCATCTCTTGGACCAAGATCCACCTGAACTAGTAATTGTAAAATGACGAAAACATCCTTAAATATGTGATAATTTTTATTTATGTATAAATTGATACATTTTTTGCTTACATGATACAAATTAATTATTATCTTTTTCATATAAAATTTCAACCTTTTATTTTCTTCTGCACCGTCTCTTGTCTTTCACCCCCAACCCACCACCCCAAAATTTTTCATATAAACTTATTGTTTCCGTTGAATCTTACTTCAAAAATAAAAAAAACATGCAATTTTTTTAGAGACATGCCAGTGTAAAATTATTCTAAAATTTTTTGTGTCGTTCATGGTGACAGCGAGAAAAAAGAGTGTTTTGTGTCGCTGATTCCATATGGGTTGGGGGCAATAATGTAATTATACGGGGTTATGGATGGGTGATGCCCAATATTGATTAAATATCACTACCTCCGGGTGTGATAAATTATTCAAACATTTTATAAAAATAATGTCTACAGGATCAGGCTTTGCACATCATCACGGGCTGGAATAAGACCAATCGAACGCATGATAATGCTAATAGACTAGTTACCAATCATGTATTTATCCAATGAACCGAACACTGCCTTAAGCGGACTGTGTTCCCGCCGGTCATTTTGAAATTTAAGATTTGGTGTCACGGTCTAAGTAGTAGATAAATTTTAGTATATAATCTTTTGGAATTTTACATGAAAATTTCTTAACAAAAAGAAATATTTTATAAAAAACACTAATTAATACGAACAAAATGTATCCAGCAGATTATTAATATATATTATACAAAAGGTCGTTAAGATCAATACATTGAACTTCTATTACTTAAGGAAATATGTTTCGAGACATATTAAAAAAAAAACAATTCAGAGGAAATAAAAAAAGGGTAGTCTTGTGGTAATCTCAATTATGCTTGGGTGGGTGACGCTCGGGCCCTTTGTAATCAGCACTGAAAGCATCCAAACTACCTCGATAATTTTCTCTAGACACGAGAATTCTAGGCTTCTCCATCTTCATACTCACAATTTGTGTTTCATGTTTAAGAGACTGAAAAAACTGAGAGTTCAGAAGAATTATATACTCAATCATTTGACTTCTAATATATAGGCCCAACGGCATGTGATACACCATTTGAATGTGATAAACAAATATTTAACAAAAAATGACAATATGAATAAATGAGCTAGTGGTAATTTAACAATGTGGTATCGGCAATAGGCATGTAACCCTTTTATGGTATGTAAATAGACATTTTATCGCATTGTGGTTTGTAGAATATAGCCCCCCGCCCCTCCACAATTTTCAAATTTTTTTGTCATGTAATGACAAAAATTCCCTCGTTTAGGAGCGGTGTTTTGCACATACTCACAAACTATAGGGAGTCTTCTGTCTATTTTCAAAACACTGGGGGGTAAGTTGCACCTGATCAAAACCACATTGGTTAAATTGTCACATAATAAAATTTTGTCATATTTTTTTTCTAATTAGGTGCAATTTACCTCTTATGTTATTCAAATATGCAGATTGCCCTCTTAGGCAATTATTTCGGTGCAATTTACCCTCTCAATGGTATAAATGACATTTTAACATTTAATTTCAAAGCCCAGACGTAAGATATGACAAGTGTAACACAAATCATATTCGGAGAAGGGGGTCTTAGGGTAACTGCCTATTTTTAGACCTCTATTTCAAAACTACATAGGGGGTTCCATGCCAAAAACCCAACAATAAACACAAATTTAAAGAAAACATAGATTTACGTAACTCGAGGAGTGGAAAATTAACAGAGAAACGAGAGATTTACCATATCAAAAATACTACAAGTGAAGAAAGTGGCGAGCACTCAACAATTATCCACTTTAAATTAATCTGTGTTTGTGCATGTGTATACGAAAAATATCATAGGTCCATACCATGAGGGCAACCCCCACCAGAGGCTTCAGATCCTTAAAAAGTTCCCATAATTAAAACTACATTATATATCGCATAGTGAATATCTTCGGGTCAAACTCAAAAGAATTCGGGTCACAAACTCGGGCAGAATAATCAATGGCGGACGCAGGATTTTTTGGAAGGTAGGGCAAAAAATTTTGAAATAAAAATGTTAGGCCAAAAAATATTTTAGATGTCAAAATATAATTGAACGGTGGCAAAATGTGATTTGTAAGTGACAACTATAATTTTTTTGGGGTAAAATTTCAGTTTTTTTTTTAAAAAATAACTTTTGTCCCCTTGCCCCTTCTTGAATCCGCCATTGAGAAAAATATTAAAGAGATAATATATATGTGTGTATGTATGTACGTAGGTATATGGTTCCTAATAATGCATAAGAATAATAGTGAAAGTGTAAACGAATTATAGTAGATTTAAGACAACTCTCATGTTAAGCCGCCTCAAGAGTTTTGGTGAAGTTACATGTAAGTTTTATCGAACTACCCCATAGTGTGCTGTATCTATAGGACTTATGCAAACCAGAAAAAAAAATTTAAGAGGTAAAATACAATTTTAAGGGAGCAAAATATAATTAGGGGGAAATGCAATATTAGAGGACGATATATAAAAATATAGTTTTTTTAGGGAGGACACTTGCTCTCCCTTGTCTTCACTTGTGTCCGCGTCTCTGTTCACAAGCAATGTTTATCAAATTCACAGGATTTTTGAACGGAAGGTGGAGCAAATTTTAGAGTTAACAATCAACCAATACGTTTTCATAAACAATTTATCTATATTAATTCAACAATAATTATCATAAAGGACTAGGGTTTACCTTTCTTGTTGAAACAACATCGCATGGTCCACCCAAAATGGATTCACCTACAAATATTAATTTCCAATATTGATTTATGCATTCGAAATAAGGAGAGAACAAAAGAGAATTCAGGCACATATTATTAATTTGTTTGTGGGTATATAAATAGAAACCTTGAGCTAAAAATGCATTTGAGAGCTGTCCACTAAGGAAAAATAGAATAAGTGAAATTCTTGTAATCCATGGCATGTTCGCCTCTATCTTCTGAGATTGCCTGTTCTGTGAAGCATCCAAAGAGAGATTGTCAGGTAGAATAAAATGTGGGATTTATAGAATAAAGTAAAATTTGAGCACATAAGTCAAAGACATGGTCCAAATATTTAAAATTTTCTACATTCCCAAGTCAAAAATTAAACTAGGGTTTCCAATGCTGCTATTTATACACATGTCTTCATTTTCACGTTTCACTAAAATACATGGGTCTTGATTCTGTAAAAAAAACAAATTTTTTTATAAACATTCGTGTCAGTCCATGTGTTGGCCAGGTTAATTTCTTGTTTTTAAGATCTCAAGATGCATGGTTTCAGATTCAACAGAACAGAAGCTTGGACTCACAAGGTCATATCATAAATAAATTGGGTAAATATAAAAAAAATGGTCCCATAGGAGTCTGGATCTTTGCAATACTAGTCCCAAATTTTTAGACCTAATTAAATTTAGTCCAATGAAAATTGATTTTAATCAAAAATAGTCTCAAACGATCCATACATCGCGGTCAGAAATATGTTGCGAGGCATGGAGGCGCCTTTTATGAGCCCAGAGGACCAATGGTCTTGTGATTTATAAAATCCGAGTTTTGAAGTGCTTCTAATTCAAATTATTATCGTTATGTCTTGAAAAAGTAGATGATGGTTATCGTTAATTCAACAGATTGTACATGATTACTAGGGGATTGGAATTTGAAAGCGTAAGATGTACAAGTGTGTTTCGTGCCTGTCTGCCGCCATGCATTCTTCGAGGCCAAAAAAGGTTAGCTAAAGCATCCCGAGCCGGCTACCTCTACATGGCCTCAACTAACTTCTCTCCTTGTTCTTATTACATATATAATTAATTAACTAATTTCAAGGAGCTGAACACATTTAATAATCATAAATAATTAATTAATGAAGAGAATGTCCGTGCAATCTCTATATTTATTTTTGGTTTTTTGTGGGGACTGACAAAAATTGTCCTAAGCACATTACTATGATTTCCAAAGGTGCAATTTTTTAAAATTTATTTTTTCAAAGACTTCGAAGTAAATTTTCTGTCTTTATTGACTTTCTTTTCTATGAGCCATAATTTTACCTTTTTTATTTAACCTTTTATTGAAGGTAACTTAATGGTGTGGAGGTTTATCACATACTCTTTGCTATAGAGGTCTACGCATGAGCGGAGTTACGTTGGGGCAAGTACCCAATTGCAAAATATATATATATATTATTACTCTAAAAATTTCTTTTAAAAAAATTATATGTTATCTTCCAAAAATTGAAGTTTGCCCCTCAAAAACTACATTTTACCCCCTAAAATTATAATTTGACCCCTCAAATTTTTTTTTGCTCTCCATTTTTTATGAAATATTTTTTGCCCACTAAAATTACTGATGATGGTGTTATCAAAGAACACGCGAGTCTAGTAACTCGTTTTATGATATAACATTGATTTAATTTTGTGAAATAGTAAGCATTGATAGATGAACAACAAATGATACGTCATGTTGACAATATTTAGTATTAATGATGATTTGATGTTGTTGCTAGTACAGAGTTAAATGAATCATATTGAGTAGTGCACATGTTATATATATGTATATCATGTTGAGGAGTCTGATTTTGTAGGAAAAATCAGAAAATGAAAAACAAGATATGATATTTGATGAAAGAAAATTGGGGACAGTATTGTACTGTTGATATGTGCCAATGGACGATAGGATTATCGTGTACGGTTATGTGTGGTAAGATTACACAGGTATGCAACACACTAGTTCTAATTCAAATTATCCCTGTTTATTGTATTATGTGTTGGTGATGCATATATGCCTTCACAGATGTTTGATATTGGTGACTCATGTGAGTAGTGTGATTGATGGTTCTCATGGATGATGATCTATTGTTGGTTTGTTGCATCAGGGTCGACGCTGGGGAGAGTTTGCAACGTTATCCTTGTCAGGATTGGCGCTGGGCAGAGCGTGCGACATTATCATTGTCAGGGTCGACACTGGGGAGAGCCTACATCGTTATTATTGTCAGGGTCGATGTTGGGGAGAGCGTACGACGTTATTATTGTTAGGGTCATCGCTGACAAGTGAGCGATGTGATAGGGTCGCCGCTGATGAGCGTGCGATGTGATAGGGTCACCCCTGACAAGCGAGCAATGAGATAGGGTCACCGCTGATGAGCACACAATGTGACAGGGTCACCGCTAGTGATGCGAGCGATGTGTTATTTGGTCGCCGCTGGTGATGCGAGCAATGTATTATTGGGTCACCGCTGAGGATGCGAGCGATGTATTATATGTGTCGTCGGTAGATAGCGAGCATTGAATATATGTTGATTTGAATTATCTTTGTTGATTTATGACATAATATGTTGATAAATGGTGAAAGCAATCATGGATAAATGTATGAAGAGATATTATTGTTTTCTCTTGTTACCATTACAGTGGCGATGTAACAGCAGGATATAATGGATACCGATATATTGATGGTATCTATTAGCAAGATGATTTTATGATTATGTGTAGAATATGATGATGCATGTATATGTTAATTTATAAACATGCATTGATATTATCTTGTGATTATAAAATATGAGAATACAATACTTACCACTGATATGTCGAAGCAATGATCATATCGTCATATCGGAGCGAGGGGTATTGTTTGTACCGCCATAGGGTGACGAGTATTATGTGCCGCCGAAGGGCGATGTGTATTATGTGCTATTGTGTTAACAATGATTATGTTATCCTGCTATTGTGTTAGCAATAAATATGATGTACCACTGATTTATGGGCGATGAGAATTGATGATATGTGATTTCAGATGGGATGGAAAGCCTTGTTTTGGTACATCTATGTTGTTGTTTCCTTGGATGCATGAGATTCGGGCTCAAGAGAAAATCGAATAATGAAAGAAAACAAGGAACCGAGTGACGAGGTAACGATGGAATAAGGGTAATTATTTTGCAGTAATATTTAATTCTGTAAAAACATGACATTTTGTTTATGTGCTGAGATTAATGATGGATTAAGCACATATTATCTTGAGTTAAATATAATCATGTGGGTATAAGAGTAATGAGAACGTCACGGGATGACATGGAACGTCACGGGTTGACGTGGGATCACTATGACTGTCATGTGTGGACAAGTGATCACTGTGAACGCCATGGGTTGACGTGGAACTATCGTGAATGTCACGAATAAATAAGAGATTATGATGTTGTCCTCTGGTGCATAATAACAGAGGTGATAAATAATGTGATAATTAATAACGAATTATTGTGTGACTACATTGATACAAGAATATTCACGTTAGACTAGCATTATGTCTTAATGTTGAGATGGCGATTGCAATGCATATAAATGATGATTTATGCATGTGTTAATTACTTATGGATGTGATAGTAATTACTTAGTACCAAATAATGGTCATATAATAATATGTGATGAGAATGATGTCTAAGAACACTATAAAGTGAGATCCAGTCATATGATAGTACAATAACGTATGATACTACTGGGTTAATGATTAAAAAGGAATTATGTTATTATTAAGATTATGTTGAACGTAATCACACATATTGGTGGTGGTAGGTAGTAGTGTGATGTATACAGAAATGTGTGAACGTGAAAAGGTAAAGAAATTCATGTTCAATGATTGAGGAATTCTAGTACTTATTTACACCAGATAATAGCTGGGTGATGAGATGTGGAAAGATTGATGCTTTAGAGTGTATAGATACCGTGATGAGCAAGATATTATGGTTCGGGTGCATATTGTCGATGATTGCAACTACACAGGTATGAGATTAATTATGCGATATTAAAGGTGGTGCATTGTTATAACTTTGTTATATATACATGACCGTGTATGAGTGAAACTCGAGAATGAATGATATAATATTTGTGTAATTTATGATGTAATATATAATTGTTAACCCCATCGAATTTAATTTGTTGAAAATTTGAAATATTGATGGAAAATTCCACATTAATGTTTATGATGTGAAAATAGAGTATATGAATAGTATATAGAAATAATTTCATGATTTTCTTCTTATAGTATAGTAAAAATTAATATTTGAAGTATATTTTATTCCATGTTCTATACATGGTATTTTTAGTTATAGCTAATATTTGTGGATAACATTAATCATTTCCAAGCTTAGGAGGTGTATTGGTTATAGACTTTTAATGACTTTTATAGAGTTTAAAAGTTTAGAGGTATTCAATCCAGACTTTTATATACTCTACAAAAGTCTAGTGGTATTCAAAACACACTTTCGTAGAGTTTCTAAAACCATGTGGTATTTTAACTTGACTTTTTAAAACTTTATAAAAGTCTATAAGTATCCAAAATCTCATAGACTTTTAGTGACTTCTGTGGAAATCTTTACGTACAAACTTTGATGCCTCATGTACATCCCAAAGAAGTTAAAAATTCTCATCACTCCTAGTAAAGATTTGAAATGACTTTTAATTCCTAATTACCCTCATCTTTCTTTACGTTTATTTTCATTTTCTACACGGTCACCTCCCCATTGACTTTTGTTGGAACCGAAGAGTGGGGGGGGGGGGGGGGGGGGGGGTGAGTGAGGTTCCTTGGCTACTTTAGCGTTTTAAAATGAATTTGCAAAATAGTCGAGTTTTGCGCTGCGGAAGACTTTAAGTCAATCGACAAATAAACAAAATGGAGAAATAAATAAATGCGTAAATAAAATAAAGCAATAAAGAACACGAGAATTTGTTATAGAAGTTCGGCGATGAATCGCCTACGTCTCCTCTTCCCGGTTAGAAAACGTCTAACCGAGGTTCCACTAGAACAATCTTGATCTTGGCCTTAAGGACTCCAAGGATAACCACAACACACTCTTCCCGAGTAAAACAGCTCTTCACGAGCAACACACTCTTCACGAGTCTTCTTGGCCTTAAGGGCTCCAAGGATAGCCACACACTTGCACCAACTTCACTTGTTGATGACTTTTACAATTTCCAACTTGTGTCGGTGTTGGAGGACCTTACAATAAATCAAATACCACCTTCACGGTGTAACGACACGAAGAACACAAGCTCTTCACACAAGAAATAAATTACAAACTCCAATACAACACAAATGTATGAAGTTTGCAATGCTAGAATAAATTTGAATGAGCAAAGATTTCTTGTAGTTTATAGACTTGTTTCTTGTCTTCAAAATGCTCCAAAACATCCATATTTATAGAGTAGAAGGCCCCCAAGGCTCCTACTAGCCGTTGCTACACATAAGGCTTGAATCACTCGTCAATCGCCTTAGCCATCGCCGCGCACCAACGGTCAAAATCTCCACTGACCACCTCAGGCGATGTCCCGATCGCCTAAGGCGATCTATACCAAAAATCAATGTCGTAGCTTCTGTTGCTCAGAAATATTCATCGCCTCACGCGAAGTCCCCATCGCCTCAAACGTTCCAGGCATCGCCTCAGGCGATCTCGCCCTGCCCGCGGGCCTCGACATCACTTCAGTCGAAGTGCGGGGCGAAGTCTCGAGTGGCTGCCATTGCCTGGGGCGATGGTCACCATCGCCTGGGGTGATCCTGCCCAATCTTGCACAATTGATTTTCTTCGAACATTCCACTTTTCAATCAACTAAACCTGTACACTAAGTAGACACATTAGTATAACAAACACAAGTTTTGTAGATCATCAAAACTCATAAATAATTCGGAGATAAATTAAGCATTAAACTCAACAATGTGTTTAAGGCTCAATAATCTCCCCCTTTTTGATGATCACAAAACTTGATAAACTTGAATATGTAATATACATGAAATGTGAGTAAACAAGACTCCACATTAACAATTGCATAGCACATACAAGTGTTACTAAGTAAAGCATAATACAAAAAACTCTCCCCCTCAAACCATGCATACAAAAACTCTCCCCCTCAAACCATGCATGTATTAAGCTTCAAGTTTATCACAAAATTCTCCCCCTTTTTGTGATAATCAAAAAGCACAAAATTCAAATAATCATAGCACAAGTATATGTTGACATATATCCATATTCTAACAATTTATACATGTTCCTCATCAAGCATGTAATAGCCATAACAAGCATAAGATTAAATAATTTAGAGGAAGACAAACATGCGTTTAAGACAATCAACAATGAATTCTAAATTTTGCAAAGTGTGCATATGTTCCATAACAATTCAAGCATTCATGCTCAATAAACATTAAAATTATCAATGCATCATTATAAACAATTGATAAGATAATGAGAATAGAATCATTGAGGCCATAGAAACAATACATGAAATTCTTAGGCCATATTTCTATGATCCAAGATAGAGCATCTAAACACTTAAAGCATGCATAATTTATTGATTTTCACATTGCATATTCAAATGGCACATCAAGATATTTACCATAAAGAGATAAGCATAAATCATGCATCAAAACAATTTATATGTGCATATGATAAGGGGAAATGCATTTTACTATCAATGAATAATGAGCTTCATTATTTATTGGTCACAATTAATTTGTGCCAATGAAATTTTGAATTGCTCTTTTTAAATGCACAATTATAATTCAAAATAAATTTACCTTGGATGATAAGAATGAATTCATATCATCGGTCCTTTACCTCGCGCTTCTTCTATTGTAGTGCATAAGATGATTTCCTCCCTTGAGGTGCCAGTTCCTTCATCCTCTATCCCTTTGTTGTTCTGTAATATCCGGAATAATTAATAATCGTTCATTGGATTTAATTATGGTGTTAATATGATATGTCGAGATTGCATTTATAATGTTAATTAAATTAAGGGGGGTTCTTGTAATATTATAATAGTGAGATTTAAAATGAAATAATAAGTATTTGGAAGGTGGAGATTGAATCTAAACTTGAGATAACAATTGTGGGGTTTAGATTAAAAGACAAGGTTAGGTATTTTTTTTACTAACACATTTCCCTCATCCTCTCACTCCCCCACCCCACTCTTCGGCCGCCACCCTCATTCCCCCACCCCTTTCTTTCGATCGATGCAAACAGCGAGAAGAACAATCGGTTTTTAGCAATTTTTCCCTCAATGTTTGTGGATTATTTCATCTCTTTCACTTATCGGTTTTGTGCTTCGATTTCTGAGTTTACTCATCGATTTTTGCACCATGCTGCTAGTGAGTTTTTGTCAGCTGCATTTCTTCTTTGGACCGATAGTCTTGTGCAATTTTTGGAAAGATTCGTTGCTGCTATTTTTGAAAATCCATAAAGCTTTGGGTTCGATTTGTTCTGCTGTTTTGGGGTTGAAATATTGTTGTTTCTTTGATTCAAAATTCATGCTGAGTTTCGATTTCTGTTATTCATGTTCGAGAATCTGCTGTCATTTTGTTCTTGTTGATATGGGTTCAAAAATATGATGCTAATTGGTAAATATTATTGCTACTGTGGGTTCGAGAATTTGATGCAAGGTGGTTCGATTTTTCTGCAGCGTTATGGCTCGAATTTCCTGCTGCTTGAGTTCAAAAAATTCTGCTGTGTTGGGTTATGTTTTAATGCTGCTATGTACTTCAAAATTTCTGCTCCCATATGCTTCAAAAATCTGCTCCTAAGTGATTCAAAAAAACTAGTGATGTTCTAGTTGGAGTTAGACAATTATTTTGAGGAGTATGTAATGCTATGTTGTTGTGTGTGCATCGACCATGAGCCATTATTGTGTGTATTTCAGTGGGTATTAGTGTATATATGTATGGTATACACAAGTGTAGACTCTTATGGTCGAGTTCCCATCTTCACCTTGCATATCATTGTCTAATGTTGAGTCTTGCTGTTCGATTTTAGATTGGGTTGTGTGAAAATGTATCAGTGGAATTCAAAATTACAGTGTGTGTATGTGTGGGGATGTTCATGCACATATATGCGTGTGTTTGGAGCACTACTATGTTTGTTCTTGAGTAGCTGCGAGTATATGTCAAAATATTAAGCACCATCCTTATATTCTTGTCGGGACTTACATTAGGTAAGCTGATGTTTCAAAGTTTAAAGTGGAGTTTAGTTTTGAAATGATGAACAATAATGAATAAAATTGTATGAATGAAATTTATTAAAGCATGAGAAAGTATTATGGATTTTACTGAATTAAAGAGATAGAATCTCATCATTGAAAGATTGAGTATTTAAATGACAATTGCATGATATACTTGCTTGGTTGCTCAAGAGTAGTATTGATTGTCTTAACTATATAACAATGTTCATTATTGAGTTGTCAATTCATGATCTTGAATTGGAAGTAGAGAAATGCCTAATGGTAACAATTGTTTTATTAATGAGCTAATATTGAATCGATATTCGATATAGATACTCCACGAACCTCTGGAAATCAAGGGTAGCATGTTCATGTTGGGATATGCTCTAAGACAAATCATTAGATGATTGTTTTGACATACAATGTTTATGATTTTATGAATGACAATTCATTATTATATATTATTCTTTTAACTGTGCAATGTGAATTAATATATATGTTAATGTCCTTAGAATAATATTGTATTATTCTTAAAGATGTCCCTAGTCAAGTATTATCATGAATAGGGATAATGATAATTCGTAGAGACTAGTATGTGTTGATTGATGAATTGTTCATTGATATGAGATATCAAATCAACACATGGGTACATGTTAGAGAACGATGTACTGGACAGACCCACCATGAGAATGCAACATGGATAGTTATATGATCATATGCAATTCTCATAGTGATAATAATGTATGTAATCCTTACGACTTGTGATCATCAGAGATCCCAACATAAGGAGTTATGTATCTTGATATCGTCAAACGTTACCCGTAACAGGGTAATCTATAAAGGCGACTATTGGATACACTACGAATTATGTAGAGGGATGCTGACTGATCGAGATAGGATTTGTCCCTCCTATATAACAGGAGATGTGTTTGGCCCTTGATCAAGTGAGAACTAAAATGCATGGCCATGCTCGAATGAGTCGATATGAGATATCGAGCTTATTCGTTTATTCTAGTTCTACTTGGGGATCAAGAAATAGAGATTGAATATACGAGTATGACTATTCCATGACTCGTGTTCAATCTAAACACAAAGGACAAAGGGATTAAGTTACATGGTTAATATTATCACAAGTTCTAAAGGTTATGTCGAGTCATTGACATTCTTGTAATTTGGGTAGTGATGTGACTAGAAATAGACACATCTTTAGTGCTTAATTGTCTACGATTTGGTAGGTTTTATGGACAATTTGATACGTATGCTACCTAATCGTATATTTGTGTAATTGTAGGTACAATCGAAGAAAACGAGCTAAAAACGATGTGTAAAGACCAAGAAGAGACATGGACATGACAAGGACTAAAAGTTGATCAAGAAAATGGCAAAAATATAATTTTGAAGGAGGAGATCGATTGCCATGAAGAGGAGATCGATCGCCTATGGACAGAAACATTTGCATCAAAATTGAAAAGCCAGCGATCGATCGCGAAGAAGTGGCGATCGATCGCCAAAGTCTACTGGAGCTCGGCGATCGATCGCCACTTTATAGCGATCGATCGCCTCAAGGGTTTTTCTGAAAAATAAAAGCCTCGCGATCGATCGCCACACATCAGGCGATCGATCGCCGAGGAGTCCGGAAATTTGGAAATTGAGTCTTTTACCATGTTTAAAAGATTGTATGCCATATTTATCACTCCCATACCCTAAAACTCGAGACTAAGCCTCATTAGCAGCAGTTTTTGATAGTTTTTTCATACTTTAGAATAATTAGAGATTTTGAGATTAATTTTCTTTCAAGTTTTCTTCAAGAATAACGAAGAACGGAACCGGAATCGACAAGCCGGAATCGTGATTTATATTAGTAATTTCTTTTCCTTTATTTATTTAATGTTTTCCATTGAATTTTTATCGATTTTATATTTAATTATGCTAGGCTAAAACCCTTTGATTCTTGGTTGAAGGGATACCTACTTTTGGATTCAAATCTTTTATGAGAATTTGGTTTGATTGTTGAATTAGATTTCAATTTCAATTTGTTTCTCAAATTTCGAATTCCATGATTGTTGTGTTTGTGTATTAGACCGATCACCTAATATTCAATTGCATAATCGATAGTTTGTTAAGAAACAACTAAGATCAATAATTAACCGGCTGTAGGTGTTGTTGAATTCTTAGGAGAAACGGTTGAGTAATCAATTTTAACGGCTGTAGTTTTCATTGATTAGATTTATCGAACTCATTAGTTTTGAAAACTATCATTGATTTAATCATTAACGGCTGTAGTGGTGATTAGAGATTTGGTAAGGGTTGAATTGAATGTTGTTTTCTCTTTGACTACGAATAAGATGAGTAGGAATTGAATTTCCAATCGATAGATAATTGAAAGAATTCGAATGTTTTGATTTGATGACTAAAAGATAATTTTCCAAAAGTACGGTTACCTGGAAACCAAGAATCGCTTCGCTCTCATAAGTTTAAATCATCTTAGTTAATCTCGTTAATTAGTTTAATTATAGAATTTGCTTAGTAGTAATCATTCATCCTAAAACCCCCTTGTTACTATTCGTTTTTGGCACGAAATAAATTTACCTTCCCTGTGAGATCGATCCCTACTTCCACAACTACATATTTTTGCTATTAACTGAAGAATGATTAATTTGGGCGTACACGATAAACGCTACCAAATTTTGGCGCCGTTGCCGGGGAAGGCAACATTTATTTGTGTCAATTTTTTTTTATTATCCCGCATTACTACTTTGGTTTGTTAATGAGTACAGGTGGATCGTTCAATCACGAAGATAACTTTCACTACGATCCTGAGATTGAGAGGACGCTACATCAGAGAAGGAGAGAAGCAAGGCTGCTTGAAGAAGAAGAGAGATCCATGATGGCTGCAAATCAAAGCTTGAGGCAGTTGGCGAATCCTAACTTGGATCAACAACCGCTCTGCATCAGTTTCCCTGCTCTGGCCAATAACGTAAACTTCGAACTTAAATCTGGTTTAATTCACTTATTGCCAGCTTTTCATGGTCTTGCAGGAGAAAACCCACATAAGCATCTGATGGATTTCCACGTGGTGTACACTACCATGAAGCCAACCGGAATCACTGAGGATCAAATAAAGCTAAGAGCATTCCCATTTTCTCTAAAGGACGCTGCAAAAGACTGGCTCTTCTACTTCCCATCCGGATCGATCACCACATGGACTGACTTACAAAGAGTATTCCTAGAAAAGTACTTCCCAGCTTCAAGGGCAACGAACTTGAGGAAGGAGATATATGGTGTGAAGCAGCTCTACGAGGAATCACTACACGAGTACTGGGAGAGATTCAAGAAGTGCGCAAGTTGCCCACAACACCAGATAAGTGAACACCTTCTCATCCAATACTTTTATGAAGGTTTACTTTATTCTGACAGGAACTTAGTGGATGCGGCAAGCGGAGGAGCATTTATAGATAAAACAGCGGAGGAAGCTAGACGGTTGATAGCTAACATGGCGGCCAACTCCCAACAATTCGGATCTGTGCGCCATGGACAACCGCAAAGAAAAGAGGTAAACGTATCAAACTTAGAACAACAACTGATAGACCTCACTTTTCTTGTGCGTGGTATGGCAGGTGGAAATGTAGGAAAGACAAAGCCGTGTGGAATCTGTTTGGCTGCGAACCATTCCACAGACGCATGCCCCTCACTACAATAGACAACCACGGTGAACGTGAATGCTGCAGGAGGATTCCCAGGCCCCCCACAAAGAAGTTATGACCATCCACCAAACAACTACAATCAAGGGTGGAGAGATCATCCGAACCAAAGCTATGGTAACCAACAGATGAACCAACCTCCACCTTACAGACCGCCATATCAGCGACCTCCACCACCGCCAGCGCACCCTCCTTCTGACAGGTTAGAACATAGCATTAAAATTATTGCTGAAAATAGCTTACAATTTCAACAGGAGACGAGGGCAAGCATCCAAAGCTTGACGACGCAGATGGGACAATTGGCAACTTCAATCAGCAAGATCGAAGCAAGGATTTCAAATGGACTGCCGTCACAACCAGAGATGAACCCCCGGGAAAATGTGAGTGCTATCACAGTGTATGTGAATGAAGATGCAGCTGAAGAGAAGATGGTACTGACGCCACCCCAGAAAGAAGAGATGACGGAGACAGAGACAGATGTTGAAGAGCCAATGCAAGGGGAGGAACCACGAGGTGAGTTCCCTAAACTTTCTGAATATAAATTCCCACCCCCTTTCCCCCAAGCATTGAAGGACAATAGGAAAGGTGCCGGACTCAAAGGGCTTTACAAGATGAGTACACGCTGCAAAGATCAAGCCCCATTGCATGAAACTATGAAAGAGGATCAAAGCAAGGAACACAAGGGGCAGCCCAAGGTCGAGCTCAATGACAATGTTTCGGCGGATAACCAAAGAAGCATCCCCATTAAATGCAAGGACCCAGGTATGTTCTTTATCCCATGTGAGATTAGGTCTATAAGGATTGAGAAGGCTATGCTCGATTTAGGATCATCCATAAATGTCAAGCCTTACTCAATGTACTCTCAACTGAAAATGGGACCTCTAAAAAGAAATAGCGCAGTTATTCACTTAGCTGATAAATCCACGGTCATACCTAAGGGGATAATTGAGGACATAGTTGTGCATGTAAAGAACTTGATCTTCACAGCCGATTTCTATGTCTTAGACATGAGAATTGGTGATCCTTCTAGTCTAATTATTTTAGGAAGACCATTCTTGAAAACATCAAAATCAGTGATCAATATAAATAGCGGTTTGATAACCATGGAGTCTAATGGTGAAATTGAAAAATTCAACATGTATGAACCCATTAAACTTCTTGAGCATTCTAGTTACGCTATTGATGTACATGATGACTATGATTCTGATTTTGATAATGATGAGTTGTGGGAGAGGGGAAAGGCTACTGATGGCCTTGACAAGAAGAGAGGTATGGATTCTAACTTAGTGCATACTGTTCATACTATTGCTGCGTTATATACTCACGATACTGCTGACCCTCTTATTTCTCACTTGCAGGATCGTCCCATTGGAAAGAAGCACCCTCCGGATCGACCAAAGCAAGCAACAAATGCTGGAGGAGTAACAAAGACTGGGAACGACCACTCAAAGAGCAACAAGCCGAAATACGGAGGAGTGAAGAAGATATTAAGGTGGTTAAGGAAGGATAGAGCAACACTGCATCAACCACCTTGATAGAGGAATAGCGTCGGGCCACCGACGTTAAATAGAGGCGCTGCTTGGGAGGCAACCCAAGGGGAGTTAGTTTCCCTTTTACCCTTTTATTTTTATTGCTTTTTAGTTTAAACTTTTCTCTTTTCTTATATTTTTGCCTTACATTGGGGACAATGTAAGATTTGAGTATGGGGGAGGGATTAGTAGTGTGTTATTGTTTTTCTTATTGCAAAAATACAAAAAAATCGAAAAATTTGAAAATTTTGAGCTCATAGTTAGTAATGAACACATGCTTAGAATCACTAGCCCATGATGAAACCTAATTGATATCATGCATGCTTTTGAACATAGGTGAATTGTTAACTTTGGAACACTTTGAACTCTAAGGCAAAGTGTACTTTAACTTAGTAAGTTGAATATTTTGAGCACATTATTGTCATGACTTGTGAAGTGTGCATAGCTTAGTGAAGATTGTGTGAACTTTGTGATAGTCTTAAGAAGTCTCTAATACATGCTAGAACTTAACTACATGCTCTTTGAGGCGTATGTCTAGACTACTTGCAAACATGAAAGTGATATAGGCAATCTTTGATGCGTTTGAGCCTTCCAAGCCTACCATGTAAAGAAAATCAATCACTAGTACCCTTTTTGAGCCTTAAATGTAAAAGAATGGTAGTATGCTAAGCATACTAAAGACCCCCATTCAACATTTCTTGACTAGCTTATCATCCTACCCTTTAAGCCTAAATGTGATTTTAATCCATACCTTTTAAGGGAGTGTGATGTATTTCATTCAAATGCACTTGGGAATCATTGAAGTATTTTTGTGAGCTTAATTGTCAAAAGAATGGAATATATGAAAGAAAAAGGGATGCCTTGAAAAAATAGATAAAAATATGACTCCAAGGGGAGCCAAGGCACAAAAGAAGAAAAGTGTTGAAATAAACCTTGTGAAAAAGAACAAAGTTGAAAAATTCATACAAGAAGAGAAGCTTTTAGTGTGCATTTCATCATACTCTCTTGTTTGAATATCCTTACCCTTTCTTTCATAAGCCAATACCTAGGCCAAGCTACAAGCTAATAAATACCTACTTGATTTGTGTTTGCAAAGTAGCTAAGATAGTGGAGAAGAGTGTGCAAGTGAGCTTATACTTGTGTTAGTGTATGACTTGAACTATTATGGCTTTGCATATTTTGGATTTATTATTTATACACAACACTTGTTTATGACCACACACACACGTTCACTACTTCGTTAGGTACGAAATGTTTAGGGATTGAACTTGTTCCACTGTTAACTTTTCACCGCCATTCATTATTATGCATGTTAAAATTGTTGAGGCATTAAAGTGAGGACAAGTGGCTTTGTTATGAACCTATGAGCCAAACAAAAATATTGTAGTTTTATTTGTTTACTCGAGGTCGAGTAAAGAGTAAGTATGGGGGAGTTTGATGTGACAAGAAATAGACACATCTTTAGTGCTTAATTGTCTACGATTTGGTAGGTTTTGATGGATAATTTGATACGTATGCTACCTAATCGTATATTTGTGTAATTGTAGGTACAATCGAAGAAAACGAGCTAAAAACGATGTGTAAAGACCAAGAAGAGACATGACATGACAAGGACTAAAAGTTGATCAAGAAAAGGGCAAAAATGTAATTTTGAAGGAGGAGCTCGATTGCCACGAAGAGGAGATCGATCGCCTATGGACATAAACATTTGCATCAAAATTGAAGAGCCAGCGATCGATCGCGAAGAAGTGGCGATCGATCGCCAAAGTCTACTGGAGCTCGGCGATCGATCGCCACTTTATAGCGATCGATCGCCTCAAGGGTTTTTCTGAAAAATAAAAGCCTCGCGATCGATCGCCACACATCAGGCGATCGATCGCCGAGGAGTCCGGAAATTTGGAAATTGAGTCTTTTACCATGTTTAAAAGATTGTATGCCATATTTATCACTCCCATACCCTAAAACTCGAGACTAAGCCTCATTAGCAGCAGTTTTTTATAATTTTTTCATACTTTAGAATAATTAGAGATTTTGAGATTAATTTTCTTTCAAGTTTTCTTCAAGAACAACGAAGAACGGAACCGGAATCGACAAGCCGGAATCGTGATTTATATTAGTAATTTCTTTTCCTTTATTTATTTAATGTTTTCCATTGAATTTTTATCGATTTTATATTTAATTATGCTAGGCTAAAACCCTTTGATTCTTGGTTGAAGGGATACCTACTTTTGGATTCAAATCTTTTATGAGAATTTGGTTTGATTGTTGAATTAGATTTCAATTTCAATTTGTTTCTCAAATTTCGAATTCCATGATTGTTGTGTTTGTGTATTAGACCGATCACCTAATATTCAATTGCATAATCGATAGTTTGTTAAGAAACAACTAAGATCAATAATTAACCGGCTGTAGGTGTTGTTGAATTCTTAGGAGAAACGGTTGAGTAATCAATTTTAACGGCTGTAGTTTTCATTGATTAGATTTATCGAACTCATTAGTTTTGAAAACTATCATTGATTTAATCATTAACGGCTGTAGTGGTGATTAGAGATTTGGTAAGGGTTGAATTGAATGTTGTTTTCTCTTTGACTACGAATAAGATGAGTAGGAATTGAATTTCCAATCGATAGATAATTGAAAGAATTCGAATGTTTTGATTTGATGACTAAAAGATAATTTTCCAAAAGTACGGTTACCTGGAAACCAAGAATCGCTTCGCTCTCATAAGTTTAAATCATCTTAGTTAATCTCGTTAATTAGTTTAATTATAGAATTTGCTTAGTAGTAATCATTCATCCTAAAACCCCCTTGTTACAATTCGTTTTTGGCACGAAATAAATTTACCTTCCCTGTGAGATCGATCCCTACTTCCACTACTACATATTTTTGCTATTAACTGAAGAAGGGTTAATTTGGGCGTACACGATAAACGCTACCAGGTAGCCTCGATGTGTTGCTAGACACCGCTTCTTGCTTGTAACGTAAAATGAGATTTTATGTCACTGCCAACATTACAAGATCCTATCGGGTCGCACAAAGATTAAATCGATAAAGGGAAATTAAATTCATTGGATGAATTAATTAATTAAGAAGAGTCTTAATAATTATGAGGATTTAATTAAATCATGGGTTTGAGACCATGAGGCTTTGTGAAAGCCTTTAATTAAATTGTTTATAATCATAACAAGGTGATTAATTAGATTAACTCATTCCTTGATATCACAATCATCAAAACCTAAAAGCTCTCAAGCCTAAACCTCACGGCCGACGTGAATAGTGATCGGAACGGCTGCCGTTTAAACGTTTTTGAATCGTGGGGTTGGTTTTGGTTCAAGATAAGTCTAGCAACTTGTTCTTGAACGTCCCTTGTTCGTTTAATCGTGTGGATACCGTTGAGGCAAGACCTTGGAGGTGTTGCTCGTGACTCGGGATCGTTGGACGTAGTGCACCGTGGAATCTGCTCAAACACGCTACAAGGGTGAGACCTTCGTATTCCTTTATCCGATATGAAATCCTATGTATAGATCCATTGTTCTAGTAATCCAAAATTTTATTCCGCTGCGTTGTATGCTCTAAGGATTACTTACAGTTCATGTTGGCGACCTTAAGGTACGTAGTGACGTACGAGCAGGTATGCCATGTAGAAATGCTAAAATAATGCATTTATGTAATGAACTTTAATGTGCAACTATGCGAAATTCGAGTATGTAAATGTTGTTTATTACTTGTGGCACTGCGGTTATGTAAGTTTACATAATCCGGTTGTGTGAATTGAGTCTTGATGCCGAGGGCATGATTGGATATGAGAAACCATTGAGAATGATCATAGTAAATGGGCATGAGTGCCTTTAAATTGTGTTGGTTACGACTGTGAAATAAGTGAGGTATCATTAAGGAAACAATTTATTTTGAGATTGAGTATCATCGTTTAAATTATGTTATCGATCTTGACGATTGTGGATTTGTGACATATTGAGACATGAACAGTATTAGAAAGCCTTCATTGGCCAGAATTATTCAGGGAGTACATTTTATAGATTTTAATAATATTATTCAGTTGCATTTAAATTTTGTATATTGATATGAGTATGACTGTTGAGTTGGAGCGTGCTCACCCTGTGTGGGGGCTGTTTCTGTGAAACAGGTAAAACAGGTATGACATCGGTTCTGAAGTGAGTTTGAGCCATTGGAGTGGAATACTACCAGGAGCATGATATCAGTATTGGTAAATGGTGATGTGATTGTATGCGAGTAGATTTATACTCGTTTATTCATTGCTCATTTGTGAGCATCATAATGCCTGTATATGATCTGTATATATGTCTTAATGTTTCTCCTTTCATTCGGGTGTCATAGATGCAGTTTATTTGAGGAGATTATGATTTATGATTTGAGCAGATGAATTTATTTTGGGTGAAGGTTGGAGTTTAATTATATGAGGATGTGTTGTTTGGGATTTTATTATTGTCATGGTGATGATATATGTCTCTTGATTTTTTTTGGAGAGTCAAGTTTATGGGGAGACTCTGCCCAAATTTTTATAAAAGTCATAGGGTATATGTGAAGCATGTAGTGAGAATTTTTAAGGAATGAATTTTTATATACACAAATGACGCCTTAATTGCATTATTGGCGTATTGGGACGTTGGGGTCTTATATTAATGGTATCAGAGCAGTGGTTTGCTCTTTGGGCTGTTTAAGGGCGTAGGGTGTGTTGAGAAAGTCAAATAACACATGATTTACGCTGATTGCAACTTTGTGTCTGTGTGTATGCTATGTGCATAATATGATATGAAGTAATAGAAATTTGTGCTATTGTTAACCGTTTTGGTTACAGAATCATTGATGAAATTCGAGGAGCTTGGTGGAGAGATAACTGTTTTGCAACTGGGTACATATCCTCATGGTGACACTTATTGAGAAGTGCATTGAGTTAGTAACTGTTTTATAATATATCATTGATAGATGGGTAACAAATGATACGCCATGTTGAGAGTATTTATCGTCTATGGTAATTTTATATGGTTGCTAGTAATCGAGTAAATGAATCTTATTGAGTTGTGCACGAGTCATATACGTCTGACTTTGTAGGAGAATCAGAAAAATGATATATGGGATATGATGTCAGATGACATAAAAGTTTTGGCGGCACTAGACTGTGGATATGTGACAATGAATGTGTGATAATCGGTATGATTATATTGTGATTATGAGAATGCAGGTATATGTGAATTTATACACATGCATTGATATTGAATTGTTATTGTGATATTTGAGATTTCATATCGAAGTGATGGAAATCTTGTGAATGGCGCTGATATGTCGAGGTGATGAGTATTATTGGACCGTCATGTATTGACGATGAGTATTATTTGACCGTCATATTATTGACGATGAGTATTATTGGATCGTCATGTATTGACGATGAATATTCTTGGACCGTCATGTATTGGCGGTGAGTATTATTGGACAGTCATATTATTGACGATGAGTATTATTGGACCGTCATGTATTGACGATGAGTATTATTGGACCGTCATATTATTGACGATGAGTATTATTGGACCGTCATATTATTGACGATGAGTATTATTGGACCGTCATGTATTGACGATGAGTATTATTGGACCGTCATATTATTGACGATGAGTATTATTGGACCGGCATATTATTGACGATGAGTATTATTGGACCGTCATGTATTGACGATGAGTATTATTGGACGGTCATGTTATTGATGATGCGTATTATTGAACCGCTATTATACTAGCGATGAATATATCAATTTGTGTATTGATATGAAATTATATTTTGTGGAATATATGTTGAGAACAGGGACAATTTAAAGGATCAAGTGTGGATCCACTGTGTACAATAAGTGTTATTACATCTTATTGTTTTAATAATGTAATTTTATTCATTGTGATTATGAATATTATATGTATGACCCTAGTGGCAATGAGATTATGCATGCCAATGTTGGCGATGAGTATTGTATATTGTTATTGTGTTAGCAATAAATATTGTTGTACCGCTATTGTGTTAGCGATGAATATTAATGATATGTTGATTGCAGATAGCAGTGAACGTTGTGTTATACAAACCATATTATTGTTTCTTGGACACATGAGTTGTAGGCTCAAGAGAATATTGCAATGTTCCACGGGAACGAGGAATTGAGGTAAATCATTTTGTTTGGTTTAACATGTTTGATTTATGTGGATTGTGAACTATCGCAATTGATTGGTATGGTTTATGAGAACCAATTTAAAGATGAGGAAGAATTGAGAAAGAAATTGAAATGATGTATAGTATTGATATGTTCATTGATTAATTGTGCAGAGACGAGATAACAGTGGGGTAATGATCAGATTGAAATGATATTTGTTTATGAAAACATGATTTTTTGTATACTGTGAGATTAATGATCTGTTAATCATGATATGTTGAGTTAAATATAACTATATTGGAATGAGATTAATGAACAGGTCATGAGATGACATGGAACGTCACGGGATGACGTGAGATCGCTACGAATGTCCTGTGTGGACGTGTGATCATTGTGAACGTTGCGGGTCGACGTAGTAAGTACGAAATTATGATGTTATTCTCTGGTATATAATGACAACACTGATAAATAATCATGGAGTGATTAATGATAAGTTAGACATGATGTGATAGACAATATAATAATGTCATAATGAGAATACATGGGATATATGACCATTCACTTTAAATGATTGATCATTTTGATATTGTGTTAGAAACTGGAAGGCATATAAATGATGATATATACGATGAGACTGACGAATGAGAAATCATGTAATACATACTACATTATGCTATGTTATTCATTCATTAAATAATACTTTTGGTGAGTAAAGGATCGAAAGGAATTACGTCATTGATTCTTATGTTGAATTTCAATCACACAGATATGTGATGGTTTGTTATAGCATGATGTGTACAGGATTGCGTGAAACTTTTGACGCAGGGATATTAATGTTTGATGACGGAAACATTATGAATATCAATAATGCATAAATGACGAGGTACGTGGTTATGATATGAGTATTTGGGAAATACTAATGAGTCTATTTCTAGTACTTGTTTATACCAGATGATAGCTGGGTGATGAAATATGGAAAGGTTGATGCTTGAGAGCATGTGATTACTGTGATGAGCATGATACTATGATGCTATTGTACATAGTAGGTGACTCCACCTACAAAGGTATGCGATTAATTAATTCGAGGTTGATGTTGGTGCATTGTTTTAAATTGTTTATATACAAGTGAGTTGTAAGGAATGCGGGATAATACAAGATAACTTATCCAAGTAGATAAGAATAAATGATGGGTTATGAGATGGGTTATGACATAAATTGAGGGATGAACAATATTATGATGCATGGTGACGTAAGAATATTCGTGTTAGATGATGATATGTGGTTGTTGGTGCATATAATGTTCATACGATATGAGAATTACTAATGGGTTTTCTAGTAAATTACTTTGCTCCAGATAATAGTCAGAAGATGATATATGAAAGTTTGATGTGTAAGGGCTCAAGAGTATCGCTATTTCATACGGACAAGGGTGATGTGCGATATGACGATGTTGGTATAAATTGTATACTTGTGCAACCACATAGGTATGATGTTATTTATAGATAAAAGATTGGTGTATTGCCATACATTCTGATGTACATATGATATGCATGGAATGCCTGATTTAGCGATTATATAATGTGTACTATGATGAAAGTAAACGATGATGGATTGAGATTTTGTGCAAGGAATTGTACCAATGCTAGTGGTGTGCGCTTATCGTGTACGCCCAAATTAACCCCACTCAATCCTCAAGATTGATAACAATAATGTAGTAGCGTGAGTAGGGATCGATCCCACGAGGAGGTGTGAATTCTTGTGTTAATGAAAATCAAAATCAAAACAATAAAAGATGGGGTTGTGAATGAATTATACTAACTAAAATTAAAAACAAAGATTAACTAATGAAAGCGATTCTTGGTATCGGTCGACTCTTCCTTGGAATTATCATCTATTTCATCGATTCACAAAAGACTCAATTTTTCATATGAATATTCATCGTTGGACGTTTAATCCAATAATCAAAGTCCTATCTCACCTTACGTTTAGTTAAGTAGCCCAAGCGTTCTAGTTTAACCCTTATCAAACAATCAATCAAAATACAAGCGATTAAGATTTAAATCGATGATAGCATATGAACTAGTGAGATCGATGAAGCTAAACAACATAATCCAAACGTCTATGTTTAATCTAGTCAAGTGTTCTTCCTAAGAATTTAACAAACTCACAAGCGGAAATTCATCAATCTTAGTTGCTTCGTAAATTAGAGGGATCAAACGATTCCGTATTTGATATCTAATTTAGCGTTAGATTTCATGCAAGTAATTAGGTTGTCAATCCAATAAACAAACACAACAATCATATCAATAAAATCAGAAAAACTCTTGATACTCAATAAAATTGATAATTAAAGCGTAAGAATCTCCCCAAGATAAATAAATCCAAGGATTTGTCTTCCTCAACCAAGAATTAAAACTAGCTAGACATAATCTAAGATAAAGCAATAAATAAAAACAAGGGAAAGAAAACTAATCCAATCTCCGCTCGTCGAGGTGTCAATCCCGCCTTCGCTTCGATCTTCGTAGCGTTCTTCAACAAAATTGAGAGAAAAATTATAAAACTATCCTAAACTACTCTACCCTAACTATCTAGATGGTTAAAAGGTCTGATTTTCGTGGATATATGTATTGGGAGGCTGATGGAGTAGGTTAGAATCCATGTGGGAAGGAAAGAAATCAAGTTTTTACACTTTCCAAAAGTCTTCTGGCGTAAATACGCATAGAATGGCGTAGCTACGCCTACACATGCCGTAGCGTTGGCGTAATTACGCCTAATAATGGCGTAATTACGCCCGTCATCGATTTCTCTGGCAAGTTTCGTATTTTGGCCGTAACTTTCTCGTCCGAACTCCGAATTTGATGAATCAGCTGTCCACGCGAAGATAACTCAAAGTTCTACAACTTTTCTATGGAACACATTTCCAAAACATGGCTCGAACAAATAGAAATTGGAGGAGAAAGGAGCAACATGTGTCTTGGATTCTGGTTTTTTTCTCTTTTCTTCAACTTTATTGCTTCTTTCATCATTTTAGCTTGATTTCTTTACTTTTCCCTACATTTACACAAATATACGGTTAGGTAGCAAATGTATCAATTTATCCATCAAAATATACCAAATCGTAGACAATTAAGTGCAATAGATGTGTCTATTTCTAGTCACATCAAACACCCCCATACTTAAACTTTACTCGACCTCGAGTAAATCAGACAAAACTATAATCTTTTTACTTTGGCTCATAGGTTCATAACAAACTAACTTGTTCTCACTTTTATGCCTCAACAATTTTAAACATGCATAGTAATGAAAGGCGGTGAAAAGTTAACAGTGGAACAAGTTCAATCCCTAAACATCTCATACTCAACAAAGTAGTGAACGTGTGTGGGTGGTCATAAACAAGTGTCATGTACAAATTATAGATCCAAAAGAAGTAAACCCACAATAGTTCAAGTCATACACTAACACAAGTATAAGCTCACTTGCACAATCTTCTCCACTACTTAGCCACTTTGCAAACATAAATCAAGTAGGTCATTAATAGCTTGTAGTGTGGCCTAGGTATTGGCTTATGAAAGAAAGGTAAGGATATATCAAGTAAGAGAGAATGATGATATGCACACTAAAAGCTTCTCTTCTTGCTTGAATTTTTCAACTTTTGTTTCAACATTTTTCTTCTTTTGTGCCTTGGCTCCCATCGGAGTCATATTTTTATCAAATTCCTCAAGGCATTCCTTTTCTTTCATGTATTTCATTCTTTTGACAATAAAGTTCACAAATATACTTCAATGATTCCCAAGTGCATTTGAATGAAATACATCATACTCCCTTAAAAGGTATGGATTGAAATCATATTTAGGCTAAAAGGGTAGGATGATAAGCTAGTCAAGGAATGTTGAATGGGGGTCTTTAGTATGCTTAGCATACTACCATTCTTTTACATTAAAGCTCAAAAAAGGGTACTAGAGATTGATTTTATTTACATGGTAGGCTTGAAAGGCTCAAACGCATCAAAGATTGCCTATGTCACTTTCATGTTTGCAAGTAGTCTAGACATACGCCTCAAAGAGCATGTAGTTAAGTTCTAGCATGTATTAGAGACTTCTTAAGACTATCACAAAGTTCACACAATCTTCACTAAGCTATGCACACTTCACAAGCCATGACAATAATGTGCTCAAAATATTCAACTACTAAGTTAAAGTAAACTTTGCATTAGAGTTCAAAGTGTTCCAAGGTTAACAATTCACCTATGTTCAAAAGCATGCATGATATCAATTAGGTTTCATCATGGGCTAGTGAATCTAAGCATGTGTTCAAACTATGAGCTCAAAATTTTCAAATTTTTGATTTTTTTTGTATTTTTGTAATAGAAAAACAATAACACACTACTAATCCCTCCCCCATACTTAAATCGTACATTGTCCCCAATGTAAGACAAAAATACAAGAAAAGAGAATCGAACTACTAAAGCAAAAATAAATAAATAAAGGGAGAAAGGAAACTAACTCCCCTTGGGTTGCCTCCCAAGCAGTGCCTCTGTTTAACGTCGGTGGCCCGACGCCAACCTTCTCGCTTAAGACGATGCCTATTTGCCTTGAACCTCTTGGAGGGTTTTTGTCTTTTCACTATGTCGCCTTCCTCCAAAGAAGTCAGTTGAGGTCGATCAAGATCTACCTCATGGCATCCTTTAACTTGTCGTCCCCTATGCTCGCCTTTTGGAATCTCATTCTGGTAAGATTCCTTGTTATCCACATCGACCTCTATTTGTTCTTCAAGTATTGATGGCATCAGTACCATCGTTTCTGGAGTTTCTACCTCTTTACCACTGTCCAAGGTGTTGTCTTCGAAAAAATAGTCCCAAGGATCCATTTCAACACAGTACTCTATCGCCGACTCCTCTTCCACATCACTTGATTCATCTAAGTATTCAACATAGCTCTCAGTTGGAAACTTACCTTGCGGAGTTGTAGGATATACAAGCTCCTTTTCTTCTATTGGCACATGTATCTCCTCTTCTAGCTCGGGTGGCATCAGTACCACCTTCTCCAGAGTCTCATCTTCTTCATCACTCCATGATTCGAATGCAATCATGGTCTCCTTTTGTGCTGCTATCCGATCGGCTGATCTTATTATTTGCTCCATTTGGTTACCCAAATTCTGAGTGCTAGCCCTGAATTCCTGTTGAAATTGCAAAGTACTATCAATAAGTGTTAAACACAAGATTCTCTAAAGACTCACCAGGGGTATGGTATTGAGGTTGTTGCTGCCATGACGAATATTGTGGTATGTATGGCGGTAGATAGGACTGCATGTAAGGTGGAGGTGGGCTCATCCATTGATTGTCATAGTTGAGATTGGGATGATCACTCCAACTTGAGTTGTATGCACTTTGTCCACTCCCTACGCCAAGTTGGTGCACAAGATACTCCAATTCGTCTAGTCGCCTATAGTCCTCCATGATAAGATCCGATTTTGAGAAATCAACCTGTAAGCACTAACAAACAAGAGTAGCGGTGGGGGGAAAGAAAGAAAGAAAAAGAAAGAGAAAGAAATAAAACAGAAAATATTAACACAAAAATATACAACGCCTCCCCGGCAACGGCGCCAAAATTTGGTAGCGTTTATCGCGTACGCCCAAATTAACCCTCTCAAGTTAATAACAGTAATGAATGTAGTAGCGTGAGTAGGGATCGACGAGGAAGGTTATATCTTTGTGTTAACTTATGCAAACTAAAATAAAAAGGGGTTTTTGAAATCAATTGAATAATACTACTACTATGATGCAAATTAAACTAGATGAATTAACTTATGAGAAAAGAGCGATTCTCGGTTTTCGGTTAACTTTACAATTGGCGTTTACTATCTTGATCATCGATCTTCACATATGATTCAATTCTCATATGAATATTCATCGTGGACGTTTAATCCAATAATCAAAGTCCTATCTCACCTTAAGTTTAGTTAAGTAGCCCAAGCGTTCTAGTTTCTTATCAAACAATCAATCAAAATACAAGCGATTAAGATTTAAATCGATGATAGCATATGAACTAGTGAGATCGATGAAGCTAAACAACATAATCCAAGCGTCTATGTTTAATCTAGTCAATTGTTTTTCCTAAGAATTAACAAACTCACAAGCGGAATTTAATTAATCTTAGTTGCTTCGTAAATTAGAGGGATCAAACGATTCCGTATTTGATATCTAATTTAGCGTTAAATTGTATGAACGATAGCTAGGTGATCAATCCAACGATCATGCATAACAATTATGAAAAATCAAATCAGAAAAACAATTGATACTCAAAGAAAATCAACAATCAAAACTTATCTCACAAGAATCGTAAACATCCAATGTATCGTTTTCCTAAACCGAGAATCACAAAAGTATTTAGCTACTCATAACTAGATTAAAAACAATCAAAATCAATCTAGAAAGCATCAAACTAATAGGAAAAGAAAAAGTTACTAAAAGGAAGCACGATTCCGGCTTGTCGATTCCGTCCTCGTTCTTCGAGCGTTCTTCACAAAAATTGAAAGAAAAATTATTCTAAAATCTAAAAAATTATTCTAAGATATGAAATTATGCTTAATATGAGGTAGAAATCGTGTATATCAGGTATGGAGGCTGATGGAGTAGGGTAAAATCCATGTGGGAAGGAAAGAAATCAAGTTTCTACACTTTCCAAAACTCTTCTGGCGTAATTACGCGTAGAATGGCGTAGCTACGCCTACACATGCCGTAGCCTTGGCGTAATTACGCCTAATAATGGTGTAATTACGCCTGTCATCAATGTTTCTGGCGAGTTTCGTATTTTGGCCATAACTTTCACATACGAACTCCAAATTCGACGAGTCAGCTGTCCACGCGAAGATAACTCGAAGTTCTACAACTTTTCTATGGACCACATTTCCAAAAAGTGGCTCGAACATATAGAAATTTGAGGAGAAAGAAGCAACATGTGTCTTGTATTCTGGTTTTTTCCTCTTTTCTTCAACTTTATTGCTTCTTTCATCATTTTAGCTTGATTTCTTCACCTTTCCCTACATTTACACAAATATACGATTAGGTAGCATATGTATCAATTTATCCATCAAAATATACCAAATCGTAGACAATTAAGCGCAATAGATGTGTCTATTTCTAGTCACATCAGCTAGCACACAGGTAGTAAAGTATGACAAAGAGATACTTGATGATTAAACACTTAAAGTAATGTGACATCCAGTCTTGAGAGCGTTGGTGTGGTGCGCCACATTACAAGCCATGATGATTCGAATGGTGTTGTCCTACAGATTTGTTACAGCACTATCTTAATGGTAAGCATGCATTTAAATTGGAGGCGGCCAAATTTATTAGTTGGGGAGAATTGTAATATCCGGAATAATTAATAATCGTTCATTGGATTTAATTATGGTGTTAATATGATATGTCGAGATTGCATTTATAATGTTAAATAATTAAGGGGGGTTCTTGTAATATTATAATAGTGAGATTTAAAATGAAATAATAAGTATTTGGAAGGTGGAGATTGAATCTAAACTTGAGATAACAATTGTGGGGTTTAGATTAAAAGACAAGGTTAGGTATTTTTTTTACTAACACATTTCCCTCATCCTCTCACTCCCCCACCCCACTCTTCGGCCGCCACCCTCATTCCCCCACCCCTTTCTTTCGATCGATGCAAACAGCGAGAAGAACAATCAATTTTTAGCAATCTTTCCCTCAAGGTTTGTGGATTATCTCATCTCTTTCACTTCTCGGTTTTGTGCTTCGATTCTGAGTTTAATCGTCGATTTTTGAACCATGCTGCTAGTGAGTTTTTGTCAGCTGCATTTCTTGTTTAGACCGATAGTCTTGAGAAATTTTTGGGTAAGATTCGTTGCTGCTATTTTCGAAAATCCATAAAGCTTTGGGTTCGATTTGTTCTGCTGTTTTGGGGCTGAAATATTGTTGTTTCTTTGATTCAAAATTCATGCTGAGTTTCGATTTCTGTTATTCATGTTCGAGAATCTGCTGTCATTTTGTTCTTTTGATATGTGTTCAAAAATATGATGCTAATTGGTAAATAATATTATTGCTACTGTGGGTTCGAAAATTTGATGCAAGGTGGTTCGATTTTTCTGCAGCGTTATGGCTCGAATTTCCTGCTGCTTGAGTTCAAAAATTTCTGCTGTGTTGGGTTATGTATTAATGGTGCTATGTACTTCAAAATTTCTGCTCCCATATGCTTTAAAAATCTGCTCCTAAGTGATTCAAAAAAACTAGTGATGTTCTAGTTGGAGTTAGACAATTATTTTTGAGGAGTATGTAATGCTATGTTGCTGTGTGTGCATCGACCATGAGCCATTATTGTGTGTATTTCAGTGGGTATTAGTGTGTATATGTATGGTATACACAAGTGTAGACTCTTATGGTCGAGTTCCCATCTTCACCTTGCATATCATTGTCTAATGTTGAGTCTTGCTGTTCGATTTTAGTGTGGGTTGTGTGAAAATGTATCAGTGGAATTCGAAATTACAGTGTGTGTATGTGTGGGGATGTTCATGCACATATATGCGTGTGTTTGGAGCACTGCGATGTTTGTTCTTGAGTAGCTGCGAGTATATGTCGAAAAATTAAGCACTATCCTTATATTCTTGCCGGGACTTACATTAGGTAAGCTGATGTTTCAAAGTTTAAAGTGGAGTTTAGTTTTGAAATGATGAACAACATTGAATAAAATTGTATGAATGAAATTTATTAAAGCATGAGAAAGTATTATGGATTTTACTGAATTAAAGAGATAGAATCTCATCATTGAAAGATTGAGTATTTAAATGACAATTGCATGATATACTTGCTTTGTTGCTCAAGAGTCGATTGTCTTAACTATATAACAATGTTCATTTATTTGAGTGATCAATTCATGATCTTGAAGTGGAAGTAGAGAAATGCCTAATGGTAACAATTGTTTTATTAACGAGCTAATATTGAATCGATATTCAATATAGATACTCCACGAACCTCTGGAAATCAAGGGTAGCATGTTCATGTTGGCGACCTTAAGGTACGTAGTGACGTACGAGCAGGTATGCCATGTAGAATGCTAAAATAATGCATTTATGTAATGAACTTTAATGTGCAACTATGCGAAATTCGAGTATGTGAATGTTGTTTATTACTTGTGGCACTGCGGTTATGTAAGTGTACATAATCCGGTTGTGTGAATTGAGTCTTGATGCCGAGGGCATGATTGGATATGAGAAACCATTGAGAATGATCATAGTAAATGGGCATGAGTGCCTGTAAATTGTGTTGGTTACGATTGTGAAATAAGTGAGGTATCATTAAGGAAACAATTTATTTTGATATTTAGTATCATCATTTAAATTATGTTATCGATCTTGACGATTGTGGATTTGTGACATATTGAGACAGGAACAGTATAAGAAAGCCTTCATTGGCCAGAATTATTCAAGGAGTACATCTTATAGATTTTAATAATCTTATTCAGTTGCATTTAAATTTTGTACATTGATATGAGTATGACTGTTGAGTTGGAGCGTGCTCACCCTGTGTGGGGGTTGTTTCTGTGAAACAGGTAAAACAGGTATGGCATCGGTTCTGAAGTGAGTTCGAGCCATTGGAGTGGAATACTACCAGGAGCATGATATCAGTATTGGTAAAGGGTGATGTGATTGTATGCGAGTAGATTTATACTCGTTTATTCATTGCTCATTTGTGAGCATCCTAATGCCTTTATATGATCTGTATATATGTCTTAATGTTTCTCCTTTCATTCGAGTGTCATAGATGAAGTTTATTTGAGGAGATTATGATTTATGATTTGAGCAGATGAATTTATTTTGGGTGAAGGTTGGAGTTTAATTATATGAGGTTGTGTTGTTTGGGATTTTATTATTGCCATGGTGATGATATATGTCTCTTGAATTTTTTTGGAGAGTCAAGTTTATGGGGAGACTCTGCCCAAATTTTTATAAAAGTCATAGGGTATATGTGAAGCATGTAGTGAGAATTTTTAAGGAATGAATTTTTATATACACAAATGACGCCTTAATTGCATTATTGACGTATTGGGACGTTGGGGTCTTACATGTTCCTACAAAATAAGTTGATGATTGTAGGATCTTTGGTACCCATTTGATTTTTGGGTCCTTGCGGGTTAGCTTTCATCGATGCCTTTGGAATCCATTTCCACCTCTTGTTAGGTTGGTATTGGTTTTCAGCAAATCTATATTTATTCTTTGTATTACCATCTTTACAACAATAAGTGCAAGTAGGAGAATTATGCTTGGCGTTAGCCAACAAGATTGAAAATGTTTTAGATTTGCTTGAAAAGCCTAGTCCAGCTTTATCGAAGCTACAACTTTGCAAGCCAAGCAATTCATTCATCTTTAAACTATTATCATTAAACTTGCAAAAAGATCTCTTCAAAGAACTTAATTCATTTTTCAATGAATTGTTTTCTTCATCTCTCTTGGCTACCTCAAGTTTGAGTAATTTGTTACTCATCTTGGTTTTGACAAGAACATCAATAAGCTCATGATAGGAATCTAATAATTCATCAAACCATGGTACCTCATCGTCGCTTTCCTCTTCCTCATCATTTGCATCACCTTTGGCCATGAGACAATGGTTTGTTGCTTCTTCTTCATCGGAGTCACTATCACTCCATGTGGCCATTAGAGCTTTCTTCTTCCCTTTATCCTCATTCTTCTTCCTAGGACATTCATTAGCATAATGACCTTTATATTGACAATTATAACATGTTACCTCTTGTTTTGAATCATGTTTGGTAGCACCGGAGGTCTTTGGCTTGTTGTATTTGTTGTAGAATTTCTTGAACTTTCTAGTGAACAAGATCATCTCTTCATCATCTTCATCATCGGAATGATCTTTCCTCCCGACCAAGGCTATCCCATTTCTTATGGATCTATCATCCTCCTTTATTCCCTTCCGGGTTGACACTTCAAGCTCATGGGTCACCAATGTTCCATGGAGTTCATCAAGGTCATATGAAGCACTATCTCCTTTGTTGGATTCGATGATGGCCGTCCTCTTGGCATCCCATTCTTGTGGTAAGGCTCTAAGTGCTCTTCTCCATATTTGCTTTGGAGGATACTTCTCTCCAAGTTGGGCAAACTGATTTATGATTTGGGTGAGCCTTCTAAACATAAAATCAACGCTTTCTCCGGACTCCATCTCGAAGGTCTCATACTTGAGTTGCAATAGATCAATATTTGTCTCCTTCACTTGGTTTGTGCCCTCATGACAAATTTGCAATTTGTCCCAAATTTCCTTCGTGGTTGAGCACATCGAGATCCGGTTGTATTCCTTCATATCTAAAGCACAATGTAAAATGTTAATAGCTTTAGCATTTTGAGAAGTTAAAATCATACCCGCTCTTGTAAAATCTTCCATTTCTTTGGGAATACTTATTCCACCAACTTCCGTTAAAGGAATATGTGGACCTTTTACAATGATTTTTCATAGGTCATAATCTACGGATTGGATGTATAGAGAAATTCTAGTCTTCCAATATCCGTAGTTATCTCCCGTGAAGAGCGGAGGTCGATTGGTCGATTGACCTTGAGCAAACTCATTTGCTAGATTAGCCATAGAAATTTTTTTTATTTAAAACAAAAATCAAACGGCTCTGTTACCACTTGTTGGAACCGAAGAGGGGGGGTAAATGAGGTTCCTTGGCTACTTTAGCGTTTTAAGATGAATTTGCAAAATAGTCGAGTTTTGAGCTGCGGAAGACTTTAAGTCAATCGACAAATAAACAAAATGAAGAAATAAATAAATGCGTAAATAAAATAAAGCAATAAAGAACACGAGAATTTATTATAGAAGTTCGACGATGAATCGACTACGTCTCCTCTCCGGTTAGAAAACGTTTAACCGAGGTTCCACTAGAACAATCTTGATCCTGGCCTTAAGGGCTCCAAGGATAGCCACAACACACTCTTCCCGAGTAAAACAGCTCTTCACGAGCAACACACTCTTCACGAGTCTTATTGGCCTTAAGGGCTCCAAGGATAGCCACACACTTGCACCAACTTCACTTGTTGATGCCTTTTACAATTTCCAACTTGCGTCGGTGTTGGAGGACCTTACAATAAATCAAATACCACATTCACGGTGTAACGACACGAAGAACACAAGCTCTTCACACAAGAAATAAATTGCAAACTCCAATACAACACAAATGTATGAAGTTTGCAATGCTAGAATAAATTTGAATGAGCAAAGATTTCTTGTAGTTATATACTTGTTTCTTGTCTTCAAAATGCTCCAAAATATCCATATTTATAGAGTAGAAGGCCCCCAATGCTCCTACTAGTCGTTGCTACACATAGGGCTTGAATCACTCGTCAATCGCCTCAGCCATCACCTCGGGCGATCTCCATCACCGCGCACCAACGGTCAAAATCTCCACTGATCGCCTCAGGCCCTGATTGCCTCAGGCGATCTATACCAAAAATCAATGTCGTTGCTTAGGTTGCTCAGAAATATTCATCGCCTCACGCGAAGTCCCCAGCGCCCCAAACGTTCCAGGCATCGCCTCAGGCGATCTAGCCATCGCCTCAGGCGATCTTGCCCTGCGCGCGTGCCTCTGCATCGCTTCAGTCGAAGTGCGGGGCGAAGTCTCGAGTGGCTGCCATCGCCTGGGGCGATCCTGCCCAATCCTTGAACAATTGATTTTCTTCGAACATTCAACTTTTCAATCAACTAACATGTACACTAAGTAGACACATTAGTATAACAAACACAAGTTTTGTTGATCATCAAAACTCATAAATAATTCGGAGATAAATTAGGCATTAAACTCAACAATGCGTTTAAGGCTCAACAGCTTTTCCTCCCCTGTTTTCTGCATGTACCCTTTCTTTAATTCATATGTGCGACTGTGAGTATGTTCTGTATATCTATGTGTATTATATAGAAGACGCAACACAGAAATGTGGAATTGTGATGAATACCGAAATAATATTCATTTATTATTTTTTTCACATCTTATTTTTTATTCAATATATTACTAATATTTGCACAAGTATTTTAATAAAATAGAAAGTTAATGTGCTCAATTTTATATTAGATGATAGATTTTTAAAACGATTGTATAAGTCTGTAAATATAAACAATTATAATAAATATTTTTCTAAAACAAAATGTATTTATAACGATATAAATTAGCATGTTTAATTTTAAAAGTATGTTTTAAGAATTTTTATGGTAGTCAAATATCATCAAAAAATATTTTAAGTTTATAAAATTTTATTTAATAGGAAACTTTTTTTTATTACACAAAATTATATATTACAATTATATAGCAACATTGACTGAATCCTCAAGGTCGTCATCTTGAAGATGCAAAAAAGTTGTTCAATCTTTGCCATGCAAAAGAATTGAATAGCGATTTTTCATATTTTTTGCTGTTAAATGGGTAAAATTTGTTACATTAATAGTAAAAAAAATTATTATAAGTTTAAGGAGTTATTCATGTTCAATTTTTAGTTGAAAGAAATCAATTATAAGTTAAAACCCTATAGAGTATAAAATTCTTTTTATAATTCCGTGTAATTCTATAAAAGTTATTAGAATCTATCAATTTCATAAAAATTTCATCACTTAAAAAAAGTCATTAAAAGTCGATAAAGTCCATATAAATCTATTGAAAAAGTCTACGAGATTCTATATAAATCTTTTATAACTCCATGGAATTCTATAAAAGTCAATAGAAATCTATCAACTCCATCATTTAAAAAAGTCATTAAAAATCAATAAAAGTCTAAATTGAATACACCGACATGAGATTAGGGTTCTAAATTTTCATTATACTAATTCATTTGATGCATTTAATTGATTTAATTAATAAAATTACTATATATTACAATATCCAAATAAAACTTATTGATTTAATAAATTTTGAATCCATAACTGATGAATTGCGACTAGAAATCTTATAGAATAAAATATAGCATCACTAAAATTGTCCAATTATATTATACCTCTTTATATTTTTCTTGTTTTTTATCTTATTCATTTTAAATGTTATTGAATATAATATTATCTATTATGGTATTTTCGAATTATTATGCATTTTGACATATTATTATTTTTAAATAATTTTTTTAATGCTATATCTATTTTAGCCCACCAACTACAAAATCTTGGTTTCTCTCCTGATTATCTCTACTCACTATTTGGCTTGACTAAGTAACTTAATTGTGTTTTGACCAAAACTATAGTTTTTGATTTGGTTGGAAAAATCGGATTTCCGCACTAGTAGATTTTGCACTTGTGCTTATATTCAACTTAAGTTAATTATTAGCTAACCCCTAGCCCTATAGTTGATTTACAAATTTAATGAGTCGTGATCACAGATAAACATATAGAATTTGGAAAACAAAGAGTCGAACTTAGAATTTTAATCAATCTGTTGTATTCTTTTGTATTTACGATCAAGCTTAAAGTTTAAGTCTTGATTGTTGACTATAACATGCAAATTGTAATATTAATTGATTCCTACATTAAAAATTGAAATAATTTACCATTAATTGTACTTCTTTTGCCCAATAAACAAATATAAACAATTCTAGGAAAATAACAAGAACTCAACAAAATGTGGAAATTGGGCTAAAAGTCAAGATTTTTGGTATTTTGAAAGTGATATTTATCTATTTATAAGACTCAAGAAATAGTATTAGCGAATATCCATTTTGAAATCTACATAGCTTTCACATTCGCAAGTCAACTAAACAAGAGTACTTGCATAATTTAAGATTAATTTATGAAATAATTACATCTGTCTCCATCGATTTATATATCATTCTTCCTATGTTAAAGGGTATAACAACAACAATAATTCATACTATGTGTACAAAAACTTTATTAAGAGTACCTTGTAGTGATATTTTGGTCTTTCAAGCATTCTTGCTATATATTAAGTATTAATTCAGTATCATATTAATTACATAAATGATCTATTAAATATTATATTATTATGTAGTAAGAATCAAGAGTGCAAATTAATATTATAAAAAGTTATTATAAGTTAATTATTTTTAGTTCATTTCATAATGAGCTAGTTATTAATAAATATATTATAACAAAAATAATATTTTTTTAAAAATTGATTAAATCTAATAAATTATTGCATTACTTGTTCTTAGACATGATCATGGTTCGCAACCGCCGGTTAAACGGTTCATAAAAGCTCGACATTTAACCTTAACATTCGTAGATCGTTCTGGTTACGGTTCGTGAACCACACGGTTACGGTTATGGTTCGACCCTTATATTTTTTAAAATATTTGAAATTAAAAGTTTATTTAAAAATTCAAAAATGATTAAACATAAACTTTAAACAAAAATAAATTAAATTTGAATTTGGTATGAAACCTTTATAATTTTGGTACTATAACACATGAAATTTGTATGAAACCTTTACAATTTGTACTAATTACCCATAATATTGGTGTGAAATATTTACAATAATGATACTAATTACATATGAAATGGTATTGGTGTACTTACAAATGATATTGGTATGTAATATTTACAATTATTGTACTAGTTACATATGAAATTTGTATGAAACATAAGAACTTGGGTACTTAATACATATGAACTTGGTATGAAACCTTTACAATTTTATTACTAATTACACAAGATATTGATGTGAAACATTTACAATTATGGTACTGATTACATATGAAATTGGTATGAAACATATACAACTTTGGTACTAATTACAAATTATATTGGTATGAAACATTTATAATTATGGTACTAATTACATATGAAATTGACATGAAACCTATACAACTTTGGTACTAATTACAAATGATATTGGTATGAAACATTTACAATTATGATATTAATTACATATGAAATTGACGAGTATAACATTGAATAATTTGTTATTTATCTATAAGAAAACAACACAAAAGTTTTTGTTATCTTAAAAAGAGTCCTTTAATGATATTTGTGACTATCAATTAAAATAAAAAAATAAATGTCAGTAAAGTTATTTTTATGATGATTTCATTGATTAATCATAAATATATTAAGTTAGAAGTTGTTAATTAATATAATATAAAGTTAGTGAATTATCAATTGTTGTTCCCAAATCAATATAAGCAAAGATTTTATTTATTAATCAAATATTATATTACCGAGTTTCTATTGTAAGTCATATTGTGAGAAATTAAGATATACTTATTTAATTGTTATATATATAATGTAAAACAAATAATGAACATAAAGTGCTTTTAGAATAATTAAAAGATATATAATATATTTATTTGTAATAATTTACTCCATTATTATAGTATTTTATTTTACAACCACTATTTATTTAGTTTTTATGAATTTATCCAATATTTTTTGTTATATTTACTTTGCTATAGATTTGTTTCTATTTTATAATATTTATTTAAGTGCACAACATTTTTTCTAGATAATTTTTATTTAGATTTGTCAATATAAAATAGTTATTATTACATTACACATATAATATATATATATATTGTCTTTTTGTATATATAATTATATTATCTAAAATAAAACAATCAAGACAATAACTTAGTTGTAAGAAGATGTCTATATATGATAAAGGTCAAGAGTTCGAATCTTTATCAACACTTTAATTTTAAATATTAAAAAAAACTATGGAACCGATGGTTCCACGATTTTCGGGTCCTTGAACTGTAACCGGCCCGTACAGTAACGGACCGATTACGGTTCGGACCCGTCGAACAAGGTCAATGGATAACTGACCCGTTGACCTAGTAACGGGTCGGTTACGGTTCGGACCTGTTGAACAGGGTCAATGGATAATTGACCAGTTGACCCAGTTGCGTGGTTTATGGCAAACCGCGGTCATGTCTACTTGTGCTATATGATTACTGCGAGGTGGATCTAAAAAGTAGTCCCTGCAAAATCTCCAAAGGTACATGAAAAGTAAGTTCTTATTTCTTTGGCAAACACACCTCTAGAGCTGACAAAGTCCATGACACCGACTCTTATCCGGGAAAATACTTATATCCATTCATTTTGGCCATTATTTATATCTAAATTTAATATTAAAATATACTAATTTTTAAATAAAGATATAATAATTTTTAAATAAAGATATAATAATTAACATTTCATTTATTTTTAACCAATCAAATTAAATTGTTTAAGCTCGCGCTTTCATACAATTATTTTCCCTTGTTCCCTGAAAGTTCAACCTCAACGAATCAAAAATATAATTAGGATAAATTTTCTGTCGGAAAACGATGTGATACCGAAGAATTGAGGAGACTAGTTCAAGGGTCAACCATTGAAATATCGTCTTGAACTGCAAATGAAGCAGCATTTCTTCACGATCTCCGAGTTGAGTTTCTATCTATTCCAATGAATAACTCAGGCAACAGCTCCAACTGGTCCAAGGTATGAACTAACTATTAGTTGATTCAAAGAAATTTTACCTCCAAATTTCTTTAGTTTTCATTTCCGAGATTTTTCATGCAAAATATGGGGACAATCTCAAGTTTTTGTAATTATAGTTACATTATTATGATGCTGCAATGGAAGAAAATTTTAAAATCATATAGCTAAAGTCTTCGGAAGAATAATCAATCAGAAGCATTCAATCAATGGGAAAATGTTATTGTTTAGTTTTTAACTACTTTAAAAGACCTGGGATGTTTTCTCTTTCTAATTTTTAATTTGCATGTTTGATTGGTTCCAAGAATTCTTACGAAACTCAGTCGAGGGAAGAATCAAACCCAAACGGCAATCTTGGTGGGGCTTTATTAAGAACTATTACAGAGATTTTAAAGTCACTTTTATGCATAGAAATAGAGAAGGAGATCTTTATGGAAATCGGATGCTATTTTTATCGGGCATCCATGGTGATAAAGGAGCTGCAGATAAACAGGAATATACCGGCAAATGCGATTGAAATATTGCAAAAGTTATCAAGAAGAGTCGACTCAGCGAAAAGCTACACCACGCAATTAGAAAAGAATGCACAAAAATTGGTAGTTTCTGAAGTTAAGAGCGTTGTCACGCAAATTGAAGGTGCTGTGAGGAACATAGGAGAAAATCTAAGTATCCTACCTTCATTAACATATGGGAATCAAGATTATGTTGAGAAGGCGGCAAAGGCACTTTCAGAGGAGATGAAAGATGCATCGTTTTCGGGTAGATTGGGTCAAAACTCGGAGATGAAACAGAAACTTAATGTACTGAATTCGGGGGATTTAAAGAGGGGTGAAAGGAAACAGGTGGATGAGGATCTTTATTCCGTAAATACCGAGGTTTCTACCACTAATATTCAGTTTTCAGACACCTCCCAAACGTATGTGTCTGAGACACCAGAAAGCTCTCCAATGGTAAACAAAAATGTCTCAAAAAATTCGAGTGATGGATCATCATTAATGGCTCTTCCACAGTTTGCTCACATGGAACCTTTGTATGAGACGTTTTTCTGTCCTTTGTCCAAAAAGGTCATGGAAGATCCTGTTACTTTAGATAGTGGGGTGACGTACGAGAGAAAAGAGATCACCGAGTGGCTTGATAAACATGAGGATTCAGAGGAAATTTTCTGCCCGAAATCGGGTCAGAAACTGAAGAGCCAAATCTTGAGAACGAATGTAGCTCTAAAGGCAACTATTGATGAATGGAAGGAAAGAAATGAAGCTGCGAGAATCAAAGTGGCTCGAGCAGCGCTATCTTTGGCCAGTTCAGACAATATGGTACTTGAAGCGATCAATGATCTGCAAACCGTCTGCAAGACTAAGGCATATAATAAGGTACAGGTTCGCGACATTGGAATGATACCTTTACTCACTAACTGTCTGCAGTACAGAAGCAGAAGTGTAAGGTTGTCAACACTTGAACTGTTAAGACAATTGGCTGAGGATGATGAAGATGGAAAGGTGATTATTTATACTTATTTGTTTGTTTCCCATTTCTAAAATTTGATAATATATTTAGTTATTTAGTTGGATGTTAAATAATGCAGGAAGTTATAGCCAAGACAGTTGATATTTCAACTATTATAAAGATGTTGTCTAGCGGTCACAAACCTATTAGGCACGCATCGGTGTTGGTCTTACTTGAGCTGTCGAGATCTCAGTTTCTGTGTGGCAAGATAGGAACAATTGCGGGAGGCATTCTTATGCTGATCACGGTAAAATACAGGCAGTCTTCAGATGCTTTCACTTCAGAAAAGGCCGATGAAATCTTGAAGAACTTGGAGACTCTTCCAAATAACATCAGGCTCATGGCAGAAAACGGATACTGGGAACCACTGCTAACTCATCTTGTTGAAGGTAACATAAATTTTTTTTCTGATGAAAGACTTTAGCTGTCACTTCCTACAAGAAAATCCAAGTAAATTGTCACAAAACAGGCTGCAAGTTTCTTGTGGAACACTTGATTCGTTTTACAGTTTAAAGTAAAACTGTTCGAATACTAAAAGTTGTCTGCGATGCTTAATATTTTTAGCCTAATCTGTTTTGTACTAATTCTGCTCGTGTTAATTGTGCAACTCAAATATTTTGAGATGAATTGAAATCCCAAAAATATCACCTTTTAATTGTTATGCTGCATGCTGTCACAAAAGACAGCAGGGCAAATATTGCTCCTAAGAAAGAACTAATGCACTCACCACGGGTAAATAAAAAACATTGGGGCGAGTGTGGGGAAACTTGTTTTAATCAAAATTTTTTTATCGAATTTGAATATATTTCTATTTGTTTCTTCTCTAAAACAACTTGAATTCAGCAATAATAGTTGAAGTTAAATGAACAGGTAGCGAAGAGATGAGAATAGAGATGGCAAGTTATCTTGGTGAAATCGTTCTTGGACCCGACAGCAAAAACTATGTAGCAGAAAGGGCCTCACCAGCTCTAATTCAAATGGTACAAAATGGAAACTCTCTGAGCAGAAAGGCAGCATTCAAGGCCTTAAAAAAAATATCATGTAACCGTCCAAATGCAGCAATTCTTATTGAAGCTGGAATAATGCAGATCATGGTTGATGAGATGTTCACCCGCACAATTCTTAACGAACCAATGAACTCAAAAACAGAGGCAACTGCAATACTAGCTAATATACTCGAATCCGGACTTGATGTTGAAAGTTTTCAGGTCAACACATATGGCCATACGATGGCTTCAGACTACATATTATACAACATCATTATCGGAATCAAGAACTCAACCCCAGATGAGTTGAATATAAACCTCATCCGTATTGTACTATGCTTGATCAAGTTACCTAAAGCATCAAGTTCTGTTGTTTCTGTGATCAAGGAATCGGAGGCTAGTTACAATTTGATTGAACTTATAAATAACCCGAATGAGGAAATCGGGATTGCATCAATCAAACTGCTCATCACTTTGTCAAGCTCCATGGGCCACACATTATCGGACCGACTCTGCAAAACACGAGGCCAACCGGAGAGTCTAATCCCGAATCCTGATGAAATTACAAGAATCACAGAAAAGCATGCTGTTTCAGCCAATTTCCTCGCAAAGATTCCACATCAAAATCTGACACTCAATCTTGCTTTAGTCAACAGAAACGTAATTCCGGTAATCATGAAAAGTATCAGTCAGATACAAATGGCCGGCACAAGATCAAGCAGGCATGCAGGCACTTACTTCGAAGGACTTGTGGGCATTCTTGTCAGATTGACCACAACATTATACGACCATCAGATCTTGTTTACCGCAAGAACATTCAACTTTGCATCTGTTTTTGCCGAACTATTAACAAGATCATTCTCAGATGAGGTTCAGAGGCAATCTGCAATAGGACTGGAGAATCTATCAACACAATCAATCAGTCTATCAAGTCCTCCACAAAAGAAAAAAACAAAGTTCTTGAAAATCGTATTCACACGCAAATGCATATCAAGCAAGCGGTCCAAAGGTGAAGAATTCTCATTGTGCCCTGTTCATAGAGGGGTTTGTTCCTCACAAGAGACCTTCTGTTTGCTCGATGCTGAGGTTGTAGACCAGTTATTGGCCTGTTTGGACCATGAGAATGTGGGGGTAATTGAAGCGGCTTTATCGGCTCTATCTACATTGTTGGATGACAGAGTAAATGTGGAACAAAGTGTAAGGTTCTTGTCCGAGAAACGAGCCATCCATCATGTGTTGAATGTGGTGAAGGAGCACAAAGAAGAAGTTTTATGGCAGAAGGCATTCTGGTTGATTGAGAAATTCTTGATCAGAGGTGGGGAGGAGTCGGTTTCGAACATCTCGCAGGACAGGCTATTTCCTGCTACATTGGTTAGTGCATTCCACCACGGTGATGACCGTACAAGACAAATGGCTGAAAAGATTTTAAGGCATTTAAACAGGATTCCAACTTTAGCCAATACAGTGACCTTTACCATGTAAAAAAATCTTCTTTTTTCTATCTTTTTTTTAATCCTTTTTTCATCGCTTTTCCTAAAGATTTAAGATAGTTGCTTCTTTTTACTTCTATATAAAATATAAGTTTTTATTTTCTTTGTGCAAAGTTTTGAACGTTTGGCAATGATTCTGCAACATTTACTTGTAAATTTGTAATCTTTTTCCACTTTCTTAGTGATTATCTCCGCTTGTATATGAGTTTGAATGGCAATTTTCTTGATAAATCTTGGTTATATCAGAAGTCGCGGTGTCACCTGAAATGAAAATATTCAAATCTCAAGGTTTCACCATCAGGAAAAATTACAATTTACAACTAAATAAACAAGTAGAAATCTTATGCTTTGTTAGCTTCCAGTTAAGGCTGATGTAATACAATTTAAGATCAGGTCCACATCTTTAGTTTTGGATTCGTCGAGAGCCTTGTGCTTTTTACATAATCGTCCAAAAGCTCGTGAGTTTGATTCTTAACTTTTAATTATTCTTAGAATTTGTATGTTGAATATACAAAAAATTTGTTTAAATATTATAAGTACGTATAATTAATGAAATTATTTAACATATAACCTTTTTATTAAAAAGTTGTATCAATATTTAGTATGTGTTTTACTTACTTAAACTTGATTTTGAATCAAATAAACTATAAGATAGCTCATCAGTGATTTGAGCTCGAGCTTGAAAAACTCCCATGAAATCCAAACCCATTTTAAATGATTACTCCCCTGGAATTTTACTTCATTGAGGCCAACTAGAGTAGACTGGAATACTGGCATATAAAAAGTTCATAGAGTTTTGCATTTGATATTTTCGGAACATAAATTTGTTGATGTAAAATAAATTTAACTAGTCAAAAATCCCAGAAGTCACTCCTCATATCCAGTCATGAATATGTCCCCTTATGTCTCAGTGTTTCTTCAAGTAAAATGATCAAGAAATGATAGTTATACATAATTACAAATTCACACTTATGGAATATTAACAAATAAAATAATCTCCAAAACGACCAGCTATTGAAGAATGAACTCAAAAATATGATCTCTCATGTAGATCTAGAGCATGTCAGACCACCAGATATCATTCATCTTGTTTTCAAGAGATTCGTTAGTAATGTACCTAAGGAACTGCCACGGTTAAGTGAACACACTTTGACAGAAAAAAAACTTTTCAATTCCGTCCTGATATGCTGTGGCCTTCCAGAGATAAGTTCTTGGATAAGGAACAAAGAAAAACCTGATCTTTGTTAGGCCTGAGCCAGGAATTTCTTTTATTCCTATTTGGGGAGAGAACATCAGGGTTCGGCTTTCAAGTGTCCTGTTTGTACAGAACCTGCAAAAGCGACAAGAAACTGGCTGATCAGCTAAAGATCTTTGGCCCGGAAATTATTTTGATTGTAGACCTAATAAAATACCGCTTAGATCTTGGCTATTTAGAGGACCACTCGTGTTGAAGCCCATATGAACAACATTGTGAAGTTCCCCATCCCACATACCGGGTACCTGCAGAAGACGATATCGAAAAAATTTCCAGGAAAATTCAATCATACATGTTGCCCAAGAATCTTATTTCTAACAGAGAAGTATGTACTTGTTCAAACTTACCTGAGCCAATGCGGTTGATCGTAAATTAACTGGTCTTCTAAGTGTTTCTGGACAAGGAAGACTTGCTTGGATTAGTCCAGGTTGTGACGATTGCAATGGAGGAAAAAGCATTGTCATATCAAGTGGAAGTGCCATTGAAGATGGAAGACCAGCTCTAGGTTGTAGGATCTGTTTTCATTTAATTACTTGAGTTAGATAAGCATCTGGATTAGGTAAAGAACTAAATGGGCTGGAACGGCGCGGCTTTTTCTTACGTCTTTCGCCAGCAGAGATCCAATATTGAAGTCTAGCCGTGGATTTACTGTTGCAAGCTTCATTGACAGGAACTGGAATATTGTGGAAATAGAGTTTCATAAGTTAATGAACCCTCAGAGGATTTCATGTCATTCTACATGAAGATGCAAAAAACTCACATACTTGTCCCTATGAAGACGGACAGTACAGCATTATGTCTTTTCATTCTAAACATATCCTCTTTTTAAAATACGATAGGCGTGAGACAATGATGGAATGATCGAAGCGGCGTACCTCGACTTGTCGTTGTAGTGATTGCACATAATTGATGATTTCATCGAGCATGACTGCTTTTCCAGTGACCTGCTAAGAAAAATAAAACAGAATGTACCACATGAATATCCTTACAACAACGAGTCTTAACTATACTACTACAAACCTTGCTGCAACCAGGCACGAGATCCTGAAGGAATTTCATCCTTTCACTAATCTTCTCCCTTCTTACCTATAATATAAACTAATCTAAATTCAAATCCGAAGGAGAATATTCACTGAAGCTTGCGATCTACAGAGATAAAATAATATTTTAAATGATGTTATGAGTAGAGTACAACAAATTTCTTACCCTCTCAGCGAGACTATGGCTATTTGTTGCCTGCCCTTTTCGTGCTCTGACGTGTATGTATCCTTCCTCGGGTAGATCTGATCCTTGGGAGCCCTGCTTGTAGTGTTTGCCACCGGGTTTACTGGTGGAAACAGGGTTTTGATCTTCTTTTAAGTTAATTTCAGCATGGTCCTTCAGCGGTTCAATAGGTGGCAGTGAGGCTCCAACACTCTCATTATGTTCTATATCCTGATATGCCAAAACTATTGAAATCAGTACATCAAGTAATTGAGTATTTATGTATTATAGCATCTTTGTAGAATTAAAGATAATTGGGAGCTATTGGCATTCCAATGAATCAACAGAACAACGACGAATATTTGACCTGATGATTTATTTTTCTCTTGTTCGATCCAAGCCCGGTACCACAGGAATCCTCAGCTGCACCGGCCAACTCCTCATGTGCACCATGGACACTAAATTTGGCCTCATCAGACGCATCCACTCCATGTTTTGCTTCATCATAAGAATGTCTAAAACTCTGGATTTTTCTAAAATTCTTGAGATGAGTCCTTTCAACAGCACGCTCCCCGGGTACCAAAGCCTGTTCCAGAACTCCTCTCGTGTTCAATACATCATTTGGCCTTTGCATTGGTCCAAATCCACGAGAAAACGGATTTAGATGGTCTGGACTGCTAAAGGGGTTCAACATTTCACTAACATGCCCTCCACTGAAGCATGAAAACCTCGCTGCACGCTCAATAAAAGCCGGATCAGTAGGGAAATGAGGCAAGCTTGTAGGAACCATTGCAGCAACAGCTGGTAAAAAGATACTCCCCCTTAACATTGCATTCTGTGTCCAATCCATACCCACTCGCACTGGACCAAGGCAGCTTGAACTGCTAGCCTCATTTTGCATAGTTGAGTCGCAATAGCCTAAATTTTGTCCATTGATAGGATGATCCCAAACCGGAGGGCAAAGATATTCTGACATAAAGGTGGTGGAACAAGAAGAAGACTCCACCATGGAATTTCCTAATGGATTCATTCCTACTGATACATTTGATAAATTATTCCCAGTTATTTGCCAATCTGATGGTACATTAGGTGCATGATAGTTTACAGGATCCTCATTTATCTCCTCTTTGTCATGACTATTGTCCTTACAAGAAGTGTTCATCTTTCCTTTACAAGATACAAGATAATAATCACCGCAGTTCTTTACAGTTTGAGTTAAAGATCAAGAAACAACGTGGCAAAAAGTAGAATCAGATACAAATCCACACTATGAAAAACCCCAAAAAATCTGCCAAATTCCATGATTGAGCTAAAGAAAGATGGCCGCAGTCTTGAAGTATCCTCTCGGATACAGCTGAAAAGGGAGAACAAAGAAATTACTTCAACCAAATTTATGACTCATGAATCCAAGGAAACACCATAGAACGCCAAACAAATGCATCGATTCCTGCAAAACATTAAATGTCACCACTATTTCCCATGTTTTTTTCACTGAAATTAAGCAGTCCTTCAAAAATTAAAGCAGGAAAGTCCATTAATGCCCAGAAAAAAACACAGGCAGCTCAATAAAGTTGAAGCCAGTAAACTGAAACAGAGGCCTTAATTGCAGTATCATAAATACAACTACAAACACATTCATTAACTCTTTCAAAAAAAAATCCAATGGTCGGAGAAAAAGCAACCCATTGAGTAAATAATCCGAAATACATAATCAAAAGTGGGAAAAGAACAAGGATACCATTTTCAGATTGCGCGTTGCCTTTAAGGAACTCTGCACTTTTTTAACAAAGCTTTTTTAACCAAGAATAATAGCTTTTCTTTAATGAAAATATCAAGTTTTGGCTCAAGAATCTTTAAACTCCAGGCAAACTTGTAAAACAAATCTTGAAACTTGGAATTCCAGAAAACTAATAAAGGAGAAGAAGATCAGGTGCTGTAGGAAATAAAAACGGAAGAGAGAAATTTGTCGATTCTTTGGAGGAAATGCAGAGGAAAGTTTAGCAAGAAAGATGCTGCATTTATACCCACTTCTTGCATAAAAAAGAGCGGTCTTCTCTTTAGAGTAGTTCGTTGAATATAGTTCTTTATTTATTACGGTCAATTAAGTTTTTAGTTTTATTATATATCTCTTCCTTCTTCTGTCTATTTATTAATATAATCTTACTATATTATAATGCATAAGCCCCTTATAATAACTACCTTGGTATGACAAATTTGAATTTACCAAACTACCCCCTTCAATGGTTTATTGTGGTTTTTTGTTGCATCTTTTGAATTGTAATATTAACCAATGTATATGTCTCATTTATTCATTACACGAATCAATTCATATGCATTATATATTACGTTACACATGCAACGCGTGTGCGTCGTCTACTAGTATAAAATAAAATAAGAGGTCATATAAAAATTAAATTTGTTATATTTAAATAATATTCCAAAACTAATTCTCAAAATAAGACACGTGAAATGAAGAAAATAGTTATATTGTAATTTCATATATTTTCTCAAAAATAGTTTGAGTTGCAATGATGCACCCGATTTCAGCCACATATATACGTTAACTCAATATTAAAACATAATATTTTTTAAATAAAAATATATATCAACCATTTTAAACCAAACAATTAAGTTGGTCCATAAATAGAGCCTAAAATAAGTCCATACAAGTATTTTATAGGAATTATAATCTCAATTATCGTTTGCATTGTATGTACTTATTTATATATACTACTTGTGAAAGAAAAGAGTTTTAGATCACACTTGGTTCGTGAAATGAGATAATATATATAACTTCAATTATTGTAAAACTCAAATGAAACTCTTGATAAAATAAAGATGAGAAAATAATCAGTATCTTATCATTCGCAACGAAAATTGTCTTAGAGTTTTTATTTTTTTTTCTTGATGAAAAATGTTTTATTATCGAACCAGAAAATACTCATAATCCCCGAACGAAAAAAAGTAAAAGCATCAGACTAATATAATTGTTGCACCCTTCACATTCAATTTACTATCCATAGAAATCAAATATCGGATATTAGTTCTCATGCCAATTGTAATAAGATCAATCGTTTATCATTTTATCGAAACATAAAATTTATATAGCGATATTATTCTAATCTTTCAAAATATATTGAAATCCAAATATCATGTTTACATTTTAATTTATTATTTTATAAGATTTTTATATATAATAATGTTGTCCAAACTTTAAGTGAGGTTCATGATGTGCACCCAAGGAATATATATGTAATATAACTTTACTTTGATTTGTTCACTTTCTTCGCGTGTATTTCAGTAAATATAAAGAAAACGATGCCTTGAGCTAGCGACCGAGGACAAGCCAACTGTACTACATTTTACAAGATTTATTATATTATTTAATTCATTTGATTAGTAATATTATTCATTGCCAAGTAGAGCTCGTGTAATACTTTATTTTAAAGACTTTGTTTGGTCAAGACCCCTATGTGTAGCTTGTGTTTAAACAATTTATGGCAAATTTTGTTTAAATCGATTATCCTTTTTTTTTAATCGGGGGAGGGACGATTTTTTTGTTGTTGCGCACAGCATAACTCGAACTTGAGACTTTTCATAATGGGGAGATGATCTTATCCACTCCGACTATGACCGAAAGCTCCATTATCATTTTATAAATAATTTAACTCATTACTTATACTATCAACTAAAATAGCAATTTTATCACGAGCTATGTGATTTGTCATAAAAAATTTCTACTTTAATAATAAAAAAAAAGAGTAGGAGTAATCTTTTTGTTCTACAAATTTCTTTAATATTTTAATTTTTCTTTGTGAGATAAATTGTAGCACACCCATTAGAATTCTTGTGTTCAAATGGAATTAACATTTTCTAATCATGTCAAAGTATACATAATATATATATATATATATATATATATATATATATATATATATACTAGTTAATTTGGCACCGCGCCTTGAGCTTATAACCTGGTATATATATCCAACAAAGTGTCCGACACAAGTTCAACAGACAGTTCTAGAGAATAAAAAGATGGTTCATACGCATTGAACATACATAATCGTATGTATATAAAATCAAATAGGTTGGAGTAAAAAGAAGTCTTCCCCAACAGTACACCATAGCAATAGTTGGCATATGATATCCTTGTAGGGCCCAATAGACTCTCTAAACAAAAGTCATCTACGAAAGTGCAGCAGTAGATTACATCAATCACAATAAAAGTAAATCTCAACGAGCTCAAAAAAACCAATCAAAAGTTGTTCGCAAGAGTTTTCAAAATGACGATGGCTAGAATTATAGTTTATATTTATTGTTGTAGTTACATTGTTATTTTAGGATATTGCTCTTATTACTTGCTATGGCCTCAAGATTAATGAATCATCTTACTTTTATAATTATTTATATACTTTCTGACAAATAATGAATATAAATGTGACGTCCCAAATTATTATCAAAAAGTAATATATAATTATCATAATTTAATTGTTCTAATTTTTTTGATATAATCTCCTTATACATGAAGGGAAAATTTGATGTCAAACACCATAACAAAGGTAATCGAGAACAATCACATATTAGCAACGGGTCGTAGGTAGCCAAAACTCAAAATGTATACAAACAAGCAAAACTGACGACCTATAATCTACCAAAAATTCATCATGCCGAATATTTTATAAAAAAATATTATTAAAGTTTGCCACAACGAAACTTATTTTTAACTCTTTTTTTTTAAATAAGTTCATATAAAAATTTATTATTAAAGTTTGCCACGAGAAAAATCTATTTTGAACTATCTTTTTTTTTAATTCATACTTGACAAAATCAACAAGTTTTTTTCTAAAAAAAAAAAAGATAACATTTTAAATTTTAAAAATTGAGATAAGATGGATGCACTCTTGGGTCAAGGATTTTGATATAATCTCCTTATATATTAAGGGAATATTTGATGTCAAACATCAGAACAAAGGTAAATAGGTAATACCACATATTAGCAATGGATCGTAGGTAAGAAAAAAATCAAAATGTACATAAACAAGCAAAATCGACGATATGTGATCTACCAGAAATTCATCATACCGAATATTTTATAAAAAAATACAAAATAAAAGAAAAAGTAAAAGAAAAAGGAAATAAAAAAATTTTAAAAAATAAAAATAAAAAAAACGACGTAATGGTTACTGTACCATTACGCCGCTTATTATATATGGGTAATATATAGTCTGCAAAGTTAATTTATTTATGCTGATATTAATTTTTTTTATTAGGGTTTTTTAAGTATTGGGGATGCACTGTCGTGTTCTATTTCATTATAATTAGTTGGCCTCGGGACTCGCAATATCAGTCACAGAAAAGAGAATCTCTTACAAATTCCGAATTTTGCCCATTTATTAATGTTAATTTATCCAGCAGGATTCAAGAATTATAATGATTTGATCTACGAAAGTGAGTTTGCTGGCCTTTACCCATACTGTAACCATTCGTCGGGTGGTCGGGATATATTTCGTTGCCCCTCTTTCCTTTAAACTTTAATGAGGATTTCAGATTGATCGTAATGAGAATTTTTAGATGGCTATAACAATGGTGATTGATGAATAACAACAATAACAATTAATTTTTTTTAATTCCAATTGAAAGTGGCTTATTTTGGGTTTCAATCATTTAATAGTCAAGATTTGGATTTAGTGCAATAAATTATTTACTTTTGTAATTTTAGTCCAGGATTATTGATATGGTGTTGGACATATTAATAATGTTAGGTATCATTCGACAATATTCAATGTTATCTCGGTAATATTAGACGTTAAGTTAGTATTTCATTAAAAAGACTAAACTTACATAAAATTAATCCAAAATAGACCAATTTATAGAATAATTTTAGTAACTTTTTCCCTTCCAGAATAATAATCCTAATCTTTGACTACATGTATGCTGGAATGAATTACGTATACAAGAAACCATGGGCAAAAATCCTTAACAAGATAGTACGACGAAGAAATAAATCCAACCCATATACCCTTTATTATTATTATTATTATTATTATTTTATATCTTACTATCTTATAATGGTTAAGCACCTTAGTGGTATGTCCATTTTACAAATCCGAAAATACCTCTAATATTATGTGCTAAATAACCGCAAGACCCCTGCTAATTTCGATAACCACAATAGCATCAAAAAAATATTTGGAAAGATATTAAACTACAAAATCAATTTAAAAAAAAGTTTATTATATCCCAAAAACAAAAATTAAAAATTAAATTTATAATTATCACCTCACTTACAAAATAAATATTTCATGCAACAATGTGAAACGGAACACTGGTAATGATTATACTTAATTGATTAGATTCCTTAGGACCCTTTACCTCGAATTATTTATTAGAATATAAAAAAGAATCAACTAATACCACTGATGTGTTGCCACGTGGAAATTTATGTCCTTTTTATCAAGCCTGTTGATTAATGTCGTACGAATAAAATATTTAAAAAAAATTACGTAAAGTTATAATTAATTTGAAAGCGAGAGTTGGTTCCTTGTTGCATTGGCTCTTCTTTTGGGGAAAGCTAAAATAATAAGAATAAATCCGAATCCCTTCAAAGCAGCATGTATTGAGAGTTTGCTTATTCAAGAACTTTTGGAAAAAGCTTTGCAATTACGTTGGAGCTTGTTGGAGTTTTTGAATAAGACTTTCGGTAATTTTTTTGTGCGCTCGTATAGACAGGTAGCTCTTCACTATTAATGGCATAATAAATCTAATAAATCGATACCCATGTGGTACAATTATGTTCGTCTGTCGTTTATTATGAGGGCGCTGCTACTCTATTTTCTTTACATATCTATTATAATTATAGCTTTTAACAAAGTAGTAAACATTTGATCGTAACAAATTAGTTATTAAAAATTAAACTAAGTTCATTATAAATCTTTGTGCGAAATTTTATAATATATTAACTTAGTATTGCACGCGTCATAATATAATTGTATTAACAAAACTAAGAAATTTGGCGAACATAAGATGTATTGTGTTCGTGCAAGCAACTATTTCTTCGACCTTTTTTACTATTTGTTTACAAAGAAAGTCATAAAAATTGGTGATGTAAGTTATTTTTTGTCATGTTCCAAGATCGATGTCGATAACATCGACACTGATTTTCAAATGACAACTTGAAATCAATAAGTCTCGTAATACCGAATTCAACTAAAAACTAGTCTATTACATCAACCACAACTACTAAACATTTTAATCATAATGAAAGGTGCATTGTTGGGCCTACGTCGTATGAGACCAAACAAACCGGGGGTCAGAATTTCTTCGAATATGTTCTGTAAATGACTTTCTTGCATATTCTCTTCTATACAAACTACACCCACTTCATCTCGAATGTCTTTGTTCTTATTTTTTCTCTTCTGGTCTTACCGCACATCTAATGAAGCATATGCATCTCTGCCACACTCATCTTTTGGATGTGATTCCTCTTGGGTGCCCAGTATTTTGTCCCATACAACAATGCAAATCTAATGAAAGTTCTATAAAACTTTCCCTTCAATATCAGCGGGATATTACGATCGCATAGAACATCGGTGACGTTTCTCTATTTCCACCAGTCCGCCTGAATCCCATGGTTAATGTCATTGTCAATCTCTCAATCTTTTTGGATAACGTGACCTAGGTATCGAAGCTTGGTGCTCATCGATATCTCTTTACCATTAAATGCTACAACACTGGGATCCCGAAAGGTACGACCACTAAATTTGCAGTCCATATATTCCATTTTAGACATATTTAATCTAAAACACTTTGATTCCAAGGTCTCTTTCCACCACTCCAATTTGGCATTTTCCCCTACCCACGGTCTCCTAGATTATTACAACATCGTCAGCGAAAAGCATGGTCCAAGGTAATTCAGTCTTTATATCTTTTGTTATCTCATCCATCACTGGGACGAACAGGAAAAGACTCATCCCGGACCCTTTGTGTAATCCAATAGTGATCGATAACTCAATTGTCACCCCACTGCACGTTGTCATATTGGATGTTACTCCATCGTACATGTCCTTGATTATATTGACATACTTGATGTGGACTTTTTTCTTCATAAAAGCCTATCCATTGTGACTTTATCGTAGGCCTTCTCCAAGTCTGTAAAGATCATATGAAAATCTTTACTCCTCTCACGATAGCGCTCGACAAGTTGACGAAGTAAATGGATACCTATCATAGTTGTCCCGTCCTGGTATGAACCCGAATTGGTTCTGCGAGATCTTAATATCCCTCCTTAACCTGCATTCAATTATCATCTCTCAAAGATTCATTGTCTGACACATGAGTTTTATACCACGATAATTGGTGCAACTCTGAATGTCACATTTGTTCTTATAAATAAGGATGCAAGTACTCTTTCTCCATTCATTTGAAATTTTGTTACTCCTCCAAATCTTTTAAATAGATCTGTTAGCCACTTTACTTCGTCGATCCTAAACATCTCCATACTTCAAAAGGAATTTCATCAGGACCAACTGCTCTTCGTACTTTCATTTTGTTCAAGGCTTCTTTAACCTCATATTCTCTAATTTTGCGAGTAACTCACGGTTTATATCATGTTGATGGATGCAAAGATCATCTAAATCTTGCCTAAAGTCACCGTTGAACAAGTTGTTAAAATAATTTTTCCATCTTGTTTTGATGTCTTCATCTCTAACCAAGATTTTATGGTTCTCATCTTTTATGTTTTTCACTGCACATAACTCTCTTGTCTTCCTCTCCATCGCTCGAGCAATCCTATAGATATCTTGCTCTGCCTCCTTGGTGTCCAATTTATCGTACACTTCTTTGTAGACTTTAGCTCTAGCATCTCGAACCGCTGTCTTCACTTCCTTTTCGGCAAGCTTATACCTTTTGAAGGTTGCCACATTGTTATTGTTCTTCAGCTCTCTGTAAGCATCTATCATGATCCAATAGCCTTCGTCACGTCTTCATTCCACAATGATGCGCCCTTACCTGATGGAGCATTCCTCTTGACTCACCAAGCAGCTCTTTAGCTGCCATCTTAATGCCACGAGCAATTTTGTTCCAGTTGGTATCCAGATCATCTATTGCCGTCCAATTAACTTCCTCGACAATCCTCTCTGCAAAAAATCAGGGTTACCTTCTTTTAACAGTCTTATTCTTAATCCTAACATCTAAAATTAAAAAGTCGATGCTGTGTAACTACACTCTCTTATTCCATAAAAATAATTTTCTTTACAACCGAAATTTAAATTGCATCACTGATTCCTAAAAGGTCTTAAATGAAATAAAATAGAGAAGCATAATTAAATAAAATTAAAGTCTTTAACTCCTAGAAATCCAGCGGATCACCAACCCAAAAATTGGTATTGTTCTTTGTCTTCAATTTCTTCCTCGTTTTTTATTTGAGGAGGTAGAGTAAGTGGTGAACCAATCGAAACAGAGTCCGAGAAAAAGAAATTTGACATAATTGCTCTAAACAAAATCAGAACATAACATATCATATTAGATATAGTTTTCATATAATTCTCACTGTAAATCTTCTAATTTCATCTTAGTACTGATATCAGTTCAATAGACTTAACCTTCCTAGAAATAAGGTCAAAACATCGGTTATCCACGAATAAAAGGTCTCGAGAATGGTTAACCACCGTATTATGTCAGAAAATGGTTATAATCCCACCGCATCAGGGCCAGAACTCGGAATTCCTATAAATTGGATTTTGAAATTTAAAGTGCTTCAAAATCATAATTTTCATCATAACATCAGAATTTCATAGTTTCAACATAATTCAAATTGTTTGAAGTTTAAAAACATATTTACGATTTTAAAAAACAAAGCAATTTCAAAGCAAAATCCCATGTACAGGGATTAGAGAAATTCCTAAGCGTGATTTAGAGTACGAAACAGGACGACATCCTTCATTCCTTGGCTTGAGTGGTTCGAAAATATCACTATGTGTTACTGTGTGTTTTCGAGTCTAATTTAGTGAGTTTTTTCAAGTGTTACTATGTGTTTTCGAGTATGTGTTACTACGTGTTTTGAGTTTTTTTAAGCGGAAAAGTGAGAGACTTTTGGCTAATTTAGTATTTACTAAGTGTGTTTTTTGTTTCGTGAAGTCTCCCGGATTCAATCAAGTCCTATCCATCTACGTGGTATGATAATATTATAATAATTCAATATTACCTCAATATTATAATAATTCAATATTATCTCTTAATATTAAGTAATTGAGTTGATTAAAATACTTAGTTGTTACGTTGACCAGGATAATTGAGATGACCAAAATACCAGCTCTTCATAGTTTTGGTTTCTAATTAGTTAAAATTTGGTTTTAGTATAATAATAATAATAATAATAATTTAGTCCGACTTCCATCGGAGTTCTCAATTTCAACCGAATATATCTTAATGTTCAGCGTCATGTTAGTATTTCGGCAAATTCACACTAAAAGTGAAAAAACTAATTTGATCAAATTTTGAGTAATTAGAAGACCAAAATCTCTTGTGTAGCAATAAATACCATTGCTGAGAGCGATCAAAATTTGTCACTCGGATTATTATACTATTTAAAAGAAAAGATTTTGAGATATATCGTTACCACCAGCTCTCAACCCTATCTAGAGACTTAATTTTCAAACCCCCTATTTAACCGCCCAGTCAGCAAAAAATACCGAATGGACGGTCAAAGACTCTGGCTCTTTTTTTAATTTTTTTTTATAAAATTTAGAATTTTAGTCAATAAATTTTTTAAAAATAAAGTAATAAAAAATTTGTTGTTTCTCCCATGAATACCTAATAAAAATAAAGTTATAAACAGACTGTCTTAATTATTCCAATTCCATAATTGTACTTGTATGCAGATTTATAGAATATAAAAATATATTCTCTTTGATCATTAATTGGCATGCAATTACAAGATTGTTGTGAACACCTTTGGTCAAACAGACTGTCTAGATTCGTAACAGCTAGCTACCTATTTTATTAATCGGCTGTTCACATTAATTGGTAGACTAAGTGTTCTTTACATTAACTCGAATGTTAATATTCTAAAATATTTTTAAAATATTAATAAAAAGTTGTATACACAAATATATTAATTGTATCTTATTTCATATAGTTTTGTGGACTAATCTTACATTTTAAATATAAATATTCTTTAACAATATATATAATTTAGGGTGTGATATTTTTAAGTTTAAAAGTGTCTATTATTTTCTTTTCTTGTTATCCCATATATCAAAAAGTGTTTAGGCTGATTCTCAACTGGCAATTATCTCTATTTTCGCTTGTTATTCTCAACAGATGATTAACGAAAATGTATGATAATTAGCTAGTTAAAATTCATTTTAATTGCTAATTGATGAGTAATTATAGATGAATAAAATACATAAATCTACCAGAGATATGGTACATTTCACGGCCGCCAGGGCCGGGGGCTGGCACCGCAAATGTTTTTTTAACGAAATTTTTTTTTACAAAAAGAAAAAGACAAAAAACTATTATTTTTCAAAAAAGTTTTTTTTTGCAACCAAAATATTTTTTTAACCCTTACGTATTATAAAAAAACATTTCGTCCTCCAAAAATGTTTTTTCTGGGTCCGCTCCTAATGGCCTGGACATTGAAATTCATACATCCATTTACTACAATAAATCGATACTCAAAATTTTTCGTCTTATTGTGAATGTGTTTTCTAAGTCAAGACATGCCGATCTGAAACTGATATATATATAAGATGCAAGTTGCCCTTCATTGGTGACCGAGTTGGTGGAGTAGGTGAGCGCAGATGCCTTTTTATGAGCTCGATTCCTGGTACCAACACTTTCTCGATCTTGCATATCACACCGGGCTTACCTAGTATAATTTATATGGCTGTCGTGATTTGCAAGCTATTATGTCAGCCCGAAAGTTTACCCAATATGCATGCCCAAATGGTAATGGTTGCGGGTTCCGTAATAAAAAGAAATAAGATGCAAGTAGGTCCAATTGTGATCAATAAGGTCATCATTCAAGATGTATTGAAAACAAGGATGACACTTAATTAAAAAAAAAAAAGAACAACACAAGGATGACCATGTATACCTCAACGGATGTATGACACTTAGCTCCATTGGCTTAAGGACTTAATGCGTGGCTCAACATATTCATGGAAATCATGAGGTACCGTGGTAGTTTGTTCTGTTGGTCTACGGATTCTGTGGTTCACTGATATAACCATATATGAAGATATTATTGAGTGGTCAAAGACATCAAGTCTCAGTTAGTCGTCGAAATCTAGTAAGTAGTAACCCAAATGCCCAAAAAACATTTTTGTGATCGTTGGAGTGCAATAATTATTCATGCTTGGAGAGCGATCGAAGGGTGATGCTTCAGCTGTTGTAGGGTTTACAAGATTTAAGTTGTACCATTACCATAATCTATAAATTTTGGTAAAACGGTAAGTCATAGCCAATTGCATGTTGCCAATTCCCATTGATCGCAAGTAGTGCAATTATTGTGAGGGAGATTGTTGGAGTACAATATTGTCCCTTCTTAGAAAGCGATCTAAGAGTAAAATTTCGGTGTTATACGGTTTAAAACCTTGAAGTTACATAATTATCATCAGGCATAATAGTTTGTAACATTAACAAATATTTTCTAACATAACAAACCATTGAAGCCAACGTCTCTTTCGCTGCTCAGCGTACTTACATATGTTGCAGGCAAAATTTTTGGGAGTTCGAGTTCATCGCTTGCACGGCCTTGTCTATATCTGTATGTACATGTGACATATCCCGACAATCCGTCTCAATGATTCGACCATTGAGGCCGTGGTTTCACTGCTTGTGTTTCAATTCTGGGTTCATTTGAGGGTTTATGTTGGATAATTGATAGTCATTATGGTGTTTTTTTATCCATGTTTAGCTTTTTCTATTGTTCTAATTCGTTATATCGCGCTAATTTTGGATTCAAGATTTCAGGATATGATGTTATTTCTCGAAAAACATCATTTTTTTTCGAGACAAACTAAAACAAAAATGAAAAGTCATAAATTTCTGCTAAATGTACGGATCCATAATTTCACAAACATAAAATGACATTGCATGTTCTTATGTATAACATATGATGTCAACTCTACACAAAATAATATGGTCCATATCAAAATATTGGGTCACAAAATCTTAGCACTTGTTGCTTCAACATTTGTGCTGTAAACCAAGTTCTTGATGGCTCCATATTTGAATGGCCATATGTCCTGATGAACAAGTCCTGTATTTTCTTAAATAAAGCCTTTTATATTATACAGTTGGAAGTTAACAAAAAAAATTCATATATTTATAAAAAACCATTTCATAACTTATTCATCTACATCCACATCGGATGTAGGATCATGTTTGTCGTAGAAGTTGTAGTGGGTGGTAACAGTGTAACTCCAATATTTTAAAGCGTGCAACTGTCCAGTCATCATTTTTGATAGCTCTCATTGCAAGTGTAATTGTTGCATCCCAACAATCACACTCACAATAATTGTACTACATTGCAACTAATATGAATCGATTATATGATCATGTCTCTGATACCAATTGTATGAACAAATCTTTTAAACCGTACAACAACTCAAGCATCACGTTTTGATTACTCCCCCATCAAGGGTAATTGTTGCGCCCAACATTGAACAATAAAATTAATGGGGTAAATCTAAAAAATCGTCTCGTAGAATATGAACTTTTCCATTAATCCCAAATTTTTAGAACTAACCAAACAAACTCACATAAATGTTTTTAACAAATTTAGTCCCACAAAAATTAATTTTTAACAAAAGTGGTCACATAATTGATAGGGTTTTGAGAGTATTTTTGATTAAAAATAAAAGTTTGAGACTAATTGATTAAAACAAAAGTTTAGGACTATTTTTTTATTAAAAATAATTTTTCATGAGACTATATTTGATTAATTCTGAAGTTTGAGACTAATATTGCAAGGACACCTAGTCTATGAGATATTTTTTTTAAATTTACCTAATTAATGTAAAATAATAACGCAACGATAATCACAATATAAGAAATGACATTATTTATGGGTAAATTTTAAAAAATAGTCACATAGAATATGCATTTTTGTAATTCTAGTTCCAAACTTTAGAACTAACAAAATAAAGTCTCACGAAAATTATTTTGAATAAAAAATAGTCCCAAATTTGTTTTTAATCAATTCTATCCCAAACTTTTTTTTTAATAAAAAAATGCTCTGAATGCCCCATATATTCAATTATGTATCCATGTTTATTCTAAAAAATAATTTTTGTCACACTAAATTTGTAATAAATATCTATAGGGGATTATTTTTTTTATTAATAACAATTTTTGTGGGATTAGTTTTAAAAGTTTGGGACTAATAATTAAAAAGTCCATATTCTACTGGACTATTGTTGAAATTTAACCTAATTTCATTTAATGCAATGTAACCATGATGACATAACATGTATGGGATTTACTTATACCGATGATTTTTTTCCTAACTTTTTTAGCTACTTTCTGTTTATTTAACTCGAAAGATTGAATCAGTTTAAACAATTATAATAAAAAAGAGAAATTATATTGTAAACAGAAACAGTATACTTATAACATCAAACAATCGAACTACAAAAGTATTAGACTTACAGTAGTAGTTATAAACTGAAGACTTAATCAACAAGAATTTGGAAACAATTCTGGACGAGGCCACAGCAAGCCGTATGCCCATAAACTCAAATTTGCCCGCCTTAGCTTCTGGCCTCCTGGACAAGTGAGTTCCAAGGTACAACGCACAATCACCTCTATTCGGATTGAAGCAGAACTCCGAGCAGATTACCTCGAACACTAGCAGTGTGCAGTCTTCTCAAAGCAGAATGCTATATGTATATATGCTGATTTTCGGAATGAAGAAAGCATAGAGCTGGTGCAGCTTATATAGCTGAGCATCAGACCTCTCCAAATGTCATATATAATTAAATGTTATGTTTAGTGGGGTAGATGAAAATTCTCAACACTTAACATCAGATTAATATTGATTTAAGTCTCACACTTAAATCTGAAATCAATTCTATATGTAGGTGAAAAGTCTCAAACTTAACGCAACAGAATATGAAAAGTCAGGTAGATTAAAAGTCATTTCAGAAATCCGAATAGTAAGAAAAGATAGGGCTGCCTTCGCGGCAGCGACGCAACGCGGCGAGACGAGCGGCGCGGAGCGGACGGATGGACGGCGTGCGAGGGACATCCATCTTTTATACTAAACTACACTCTATTGATTTGCATATCGTTATAAACAAACCATAAGTGTCTCAAGTTCTCAATGTGAGATTTCTTTAGCCTAATTGACTATTCATAATTAACTTACCTTAATTTTGTTCTCATTAACAAAACTATACCAAATTATTGGGCTTTTATTCATTAAACCTAATAATTAATAATTAATCACAACAGGATCCCTATTGCGATTTATTAGATAATGAAACACAAAATTAAGGCGGGAACCAATATATTTTTTTATTATAGGAGGGGAAATTTTAGATATCAATAAGCCTCAAAACGGAGACCAAGTACCAAACTAAGGACTAAGGTGTCAAATGGGCTACATGCCGTGGCTACCCAACAGATATTCTGATGACTTTTGTAAGTCCTTGGTTGACATTCAATCCATGAGCATGGTCCCTCATTAGCGATACCAATTGTAGAAGCGTACCTTTATGTGATTATAATTTGGGAGTAGATTTCATTACTCGTGTTAAATGTTATTTTTGGGAATAAAAGATTATTATAACAAAATGGTGACTCTTAATTAAAAATAGCACAACTTATAATATCCTGTAATTTACATTAAATCAGATGAAATAAGTATTTTAACATTTGTGCTGCATCGACTAGGATTACGGATTACCATATTCAATTAGATCTATGTCGTAATTTGAACCAAAGAAACACTTTTATATAGTTTATATCATTGTTCATACAAAAGAAGTGTGTATGTATATGATACCCCTTAATATGAAGACACCACCTGATGAGTCGGCCTGATCCGACTTAAATTATTTGACCTTCCTCAAAAGACCTCGTTCTTGAACCGAGCTCTTTTATGGCCGACCTGTTTGGCCGACGTGTTTCGCCTCACCTGTTGGTCCTTCGCCAAATAGTCTGGCTACCTCTTTTGGAACCGGAGCTCATTGGCCGAGCTCTTCTCGTTCTCAGCTGGATACGTGTACACGACAAGGAAACCGAATCCCCTAAACTAGGTAAGTCCTAGATATGCGGAGCAATATCAGGGATGTGATTGTATTCACAAGATCTTAACATATCTGGGTAAGATTTGAATAAACATGGAAAGAGTCCTTGTTGCACGGTAATTCTCGGGTCTCTGCCTATAAATATCAGGTTTGGGGTATCAACTCATGCATTCACAATCCTATTACTTTACAAGTATATATTTTCTTGTATCCTCTCACCTGACTTGAGCGTCGGTGGGGACCCGCCGGAAAAACTTTCGGCCCCCTTCTCACGGTTAATTCGTGTTTTCAGGTCATATCAGAGGCTACTTACTGCCACCATCGTCGTTATTTCGAGTATTGGAGAAGAAAGAGAGGAGAACCCCCTCTCAATTGATAGCAACAGGTCATCGCCAATTTTGGTGATATCAATTGGCGCCGTCTGTGGGAAACATGAGCAAAGACGTAGAGATTGACAACAGAAAAGGAAGAAGATCGAATACCATGTTGACCTCTAGAGGTTCATAGCAGAAAGATGAGTAACAACTTTCGGAGATGTACATGGGAGATCTAACATCCTAGAAGAACTTGGAAGATCTAATCTCCTATGGTGAACGCAAGAGATCTAACCTCCACTGACGAACGTGGATATAAGCGTAGAAAAGTTGACTCGTTCATTGTCATGACTATTAAGGGGGGCGGCCACAAAGACTAATCAGATGCCCCAGCTGCTTGGAGGTCATCCCCAACTCCTCAAAGTTCAGCCTTTATTCTTCAATCAGATGTCATCATGAGCTCTTCATCTTGGTTAACATGAGCTCATCCTTCGCTTTGCAATTAGATATCATGTAGAGCTCATCCTCAGCTCATCAGATGGAGATCATCTCAGCTCTTCAATAGAGCTCATCATTAGCTCTTCAGATGGTGATCTACCTCGGAGAGCTCATCATACAGAGTCATCATCACATATTCATTAGAGCTCATCCTCAGCTCATTAGATGGAGATCATCTCAGTTCTTCAGTAGAGCTCATCCTAAGCTCAGATACAGATCATCATCAACTCATAAGATGGAGGTCAACATCACCTATTCAGAAGAGTTCATCCTCAGCTCATCAGCCGAAAATCATCTCAGCTCTTCAGATGATGATCTACCTCGGAGAGCTCATCATATAGAGCTCATAAACACCTATTCAGTAGAGCTCATCACCGGCTCATCAGACTGAAATCATCTCAGCTATTTCAGTAGAGCTCATCCTCAGCTCATCAGATGGAGATCATATCAGCTCTTTGCTAGAGCTCATCATTAGCTCTTCAGATGGTGATCTACCTCGGAGAGCTCATCATACAAAGCTCATCATCACCTATTCATTAGAGCACATTCTCAGCTCATCAGATGGATATCTACCTCAGATAGTTCATCCGTCAGCTTTTCAGTTGGAGTCTACTTCATAGGGTTTATCCTCGGCCCTACAGATGAAGATCTACATAGTATATCTCCTCATCAACTCATCATATGGAAGTCATAATCAAATAGGCAGAGAGCTCGTCCGTAAGCTCATCAGATGAAGATCTACCTTAAAGAGTTCATCTGCACGCTCTTCATATGGAGGCTATCATCAACTATTCATGGGAGCTAATCTGTCAGCTCTTCAAATGAAGATCAACCACTCATTAGAGCTCAACCTCAGCTCTTCAGAAAGAGACATATCTCACGGAGCTCATTCTTTGCTATTCATGTGGAGTATATTATGAACTATTCGTTATAGCTCATCCACAGCTCTTCAGATGATTATATATCCCGGAGAACTCATCATATAAAGCTCATCACCATTTTTCAGTAGAGCTCATCTCAGCTCTTTACACGGAGGTCATTCTCAGCTCTTCACTCGGAGGTCATCCCAAGCTCTTCATCACCTTTTTTCAGTAGAGCTCACCTCAGCCATGGTTACGCCAGGCCCAAGGGTTTTCACGCTATCTCCGGAGCACGTTTACGACGAGCTCAGCCCTGGTTACGCCAGGAGCAAGGGTTTTCACCTTACCTCAGGAGCACGTTTATGACGAGCTCACCACAGCCTTGATTACGCCAGGCTCAAGGGTTTTCACCCTACCTCAGAAGCACGTTTACGACGAGCTTAGCCCTGGTTACGCCAGGAGCAAGGGTTTTCATCCTACCTGAGGAGCACGAGCTCAGCCCTGGTTACGCCAGGAGCAAGGGTTTTCACCCTACCTCAGGAGCACGTTTACGACGAGCTCAACCCTGGTTACGCCAGGAGCAAGGGTTTTCACCCTACCTCAGGAGCACGCTTACGATGATCTCAGCCCTGGTTACGCCAGGAGCAAGGGTTTTCACCCTACATGAGGAGCATGAGCTCAGCCCTGGTTACGCCAGGAGCAAAGGTTTTCACCCTACCTCAGGAGCACGTTTACGACGAGCTCCGCCCTGGTTACGCCAGGAGCAAGCGTTTTCACCCTACCTGAGGAACACGAGCTCAGCCCTGGTTACGCCAGGAGCAAGGGTTTTCACCCTACCTCAGGAGCACGTTTACGACGAGTTCACCACAGCCTTGGTTACGCCAGGAGCAAGGGTTTTCACCCTACCTCAGGAGCACGTTTACGACGAGCTCAGCCCTGGTTACGCCAGGAGCAAGGGTTTTCACCCTACCTCAGGAGCACGTTTACGACGAGCTCAACCTTGGTTACGCTAGGAGCAAGGGTTTTCACCCTACCTCAGGAGCACGTTTACGACGCTCTCAGCCCTGGTTACGCCAGGAGCAAGGGTTTTTATCCTACCTGAGGAGCACGAGCTCAGCCCTGGTTACGGCAGGAGCAAGGGTTTTCACCCTACCTCAGGAGCACGTTTACGACGAGCTCAGCCTTGGTTACGCCAGGAGCAAGGGTTTTCACCCTACCTTAGGAGCACGTTTACGACGAGCTCAGCCCTGGTTACGCCAGGAGCAAGGGTTTTCAGTCTATCTCAGGAGCACGTTTACGACGAGCTTAGCCCTGGTTACGCCAGGAGCAAGGGTTTTCACCCTACCTGAGGAGCACGAGCTCAGCTCTGGTTACGCCAGGAGCAAGGGTTTCACCCTATCTCAGGAGCACGTTTACGACGAGCTCAGCCTTGGTTACGCCAGGAGCAAGGGTTTTCACCCTACCTGAGGAACACGAGCTCAGCCCTGGTTACGCCAGGAGCAAGGGTTTTCACCCTACCTTAGGAGCACGTTTACAACGAGCTCACCACAGCCTTGGTTACGCCAGGAGCAAGGGTTTTCACCCTACCTCAGGAGCACGTTCACGACGAGCTCAGCCCTGGTTACGCCAGAGCAAGGGTTTTCACCCTACCTCAGGAGCACGTCTACGACGAGCTCACCACAGCCTTGGTTACGCCAGGAGCAAGGGTTTTCACCCTACCTCAGTACCACGTTTACGACGAGCTCAGCCCTGGTTACGCCAGTAGCAAGGGTTTTCATCCTACCTCAGGAGCACGTTTACGACGAGCTCAACCCTGGTTACGCTAGGAGCAAGGGTTTTCACCCTACCTCAGGAGCACGAGCTCGGCCCTGGTTACGCCAGGAGCAAGGGTTTTTACCCTACCTCAGGAGCACGTTTACGACGCTTTCAGCCCTGGTTACGCCAGGAGCAAGGGTTTTTATCCTACCTGAGGAGCACTAGCTCAGCCCTGGTTACGCCAGGAGCAAGGGTTTTCACCCTACCTCAGGAGCACGTTTACGATGAGCTCAGCCTTGGTTACGCCAGGAGCAAGGGTTTTCACCCTACCTCAGGAGCACGTTTACGACGAGCTCAGCCCTGGTTACGCTAGGAGCAAGGGTTTTCAGTCTATCTCAGGAGCACGTTTACGACGAGCTCAGCCCTGGTTACGCCAGGAGCAAGGGTTTTCACCCTACCTGAGGAGCACGAGCTCAGCTCTGGTTACGCCAGGAGCAAGGGTTTTCACCCTATCTCAGGAGCACGTTTACGACGAGCTCAGCCCTGGTTACGCCAGGAGCAAGGGTTTTCACCCTCCCTTAGGAGCACGTTTACAACGAGCTCACCACAGCCTTGATTACGCCAGGAGCAAGGGTTTTCACCCTACCTCAGGAGCACGTTTACGACGAGCTCAGCCCTGGTTACGCCAGGAGCAAGGGTTTTCACCCTACCTCAGGAGCACGTTTACGACGAGCTCACCACAGCCTTGGTTACTCCAGGCTCAAGGATTTTCACCCTACCTCAGGAGCACGTTTACGACGAGCTCCCCACAACCCTGGTTACGCCAGGAGCAATGGTTTTTACCCTACCTCTGGAGCAAGTTTACGACGAGCTCACCACAGCCTTGGTTACACCAGGATCATGGGTTTTCACCCTACCTCAGAAGTACATTTACGACGAGCTCACCTCAGCCCTGGTTATGCAAGGAGCAAGGGTTTTCACCCTACCACAGGAGTACATTTACGACGAGCTCACCTCATCCCTGGTTACGCCTGGCTTGAGGATTTTCACACGAACGAGTCTGAGCTACGTCATGCTTGGTCCTACCTGTTTAATATTTGCCATTATGTGGTAAATTATTAAACAAGGCCGAGCTACGTCGTGCTCGGTCCTATCTAATTAAGCTTCGCCATACAAAAAAGACAAGGATGGTAAAACATAACTAACATAAAAGAAAAGGTCGGCTCGTCGAGAAAACTTAGCACATACGAACTTCTGGTCTGCGACGTCAGCTCGACAGGGAGGGGGGACTGTGATACCCCTTAATATGAAGACACCACCTGATGAGCCGACCTGATCCGACTTAAATTATTTGACCTTCCTCAAAAGACCTCGCCTCTTGAACCGAGCTCTTTGTTATGGCCGACTGTTTGGCCGACGTGTTTTGCCTCACATGTTAGTCCTTCGCCAAATAGTCTAGCTACCTCTTTTGGAACCGGAGCTCATTGGCCGAGCTCTTCTCGTTCTCAGCTGGATACGTGTACACGACAAGGAAACTGAATCCCCTAAACTAGGTAAGTCCTAGATATGGAGCAATATCAGGGATGTGATTGTATTCACAAGATCTTAACATATCTGGGTAAGATTTGGATATACATGGAAAGAGTCCTTGTTGCATGGTAATTCTCGGGTCTCTGTCTATAAATACCAGGTTGGGGTATCAACTCATTCATTCACAATCCTATTACTTTACAAGTATATATTTTCTTGTATCCTCTCGCCTGACTTGAGCGTCGGAGGGGATCCGCCGGAAAAACTTTCTGCCCCCTTCTCACGGTTAATTCGTGTTTTCAGGTCATATCAGAGGAGAACCCCCTCTCAATTGATAGCAACTGGTCATCGCCAATTTTGGTGATATCAGTATATATATATATATATATATATATATATATATATATATATATATACATATATATAAGATGAATTCTTCTGAAATGTTCGATAAATTTTTTCATAATTTATTTGATTTTAGTATTCGAAGGTTTTGTATTTACTTGTATATTTACTATATGATTATGATGATGCTCATATTGATGGAATATTATTGAAACTAATTCGTTAGCAAAGCGCAATGTGTGTGCCATGATTTTAGTATTCTTTATGATGTTCCTCGTATATATTATTTACTCTTTTATTTAAATAAGTGTGTAATTTTATATATTTGTTGAGTATTCAATAGATAAATGCATCTGATATAATTTTAACACATGAGGTTTGTCAATATATATAAATTGTATTGGTACTCCCAAAAAGAGTGATGGACTCTTAGTATCAATAAGAGGTTGGTTACCCCTTTTGTTGTCTTCTTCAACGAACCAAATAGGAAAAACTAAATCCTATGATGACCTGCTAGGATCAAAAGAAAGTGTTAGAAGGATGCCGAAAGATTTATCCTGCGGATCCCCTCTGACGCTCAAGTCAGATGATAGGAGATATGAAGAAAATCTGTCAGGGAATAGCTGTTGTCTGTAGGTGTATATAGGGAATGTGCATACCTGAAATCCTGACTTAGCTTGCTACTTATAGGTGTACCTCCCGGATGTGTAGCTTGGACCAGTAATGCCATGTTCTACATGACTCCTGAAATCTAGGGATACGTCGGCTGACTGATAGGACCATCACTTACATCATTCCTATGGGTGCTTATCGGGCCGGGTCAATCCGGACCCGGCACAAAACCGGACCGGTTAGTCTGATCTGAAATCAGAACCGGACTAACCGGTTCCGGTTCGCCCCGAAACCGATATCAAACCGGTCCGGTGCGGTTCCCGTGAGCCAAATCGGTAGCACCGCCAGTTCCGGTGCTATCGGTTTGGAACCAGTTCCGGAACCCGAACCGGTTAATTTTTAAAAATAAAAAATAAAAAAAAAATGTGCCTTTTTGTCAGCATGGCAACGACTTTATAGTCGTTGCCATGCTGAACGTTGGTAACGACTCTTAGCCGTTGCCAACGTTCATTTTTTTTTTAATTTTGTTTTTTTAAATCTATAAATATGTGTGAATTTTTTTCATTCTTCTCACAATTCATTCTTCTCACAATTCTATACTTCAATCTCATATTTTCCTCTCAATTGTGCTATCTACAATTTACTTATATAATAATGGCATCTTCATCTAGCAGCGGCGCTGATCGTAGCCGGGTCGCAGTCGGGGTCTCGTCCCGGGTCGTCTATCACTGAGTTCATCTTCGGCAATGAATTTGCCTGTACCAATACCTGAGTTAAATGAAAGTTATGAATTTTTTGCTGACATCAATGTTGGTGGTTCCTCTATGAATGTCGAACCGCAACAACCCGAAGAACCTGTCGAACCTCCTGCTGCCCAAGCCCAAGAGAGACAACAAGTGGAGTCATCCGGAGCCACTACAACAGCAAGTAGACAACCGACTCGCGCCAAAAGAAGTAAGATATGGGATCACTTTGAACTCACTCAAAAAAAAGGTACTAATGAATCTGTTGCAATATGTAAATTATGTAAAATGCAATATTCATATAAAGCTGGTGGTTCTAGTGGAGGCACTGGAACATTTAAAAAACACTTAATAAAAAAAATAATTTTGATGAGACAACATTACAACCATTAGGTCGAGAAGCAACACAAGCACAAATTAATGTTCTCACTGTCACGAATTTTATTTTAATTGCTGGAATTAACCGTAGGTCACTTGTTAGATATGTGATTAGATGTGAACTACCTTTTATACAAGCTGAACATGCTGGTTTATTGAATTTGCTTCGTCTATACAACCCATGTTTAAACATATTTCCAGGCACACACTAAAAAGAAATTGTATGGACGTATTTGTTGAATATAGAAATACATTATTTCAACATCTTTCTAGTTTGCCTTGTAGGGTTAGCTTAACAACCGATATTTGGACAAATTCAGATCCATATCTTGTGATCACTTGTCATTGGATTGATGATAATTGGTGTATACAAAAACAGATTTTGTCTTTAGATGAGTTAGATTGTGCACATACTGGTTATGTAATTGCTAAATATGTATTCAACATTTGTAGACATTATGGAATTGAGGATAATGTATTTTCAATCACATTAGACAATGCTGCGAATAACAATGCTGTGATGCGTGATTTAAAGACCTATATGAAACCAATGCTTGATGGTGTTTTTTTTCATGTTAGATGTGCATGTCATGTGATAAATTTGGCTGTTAAAGTTGGTTATGAGGGCAATCACTCAGCATGTATTGAGAAAATGAAATACTGCGCTAAATGGTTACGCACGAGCCGTGTAAAGCGCGATTGGAAACAATTATGTTTATCTAATGGTTTAAAGTATCTTCTTTTTCCATCACCAATAGAAACTAGGTGGAATTCGTTGTACAATATGTTGAATGATATGTTACCTTACAAAGATATTTTAACTCTATTTTATAATTCATATCAAATGCCTGATAGCGATGATAATATTTATTTGACTAATGAGGATTGGAATTTGTTGAAAATCGTGTATCATTGTTATGTACTTTCAAAGAAGCGACTGAACGCTTCTCCGGTGTTACTTATCCAACTTCCGTTTATTTTCTTCCTTTAGTATTTAATATGTTTGATAAGTTTATAGAATTTAGAGATGACTATGACTTGCATGCTTTTGTTAGTGCAATGAAAATTAAATTTATAAAATATTGGGAACAAATCCCCCACGTGCACTGCATCGCAACATTGCTAGATCATAGTCAATGTTTAACTTCATTTGAGATATTTTTTGAATATTATGCTAAATTTTTGGGGAAGGTTGTTGATGATCAAAAGACGTCTACAATGCAATCTCTCCAAAATATGTTTCAATTGTATTATAATCAACAGGCAAGTGAATCATCGCAACAAAGGCATGCTGAAGAACAACCCCAACCTCAAACTAAAGGTGGGGGCATCAATTTGCTTAGGATGCTGGGCAGGAAAAAACTTAAGGGAAAAGGACCTTTTACTAGCAGTCGACTCAGTTGCAAATTTATCTGAATTATCAATTTGTAACGGAAGACAACTTCGACGTGTTACAATGGTGGAAGTCAAATGCGGCACAATTCCCTATCTTAGCCAAAATGGCTAGAGACGTGTATGCGGTACAAGATTCAAGCGTCGCTTCTGAATCTGCATTCTCAACATGTGGTCGAATTATTGGAGAATACAGAAGTAGTCTATCTGTTGATTCGTTATGCATGCTCACGTTACTTAAAGATTGGTTTGAAGCAGAATGTAAGAATAAAAGAGATGGGGCGGTTGACGAATTCGTAAATCATTATGACGAGCAAGAAGAAGAGAACGCAAAAACAATACTTATCAATTATGAAGAGTGCTAAACAACAATATTTTTTTATTTAGAATTTTCAATTGCCATCTCTTTACAATTATTTGTATGCATCTATATTATGAAATGAAGAAGAAATATATTGAATTTGTGATGAATATTGGGGAAACATTTACAACATTAAAAAAAAATTAAAATTTTTTTTTAAAAAAAAACTTAAAATTTTTTAAAAAAAAATCGAAAAAAATAAAGCGGACCGGACCGGATCCACCCGAAACCGGTTGGAACCGGAACCGGGTCCGATCCGGTTCCTTAACTGACCGGATTGATTCCGGATCGGTCCGATCTGTTAAGCACCCCTAATAATTCCTGAAATCTCGGGTCGTGTCAGTTCAACCAGGAGTTGGTCAAAATGTTTAGACCTGGTCAAAGTACTCCTAGAGATAGGAGGTCTTGAAGTTATTCTGACCTCATTAGGTTGGGAGGTCGGTGAACAAATCATATACTTGGAGTCAAGTCATGTGCTTTTACCTCATTAGATCGGGAGGTCGGTGAAAAGATAATATACTAGGAGTCAAGGCATATGCTTTTACCTCGTTGGGTCGGCAGGCCGGTGAATTTTGCTCAATAACTAGTTGGATAAGCTCCAGTTGAAAATGAGGTTACCCAGAAGTCGGGAGATAATGAAACTTGGTCACACACTTAGCTCTGAGCGGGTGCTTTGACCTCGTGAGCTCGGTGGTCGGCAATGCACCTTGCCCTTGAGGCGGATGTCTTGTCCAAATGAGGTCGGGAGGTTGGCAATGCACATTGCCCTTGAAGAGGATATCTTTACCAAGTGAGGTCGGGAGGTCAGCAATACACCTTTCCCTTGAAGCGGATGTCTTGACCAAAAATGAGACCGGGAGGCCGGCAAAACACTTTGCTCTTGAGGCACATGTCTTGACCAAGGGAAGTCAGGAGGTCGGCAATATACCTTGCACTTGAGGCTCATGTCTTGACCAATGGAGCTCGGGAGGTCGGTAATACACCTTGCTATTGAGGCGCATGTCTTGACCAAGGGAGGTCGAGAGGTCTACCTTATGAAGGTGAATGTCAACCATACAATTATACATCCAAGGTTAAGTTCGGTGGATAGTTGAATATGATCGTCTTTCTCCCACAGGGTATCACAACCTCTCCAAGTCGAATTGACACATGTGGTCAGAAACTCGTATAAGTATTCATAATAATATAAGATACAAGGGGATTTTGTGCTTGGACACTTGTCTTTATGCTTGTAAAAATTTTCAATAACACTGGTTGATGGAGCTCAAGAGCTCACTTTTTAACTTATAAAATTTTCATTATATAAGTTGTTGGAGCTCGGACACGCATTTTGTAGTTGGGAGGAGATCGGTCATTCGCTTTTGAACTTATAACATTTTCATAATATAAGCTGGTGGAGCTCGGACGCTCGCTTTCTAAGTTGGTAGGAGCTCGGTGACTCGCTTTTGAACTTATCAAATTGTCATAATATAAGTTGTTGGAGCTCGGACGCTCGCTTTGTAAGTTAGTAGGAGCTTGGTCACTCGCTTTTGAACTTATAGAATTCCCATATTATAAGCCAATGGAGCTCAGACGCTCGCTAATGTAAGTTGATGGGAGCTCGGACGCTCGCTTATACAAGTTGATGGGAGCTCCGGCGCTCGCTTTTGAACTTATAAGATTTTCATAATAAAAGCTGATGGAGCTCGAACGCTCGCTTTGTAAATTGGTAGGAGCTCGGTCGCTCGCTTTTGAACTTATAAGATTTTCATAATATAAGCCGGTGGACCTCGGACGCACGGTTTCTATGTTGGTAGTAGCTCGGTCACTCTCTTTTTGAACTTATAAAAGTTTCACAATATAAGCTGTTGGAGCTCAGACGTTCGCTTTGTAAGTTGGTAGGAGCTTGGTCATTCGCTTTTGAACTTATAAGATTTTCATAATATAAGCTGTTGGAGCTCGGACGCTCGCTTTGTAAGTTGGTAAGAGCTCTGTCACTCGCTTTTGAACTTATAAGATTTTCATAATATGAGCTGATGGAGCTCAGACGCTCGCTTCATAAGTTGGTAGGAGGTCGGTCGCTCGCTCTTGAACTTATAAGATTTTCATAGTATAAGCTGGTGGAGCCCGGACGCTCGCTTTGTTAGTTGGTAGTAGCTCGGTCACTCGCTTTTGAGCTTATAAAATTCTCATAATGTAAGCTTATCATTTTGTTCTAAGAGGTCGGGTTAGAGCTATTAAAGCTAGGACATTGTACATAACTCGTAAAAGCTATGCTGAGACTCGTAAAATCTTTTTATCTGAAGAGGTCGGCATGAAGCTCGTATAGCTTGGACCTTTGACATAACTCGTAAAGCTATGCTGAGACCCGTGAAGTTTTTTTTGTCGGATGAGGTCGGCATGGAGCTCGTAGAGCTCAGGCCTTTGACATAACTCGTAAGGCTATGCTGAGCCTCTTAAAGTTTTTTCTGAGGAGGTCGGCATGGAGCTCGTAGAGCTCGGACCTTAGACATAACTCGTAAAGCTATGCTGAGACTCGTGAAGTCTTTTTTGTCGGAGGAGGTCGGCATGGAGCTCGTAGAGCTCGGACCTTTGACATAACTCGTAAGCTATGCTGAGACTAGTAAAGTTTTCTTGTTGGAATAGGTCGGCATGGAGCTCGTAGAGCTCAGACCAGATAATATTTCGAGAAAACTGCATTCATTGAAAATTCAAAAGCAATAAAGAGTTACTACATTGCAAAAAATAAATTAAACATATACATTTGTAGATGATAAGCATTTCATGGTCTCCCTAATAGGCGCCTGAGCTCAACTTCTCAATTACTTTATAGGGGCCTTTCCATAATTTGTCATGGTGGCTTACCTCCATCAAATAATGCTGACCTGGAACCTAACCCTATTGCTTTCTTCCGTCACTTCACTCATGTAACAATTACATTGCGCCTTCTGATCTCTTTGCAGTACCCCAACCTCAGTGCCTGGAACCATCTCCCATTGACATAGGGATGGTGATTTGGCCCAAAGGTTTGACATCATGTCCAGTAAATCCACTGAGTGGCGTCATGATGGGATCGAAACGAAACACTTCTATCTGTATCTGGTCTAGCGTCTATTTGAACAATATTCGAGCTATGTCATAATTTGAAATAGTGACAGTAATTACCAAGGCATCAACATGAGGCGTGACAACTTTTTTTAAATCATTTGGTTAGAATAAGATCACTTGATCAGACTGATGACCGACCTCAGTTACAATTTTTCGAGCATTCCACCCTCCTCCCATAAAATTTAAGAGCTCGGCCAGAATCTCCATTAGTGGATCCTCCTGAGATCATGTGTATGACTCCCGGATTAGGATTACTATTCATATGTTCTCATCTTCTGCTATCTTGTCTCCTAGGTGAGATTTTCCGACCTTGGTGTCCAGGTCAATTGTCTCCCAGAGTGTCTTCTATGCTATTGTTTACCCACCGGTGATCTCGGTCAGTTCTTCTAGGTAGATATAAAATACATTGCTATAAAATAGCACTACCACCAAGTCTATCAAGAATTCACAATGTCTTCCACGTATCACAACTAAGGAAATACATTGCTGACCCAAATCATGTGCTTGAAGCAGAATCCCTAGTGGCTCAAGGGACCTTGGATGAGACTTTGAAGTACGAAGAAATCCCTATCCGTATTCTGGATTCCAAAAACCAAGTTCTGAGACGAAGGACCATTCCATACGTCAAAGTCCAATGGTCAAACCATAAGGAAATAGAAGCTACATGGGAAGTAGAAGAATTGATGCGAGAGAAATACCCATACCTTTTCCAAGACCAAGCTGATTCGAGTTTCGAGGATGAAACTTCCAATAAGGAGGGAGGTATGTGAAGACCCGAAATCTACCGATTCGAGTATTCTACTGATCCATATGTACTACGATCAGCAGATGTTTAAGAACTAACTCAACAGATGTTTCAAATCTACCGATTCGAGTACTCTACTGATCCATATACACTATCGATCCAAGAACTAGCTCAGCAGATGTTTCAAATCTACCGATTCGAGTACTCTACTGATCCATATACACTACCGATCCAAGAACTAGCTCAGCAAATGTTTCGAATCTACCGATTCGAGTACTCTACTAACCCATATACACTATCGATCCATAGACTCTACTGATCTGTAGACTCAACCGATGCTTAAATAAGCTTTACTTACTCGATGTCCCAGCACAATCTACGAATATAACCATCAGCTCTACTGATCTAAATCAGACCAAGAGACTTAGTCAACCTCACTAACCCTGATTTACAAAGAATGATAATAGAGGCTACGGTTACAGAATTTCAGGGGTTTGACATTGAAGTGGATTTATAGCAGAGTTAATGTAGATCATTGATTGTAACACCCTGACTTTTAACCTTATAAATATCCGAGCATTTCCAAAGCAAGAATTACATAAAACTCTGTATATTTTCACACAGTACCAGCAACCATTTTCAAGTTAGGAAGAAGACCGATTTCGAAGCTTTTACATCAATTTCTGAGACTCAATCGATATGTGAATTATGTTGAAATTATGATGTTCGGATGAAAACTATATTTTTAAGCACTTTAAATCTCGAAATCTGATTGGGGAGAATTCCTTTATGGCCTGATGCGATGGGATTATAACCGTTTACATGACCTGATATGGTGGTTAACCGTTGTTCTGGGAAGTCCAGACCCTTTATTCATGGGTAAGCCGATGTTATGACCTCATTTCTAGGAGGGTTAAGTCTAGAGACTGATATCAGTACCAAGAGGAAATTAGAGGATTTATTGTGCTTAACGTATATGAAAAATACTGCTGATATGATATGTTATGTTATGGCTCGATGGGAGCAATTATGATAAATTATGGCTCGATGGGAGCAATTATGTTAAGATGCATTCATATCAGTTTATGTTCGATTATGACATTATGTTTTGGAAAAATTATGAATATGTATTATATTGTCGTATCGATTGGCCCTCACTTGCTTGGTGTTTCCCAAAACACTCACCCCTTACACCCCTCCCCAGATAAGATTGAGTCAGAGGTAGAAGACAATGATCAATATCAGTTTTGGAGATGGCGATATATTCCTGTTGACATAAAGCCTGTCGCTACCGATGATTAAATTAGTTTTATTAGTTTATGCTTCCGCATCGTTTTGTATTTTCAATCAGTTGTAAATCAGTCTTAACTTAATATCAGTTCAGTTGTAAAGACAATTAAAATTTGTTTAAGGAATGAAAGACTGTTTTATTTGAGATCTGTATCCGAGGCTTGTTGTTTTCGAATTTTTTAATTTGGGAATAACGCCAGTGTCATCAGTCCCGGTCTCGAGGCTTGGCAGTCATTCCCAAGCCAGTAAAATCTGAAAAATCCAAAGATAACTTTACCACAGTGATCTCGAACCACCCCACCAATTGAAGAATCTACAGTATGGCCAATAGCACAACCATCTGCATTAGCTTGAAATGACCAGCTGTGGGCTTAAGCCATTTAATAAATGATATTTGAGTAGGGCGGGGAGGATTGGAAGAGAAATCCCAAAGGCTAGCTACATTGGAATAATCACGCCACTGGTCAAGAAGTAACTAAGGAGCACCAAGTATAAGATGTTTGCGCATAGTCCAAATGATGTGATGATGGTTGGGTTTAATCGAATTATGTTAGCATTTTGAGCTAACCACAAGAACCATATAATGAGGAAAGGAATCATTTCCCTTACATGACCCTTTATGCGCCAATTGCCACCAATTTTCCAAGCTTCTAAGTACCAAGGAACAGTAACATTAAATAAATGCCCAAAATAAGTCCAAACCAGCTGAGCCGTAGCATTAGAATAGACGACATGATCTCAACTTTCTTCATTGTTACAACAATGACATCTCGAGGCCAGCTAAACTCCACGGAGCTTTAAGATTTCATCAACCGGTAGTTTCTTCTCAATAAATCGACAGCATAAGAATGACATAGTAGGTGTAATGGCCTTACACCAGCAAGGCACAAATATATCTTGTTTGGTACTTTTCGATTGGAGTTTTTCCCAAGCAGATTTGGTAGAGAAGAATCCATTCGAACTGTTGGTGCATATCAAAATGTCCCCAGTAAGCGGCCGGATTGGGACCTGAGAAATAATATCCACAATATCAGAAGGCAGGATTATAGATAATTTTTCAATCCACCATCTTCCATGCATCCAGAAAGATGTAACACGAGTATCTCAAGAGCCATTAACAGAGATCAGGCTTGATAAGGGACCTTCTAGTAACCAAGGATCATCCCAAAAAGAAACCTCGCCATCCCCTATATCCAATGAATATTTTGCTAAGTCAAAGAAAGGATTTGAAGCAATCTACACCAAGTGGGATAAATAATCCCCGATGAAGCCACAACAACAGGGAAAGAGTAAGGACAATATTTTGTCAACATAAATTTAAACTAAAGAGAGGTTCTAGCCCTCAAGTGGAACCATAGTTTGATAGAGAATGTTTTTGCTACATCTTTTAACCTTCTAATACCAAGATCTCTCTTCGAAACAGGATGACATATTTGTTTCCAAAAAATCCAATGAAAGCGAATAGAATCACGTTTAGTTCCCCATTAAAACCGAGTACAAATCATCTCTAATTGGTGGAGTATAGACTGAGGAGGATGGACAACAAGTATTAAATATAATGAGATATAGCTTAAGACACTTTTGATGACGACCAATCTACTACCTGTGTCAGAGAAGAGAACTCCCAACCATCTAATTTATTCCGAGCATTGAAGCTCCAAGATTGTTTTTGGTTAAAATGACTTCTATGATTAATAAATTAAATATTTATTTTCAAAATATCATTTTAAGTGTGAGTTCTTTAGATTATTTATATATTTTTAGCATGATCAATTTTATATAATCTTAATATACGGTTTTAATAGTCATGCTGAAAATGATGATATTTTATTTAGATATGTGTGATCAATTCCATTTGTTTTATTGACGGTAATTTTGCAGCTGCTACCCTTTTGGTTGTGCACTGGGTAAATCCCTCGGACTGACACAATAGCCTACGCAACTAGGTAAAACACACTAGTCAAGTCCGGTCCGACATGTTCGATCGATCGAGAAAGTGTTTGTTAGTGCTCTGTTTTGAAGATGACAAAACAGATCAGATTAATCGATGATCTCAATGATCGGATCGAAACAGTTCAGGTAGACAGAAGATAACGGACAGAGGTACATGAACGAATCAAGCGCCATATAAATTATCAGTCCAAAAGTTAAATGTAATCAGTCTGAAAGATCTTAATGGCTATTTAATAAAGCATTAAATGATGAAGTTGACATGCTATTTGTCTATGAGTTTATTAGCCGTTAAGTGATAAGCATTCTACCAAGACATAATGCAATTATCAGACATAGTACAAGTTGTAAAGAACAAGACTTAAAAATCAGTGTACAGTGACCAAGATTTAAGACTGCAGAATGAGAGTTATACGATTTCGGAAACTCAAAGTTGCAGAATACGAAGTTGCATGAATTCTGAAATATTAACGTTGGTGAAGGCAACTATTTAAGAATGCAATTTAAAGGCTCAAACTAACGCATTTAAGCAATCAGACTAACTCTAAGCCATAATATTTCGAGTTGCTCTCACTTATTCAAAGCACCACATACTGTTTTATTCAGTCTTTGAGGATCAATAGTGTGATGTCTGGAATTTAGTTATATCTGTTTAAATTGAATTGAATGTAATAATTTAGGGATAATTATGAATGAATACCATGTTATATTAGACTCACTTTTTAAATAAATAGAATAAAGCTGAATACTATGATTGAGTCATCATTATTGAACTGACAAATGGTTGAGATAAATTTTGACTTGTTAAGATAATTACGAGTTTGATTTAGTGGGATATTATTGAAGTGGAATGATAATTATTGACTTGGGATAAAATTATAATATAGATAAAAGTATAGGGACTAAGTTGCAAATGGTAATAATACATTGCCATTCTCATCACATTCTTACACCTAGGAAACTATCTTTCACCTCTTCCTCTTCTTCATCTATTCATTCATCACTTCTTCATGAAATTTTTATTTTCCATGGTTGAGGATGATAGCTTACAAGGTTGTGGAACTTGGATTTTTGTGTTATATATTGGTTAAATCTTAGTTGTGATGGTTGGGAGAAGGTTTATTGTTGGTGTTTGTAAAAGGGAAGGTTTTGAAGAAGTGAAAATGTCGATGTTCGGGTTTATGCAGCGACCGATCAATCACCATCAATGTAGCGATCGATCGGTACAAGGTAGTATCAAATTTTTAGCAACGACCGATCGATTGGTAGCCTAGCACCTTACCGATCGATCAGTAAAGTGAGCACTGAATGTATAATTTTTACGTTTTACCGGTCGATTGGTAGAGGAAAAAATGTTAAATATTATTTCGTGTTGGGATGCCAATGAATTCGTTGTCAGAGTATTTTAAGTAGTATGTTATCATGAATCGATGATTATATCATGATATTGGGCATGTGTTTGATTGTGAGGATATGTACACATTGGTGTTAAACAGATTAATTGAACATGTAGAGCCTGCTCAAATCTAATGATACAGAGGAAGGTAACTCACAATATCTCGGACGACAAGGTATGTGTGACTTACAACCATAGGTAAACAATATTATTGTTGCCTTAACCAATAATATGTGGCAATTGTATTTGAATTACGTAAATACACACGAGTTTTGTAGACCATAATTGCTGATATATCTGTTGATTAACTGGTTAATGCAAGTGAATGTTGCTATGGTTTATTGAAATACCACATTTGAGCATGCTATGGTTTATTGTAATGCCGCTATTGAGCGTGTGATGATTTGTGGTAATGCCGCTATTGAACGTGCGATGGTTTATGATACCGCCGATGTTGAGCGTACGATGGGTTATAGTACCGCCGCTATTGAGCGAGCGATGAGATACGATGAGATTTAATGTGTATATTGAAAATCGAAATTATGTAATTATAGTGAATCATTGTTGTAATGATTTAATTATTAACGATTATGGATTATTGTCAATTATGGATTTGATGACTTAGATATTGTGTGAACATGTCAATTATGGATTTGATGACTTAGATATTGTGTGAACATGAACAATTCAGGAGATCTCATTTGAGTATGGTGTATTCAGGAATCACTTCTTTAAATTTCAGCGTCCACATATATTGTTTCTCGTGTGATTGTTGATATTGAAATTATGTTATTGGTATGTTCACCCAGTGTGCGGAGCTGTTTCTGTGAAACAGGTAAATCAGGTATGACATTGGCTCTGGAAATGAATTCGAACCGTTGATTGAGGATGCTTCCATGAGCATGGTACCAGTATGGGTACGAGGTAATGTTATTTATACATTTTGATACACATTTATTTATCTAATGCTCATCTATGAGCATAGTGATATGTGTATATGAATTGTATAAATGTTCTTGACACTTCTATTTTTATTTAGGCATTTCATGCAATTTATTTAAAAGTTGAAATGTATAATGAATTGAAAATGCGATTAGTGCATTAAAAAGTGTATACATATGTGAATTGAGTTTGTCGGGAAATGGGTTTACGAGGGATTATGTTGAATTTTTTTATGGAGGTCATACTATAATTAAGATGCATGTAATGATAATTCCCTTATGTTTAAAATGTATATACAAATGACATTATAGATATACTAATGACGAGATTAAGAGTTGGGGCCTTACAAATAGTGCTTGTTATATTCACTCTATCATTTGTATTTGGTCTTAGATAGAAGAGTTAATCTCTTTTGTAATTGCCAGATGATGTAAGTCTGAGTAGATTGATAAGTTAAGAGTGCTAGAAGTTTCGGTCTGGTAGTGGATAAATTCAGCTGAATCAGGGTTGTACAACATGATTGTATCACTCAAAGTCTTCTAGTGGAATCCTTCCTAAATAAAGAAGAAGAGGAGATGTAGAAGAAATTTTCTTCGAACTTTCATAAACAAATCATGTATCTTTTACACAACACACTTACTTAATGTTCTTAGTTATTGCCTAGCCATCGGATCGGTTTCTGTGAGTTTAAAGGAGACTGATTCCACACTTTATTAAAATAACTTTAAAAATAGTCTGCAAAGCTCATCAGATTGAGAATATTTCAAATGCTAAACCAGTCTAAAATCAAGCTCATATTTGCTAAAAAGTTCTAAATACAGTGTTTATACATCACCACTCTAAAAGCTCCCGATCGATTGTTGGTATGGGGAATCAAACTCATGACCAAAGGCCTCGTGCACATACTCCACCAACTCAGCCATCTCTGAGGGGTGATTAATACATTTTGTCTTGATTGAAATTAGTATTTAGTTTTATCTAACTGTTAAATAGTTGTTTTTATTAAATTTTTAAGTTTGAATAAAATAATGTGAATTCATATTAAGATCAAATGAAACAAGCGGTGGTATCATAAATAGAAAACTGAGAGAATTTAAGAAAAGTATTTTTGGAAATAAACCAATATGATATTTATTTACTTCAAAATCACTTAATAAAAACAAGTTTTGAAATCCAACTTTGTTAAACTAAACAAAGAGTAGTCAATTTATAAATAAAAGTTATAATTTTTTTTGGATCGATCGGTGGTGGCTGTAGTCCCCACCCAACTTAAACTAACTTCAGCTGTAATATCTTGTGCTCTTGATGTAAATACACCGAGAGATTTGATCGAGTTTTGGTTTAAAAAGTGGAAGTAACTCAAACTAACATGTTCTGAACTGATTTAGTAAAGCAATAAAATCAATGTAAACAAACATACAGAAAATAAATATGCACGCAGATTTGTTTATGGAAGTTCGAATCTAACGCTTCTACGTCTCCCATTCTTCCATCGAATGGAAGGATTCCACTAGAAGACATTGACTAATATAACTACTTAACTAACCCACTCTAGTTGAGGTCACTTTACAATTAGAACACTTAATTGTTCCACATCAATCTAACTCATCTTATCTCTTAATCTGCTCAGAAAAATCTGAACATTTACACAAATCACTATTTCACAAAAAAGTTCAATGTACAAGGATTGAGTGTTTGTAACGCACGGTTGATTGATAAGTGGGATTTGCACTTATATTTTCTATACTTTTAATTTGAATTTATGTTAGTTTTCGAGCTGATTTATGTGTTTGGCAGTCGTTTTCTGTATTTTACTGAAATTCAGGTAAAAAAGAAGTTTATTAGAACAAAAAAGATAGTTAGAAAACAATTGAAGCCAAAAAGAAGTCCAAAAGTGCAAGAAAAATCAATGTTAAAAAGTGCATATTTTACTGTAACAGAGCATAGGGCCAGCTAATCAGAGCCTACGCATCAAGCCTATGTGAAGTATTTTCTGGGAGAAGTAAAGTGGCGCCTTGGTGCCACTTAATTGGAGCATAGGCACTACATTACGCAAGGAAAGATAAAATTACGCCACCAGGGTTTAGAAACACGAAACCAACTCGAACTCTTTGAGGGTTTTGAGAGAATATAATATAGAGACGACGGTTGCGACTACGAGGGTGAGAGATTCAAAGATGAAGAAGGCGGCATCTAGGGACAAAGAACCTTATTCTTCAATTTCTAAACTCTTCTCCCTTGAATTTGATGTTGTTCAAGAACATGCTTTGTTATTTTCTTATTTTTATCGTGAATCAATTCTTATTTTCTAGAGGAACGACGTAGTTTGATTTGAATCTATGTTTTATTGAATAATTACTATATTTGGTCTTCATATTAGTTTATGTGTGTTTTTCTGATTTGATTGCGTTCAATTAACTGGTCACTAATTGAATCGTTATCTTTATTTGAAATTTGTCACTTGGGAGAGATGATTTTGAATATGATCGTAGGCATATAACTCTATTGAAGCCATGAAAAATCATTGTGTGAATTAAATTATTTGATATTTGATTGTTGATAGAGATATCGCATTTCATATTGAATAACCAATTTTACTCGTCACCCATGAGAGAGAGTAAAAAAAAATTATGATGTCATATGATATATTGGCCTTCTCGGGTAAAATCCCCTCAAGAACCGAACCGCCATGTACCGAACAGAGTGGCATCGAACATGATGAATACCGAGCACATGGTAGCCGAACAACTGTTAAATCCTCCTCGGGATTCTAGTCAAAGATTAGCGGAAGACTCGGTGATAACCAACAAATTAACCGGCGGGGATAAATGTGCATTAATGGGATGCGGAATTTTTGGGCATACTCGCCACATTACCGCCACAATCAAATGAGACGGGTTCCTAAACTTTCACGCCAAGAAAACACAGGAATCGAGAATATAAATACCAGCTGAGAGTCTCATTTGAGGGTTTGGACTTTTTATGTATAAAAGACTCCGAAGAGAGCATACTTATTCTGTTCGGTCATCTCTGTTATTTTTTTAGATATTCTTGTGTAATAATTCTGTGGTCATATATTGTGTCAAAAGTCCTGTAATAAATCCAGACACATGACATTACAAATTATACTGGACTAGGTCCCGTGATTTTTCCTTCAATTCGAGGGTTTTCTACGTAAAAATCTTGGTGTCTTGCCTTTATTTTTCGTAAACACTTAATTCTACCAAATATGTAAAAATAACGGATCAAATCATTGGCGCCGTCTGTGGAAAAGCAGAGCAAAGACGTTGAAGTAAGAAGATTTTGGTAAGAATCCAAGACGAGATTGCTAGAAGTAAGGGTCGGGGACGTTTCGAGGAGGAATATACCAAACCCCCCCTCCCCCCATATTCGTTCCCAGAGCCAGAAGAAGGAGCAGAAGGCGCAGGATCATCTCAGAATGCTTCTCGGGCATTTCCTACTGGAGGAATACCCATAGAACAATTAATGGAGGTACTTGCCAGGACTGTAGGGAAGTCATGAGGCAGTTTATGACTCCTCCCCAGCGAGAAAGGACCATAGATGAAGAAGAAGATTTGGCTTCCACAAAGGAGCCAGAAGAATAAATTAAAGAGGCGAAAAATCTTCCCAATCATTTGGATGGTGAAGATGACAAAACTTTACATCACCAACTGGAGGATTTAAAGGATGAGCTGCAACAGATGCGCAACAAGATGGAAGGGCGTATTTACCCAACACGGAGGAGCACCCCATTTGCTCTACATCTTATTGATGATCCACTGCCCCCCAGTTTCAGAACTTTAAATGTGGGGAATTATGATGGTAGCACAGATCCGGAGGAGTATCTATCCCGATTTGAGAATGCTTCACTCCTTCACCAATTCACAGATGGAGTAAAATGCAGAGTCTTCTTAACTACACTTGATGGCCCTGCTCAATCCTGGTTTAATCAATTACCATCAGGGATCATAGACTCTTTCCCTAAATTTAGCTCCTTGTTCCTTCATCAATTCGTGAGCAGTAGGAGTTGCAAAAGAACAACCCTAAGTCTGTTTGGGCTCAAGCAGATAGAGAAGGAATCTCTTCGGGATTTTTTGAAGAGATTTAATCAAGCATGCCTTGATGTCCCTCATGTTACCTCCGAAATACTGGTCAGCGCATTCACTCAGGGGCTAAGAGAGGGAGATCTGTTCAGATCTTTGGTGAAGAAGCCAACTTCGGATTATGACGAGTTGCTGGGGAGAGCTTCTAAATACATCAATTTGGAAAAAGCCTGGAAGATGAAGCAGAGAAAAAAAGCAAAAACTGGTGATGAAATCAATAGGAAGGATAAGTGGTAGCGCTTATCGCGTACGCCCAAATTAACCCTTCTTCAGTTAATAGCAAAAATATGTAGTATCGGAAGTAGGGATCGATCCCACAGGGAAGGTGAATTTATTTCGTGCCAATTATCAAGCAAATATCACTGCTGGTCCGGACTAGGCACCAGGTGAGCTAACGATGTTTGTTTTTGTTGTAGTGACAATGGGAGTTTGGATTGGATTACTACTACTTAGCGAATATCAAACTAATAAACGAGTTTAACTAAAACAATTAAAACTTATGGGATTAAAGCGATTCTTGGTTTTCAGGTAACCGTACTTTTGGAAAATTATCTTTTAGTCATCAAATCAAAACATTCGAATTCTTTCGATTATCTATCGACTGGAAATTCAATTCCTACTCATCTTATTCGTAGTTAAAGAGAAAACAGCATTCAATTCAACCCTTACCAAATCTCTAATCACCACTACAGCCGTTAATGATTAAATCAATGATAGTTTTCAAAACTAATGAGTTCGATAAATCTAATCAATGAAACTACAGCCGTTAAAATTGATTACTCAACCGTTTCTCCTAAGAATTCAATAACACCTACAGCCGGCTAATTATTGATCTTAGTTGTTTCTTAACAAACTATCGTTTATGTACTTGAATATTAGGTGATCGGTCTAATACACAAACACAACAATCATGGAATTCGAAATTTGAGAAACAAATTGAAATCGAAATCTAATTCAACAATCAAACCGAATTCTCATAAAAGATTCAAATCCAAAAGTAGGTATCCCTTCAACCAAGAATCAAAGGGTTTTAGCCTAGCATAATTGAATCTAAAATTAACAACATATTCTTTGAAAACATTAAAATAATTAAGGAGAAGAAATTACTAATAATAGTCACAATTCCGGCTTGTCGATTCCGGTCCCGTTCTTCGTTGTTCTTGACAAAACTTCAAAGAAAATTAATCTAAAATCTCCAATTATTCTAAAAGTTGGAAAAACTATCAAAAACTGCTGCTAATGAGGCTTAGTCTCGAGTTTTAGGGTATGGGAGTGATAAAAATGGGAGACAATCTTTTAAACATGGTAAAAGACTCAATTTCCTAATTTTCGGACTCTTCGGCGATCGATCGCCTGATGTGTGGCGATCGATCGCTAGTTTATTTTTTTTCAGCGAATTTGTTGAGGCGATCGATCGCCACTTTATCGCGATCGATCGGTGGGCTCCAGTAGACTTTGGCGATCGATCGCCTGGCATTCGCGATCGATTGCGGACCCGTGAATTTTGTTGCAAAAGTTTATGTCCATAGGCGATCGATTTCCTTTTCCAGGCGATCGATTACCACCTCCAAAATTACATTTTTGCCCTTTTCTTGATCAACTTTGAGTCATTGTCGTACCCATGTCTCTTCTTGGTCTTTACACATCATTTTTAGCTCGTTTTCTTCGATTGTACCTACAATTACACAAATATACGATTAGGTAGCATACGTATCAAATTATCTATCAAAACCTACCAAATCGTAGACAATTAAGCACTAAAGATGTGTCTATCTCTAGTCACATCAAACTCCCCCATACTTACTCTTTACTCGACCTCGAGTAAACAAATAAAACTACAATATTTTTGGTTGGCTCATAGGTTCATAACAAAGCAACTTGTCCTCACTTTAATGCCTCAACAATTTTAACATGCATAATAATGAACGGCGGTGAGAAAATTAACAGCGGAACAAGTTCAATCCCTAAATATTTCGTACCCAACAAAGCAGTGAACGTGTGTGTGTGGTCATAAACAAGTGTTGTGTACAAATTATAGATCCAAAATATGCAAAGCTATAATAGTTCAAGTCATACACTAACACAAGTATAAGCTCACTTGCACACCCTTCTCCACTATCTTAGCCACTTTGCAAACACAAATCAAGTAGGTCTTTATTAGCTTGTAGCTTGGCCTAGGTATTGGCTTATGAAAGAAAGGGTAAGGATATTCAAACAAGAGAGTATGATGAAATGCATACTAAAAGCTTCTCTTCTTGCATGAATTTTTCAACTTTGATCCTTTTCTCAAGGTTTAGTTCAACACTTTTCTTCTTTTGTGCCTTGGCTCCCCTTGGAGTCATATTTTTATCTATTTTTTCAAGGCATCCCTTTTTCTTTCATGCATTCCATTCTTTTGACAATTAAGCTCACAAATATACTTCAATGATTCCCAAGTGCATTTGAATGAAATACATCATACTCCCTTAAAAGGTATGGATTAGAATCACATTTAGGCTCATTAGGGAAGGATGATAAGCTAGTCAAGGAATGTTGAATGGGGGTTTTGAGTATGCTTAGCATACTCCCATTCTTTTGCATTAAGGCTCAAAAAGGGTACTAAAGATAGATTTTGTTCATATGGTAGGCTTGAAAGGCTCAAACGCATCAAAGATTGCATATATCACTTTCATGTTTGCAAGTAGTCTAGACATACGCCTCAAAGAGCATGTAGTTAAGTTCTAGCATGTATTAGAGACTTCTTAAGACTATCACAAGCTTCACACAATCTTCACTAAGTTATGTACACTTCACAAGTCATGACAAAATTGTGCTCAAGATATTCACTTACGAAGTTAAAGTAAACTTTGCATTAGAGTTCAAAGTGTTCCAAAGTTAACAATTCACCTATGTTCAAAAGCATGCATGATATCAATTAGGTTTCATCATGGGCTAGTGATTCTGAGCATGCGTTCATTACTAACTATGAGCTCAAAATTTTAAATTTTTTGATTTTTTTGTATTTTTGAAATAAGAAAAACAATAACACACTACTAATCCCTCCCCATACTTAAATCTTACATTGTCCCCAATGTAAGGCAAAAAGACAAGAGAAAAGAAAAGTCCAACTATGAAAGCAATAAAAAAAAGGGAGAAAAGAAACTAGCTCCCCTTGGGTTGCCTCCCAAGCAGCGCCTCTGTTTAACGTCGGTGGCCCGACGCGAGTCCTCTATCAAGGTGGTTGATGCAGTGTTGCTCTATCCTTCCTTAACCACCTCAATATCTTCTTCACTCCTCGGTATCTCGGCTTGTTGCTCTTTGAGTGGTCGTCCCCAGTCTTTGCTCCTTCGTCACTTAATTGACATGGTAGATCCGGAGGGTGCTTCTTTTCAATGGTATGATCCTGCAAGTTAGAAAGGAGAGGGTCAGCAGTATCATGAGTAGATAGAGCGGCAACATTATGAACATTATGCACAAATGAGAATCCATACCTCCGTTGTCATCAAGGCCGTTAGTAGCCTTTCCCATTTCCCACAACTCATCATTATCAAAATTCGAATCATAATCATCATGTATGCCAATAGCGTAACTCGAATGCTCAAGAGTTTTAATGGGTTCATAGATGTCGAATTTTGCAACTTTACCATTAGACTCCAATGTTATCATACCGCTATTCATATTGATTACTGATTTTGATGTTTTCAAGAATGGCCTTCCTAAAAGGATTAAACTAGATGGATCACCATTTGCCATGTCTAAGACATAGAAATCGGCTGGGAAAACCAAGTTCTCTACATGCACAACTACGTCCTCTACTATCCCCTTGGGTTTGACCGTGGATTTATCAGCTAAGTGAATAACTGCGCTATTTCTTTTTAAAGGTCCCATTTTCAGTTGAGAGTACATTGAGTAAGGCATGACATTTATGGACGATCCTAAATCGAGCATAGCCTTCTCAATCCTAATACCTCTAATCTCACATGGGATAAAGAACATACCTGGGTCCTTGCATTTAATGGGGATGCTTCTTTGGTTGTCCGCCGAAACATTGTCATTGAGCTCGACCTTGGGCTGCCCTTTGTGTTCCTTGTTTTGATCCTCTTTCACGGTCTCCTTTAAGGGGTTAGCATGTTGCGGTTTCTTCTTCATGGTCTCATGCAATGGGGCTTGCTCTTTGCAGCGTGGACTCATCTCGTAGAGGTCTTTGAGTCCGGCATCTTTCCTATTGTCCTTCAATGCTTGGGGGAAAGGGGTGGTACTTTATATTCAGAAAGTTTAGGGAACTCACCTCGTGGTTCCCCCCCCCCCCCCCCCTGCATTGGCTCTTCAACATCTGTCTCTGTCTCCGTCATCTCTTCTTTCTAGGGTGGCGTCAGTACCACCTTCTCTTCAGCTGCATCTTCATTCACATTCACTGTGATAGCACTCACATTTTCCCGGGGGTTCATCTCTAGTTGTGACGGCAGTCCATTTGAAATCCTTGCTTCGATCTTGCTGATTGAAGTCGCCAATTGTCCCATCTGCGTCGTCAAGCTCTGGATGCTCGCCCTCGTCTCCTGTTGAAATTGCAAGCTATTTTCAGCAATAACTTTGATGCTATGTTCTAACCTGTCAGAAGGAGGGTGCACTGGCGGTGGGGGAGGTCGCTGATATGGCGGTCTGTAGGGTGGAGGTTGGTGCATCTGTGGGTTCCCATAGCCTTGGTTTGGATGGTCCCTCCACCCTTGATTGTACTTGTTTGGTGGATGGTCATAATTCCTTTGTGGTGGCCCTGGGAATCCTCCCGCTGCATTCACGTTCTCAGCGGCTGTCTCTTGTAGTGAGGGACATGCGTCCGTGGGATGGTTGCAGCCAGACAGATTCCACACGGCTTTATCTTCCCTACATTTCCACCTGCCATACCTCGCACAAGAAAAATGAGTTCTATCAGTTGTTGTTCTAGGTTTGATACGTTTACCTCTTTTCTTTGCGGTTGTCCATGGCGCACAGATCCGAATTGTTGGGAGTTGGCCACCATGTTAGCTATCAAGCGTCTAGCTTCCTCCGCTGTTTTATCTATAAATGCTCCTCCGCTTGCCGCATCCACCAAGTTCCTATCACCAGAAAGTAAACCTTCATAGAAGTATTGGATTAGAAGGTGTTCACTTATCTGGTGTTGTGGACAACTTGCGCACAACTTCTTGAATCTCACCCATTACTCGTGTAGTGATTCCTCGTAGAGCTGCTTCACACCATATATCTCTTTCCTCAAGTTCGTTGCCCTTGAAGCTGGGAAGTACTTTTCTAGGAATACTCTTTGTAAGTCAGTCCACGTGGTGATCGATCCGGATGGTAAGTAGAAGAGCCAGTCTTTTGCAGCGTCCTTTAGAGAAAACGGGAACGCTCTTAGCTTTATTTGATCCTCAGTGATTCCGGTCGGCTTCATGGTAGTGCACACCACGTGGAACTCCATCAGATGCTTATGCGGGTTTTCACCTGCAAAACCATGAAAAGCTGGCAATAAGTGAATTAAACCAGATTTAAGTTCGAAGTTTACGTTATTGGCCAGAGCAGGGAAACTGATGCAGAGCGGTTGTTGATCCAAGTTAGGATTCGCCAGTTGCCTCAAGCTTTGATTTGCAGCCATCATGGACCTCTCTTCTTCTTCTTGTTCTATAATCCTTCGTGCTTCTCGTCTCCTCTGATGTAGCGTCCTCTCAATCTCAGGATCGTAGTGAAAGTTATCTTCGTGATTGAACGATCCACATGTACTCATTAACAAACCAAAGTAGTAATGCGGGATAAAAATAAAAAAATCGACACAAAATAATACCAATGCCTTCCCCGGCAACGGCGCCAAAATTTGGTAGCGCTTATCGCGTACGCCCAAATTAACCCTTCTTCAGTTAATAGCAAAAATATGTAGTATCGGAAGTAGGGATCGATCCCACAGGGAAGGTGAATTTATTTCGTGCCAATTATCAAACAAATAGTGACAATGGGAGTTTGGATTGGATTACTACTACTTAGAGAATATCAAACTAATAAACGAGTTTAACTAAAACAATTAAAACTTATGGGATTAAAGCGATTCTTGGTTTTCAGGTAACCGTACTTTTGGAAAATTATCTTTTAGTCATCAAATCAAAACATTCGAATTCTTTCGATTATCTATCGACTGAAAATTCAATTCCTACTCATCTTATTCGTAGTTAAAGAGAAAACAGCATTCAATTCAACCCTTACCAAATCTCTAATCACCACTACAGTCGTTAATGATTAAATCAATGATAGTTTTCAAAACTAATGAGTTCGATAAATCTAATCAATGAAAACTACAGCCGTTAAAATTGATTACTCAACCGTTTCTCCTAAGAATTCAATAACACCTACAGCCGGCTAATTATTGATCTTAGTTGTTTCTTAACAAACTATCGTTTATGTACTTGAATATTAGGTGATCGGTCTAATACACAAACACAACAATCATGGAATTCGAAATTTGAGAAACAAATTGAAATCGAAATCTAATTCAACAATCAAACCGAATTCTCATAAAAGATTCAAATCCAAAAGTAGGTATCCCTTCAACCAAGAATCAAAGGGTTTTAGCCTAGCATAATTGAATCTAAAATTAACAACATATTCTTTGAAAACATTAAAATAATTAAGGAGAAGAAATTACTAATAATAGTCACAATTCCGGCTTGTCGATTCCGGTCCCGTTCTTCGTTGTTCTTGACAAAACTTCAAAGAAAATTAATCTAAAATCTCCAATTATTCTAAAAGTTGGAAAAACTATCAAAAACTGCTGCTAATGAGGCTTAGTCTCGAGTTTTAGGGTATGGGAGTGATAAAAATGGGATACAATCTTTTAAACATGGTAAAAGACTCAATTTCCTAATTTCCGGACTCTTCGGCGATCGATCGCCTGATGTGTGGCAATCGATCGCTAGTTTATTTTTTTTCAGCGAATTTCTTGAGGCGATCGATCGCCACTTTATCGCGATCGATCGGTGGGCTCCAGTAGACTTTGGCGATCGATCGCCTGGCATTCGCGATCGATCGCGGACCCGTGAATTTTGTTGCAAAAGTTTCTGTCCATAGGCGATCTATTTCCTCTTCCAGGCGATCGATTGCCACCTCCAAAATTACATTTTTGCCCTTTTCTTGATCAACTTTGAGTCCTTGTCGTACCCATGTCTCTTCTTGGTCTTTACACATCATTTTTAGCTCGTTTTCTTCGATTGTACCTACAATTACACAAATATACGATTAGGTAGCATACGTATCAAATTATCTATCAAAACCTACCAAATCGTAGACAATTAAGCACTAAAGATGTGTCTATTTCTAGTCACATCAATAAGCAAGTGGAACAGCCTAAAAGGAACTTTGAGAGTACCTTCTGATGAGATCTCATCGGGAAGTAGCTATGAATCAGATTATGCTGAAGAGGGGTCGGGTAGGACCTTATAGAGGAGGGCCGTTCCAAGGAGGGCATTTCCGAAGAGGAAGGGCTGATAGGTGTGATGGAAGGAAAGGACCCAACGATGGATTAAGGGGCACCAATCCTCTTCCTCGGAATAACGGTAGCGCTGGAAGAGGGACGCCTCAGCCAGTCCCGTGGGCAGTTCAGGGAGAAAGATCAGAGGGGGGTAACTGGGTCATCGGAGAAGGGGCCTTAAACAATGGTACTAACCGAGGAACTATACATATGATTTCTAGAGGAATATCAGGTGGAGATTCAAACCGAGCAAGAAAAAATCATGCTTGAAAGCTCCAATTATTATCCATCGATCCCAATTACACACCGAGGGTCCTTCCATAACTTTCGGACCCGCGGATCTGCAGGGGATCCACTTCCCCCATGACGATGCACTGGTTATCTCTACCACGTTAGCCAATTACAATGTACAAAGAATCTTTGTGGATACATGGAGCTTAGCTGATGTACTTTTCCTTAATACTTTGACCCATATGGAATTGGGAAGCATAGTCGTGCAGAAGGTGAATACCTCTTTACATGGATTTGCCGGTAAGGTCATAAGCCCAATATGACAGGTGTCTTTACGAGTTACGCTGGGTGAGAAACCGAGGATAAAAACAAAGATGATCAATTTCCTCATAGTGGATGCACCTTCATCTTATAATATAATATTAGGTCGGCCGACATTAGCTACTTTTGAGGCAGTTGCCTCTACTTACCACATAAAAATAAAATTTCTCGTAGGGGGGAAGTTGGGCAAGTAAGAGGGAATCAAAGTTCGTCGAGAAAGTGTTATGTACAAGAGTTGAGGCAGGAGAAGGAAGAGAAAAGAGAAGGAGGCGAGCGAGGAGACAATAGTAAGAGGAAGCGTGAGAAGCTGGAGGCTGAGGAGCGAGTAGTTCCCGAAGAAGAATTTCTTAACATCGAGCTGGGTCATCAAAGGAACTACCAGAATAGAATCACAGCTAGATCCAGAGTTACGAAGAAAGGTGATTGATTGCTTAACTCAGAATGTGAACGTGTTTGCTTGGAGTACTTCTGATTTAGTCGGGGTAAAGCCTGAGATTGCCGAACATCATCTTAATCTTGACCCTAGTGTTCGGCAATTAAGCAGAAGAGGAGACATTTCGGGCCCGAGAAAGATGCAATCATCGCTAAACAAGTGGAAGAACTATTGGAAGCGGGCCACATACGGGAGATTGGTTTTCCTACATGGCCCTCGAATGTGGTCTTAGTACCCAAGACAGGAGATAAATGGCAGGATGTGTGTAGATTTTCGAGATGTGAATAAAGCATGCCCCAAAGATTGTTACGCATTACCGAGGATCGATCAATTAGTAGATTCTACTGCAGGACACGAGTTGTTGTGTCTTATGGATGCTTATCAGGGATATCATCAAATCCCTTTCGTGCGAGAAGATCAATCAAAAGTCAGCTTTGTCACAGCAGGAGGAACTTTCTGCTACGTGGTAATGCCCTTCGGACTAAAACGCCGGAGCCACTTATCAAATGTTGATGGATAAAATATTCAAAGATCAGATAGGATGAAATGTGGAAGTATATGTAGATGATGTATTGATTAAGAGCAAAACGGCACAGAATCTGATTGGAGATATGGAGGAAGTCTTCGGCACTTTGAGAAAATTCGGCATGAAATTAAATCCTGCAAAATGCACCTTCGGTATTCACAGTGGGAAATTCTTGGGATACATGGTAACAGAGAGAGGAGTTGAAGCCAATCCCGAGAAAATCCGGGCAACTCAGGAGATGAATCCTCCTAGGACATTCAACGAAGTACAGAGGTTGGCAGGAAGAATAGTGGCGTTTACTCGATTCATATTGTGATCAGCTGATAGGAGTTTGCCTTTCTTTAAGGCATTGAGGCAGGGAGTTCGATTCGAGTGGAATGATCAGTGCCAGAAAGCATTCGAGGACTTGAAAGAATACCTGGCTCAATTACCATTGATGAATAAACCCAATCATAATGAAATACTCCCCGTCTATTTGTCTGTAACCAAGGAAGTAACCAGTTCAGTACTGATTAGAGAGAGGTCAGGACAACAGCAGCCGGTGTATTACGTCAGCCAAGCTTTACAAGGGGCCGAACAGAGATACCCTGAAATTGAGAAATTGGCATTAGCCTTAATAACCACTGCGAGAAGGTTTCGACCATACTTTTTTATCTCATCCCATCATGGTGGTGGAGAGTACTCCTTTGGGAAAGCTCTTGTCTAAGGCAGAAATATCGGAGCGATTGGTGAAATGGGCCACCAAGCTGAGTGAATTTGACATTACTTATCAGCCTCGAACTGCCATCAAAGCTCAAACCCTGATAGATTTCTTGGTGGAGGTGACTCATACTCCTGAGGAGAAGGAGTGGAATTTTTTTGTGGATGGATCATCCGTTCAACTGGGGAGTGGTGCGAGAGCTATACTCATCGGTCCCGAAGGAGAAGAAATCAGGGTAGCCATCCAGTTCGGTTTTCATTCCTCAAATAATGAAGCTGAATTTGAGGCTATTATCTCAGGCTTTCGAGTAGCATTGGATTCTGGAGCTCGGAAAATAAAGGCATTTATGGACTCAATGCTAGTTGTTCAACAGGTGAATGGGATGTACAAGGAAAAGAAGAAAAGTTGAAAAAATATATGGAGAATGCTCGGGCATTAATGACTCAATTCCAAGAGGTGGAACAAAGGTAGATACCGAGGGATGATCGAGCCGACGAACTTGCGAAATTGGCTAGTTCAATTCATGAGTGGAAGAACAGGAATGTACTGGTGCAAGATCTTTTAATCTCCCATATAGCTGTCAACATCATAATGAATCTGGAACCGTGTATTGTGTCTGGTTGGCGAGAGCATATTACTAAGTTCTTGAAGACAAATGTTTTGCCATCTGATCCGAAAGAGGTTGCTCGGGTGAAGAGAATGGAGAATCGTTTTGTATTAGCAGAAGGCAAGTTGTTCAAAAAAGGATTCTCAGCTTCTTTTTTTGAGAATCCTTTTTTGCAATGTACTTCAATACAAGAAGGAGAACACATGCTGAAAGAGATTCACGAAGGACGTTGTGGAAATCATCTGGGAACCAATATGTTGTATCAGAAGGCTCTTCGAGCTGGATAATATTGGCCCACAATGAAGGAGGATGCAGAAAGAGTTGTGAAAAAATACAATAATTGCCAGAAACATGCAAATTTATCTCATGCGCCCGCAAGGTCATTAACAACAGTATTATTTCATGTCCCTTCGACCAATGGGGGATGGACATTGTTGGACCTTTTCCCCCCGCCACCGGACAAAGGAAATTTCTTCTGGTAGCGGTCGAGTATTTCACAAAATGTGTAGAAGTCGAACCCTTAGCAAAGATAACTGAGAAGAGGTCATTAGATTCTTATGGAAAAACATAGTGTGTCGATTCGGAATACCGAGGAGAATAATTTTTGATAATGGAAGACAATTTCAGGGTAGAAAAATACAAGAATGGTGCAAGGATATGAAAATCAAGCTAGTATTCACATCAATAGCTTATCCGCAAGCAAATGGGCAAGCCGAGGTGATTAATCGTATTCTACTGCATGGAATTAAGACGATATTGGAAGGAGCTCGAGGGGCGTGGGTAAACGAATTACCTGGTGTTTTGTGGGCATACCGAACAACTCCCCGAGTATCTAAAGGGGAAACTCTGTACAGCCTCGTGTATGGTTCAGAGGCCCTTGTCCCAACAGAAATTGGATTTGAGTCCCTCCGGGTACAATATTATAATCCCGAGCAGAATAAAGATATAAGGAAACGGGAGTTAGATGGGATTGATAGGTTGAGAGAATGAGTTGTGGCAAGAACTGAAATATTTAAAGTGAGGATTACCAATGCCTACAACCGAAGGGTTCGCCCAAGAGCATTTCAGGTCGGAGACCTGGTATTACGAAGAGCAAATCCTACTGGCGATGTGAAGAAACTAGCACCCAAGTGGGAAGGTCCTTATAAAGTCAAAGGGGTGACCGGGAGAGGATCATACAGACTGGAAGACCAGGAGGGTCGGGAGCTGGTGAGACCTTGGAACATTCATAATTTAAAAGAAATATTTCGTATAACATTTCATTATTGTTTTTGTTTATGAATTTATTCTCAATGAAATGAAATAATTTTTATAAGACCTTGTTAAGTTTACTCGTGGGATCGGGATGTTTGGTCCACATTTAAACGTTAAATTATTGTTGTTATTTTGCTCAGGGTAGCGAGCATGTTCGGTTTCCTCGTGGGATTGGGATGTTTAGTTCACGTTTAAACGTTAAATTATCATCGGTTTACTCGTGGGATCAGGATGTTTGGTCCACGTTTAAACTTAAAAATATCATTGTTATTGTGATCGGGGTAGCGAGCTTGTTCGAAATTTTAATGATTTACTCGTGGGATCGGGATGTTTGGTCCACATTTAAACATAAAATTGCCCAAGTGATTGTGCTCGGGGTAGCGAGCATGTTCGGTTTACTCGTGGGATCTGGATGTTTGGTCCACGTTTAAACGTTAAATTATTTTGTTATTTTGCTCGGGGTAGCGAGCATGTTTGGTTTACTCGTGAGATCGGGATGTTTGGTCCACGTTTAAATGTTAAATTATCATCGGTTTACTCGTGGGATCGGTTGTTTGGTCCACGTTTAAATTTAAAAATATCGTTGTTATTGTGCTCGGGGTAGCGAGCTTGTTCGGAATTTTAATGATTTACTCGTGGGATCGGGATGTTTGGTCCATGTTTAAACATAAAATTGCCCAAGTGATTGTGCTCGGGGTAGCGAGCATGTTCGGTTTACTCGTGGGATCGGGATGTTTGGTCCACGTTTAAACTTAAAAATATCGCTGTTATTGTGATCGGGGTAGCGAGCTTGTTTGGAATTTTAATGATTTACTCGTGGGATCGGTTGTTTGGTCCACGTTTAAACATAAATTTGCCCAAGTGATTGTACTCGGGGTAGCGAGCATGTTCGGTTTACTCGTGAGATCGGGATGTTTGGTCCATGTTTAAACATTAAATTATCATCGGTTTACTCATGGGATAGGGATGTTTAGTCCACGTTTAGACATAAAATTGCTTAAGTTGTTGTGCTCGGGGTAGCGAGCTTGTTTGGAATTTAATGATTTATTCGTGGGATTGAGATGTTCGGTCTACGTTTAAACATAAAATTGCCTAAGTTCCCTAATCTATGGCTGGAAGATCTCGTCGCGAAGGCTTCCTAAAGCAGCCCCAACATCAAGGAAATCTTTCGAAGTCTCTTCGGAGGATAGCCCTTGGCCTCAAATTGGCAAACCCACGCTTCAAATCCATAATCAAAAATATTTGAAGCACGGTCCGCCACCATATCGCTGTACTCCTGGGACTTCAAAAATTCAGCCTTCTTAGCAAGCTAGAACTCCTTCATCCGAGCAGCAACCGAAGATTTCTCATGAGCAAGCTGTTCAGAGACGGACTTGTATTGCTCAGCCATGGATTTATACCCCTCCGATAAAGTGGCGTTAACACCCTCCATATAGGCTAGCCTTTTGCGCTCTTTCGCAAGGGTTTTCTCCGCCTTATCCCGAGCTGCTACTATAGCCAAGTGCCGCTCTTCCAGAATGCCCATAGATTTCTTTAAATCAACACCCATATTTTCCAGCTGTTTGATGCGCTTATGGTTATTGCAATCCGCTGATCGCACTGAATGGAATCGGGTGAGAAGTTCACCTGCCATCATGTAGTCCTGCATAAACACAGAGAAAGTGAGTACTCTGAGGATAAACACTTAGAAATTTTTTAGTCAAAGCTGGTTACCTGGGTGAAGGAGGTGGTAAAGTCGTTCACCAAGTTGCTGAAAGCCAACTCCCCGAGATATTTACGGGTCAGAGGAATTGGGGGAATGGCAGATGATGGATTGGGCAACCTTGGGGTCTGGTTTCCTCAGAAGGGGGATGTGGGGAGAGTAGGTCCAGGTGGGTATATGGTATCTCGAGGTGGGTGGAGAAGCGCTCGGACCACTCGGAGCAAGTTGGGAAGAAACTTGGGATGCAAGGGGAATGGTAGAGGAGAAGAGCCAGGGACCTCACGATAGTCCCTTTTGCGAGGCCTAGGAGCCAAAGCCTCCTCTTTGGGTGAGGCTATAATATCGATCAGAGAGGTAGGCTCAGCAGAGGGAGGAACAAGAGTTGCTTCAACAGCCGGAGGAGGAACTGGAACAGCGGCGGATTCCGAAACCTGCCCTTTCTAGGGCTTGGCCTTCAGTTTCGCGGCCATCCTAGCTTTCATCATTTTTGTTTCGGAAAAAATAAGCGAATGTTAGTCCAAGCATCTCAAGCTAAATATACGAACAAATGAGAATGCTCAGAAGCACTTACCGAGGGACATTTTCAAGGATGCACCCTTCGGGCTCAGCTGGAACAAGTATAGCAGTCCGTCGTCAACAGCTCCACTAGGTTACCGATTGCCAAGCTTACGACGAACCGACAGATACGGTTCCTCCTCAAGGTACCTCTTGATTGATTTGCCCCTCTGGAGATTTTCCCTCCACTCCATGGGGCAATCCCAAGGCTGGAGTGGAAGAGCAAAAAAGTATAAGTTTTTCTAATTTTTTTTATCAACGAGGGGTATTTCTTGAGGAAGCCAACCCCTGTCCAAGAAGCAAAAATAAAAGAGCCCGATCTCTTTCTTATTTAATTGAAAAAAGCACTGAAAGAGCTCAGGAGTAGGAGTAAATCCCAAAAAGGAGAGAACTATGAAGAAGCCTGCCAAGAGTCTATAACTATTGGGGAACAGTTGACTGAGAGAAACGGAGAAATATGAGGCTACTTTGACAAAAAAAGGGGGATAGGAAAGTGAAGACCTCATCGGAATTGTTCTATATAAAAATGAAAATAGCCCTTAGGGGGCAAGTGGGTACGAGATCCTGAAGGTGGAGCAACAATAGAAGTCCCATCAGAAATCTCACACTTAGTACGAATGTTAGTCAGGTGCTGATTTGATTTAACCCCGAATTCAAAAATTTCGAACCAAGGAACGTGGGCCTTCACTAAATCTTGCTCTGCACTAGCTCGCTGCTCGTCTCTACGAGCAGCTGAGGCAGTGGAATAGCTTAGTGTCACCTCGCTATCAGAGGAGGAGGATGAGCAAGGAGAGGGACTAATAACACCCTCCTCATTGAACTTGTCTATCGCCTTTAACGAGGAGTCATCTGAAGAAGAAGCCATACTTGATAGATAGAAGCTGGAGGTTATCAAAGACAAGTTGCTCGGTCGTCTAGTGCTAGCTCGGAAGCAGAATGCAGCAAAGTGAAATAAATGAAAAGGGTGGAGGAGTATTTATAGATGGGACCACGTGAATAGTCATTAAATCCACGCCGTTCGAAATAATTGAATGGACGATTATAAAAATGCCTCGGGAAACGAAACTTCGCACGGCATTTGAAATTTTTTAAGCGGGAAAAAGAGCGGCAAAAATCCTCGAGCAGGTCAAGATTATGATTTACCCGAAGACAATAAAACAAGACTTCAATGATCTCGTCTTGCTTTACTTCAGGGGGTGAGGTGATATCATATGACATATTGGCCTTCTCGGGTAAATTCCCCTCAATAACCGAACCGCCATGTACCAAACAGAGTGGCACCGAACAGGATTGTTGAGCCTTAAACGCATTGTTGAGTTTAATGCTTAATATATCTCTGAATTATTTATGAGTTTTGATGATCAACAAAACTTGCATTTGTTATACTAATGTGTCTACTTAATGTACAGGGTTAGATGGTTGAAAAGTGGATTGTTTGAAGGAGATCAAATATGCAAGGACATGGGCGGATCGCCCCAGGCGATGGTGATCATCGCCTCAGGCACTGGCAGCCAAGGGAGACATCGCCCCGCACATTGACTGAAGCGACACCGAGGACCGCGCGCATGGAGAGATCGCCCAAGGCAATGGCTAGAACGCCTGAGGCGATTCCTGGAACGTTTGAGGCGATGGCATGTTCGTTTGAGGCGATCCAGAATTTTAGCTACGGCATTTATTTTTTGGTGGTGATCGCCTGAGGCGATCCACACATCGCCTGAGGCGATCTGTGCAAAATTGTGACCGTTGATGCATGGCGATGGTGATCGCCCGAGGCGATGTCCAAGGCGATGCAGGAGTGATTCATGCCTTATGTGTAGCAACGGCTAGTATGAGCTTTGGGAGCCTTCTACACTATAAATATGGATGTTTGGCACAAGTTGAGGACAAGAAACAAGAGGATAAACTACAAGAAAGTTTGTTCAATTAAAATCTATCTAGCATTGCAAACTTCATACATTTGTGTTGACGTTTGTAATTTAATTTCTCGTGTGAGAGCTTGTGTTCTTCGTGTTGTTACACCGTGAATGTGTTATTTGATTTGTTGTAAGGTCCTCCAACACCGACGCAAGTTGGAAATTGTTTAAGACATCAACAAGTGAAGTTGGTGCAAGGTTGTGGCTATCCTTGGAGCCCTTAAGGCCAAGAAGACTCGTGAAGAGTGTGTGACTCAGGAAGGGTTTGTGTGTAGCTATCCTTGGAGCCCTTAAGGCCAAGAAGACTCGTGAAGAGTGTGTGACTCGTGAAGAGTTTGTTTGTGGCTAACTTGGAGCCCTCAAGGCCAAGATTGAAGTTGTTCTAGTGGAACCTCGGTTGGACGTTTTCTAGCAGGGAAGAGGAGACGCAGGCGATTCATCGCCGAACATCTATAACAAATACTTATGTCATTTATCACTTTATTTAATTTACACATTTACATTATTGCTTCATATTGTTTATTGTTCGATTGACATCAAGTCTTCCGCAGCGCAAACTCGACTATTTGCAAATTTATTTTAAAACGCTAAAGTAGCTAAGGAACCTCATTCACCCCCCCCCCCCACCCCACCCCTCTTCGGTTCCAACAAGTAGTATCAAAGCCACTTGATTTTTATTTTTAAACCAAAATTTTTATGGCTAATCTAGTAAGTGAGTTTGCTCAAGGTCTATCGACCAATCGACATCTGCTCTTCACGGGAGATAAGTACAGATATTGGAAAAATAGAATTTCTCTATATATTCAATCCATAGATATTGACCTATGGAAGATAACTGTAAAAGGTCCACATATTCCTTTGAAGGAAGTTGAGGGAAGGAATGTTCCCAAAGAAACGGACGATTTTACAAGGGCTTATATGATTTTAATTTCTCAAAATGCTAAAGCTATTAATATTTTACATTGTGCTTTAGATATGAATGAATACAACCGCATCTCGATGTGCTCACCCGCAAAGGAAATTTGGGACAAATTACAAATTTGCCATGAGGGCACAAACAATGGTTTTAGAAACAAAGATTGATCTTCTACAACTCAAATATGAAACATTTGAAATGGAGTCCGGAGAAAAAGTTGACTCAATGTTTAGAAGGCTCACTCAAATCATCAATGAGCTTGCCCAACTTGGAGAAAAGTATCCTCCAAAGCAAATATGGAGAAGAGACCTTAGAGCTTTACCAAAAGAATGGGATGCTAAGAGGACGGCTATCATTGAATCCAACAAAGGAGATAGTGCGTCATATGATCTTGATGAACTCCATGGAACCTTGGCGACTCATGAGGTTGAAGTGTCAACCCGGAAGGGAATAAAAGAGGATGATAAATCTATAAGAAAGGGGATAGCCTTGGTCGGAAAGAAAGCACAATCCGATGATGAAGATGATGAGGAGATGATCTTGTTCACAAGAAAGTTCAAAAAGTTCTACAACAAATACAACAAGCCAAAGACCTCTGGTGCCATCGAGTATGGTTCTAAACAAGAGGTAACTTGTTACAATTGTCAATATAAAGGTCATTATGCTAATGAATGTCCTAGAAAAAAGAATGAGGATAAAAGAAAGAAGAAAGCTCTAATGGCCACATGAAGTGATAGTGATTCCGATGAAGAAGAAGCAACAAATCTTTGCCTCATGGCCAAAAATGACGCAATGATGAGGAAGAGGAAAGCGACGATGATGTACCATCTTTTGATGAGTTATTATAATCATATAATGAGCTTATTGATGTTCTTGGCAAAATCAAGATGAGTAACAAATTACTCAAACTTGAGTTAGCCAATAGAGATGAAGAAAACAGTTCATTGAAAAATGAATTAAGTTCTTTGAAGAAATCTTTTTGCAAGTTTAGTGAAAGTAGTTTAAAATTGGAAGAATTGCTTGGCTTGCAACGATATAGCGACGATAAAGCCGGACTAGGCTTTTCAAGCAAATCAAAAACCTTTTCAAACTTGTTAGCTAAAGCTAAGCATAATTCCCCTACTTGCACTTATTGTTGTAAGGTTGGCCATGTTAGAAATAAATGTAGATTTGTCAAAAATCAATACCAACCAAACAAGTGGTGGAAGTGGATTCCTAAATCCCCCATTGTTACTAACCAACATGGACCCAAATAACGAATGGGCACCAAAGATCTTCCTATTATAAATTTGTTTTGTAGGAACAACAAAGGGGGAGATGATGAAGGCACTAGTACCTCAATGGAGGAAACCATCAAATGCACCACAATAGAGGAAGCGCGAGGTAAAGGACCGATGATATGAACCCATTCTTATCATCCAAGGTAAAAATTTTTGAGAATCATAATAGCATAATTAGCTCTTTTGCTTAGTTAATTTTTTCCTTGAATTGTATATTATAATTATGTGGTGAAATTCAATTACTTGAAGGTAATCTTTGGGAAATTGAGTTTTAAGTACATTATTATGATGTCATATTTAGGGAAGCTAATTATATTTCTCTTGTGCATTTAAAAGAGTAATGGAAAAATTTCATTGACACAAATTAATTGTGACCAATAAATTATGAAGCTCAATATTTATTGGTAGTAAATTGCATTTCCCCTTAGCATATGTATATTTGTGTGACATATATTCTCCATGTATTAGAACTCTTGTTTAATCATCATTATGTGCTTATATGCTTGAATTTTGTAAAGTGAGTAATTATTGGATGGTTAAAATTGGTATAACTTGATTAAATGCTCATGTTTTGTTATTGCACAATATGATTAAATTAAATGATATCTTCTTATGATTGAATTATGTTGCTTATTTAAATTTGTTTAAATGCGTGATTTATGCTTAACTCATTATGGTAAAAATCTTTTTATGTGCCTTGAGTTAACTTTGAATATGCAATGTACAACTTAATTAAATGTGATTAAGCATGCTTTAACTGTTTAGATGCTCTATCTTGGATCATAGAAATATGGCCTAAGAATTTCATATATCTATATTGCTTCTATGGCCTAAATGATTTAGCTCTCTCACATGCGACTTATTAATTTATCAATTGTCTATAATGATGCATTGAGAAATATTTATTAAGCATGAATGCTTGAACTTTTATGGAACATATACACACTTTGCACATTTAGAATTCATTGTTGTTAATTGCCTTAAAAGCATGTTTGTCTTCCTCTCAATGATTTAATCTTATGCTCATTATGGCTATTACATGCTTGATAAGGAACATGTGCTAATTGTTAAACTATGGATATGTGTCAACATATATTTGTGCTATGTTTATTTGAAGTTTGTGCTTTTTGATTATCACAAAAAGGGGGAGAATTTTGTGATAAACTTAAAGCTTAATACATGCATGGTTTGAGGGGGAGAGTTTTTGTATTATGCTTTACTTGGTAAAACTTGTATGTGCTATGGTAAACTTGTATGTGCTATGCATTTGTTAAGGGGGAGTCTTGTTTACTCATATTTCATGCATATTTCATCTACAAGTTTATCAAGTTTTTTGATCATCAAAAAGGGGGAGATTGTTGAACCTTAAACGCATTGTTGATTTTAATGCTTAATTTGTCTCTGAATTATTTATGAGTTTTGATGATCAACTAATGTGTCTACTTAGTGTACATGGTTAGATGGTTGAAAAGTGGATTGTTTGAAGGAGATCAAATCTGCAAGGACATGGGCGGATCGCCCTAGGCGATGGTAGCCAAGGGAGACATCGCCCCGCAGATTGACTGAAGCGACGCCGAGGACCGTGCACATGGAGAGATCGCCCGAGGCGATGGCTAGAACGCCTGAGGTGATTCCTGGAACGTTTGAGGTGATGGCAAGTTTGTTTGAGGCGATCCAGAATTTTAGCTACGGCATTTATTTTTTGGTGGTGATCGGCTGAGGTGATCCACACATTGCCTGAGGCGATCTGTGCAAAATTGTGACCGTTGATGCGTGGCGATGGTGATCGCCCGAGGCGATGTTCGAGGCGATGCATGAGTGATTCATGCCTTATGTGTAGCAACGGCTAGTATGAGCTTGAGAGCCTTCTACACTATAAATATGGATGTTTGGCTCAAGTTGAGGACAAGAAACAAGAGGATAAACTACAAGAAAGCTTTGTTCAATTAAAATCTATCTAGCATTGCAAACTTCATACATTTGTGTTGTATTGAAGTTTGCAATTTCATTTCTTGTGTGAGAGCTTGTGTTCTTCGTGTTGTTACACCGTGAATGTGTTATTTGATTTGTTGTAAGGTCCTCCAACATCGACGCAAGTTGGAAATTGTTTAAAACATAAACAAGTGAAGTTGGTGCAAGGTTGTGGCTATCCTTGGAGCCCTTAAGGCCAAGAAGACTCGTGAAGAGTGTGTGACTCGGGAAGAGTTTGTGTGTGGCTATCCTTGGAGCCATTAAGGCCAAGAAGACTCGTGAAAAGTGTGTGACTCGTGAAGAGTTTGTTTGTGGCTAACTTGGAGCCCTCAAGGCCGAGATTGAAGTTGTTCTAGTGGAACCTCGGTTGGACGGTTTTTAGCCGGGAAGAGGAGACGTATGTGATTCATCGCCGAACTTCTATAACAAATACTTGTGTCATTTATCGCTTTATTTAATTTACGCATTTACATTATTGCTTCATAATGTTTATTGCTCGATTGACATCAGGTCTTCTGCAACGCAAACTCGACTATATGCAAATTCATTTTAAAAAGCTAAAGTAACCAAGGAACCTCATTCACCCCCTCTCTTCGGTTCCAATAGGATGAATACCGAGCACATGGTAGCCGAACAGCAGTTAAACCATCCTCAGGATTCTAGTCAAAGATTAGCGGAAGACCCGGTGATAACCAACAAATTAACCGGCGGGGATAAATGTGCATTAATGGGGTGTGGAGTTTTCGGACATACTCGCCACATTACCGCCACAATCAAAGGAGACGGGTTCCTAACCTTTCCCGCCAAGAAAACATAGGAATCGTGCCTATAAATACCCGCTGAGAGTCTCATTCGAGGGGTTGAACTTTTTATGCATAAAAGACTCCGAAGAGAGCATACTTATTCTGTTCGGTCATCTCTGTTATTTTTCAGATACTCTTGTGTAATAATTCTGTGGTCATATATTGTGTCAAAAGTCCTGTAATAAATCCAGATTGTGATAGTACAAATTATACTGGACTAGGTCCCGTGGTTTTTCTTCAATTCGAGAGTTTTCACTTAAAAATCTTGGTGTCTTCCCTTTATTTTCCGTAAACACTTAATTCTACCAAATACGTAAAAATAACGTATCACATCAAATTAATTTTTGACTTATAGATTAGAAAAAATAATGGTATTGAAATTAATAGGATCAAGACATAATATGTAAGATCAAACACTTGCCCTTCGTACGTTTCTGACTTCTTTGTACTTTCTTATGATTTATCCAAAGTTAATATTTGACTTGTTGGCTATCTGCAGCTTCTTTGTTGATGACTTCGAGGGTTTAAGTCTGTTTAGTTGAGTTGAACACTCAACTGGTCTGATCTGTTCAATAAAGTTGACTTAGCTGGTCTTCGTCTGTATCATTTGAGTTGAATACTCAACTGATTTCTTCCATTCATCGAGGTTTTTTTATTTTGATTGTATTGCTCAGCTAACTAGCTTTCTCTTTGCACCTTTCCAGGCCTCTTTGCTGCCCTAGCTTATATTGATTTTGCCAACTCTCAACCGGATATAAAGACTGATTCTGTCAATCCTTAGCCGAACTTAGGTCAAAGACCTGAATTGCTTGATCTGTTCTGATGATCATTTCTTTAGCTTGTCTTCTCAGGAATGAGTCATTACCTTCGATGAAGCTCTGTTAAGCTATGACGGTTTCATTGCGCACTCGATAGATTTATTAGTAATAGAATGGACAAGTTATGTTAACATTCAAATTGGGAGTAGTATGGTTCTTTGAAACCAGCAAAATTCTTCTAGACGAATATTCAAAAATTACGTGAAATATAAAATGTTAAAAGTAAAATTGAGAAATAACAATGAAGTTTCACATAATAGTATTTTGAGATTTAAATGAATTCATTGAGTTGTACTCTGTCAATTTGTGTCGTAAAACAAAAAGGCAAGTATGATAAGCTAGCACAGGTAATGTAACGTGCATATAATATTACCCGCTAAGTTTTACAAGTCAAATTAAAATTTTAGATGCAAAATTCAAATTTCATGACAGAATTGTTATTCATTAATATGTTAGATTTAGGGAACACACCCACAGTACCAGTACTGTCTGACGCAGCAGAAGAGGAGAAGATTTCACAATCCACCAATCCTCTTAATACCCCTCCATCACCTGAAGAGACCATGAACCCCGTCACCCAAAGAAGAGGTTTAGGGCACCCCATATTCAAGATGATAAGGGAGCAGGAACTTGGAAAATCTGTGCTTAGTATTGGAGTCGCCACTGTTATAGCTGTGTTAGTTTCTGGCAACGCCACTGGCCCAAAAATCCTCACGGCTTTCACGTGTATAATGGTTTCGGTGGTTTGCATTGGATGTGTCGGAATCTGGAATGGGATTTTGCTTAGAGAAACATTTCCTCGTGAGGCCAATGTCATGGAAGTATTAGGGATCGTCTTGGCTTTAATATGTTTAAATGGTTTGGTTGCTCCGTTTATTCCGAGAGAATACATTTGGCTTCCCATTCTCTGTTGCGGCTGGTGCCTCTTCCCTTTTATTACCATGATACTGACTTAATTATTGTCTATTTGTATGAGTTTCTTTATATCTATATATATACATATATATAGTACGCACTGGTGAATTAAGATATCTATGAAGGATTTGTAATATACAATAAATTTGGATACTTGATCAAGACGCACTATTTCTCTTATTTTTGCTGGATGGAAGAATACTGGTTATGTCGGGTTGAATTTTATTCTTTTGGGAAAAAAGACTTTGGAAAAATCATTTTGAGGAATGATCTTGGAGAATAAAAAGGTACGTTTTCTTTTTTCTTTCGATTCAACTCAAGAAGATCGATCTTTCGAGTATTGAACGAGCTCAAAATGTAGTTTTTGTGGTTTGTTGATGGAAAACACCCTTATTTACTGGTGAAATAAATCACTATAATAATATAAAGTTTCTGAAATCATAGCAGTTTTCTACCAAAAATGTTTTGTTCTGTTGAAAAAAATAACAAACAGTAGAAAAATCTTGAATTCAACCAAGGGACCCAGCTTATTTATTTTTTAGCGTAGTTTAAGGGCAAACCATGTTGGGTTTTCGTACCCCGGTGCCAGATCCAAACGCAGCGAAAAATAAGCATAAACATATCTGACCCAGGGACGGATCGATCGCGTCTGATTCATATATTAGCATGCATAAATATCAAAATAAATGCACGAAAAGATAATTGCCAATAACAGCGAAATCACTCTGATGACGGTGTTCCTCTAGTCCAGTCAACCTGACTAGATCTACTAGCTCAGCACCAGTGCTAGTATGATGACGGCTATTGTTAGAGAGTGGGTGTATTGAATGAAATTTTTAACCTTAGAGTGAACCTTATATTTATAGTGTTTATGAGACAGTTAATTGGGCTAGGAATCATAAAGCCCATCGGGCCAACGTTTGACTTGCTGGGTATTTTATGCTAACAATCTCCCACTTGCCCAAAAGCCAACACAAAACAATAAAATCATAATCAAAATAAGTCAATCCAATTGAACAACTTGGTGTACAACCATTGTACATAATTATGAAACATAAATATATCAAATGATTTAATTTTAGAACTTTTTATAGATGAAACACTTTCAAATATAGAAACTCCACTAGAGTGAGGAGTTTTCAAAAATTAAATTCATCTATACTAAACCACTCAATTTGAGCACTTAACCTTTAAGTCTCAATTCTCATCGATAGATCGACGGCCGGTTGATTGTGACCCAGCGAGGCTCAAGTGTATCATAGCAGTAGGATCACAACCTTTGTGATTTTAGAAGTCAAACAACTTCTTGGGCTTACCCTGAATGCCCCATTGTCAATGACGGAAATATAATTCCAGCAACAACCTACCGATCGTCGGTAGCACCTAGCATCTGCACTTCACGAAGACCTAGATACAAATGACTAGCAACATACGAGAACCTGTCATCGATAGTCACCGTACAGTACATTCCTTTCACTCAATATGTCCCGATTGAATCAAGTGCATTGGTTGATCGAGACCCTTTATGATTTCAATAACTATGTATTTGTTTCACGTTATATGGTTCTTTGTGTGCGTATATGAAAAACTCTTTTTTTTTTTAAAGCACTACCCACTCTAGCCAGAGATTCCTTGAATCATATACAGAAAAACACATAGGACATCCTGGTTCATCAAGACCAGTGGTAAATCCCCAATGACAATCATAGGCCACTAACAGCATCACTGAATACCCAAAATAACAACTTTAGGGCTCACATGTGATCAGTCATTAAATCAAAGTACACAGCTATCTGTCAAGACCTCAATGATGCCTCGGGTCATGAGGAGTAATGGTGCACAACTATGACTAGAAATTATATACTCGACAATTTCTAACCACTTATAGATTTCCGAGTAGGGTCGTTCAGTGAACTCATTCCTAATGAGCACCTATTCATGTGTGCTGACTTCTCCAAGCCAACACCGATGAAAGGCGGTGCACTACACTAGACACATAATGAAAACCAGTCTCTAACGAGCATTAATCGATATCCCATTCTCGAAGGCTCATCGACCAGGAACATTTAGAAATCGCAGTCAAGAATGTATTTCATGGTCACCATCATATGCGTAACCACATTCACTATAGCAATCTCAAGGACTTCATCAATGCATCAAGATGCATGGGTAACCAGATGAAGAAGTGCCATAATTATTAATATTCAAACAAAGATTTGTCATAATAAGATTATAAGTACAATCAATCAACTATTGATTTACTTAATCACATATGACAACAACATCTTTCACTTTCCCAAAGCCAACTACTCATGTGTCTCAAGACCATCTTCCCAAGATGTCTGACAGACATCAATCGTTGTACAGGTTTTGTCAGTGGATTCACAATATTTTTTTGTTGAAGCGATACTCTCGATAATAATATCGTGTCTACCATCTCTCTCATTAGATAGTATTTTCTTAATATATGTTTGGATTCTGATGAGATCTTGGCTATTCATAATAGCTCAAATGTTGTCACAATGCACATAGACTGTGTCAACTGCACTAGTTTATCCAAACTGTCTCTTTGATGCATCGTATGCTGCAATGTATTCAGCTTCAGTGGCGGAATCCGATGTGGTTTCTTGCTTGGAAAATCCGATGCGGTGCCTTGCTTGGAACGTTTCCAAGAGACAACATCATCATTAAGCTTAAATACAAATCCGAACATCGATATGGTAGCATCTACATCCGACTGAAAAACTAGCATCAGCTTAGCCTTCAACTTTTATTTCTCCACTTACAGATCCAAAAAACATGAACATATCATAAGTTCTTCATAAGTACTTGAGGATTATTTTCATAGTTTTCCAGTGACCTTCACCGAGGTCTGTCTGATGTTTGCTAATTACTTTAAGAACATACAGCAGGCCAAGTACATAACATATCATGCATTATGCTATTAAAAAATCGAAACATAAGTTACCAATGTCATCTTTTCTCTCTCTTCATCAATCTAATACACATTGACATCGAGAGATGAACACTATGACAAATTGGGAGGTTACATGTTTTCGACTATTCCATGCCAAACTCTTTAGCACAGTGTTTATGTACGTAAGTTGAGAGAGCTCAAGCATCCTCATAGATCTATCCCTATAGATCTTTATGCCAAGCATATGAGATGCCTCTCTCAAATCTTTCGTGGAGAAATTAGTAGATAACAATGCTTTAATTGATTAATCCAATACCATTCACAATGAGTAGGATATCATCGACTTAAAGCTTCACAAATACAACCGTGCTCCCACTAACCCTTTTGCACACACATTTCACTTCCGGATTTTTAACAAAACCAAACACTTTGATAATGTTATCAAAACAGAGTTCAAACTTCGGGATGCCTTCTTAGGCCCATAAATGGACCTCTGGAGTTTGCAAACATTTTGCTCACTCTCAATGGTTGTGAAGCCCTCTGGCTGCCTTGTATAAAAGTCTTCATATCCATCTGTTATATCTCATAGCCATAATATGAAGATATAGCTAATAAAATTCGAATAGACTTTAGCATCATAACCGATAATTTTTTTTTTCATAAACAACTCTTTGCCTATGAGAATAACCGTTTCGCACCAGTCAAGCTTTGAGGGTCACTACTTTCCCATTCACTACAAGCTTTCACTTGTAAATCCATGCAGCCAATGTGAAAAATTCCCAAAGAGGATCTACTATGGTCCATACCTTATTACAGTAAATGGAGTCTATTTCAAATTTCATAGCATATCGCCAATATCCCAAAACGATGTCCAACATCGTCTTCTTGAAAGTCCTAGGATCACATCCATGGTCAAAATCATTTTGACTACTTTCTAGGAGTAAATTCAATTTATCAGGAGTTCTTGAAAAATTTCAAATATCATTGGTGTGTGTAAATCAAAAGTTATGATTGACTTAATTGATTTCACCGATTTCACTTTTCTAGTGGTTTGTGGTTCTTGAACCCTTTCAAGTTATATTATTTTTGTCATCCTTTCTAATAGAAATATTTTCTCTAGAAGATTGCACTTGCGAAACGAACACTTTGCCTTCAATTGATAATATAAATTTCCACAAAATAACATAAGATTGATCAACTATCCAACTCATCTCCACTGACTGTTTCACATAAGCAGAACAATCTCAAATCTATATTTGAATTATTTTTCAGTCCATATGGTATATGGAGTTTTGGTCACTGTATTGGTATGAATTATGTTCAACAAATATGTAACTTTAGAGGGTTACTCAGAGAGAATCACATTCTCTTTAAGATAACTCAACATCCTCTTGCACTAACATTTAGTGCTCAACATATGTCCATATGAATCAAATTCAACGGATATTCAGCACATGCTAAAGATACGTGGAATTTAAGTTATCATTCTTTTATATTCTATGAACATAATCATACTACTCGCTCATAAATTCATCAGATTCAATAAAACATGCATTCTTAAAAATACTGCAAATCACATTCGCAAATTTAAAAGAATGTCATTCTCTATCAAAATATGAACAATGTTCATGGTTAAATCTAGAACAAATAAATAATTGTTCAAACCAGTTCCTAACAAGTTTAAGATTTTATATTAAATAAATGTTTCAAACAGCATTTGCAACAACTCTTGCTACAATGCTTAGCCTCAGGTATGTGTCACCTTCCTAGGGCTCTCTACTTCTTCTCATCACATGCAACTCTTTGCAAAGATGCGAGCACAACTGGCATCATATACCAAAGAAGTAGAACCAATAGAAATTTTTAATTTTAATATAAAACATACCCTTTCTAGAACGCTTCTAGTCTAGGTATTCCTTACAATTTTGCGCCAGTGACCAGCAGTGAGAACATAGTTGATTCTCCCTTTTGGTTGCTACTATATCCATTTTCGTCTTTTGAGTTAGGGAACTATTTCCCTTCCTCTACTTTATCCTTGAATCCTTCCCACCAGTTGTAGAAGATTCAACAAGAAGAACACGTTTCTCCTTTGAATCAAGGATACATGAGTTTTCAACATTTTGACTAGAAGAGCAAATCTACAGCCAGTTAATGAGGTATTTCAATTCAGATTTTCCAATTTCTCAATAAGAGATTTTTTTCTTACACCATGCTCATAGACCGAAGCCCCATCTCGCATGTGAAATGAAAATTGCCCTTTTGAAATCACGAGTCTCAGTGATCGCGTCCGTTCACCAAACAACATTTGTAGGTGTTGGAAAATATCAGCAATGTGAACGAGTTTCTCATATCTGTATTGAAACTCATTGGTGATATTGATACTATCATATAGCACCTAGCCGAGAGATCATCGTCCCACCACTTCTCAAGTGTGGCGATCTCTTCATGAGACGAACCGGGAGACACTTCAACAGGAGGCTCCCACCAAGGGTATATAGTAACTTTTTAGAAGCAAGCACTATTTTAAAATTAATAGCCAATCAGAATAATTTGGTGGTTAATTTGTTTATATCGAGACTTGATGTAATCGGATTCACGGCAATCACGATAATGAGAATAAACAGAAAATATAAGCAAACCGTTTGGTTTAATTAATTCAAAAACTATGGACTTTAGTTATTGAATGCTCCCACTAAATTTTTCGAATTCATCACCCTCATGACAAATGAACGGAAAATCATATTTTCTTAGTGGGCTTGTAGTCCAACTAGCTCATGAAAACCCCGGACATGGGCCCACCGACTTCATGATACTAAAGGTAGATCACAATTGCATCATATGCAACCCCCAAGATGTTTGTCTCACGATTGGCTTAACCCTACGTGGGCAGGACAATTATGCCTTCTCACGTCAAACTAACCCATCCCACTGATGGAAATGGCACGCCCAAAAGACCCCGCGTGGGTGAGTAATCTAGAAGGTTAACATAACCACACCCTTAATTAAGTGGCAGTTAAACGCACAGCTTTCCCATGCCAGATGCCCCCTACGTGGGTGAGTAAGGCAATATGACACAAGTAGCGTCTCATGGCTTAACTGTTGATGGAAGACAGGAAGCAACAAACCCTTTGAGCTCCCCTTAGCAGTTTGATATTAAAAGTTTTGAATCATATTCAAAAGAGGGATTTAATAATTTTAAAATCTCATCATGTGCTTGTTTGTTTGTTTGCCGGATTCATGCAACTATGTTTTATTCATGGAATCATATGTATTAATAAAACATACAAACAAACATTTATCATACATCAAATGCATAATAAAAATAAATATGGACGATTACGACCTTTTCCTAATTGATCCACGTGAGCCATACGTGGATCACAAATCTGTCTAAGGTGATGCATGTATGTAATGCAATCCTATTACATTTTTGCTTCCATTATACATGTCTTAATTCTTGGTGCTCCTTCTTCAATCTCGATCTCCCACTAATTCTAAAGATTTTACATTTAAATCTTGCAAACAAGAGAATGAGGATACAAATCCGGGGTGGGATACATCAGAAAATATAGAGAGCAGGCTCGCAGGCCCGATAACAAAAATTGCAATTATAATGAAACAATAAAAACCTAAGCATTCACATAAACACATGGGTCAAGGCTCGTAATCATCCATGATGCAATCACATCATATGTAATTAAACATTAAACTAAACAATTACATCATATGTAATTGTACTAATACATCACATGTAATTAGAGCACAATAATTAATTTATTCTATCGTTTACCACTAATCGCATCATTAATTGAAAATAAAGTTAACAAATTAAATAAAACCATTTTATTTAATTTTTAATTAATTAAATTTTAATTAATTGGTAAAAAACACTATTTTACCTTTTAACCATCATATTAATCAAAAATAAAATTAACAAATTAAATGAAATATTTTCATTTAATTTTCAATTAATTAAATTTTCAGTTATTTGGTAAAATCAATATTTTACCTTTTAATCATAATGGTAATCGAAAATAAATTAACAAATTAAATGAAACATTTTCACTTAATTTCCGATTAATTAAATTTTCAATTACTTGGTAAGATCACTATTTTACCTACAAATCATAATATTAGCCAAAAATAAAATTAACAAATTAAATAAAACATTTTCAATAAATTTCCAATTAATTAAATTTTTCAACTAATTGTAAAATCTCCTTTTTACACTTAATAAATTAAAATTCATATTTTTAACAGATTAAATTTATGATTTATTATTACAAAAAATTAATATTTCGATAAAATATTTAAAATGACCCGAACATTTATGGATTCCAAACAATTTGGATCCAAAAGTTACCTCAGTACAAAATTGAAATTATCGGCCATCAAAATTTTTCAATTTTTTTTTTTTTATAATTTTCGAATTTCACTGCATATAACCCTAACTACTGTCCATCGTATTCTTTGAGAATCATCCGCGCCGCCACCCTAAAAAACGCAGCGGAAACTCTTCGGCGTTGCTAGACAAAGGTGCAACCGTTCATAGCTAGTCCTTCCTAGACGATTTCGCCGGAAACGCAACCATATCCAGACGAATGTCCGTTCTTCGTGCGATTTTCTCAGGCGCGATTTTCTCGCTGGAATCGCGAGCACAGCAGGTCGCGCCACCGCGTCCAGCCGTGCCGTCGCATGTCCTCCACCGGCGCGATGAACAGTAGTTGCCGGAAACACTTTCCGGTATTGACAAAATTTGGGTTGGATTAAAACTTCTTTTATTCCAAATTTCTATATTTTTCTGGATTCAGTTATTTTTGAAAATTCGAACACGATTAATATTGATTGGAAACAATCTAATAAAATTAAGTATTGAATATATAAATCAAAGCGCAACCTCGCTCTGATACCACTGTTGGGCTTCCGTACCCCGGTGCCAGATCCAAACGCAGCGGAAAATAAACATAAACAGATCTGACCCAGGGACGGATCGATCGCGTATGATTCATATATTAGCATGCATAAATATCAAAATAAATGCACGCAAAATAATTACCGATAACAGCGAAATCACTCTGATGACGGTGTTCCTCTAGTCCAATCAACCGACCGGATCTACTAGCTCAGCATCAGTGCTAGTATGATGATGGCTATTGTTAGAGAGTGGGTGTATTGAATGGAATTTTTTAATCCTAGAGTGAACCTTATATTTATAGTGTTTATGAGACAGCTAATTGGCCTAGGGCTCATAAAGCCCATCGAGCTAACGTTTGGTTTGCTGGGTATTTTATGCTAACAAACAATCCTATGAGATCATTTATGAATTTTATGAGAATTCCGTATTGTAAATAAACATGACTTAAAATAAAGTTTGGAACTCTATTATATTCGTAAACTAGCTTCAGATATAGTTTGAAATAAGTAACTTGGCAATTATTATACAATTCAAGTATTCCTGGTTCTTGCTGTCTTATACCTAAGTGCCCAACAAGCAGACATTGTTATATTTACTGGTTCTTAAATAGAGAATGGGATGGAAAGTGGATTATTGTGATGATTTTGGGTGGATTAAATCTTATTCTGTTGAATATATACTTTCCTTGCGTGAGTTTCTAAAAATTTTGAGAGATGAGGATATGCATTATATTAGGGTTACCAAGTAACCAATTTGTAATTATATCTGTTCTTCTCTATTTTCACCCTGAAAACTAAATGGATAAAGTTCATTAGCCTATTGAATTGAGCATTATATTCCTCAAACAAGATAAAGTACGATTTTGTGAGGAGTCTAAGGTGATTTAGCCGTTGTTCTCAGAAGAATATTGGATGCCTCATCGAATTATCTCATAATTCTTTGCTCAGAGCTCAAGCACATCTGGGAAGAAATCGTACTTCGTGCATCCCAAATGAAATGGACTGGCCATAAGCTCGAGCTAGACAACAGGCACATAGAGCCCAAGAACAAGGACAAAGTTCACAACGACAATACTAATCAATATGTGTCATGCCTTTTGTAAATATCGATTCACCATGATAAGGGTAAAAATACTTTCAATTATATATTTACGTATTTGTCGTTCATATGTTGGTCTTATAAATTTCACTATATTACAGGATGGATATACAGAGTATATATGTGACACTTGACACTAGTGTACTCAATCAGCAGTCTGTATACCGCTCCAAGGATGTATTTCACGGAGATATCGACAAAACGTTGCTAGTGAAGTGTGGAGATGGAAATTTTTGGGATATGTGTAAAGCGAGGCCACTTGATATACGTGTATTATGCACCTTAAATGAAATGAGGTTCTATGAAGTATATAGATGTGGCCACTTTGTTATTGACAGCCATCTGATAACATCATTGGTTGAGAGATGGCGACCCGTGACACACGCATTCCACTTTCGTGTTGGAGAGGTGACCATCACATTGCAGGATATAGCTATCATATGGGGACTACCGATTGCGGGTGATGTCATATGTGGGGATGAGAATCGCATGCGCCCTTCAGAATGGTAGGCATATTGTGCGCAGTGGCTTGGATTTTTTCCTCCGCGTGATAAAATCAAAAGTTCACGTCTATCATTGAGTGCAATACTGGACCATCTACTTGCTAACCCAATAGTGGAGGAGAGCACCAAGGAACGGGTGCATCAGTACACACGATCATGTGTACTAATACTGCTAGGTGGATTGTTATGCCTTGATGCATCAGGCAGCTCTGTATCTATGCAATACATCCGTCACCTACGAGATATTCCAAGAATTGTCTGTTCAATTGGGGTAGTGCAGTACTCGCATACATTTAACGAGAGTTATGTCAAGGCTCCAAACAAGGAAGAACAAACATTGGTGGTGCAATGCAACTTTTGTAGGTAATAAGATTTACTAGCCTCTATTATTTGAATTAAATTATATATAAACTAACATTATGTTACATTAACGACGTACGCGAATCAAAAAATTTATAGATTTGTGCATTTACGAGGATAAAGAGTATCCATCCTAATACTCATGGTTCTCGAGTACAACAATGCCAAATTATAGTAAACGGGGATCTAATACTTCCTACTCCTCCATATGGTGCAAGGTATAATTATACCTGTTACGTATATTTATTAGTTTTAATTTAATGCATACCATGCCGATTTTATTTAGTTGGTCTCGTTTTTTTAGATTTGGACACACTGTCCGACATGCTTTGCATGTATTTCGTGACACATTTGATAGGATGTATTGGGATCAGGTAATATATATATATTTTGAGAATTTAACTTGGATATTAATAATTTTGTATTTATGCTAATGCTTTAACTAATTATAGTATGTTTCTGTTTTACAGTTTATTTGGATTTCATATGACATGGAGTCAGAGGAGATCAGATCACTGCCTCCAGAATGTGGTCCAGAGGATTGGATGGCACAATGTCCATTCATAAATTATGTCATTGTGGCGATGCATCGTCCAGAACGAGTTTTGCGACAGTATGGTTTGTTCCAAACTATTCCACCACCAATAGATGCTAGGCAGATGGAGTTGCATAAGCTCGATTGCAAAGGTCGTGTTGCAACGAATTGGACATGGTTCCATAGTGCATACATAGATCTGTGGATGGCCAGACGATATAATATTGTGGATGCCCCTCAGGCCACCGGCTCCTATTCTTTCAGTGATGATTACATGACGTGGTACGGTAAAATTACACGTCATATTATATCTCCATCCAACAACAATATTGAGATAGGATACCGTGCAACAGATGTTGTTGCATGACAGCAAGTGGTATGCATATATTTTCTCTATTTTTATTTAAAATAATTTTACTTATCTTCTGAATTATGCTAGCTATTAACCATCTTTTTTTTTTAAAGGATGTGCATATGGAGCAACTAAGACTTGGTTGCTCAAGTTTGAGTGAAGATGAAGGGATCTCACCGGGGGTCAGGCGTGTATTAGATCAGAACTTAGCTATTGTGGATGAAGTGCGTCAACTTTCTCAGACGCAACAAAATAGATATGTTATGGTAGCGAGCTACCAATAGAGGGGGCAACTGGAGGAGAAGACGATCAAGTACCTCTGATACTCAGGTAGATGCTCATGATGATATCCTTCCATTTACGACTGGTACATATGATGCAGGGGGGACATCAACATCACATCGTTCTTCATTCCATTATGATGCCACCCCTTCTGACTACTACGGGACACAACCTGCCCACGGGGAGGAGCCATCACTATTCACTCCATATATACTAGATCCAACTCAAGCATACAATGGATTATAATTTACGGATCTTTTGCTTCGTGTACCCGGTCCTACACAGTCACGCCCACATTTCGATATCTCACATGTTACATTCTCCGACCTGACTCTACAATATCATGATATTGGTGATTCCAGCGCTAGGATTAGACCCTGTCAACCAAACGCGGAATGTAGAGGAAGTTGAGCCATCTAGAAGACCACAACGATAGATACATAGACGTGGTTGTTTGACCGGAGGAAATATTTAGAGTTCAATGTAAAGAATAATATATTTCTTTACGTGTACTATTTTAGACAATCTATTCATATTTCAACTATTTATGTGGTTTAAAATTTTTATATAAAACATAATACCTCAATTAGATAAAAAAGAATTGTTTTTTTTAATTTGCAACCAAGAATTTAAATTTTATTTTTAGTATATTTTTAAAAATACTATTTTAAAGTTGCAATCTTGGATTGCATCTTGGATTGCAATTTTATAAAAAATAAAAAAATCATTTATAAAATTGCAATCCAAGATTGCAACATTAAAATAATGTTAAATTCACATACCCAATTTGCAAATTACAATACAAGTTTAAAATCCCTTAAACTACTTTATTTTATGAAATTATTTTATTATTACGGAGACCGGCTTGTTCTAAGGTGGTAAACTCTTTTGGTACATGATTATCAACCAAAATCTAATAAAGATAGACGTCGAAACAATATTAAATTAAATTTGCCAACATTCATTATATAAAAATTTCGCCATTATAATGTAAGTATATTATATATAAAATTAGTGGACATGAATGCCCCCCGGAACAAACTAAGTCACCATATTCACGATTATAATATAAGTTGTATATAGTGATATTTGAAAAGTCAAACTTACAATATTGCTTAGGGAATATTAATTATAATTTGGGAGAAGATTATTATTTTTATTACGAGCGTAATGAACGATGCTTTCTTCGGAGCTCGGTTCGCTCAATCACCGGTCTGTGCCAGAAGTATAACACGGACGTATTGTAATGTGAAACGTGTCCTGGGGCAGGGAGATGAGGTGTTTAAAAGTAGTCACATAATACACCTAACACTCTTCGCGTATTGGTGATGTATTGGTGCTTCGATCGCGAACTGGCGTGTTGAGTACTTGTGTGATATTTTAAGACGCGCTAAATTTTAGCAAGCCGGGCACTGACGTTCCGATCGTGATATGACGCATATTTTACGATTATGTTTTGTTAAGTCGGGTGTTTAAAACCATATCTTAAACGGACACGCAATATCTGTGCCTCATATATATTTTTTATTTACTACTTTTCACGAAATATAATCTTCTTGAAAAGTTCCTATATGGAGACGGAAGCGAACCCCATATTGATCACCATAGCCATGAACGAAAGTGCTGAAGCACAGGACGAAAATCCATCAGCATGCAGCCTCTTCTCTGCGACCTCCAGACTGACCATGACCAAAATCTTGAACAAGAATCAGCCGCCACCCACAGTACCAATATCACCCGTACTGTCTAACGTAGCAGAAGAGGAGGAGATTTCACAATCCACCCCGCCTCTTAATACCGCTCTACAACTTCAAGAGGCCATGAACCCAGTGAACCGAAGGACTGGTTTAGGACATCCCATATTCAAAATGGTAAGGGAGCTGGAACTTGGAAAATCTGTGCTTGGTATCGGAAGTCCCCACTGTTATAGCTGTATTAGTGTCTGGCAGCACCATTGGCCCAAAAATCCTCACGGCTTTCATGTGTATAATGGTTTCGGGACTTTGCATCGGATGTGCCGGAATCTGGAACGGGATTTTGCTTCGAGAAACATTTCCTCGTGAGGCCAATGTCATGGAACTATTATCGATCGTCTTGGCTTTGATATGCTTAAATGGTGTGGTTGCTTCATTTATTCCCATAGAATTCGTTTGGCTCCCCCTTCTCGTAGGCGGTTGTTGCCTCTTCCCTTTTATTGTCATGATCCTGACTTAATATTGTCTATATTATTATTACAGTATAATAAGTGGGAAGAGCTTTGAACAGTAACAGGCTTTTCTTCTTGGGCTTCTTCTTCTTGGGCTTCAAGGCATCGTCTTGATGGCCTTTTTAAGGCCTTGCTATATTTTCTTTGTCTTTTGTTTGTGGGTTAAGATTTACGTTATTTCTCATCCTCATCGAAGAGTCGGCCGTGGTAAATGAAGAGACGACGGTAACGTACGACCGTTGGTCATGCTTTCTATGCTTACTGAGTGTTGCCAATTATTTATTATTTTTGTTTTTTGTGTTCCTTCTTCATTCCGCACATGGATAATTTCTTTTAGGTTTGTCTGTTTTATCGTCTTCCTCACTAAGAGAAATCTTATTTTTAAGGTGGGTTTTTTTTTTACTTTTTTCCCCATATTTTTGTTGCCTGTTATTGCTATGTCGTTTTTTGCTATGTATTTTATCAAAACTGTTTTAAACTAAGTGGAAGTGATAAAATCGATAAATTGAACATGTATTTTCACTACAGTTTGATAAGTTGAATTGATAAATCACGTTTATGTTGCTTTGGATTTCAATATGGAAACAAATCATAGACTGAAGACTTCGTGCAATTTATTGCTTCTCTTGCTATGGAAAGAAAAGTCCAATCATTTTAAAGAATTTCAAGTCATTTTGCTACCTTCCCAAATTTCAAGTTGTGTATTGAACATGTTGTAGTTTGGCATTGTTGTTTGTTGGGGGATTGCTGTCACTAAATTTATTTTTTGATAATTTCTGAAACTCTACTGACCAAAAGAATACTTGTCCAACAAACAACTTAGTAAACATAACTATATAAAGGCATGGATAGTAATCTTACTTTCCTTTAAGGCCTTGCTATATTTTTCTTTGTCTTTTGTTTGGGGGTTAGCATTTACGTTATTTCTCATCCTCATCGAAGAGTCGGCCGTGGTAAATGAAGAGACGACGGTAACGTACGACCGTTGGTCATGCCTTCTATGCTTACTGAGTGTTGCCAATTATTTATTATTTTGTTTTTTGCGTTCCTTCTTCATTCCGCACATGGATAATTTCTTTTAGGTTTGTCTGTTTTATCTTCTTCCTCACTAAGAGAAATCTTATTTTTAAGGTGGGTTTCTTTTTACTTTTTTTCCCATATTTTTGTTGCCTGTTATTGCTATGTCGTTTTTTGCTATGTATTTTATCAAAACTGTTTTAAGCTAAATGGAAGTGATAAAATCGATAAATTGAACATGTATTTTCACTACAGTTTGATAAGTTGAATTGATAAATCCCGTTTATGTTGCTTTGGATTTCAATATGGAAACAAATCATAGACTGAAGACTTCGTGCAATTTATTGCTTCTCTTGCTATGGAAAGAAAAGTCCAATCATTTTAAAGAATTTCAGGTCATTTTGCTACCTTCCCAAATTTCAAGTTGTGTATTGAACATGTTGTAGTTTGGCATTGTTGTTTGTTGGGGGATTGCTGTCACTAATTTTTTTTTTTGTTAATTTCTGAAACTCTACTGACCAAAAGAATACTTGTCCAAGAAACAACTTAGTAAACATAACTATATAAAGGCATGGATATTAATCTTACTCTCCTTTAAGGCCTTGCTATATTTTTCTTTGTCTTTTGTTTGGGGGTTAGCATTTACGTTATTTCTCATCCTCATCGAAGAGTCGGCCGTGGTAAATGAAGAGACGACGGTAACGTACGACCGTTGGTCATGCCTTCTATGCTTACTGAGTGTTGCCAATTATTTATTATTTTTGTTTTTTGCGTTCCTTCTTCATTCCGCACATGGATAATTTCTTTTAGGTTTGTCTGTTTTATCTTCTTCCTCACTAAGAGAATTCTTATTTTTAAGGTGGGTTTCTTTTTACTTTTTTTCCCATATTTTTGTTGCCTGTTATTGCTATGTCGTTTTTTGCTATGTATTTTATCAAAACTGTTTTAAACTAACTGGAAGTGATAAAATCGATAAATTGAACATGTATTTTCACTACAGTTTGATAAGTTGAATTGATAAATCCCGTTTATGTTGCTTTGGATTTCAATATGGAAACAAATCATAGACCGAAGACTTCGTGCAAGTTATTGCTTCTCTTGCTATGGAAAGAAAAGTCCAATCATTTTAAAGAATTTCAGGTCATTTTGCTACCTTCCCAAATTTCAAGTTGTGTATTGAACATGTTGTAGTTTGGCATTGTTGTTTGTTGGGGGATTGCTGTCACTAAATTTATTTTTTGTTAATTTCTGAAACTCTACTGACAAAAGAATACTTGTCCAAGAAACAACTTAGTAAACATAACTATATAAAGGCATGGATAGTAATCTTACTCTCCTTTAAGGCCTTGCTATATTTTTCTTTGTCTTTTGTTTGGGGGTTAGCATTTACGTTATTTCTCATGCTCATCGAAGAGTCGGCCATGGTAAATGAAGAGACGACGGTAACGTACGACCGTTGGTCATGCCTTCTATGCTTACTGAGTGTTACCAATTATTTATTATTTTTGTTTTTTTGCGTTCCTTCTTCATTCCGCACATGGATAATTTCTTTTAGGTTTGTCAGTTTTATCTTCTTCCTCACTAAGAGAAATCTTATTTTTAAGGTGGGTTTCTTTTTACTTTTTTCCCATATTTTTGTTGCCTGTTATTGCTATGTATTTTATCAAAACTGTTTTAAGCTAAGTGGAAGTGATAAAATCGATAAATTGAACATGTATTTTCACTACAGTTTGATAAGTTGAATTGATAAATCCCGTTTATGTTGCTTTGGATTTCAATATGGAAACAAATCATAGACTGAAGACTTCGTGCAATTTATTGCTTCTCTTGCTATGGAAAGAAAAGTCCAATCATTTTAAAGAATTTTAGGTCATTTTGCTACCTTCCCAAATTTCAAGTTGTGTATTGAACATGTTGTAGTTTGGCATTGTTGTTTGTTGGGGGATTGCTGTCACTAATTTTTTTTTTTGTTAATTTCTGAAACTCTACTGACCAAAAGAATACTTGTCCAAGAAACAACTTAGTAAACATAACTATATAAAGGCATGGATAGTAATCTTACTCTCCTTTAAGGCCTTGCTATATTTTTCTTTGTCTTTTGTTTGGGGGTTAGCATTTACGTTATTTCTCATCCTCGTCGAAGAGTCGGCCGTGGTAAATGAAGAGACGACGGTAACGTACGACCGTTGGTCATGCCTTCTATGCTTACTGAGTGTTGCCAATTATTTATTATTTTTGTTTTTTGAGTTCCTTCTTCATTCCGCACATGGATAATTTCTTTTAGGTTTGTCTGTTTTATCTTCTTCCTCACTAAGAGAAATCTTATTTTTAAGGTGGGTTTCTTTTTACTTTTTTTCCCATATTTTTGTTGCCTGTTATTGCTATGTCGTTTTTTGCTATGTATTTTATCAAAACTGTTTTAACCTAAGTGGAAGTGATAAAATCGATAAATTGAACATGTATTTTCACTACAGTTTGATAAGTTGAATTGATAAATCCCGTTTATGTTGCTTTGGATTTCAATATGGAAACAAATCATAGACCGAAGACTTCGTGCAATTTATTGCTTCTCTTGCTATGGAAAGAAAAGTCCAATCATTTTAAAGAATTTCAGGTCATTTTGCTACCTTCCCAAATTTCAAGTTGTGTATTGAACATGTTGTAGTTTGGCATTGTTGTTTGTTGGGGGATTGCTGTCACTAAATTTATTTTTGTTAATTTCTGAAACTCTACTGACCAAAAGAATACTTGTCCAAGAAACAACTTAGTAAACATAACTATATAAAGGCATGGATAGTAATCTTACTCTCCTTTAAGGCCTTGCTATATTTTTCTTTGTCTTTTGTTTGGGGGTTAGCATTTACGTTATTTCTCATCATCATCGAAGAGTCGGCCGTGGTAAATGAAGAGACGACGGTAACGTACGACCGTTGGTCATGCCTTCTATGCTTACTGAGTGTTGCCAATTATTTATTATTTTTGTTTTTTGCGTTCCTTCTTCATTCCGCACATGGATAATTTCTTTTAGGTTTGTCTGTTTTATCTTCTTCCTCACTAAGAGAAATCTTATTTTTAAGGTGGGTTTCTTTTTACTTTTTTTCCCATATTTTTGTTGCCTGTTATTTCTATGTCGTTTTTTGCTATGTATTTTATCAAAACTGTTTTAAACTAAGTGGAAGTGATAAAATCGATAAATTGAACATGTATTTTCACTACAGTTTGATAAGTTGAATTGATAAATCCCGTTTATGTTGCTTTGGATTTCAATATGGAAACAAATCATAGACTGAAGACTTCGTGCAATTTATTGCTTCTCTTGCTATGGAAAGAAAAGTCCAATCATTTTAAAGAATTTCAGGTCATTTTGCTACCTTCCCAAATTTCAAGTTGTGTTTGAACATGTTGTAGTTTGGCATTGTTGTTTGTTGGGGGATTGCTGTCACTAAATTTTTTTTTTGTTAATTTCTGAAACACTACTGACCAAAAGAATACTTGTCCAAGAAAGAACTTAGTAAACATAACTATATAAAGGCATGGATAGTAATCTTACTCTCCTTTAGGAGCATGCCGTGATTGGATTAAAGCCCGACCATTTTCCATTTTTTGGATGTTTTTCGGCTAACTAACCATTGACTAGAGCTCAAAAGGATTGGTTTTATTTCTTATACAATTTTGTGAATCTTCTAACAAGGTTCTCACATATGTAATGTTCATCGTAACACCTGTCTAAATAATTGCAAATGTGTATGTATTGCTGATAGATTTGCAAAAACATTGAGTTGGACACAATAGATCATGTTTTTCACAAACACACTCTATATGTTATTTTACTTATTAAGATGGCAGAGGAGTGGGAAAATTCTCATGATGCAACCCGGATCAACAAGGGAAAAGGAAAAAAAAATTTAAGGTGCATAAACCTTTTTGTATCTTGGAAATATATTGTTGACTTCATTCTTCTGTTTATTTGTCCTCTGAGGTGGTTTTTGGTTGGTATTTGGATCACTTTATTAGGATTTAATCAAATCCAAGATGATTGCATATAATGAGGATAATTATAAAGAAAGCATTGAAGCATCATGTAAAGTCTTTTCGCCTCAAGGAATTAGTAAGTTAATATGTTACTCAAACTATTACTTGTATGTAACTTTTAGTTTGTTGATTGTTGTTATCAAAACCCATCAGAAAATCATCATGGAAAGTGTGCAGACAAAATTTGACTTCTTGAAAATATTTTGATTCTCCAATGCAGGAGCGTTGTTGGTTTTAAATCTTAGCCAGTATTGAAAGAACTATTAAGTTCTACTTTACCCATTGCACCCCTAAACAATATTTTTCCAATGTATTTATCATGTCATTCAGATCAAGCTGCTACATGGGGATAAACCAGTTTATGTAAATGAAGTTGTCCAAGTTTAATAGTTTAGCTTGTGTGTGGGTGAGTATATTAGTTACCCACATTAGTGATTTTTAAAACTTATCTTGTCCTCTTCTACATGAGATATGTTATGCTATAATCACATGTGAAGAAACATTTCTTGAGATTATCCTTTTTGTCCTCGGGTCCAATCGTTAAGCAAAATAATTAATGATAGATGTGCTGATGTTAATTTCAATTCATCAGAATTTTGGGTGTTGGTGGCTGCTCTAAAGGTAAACATGGAAATCCTAATGTATTATGCGTGCCAGACGTGGAGCTTCTCACTTAAGCTTGTAATATTTGTGGCTACATAAAGATTGATGGTAGGTGAAACTCTTGCATTATTTGTGTTAATCGAACTTTAAATCTTAATGGTTTTTAAAAGATTTCCTTAAACTTTAATCATGACGCATTTTCAGCCCATTTGCTGCACAATTTCAATTATTATGGCAAGTTTCTGCACAGTTTACTTAAATAAAAGCTTGATAAGTCGTAGTTGATTTCTTGATATTTCCACCTCACTGGATGTATGTGTGAGAATATCATGTGCTCTGTTTAATAGACCTCAAGTTTGTTTCCATTGAGGTATATTTATTTATTTTAATATGATTTAGGCATAATTTTTGCATTTGCTTTCTCATGTTTCAAGAATTTATTGCTAATAAAGGTGGTGGAGATGCTCCTTTGGAGGGATCAATCCCATAGATGACATCTTCAACCGAGTAAGCTTTCCAAGACATATTACCTTTTGTGTTTGACTACGCCTTATGAAGCATTACTTCATGAGTTTGTTTGTTGCAGATTGTATATTAACTTGCAAAGGATCTATCAAGCAAAGGCTGAGGTAGATTTTCTCGTTATTGACCAACATGTGAGAAAAATATTAAAGAAGATAGGTAGAGATACATATAGCCTCTCAAAGGCAACCATAAATTTTTTTATTTTTTTGCAAAAACGCAAGGAAAGTGAGTTTATGATCTTGACCTTTTTTTTCTTCCGTTCTCCTCTCACAGCTATTGAAGTGTTAATTAGATAGCTGGTATTTCCTTTTGCTCTGGCTGTTATTGTGTTTAAATATCACAATACTTCTGCCACTTTTAAATTTTTTTATGGAAAATTATATAAATTTATGCTATACTTTTGCATTTATTCATATTTACACTGTTATTGATTCTATATACTCACAATTTTCCTGATAATTGAGTTTCCTTTTATTGTGATGGATTTTGTTTACATGAGTCAATTTCTTGCTATATTATTCTTATATTGAATGAATACTATACATATATGAATATGATCATATATTGGTTCTGACTCACATAGATTTTATGTTTAATCATGCTCCAATTACTCCATCGAATTAATATCATTGGATTTTGCTTTTTGTTTCGCCAACTTTCGCCAACTTGTACTTAAAGTGCTCTGCATATTGCATGATTATTTTACAAGTATATCATTGTCAAAATTAAAAGATCAACATAATATTACTTGTCCAATTTCTTTACTGCAGAAACACAATGGACCCTCTAAAGACTACATTCAAGGGAGTTACAAATGACATTAAAGGAAGGTTGGCATGCTAAAAAAAGATTGGATTGCTGCATGTGGTTCGAATGCGAGGTGAAAATCTCGATGTGAATATATTGAATTTGTATAAAGTACAATTTCTATTAATCAGCTCAGTACATAGTACGTAACATGGTTATCTAATTTGTGTCCATCAATCACTCGGGATTCTGGCTCCAACAACATATATTTTATTTTCTTCGGCTCTCCCTGTTATTGCCTTTGGGGAGCAATCTTTTCTAGCTCACTGAATTGAAAATCCTCTAATTTGACGTACTAAACATTTTTTCTTGTGTAATAGAGGGAAGCTTTAGTCCTTCCAAGACTCTTACTTCCACTGCTTTCATCGTTTAAACATAATAATATCCTACAAATTTTTAACAAAAACGTGAATCTATAAAACGAAATACCAAATAAACAACTCACGGGCACCACGCCTTGCGCGGTGCAAGAGTGACTAGTATATATATATATATATATATATATATATATATATACTAGTTAATTTGGCACCACGCAAGGCGCGGTGCCACTGAGCTTATAATCTGGTATATATGTCCAATAAAGCGTCTGACACAAGTTCAACAGACAGTTCTAGAGAATAAAAAGATGGTTCATACGCATTGAACATACAAAATCGTACGTATATAAAATCAAATATGTTGGAGTAAACCCAACAGTACATCATAACAAGAGTTGGCATATGATATCCTTGTAGGGCCCAATAGACTCTCTAAACAAAAGTCATCTACGAAAGTGCAGTAGTAGATGTCATCAGATATAACAATAAAAGTAAATCTCAATGAACTCCAAAAAACCAATCAAAACTTGTTCGCAAGAGTTTTCAAAATGACGATGGTTCATTTCATAATGCAGATATTTGTTCGGTTTCTCATAGCAGTAGCGAGCATCTCATAAGAGGAATTATAGTTTATATTCATTGTTATAGTTGCATTGTTATTTTAGGATATTGCTCTTATATTACTTGCTATGGCCTCATGATTAATTAGTCATCTTACTTTTATAATTATTTATATACTTTCTGACAAAATGAATGTAAATGTGACGTCCCAAATTAAACAAGTAACATATAATTATTATAATTTAATATTTTCTAATTTTTTTGATATAATCTCCTTGTACATGAAGGGAAAATTTGATGACAAACGTCATATCAAAGGTAACCGATAACATTCACATATTAGCAACGGGTCGTAGGTAAGCCAAAACTCAAAATGTATACAAACAAGCAAAATTGACGACCTGTAATCTACCAAAAATTCATTATGCCAAATATTTTATAAAAAATTATTATTAAAGTTTGCCACCACGAAAGCTTATTTTTAACTCTTTTTTTTTTATAAATAAGTTCACATAAAAAAGTATTATTAAAGTTTGCCACGACAAAAATCTATTTTGAACTATCTTTTTTTTTTAGTTCATACTTGACAAAATCAACAAGTTTTTTTCTAAAAAAAAAAAAGAAAACATTTTACTTTTTAAAAATTGAGGTAAGAGGGATGCACTATTGGGTCAAGGGTTTTGATATAATCTCCTTATACATTAAGGGAATATTTGAACAAATGTAATACCATATATTAGCAATAAGTCGTAGGTAAGCAAAAAATCAAAATGTACATTAACAAGCAAAATCGACGACCTGCTTGTTATGAGTACATTTTATAAAGTTTATCATGCCAAAAATTTTATAAGCAAATTTATCATGCCAAAAATTTTATAAAAAATACAAAAATAAAGAAAAACTAAAAGAAAAAGAAAATAAAAAAAACAAATAATAAATAAAAAAATATATAACCAAAAAAAAAAGAAAGAAAAAGGGAAAAAAGGGAACAGTAACTCCTCCCTTGCTTATATATATGTAGTAAAATTTATCATGCCAAGAACAGTAACTCCTCCCTCGCTTATATATATGTAGTAATATATATATATATTAACCAATATAATAAGTGCCAAACTCTATGAACAGTAATCTGAGTCTGGTTTCATAAAGTTATGAACAGTTCTTGCTTTGTTGGGCTTTTCCTTAATCAATTATTTGTTTTGCTTTGTTGGGCCACTCACCGAGCATGGGCTCCTGGAAAGAAATGGGGCCCTTTTGTTGATTGGGCTGCGGGCCACACATATATTTTCTCCAAATAATAAATGTATTTATAAATACAATTTTAAATATTGAACCATACGTCCCATTTTTAAAAATCCAAATTTCAATTTCAAATCCATTTTTTGTTCAACCAAACATAAGGTAATAGAAACTTAATTCTTGTTTACTATAAAAATGTGCTTCGGCCATATTAAAAAGAACCACATATTTAACATATAACCTTAACATGTGTTTTCAGTGTGTATGTTAAATGATTCAATTACAAGAAGATAATAACTAATTAGAACAATCATACTCTCTGTTTTAAATTTACTTTCAAATATTATGTTGGAAATGAAATCTGGACACATTCATATTAATTTGATTTTATATTCATTTTAATTATAAACATGATATATTCACGTAACATTGTTAAGAAATATAGAGCATAACTTAAAGAGATTAAACATGATAAATAAACTAATTAATTTATTTACTCAAATTTGTATATCAATATTTGGATTACCATGATTAAGATATTATTTTTATCATCATTTTATAAAATTTGATTCCTAGGAAATAATGATGGATAAAGTATTGAATAATTTGATATTATATTTATTGCACTTATTTTTAGATAACTTGTTTTATATTATTATTTTTAATTTTACTAAATTAATATTATTTTTATAATTATTTTTTTATTAAAATAAATGTATAAATATAATATTGGTTATTATTTTCTATGTTCGTGCCAATAAAATATTTATATAAACTTTGAAAAATATAATCCTCTCTTATCTATCTTTCTTCATAGATGGTTTATTTATCCTCGGCTCTCTATTTCTTCCTCACAATTCCTTCTGATGACGGTATGCCTCTTTTAGGTTTCAAACTTTCAAATATATGTCTGCATTTAAAATTCATACATGCACAATGCTTGTCACATATTGTTGGGAAACATATTACATATTTCTATATGTGTATCTGTAGATCTTGTCCAGGCAGACAATGCTCGTGTACTATTAAAAAGTTCCCATGCTCGTCACACAACCGAAGAAAATATAATAGACCGAGCAAAAGTTGACATCCCCCTACTCGTGAAGTCAGAAAAAGGTAATCCTCATCAATAATTCGGCTGCTTTATTTTAAATGTTGATTTCGCATGAAAAGCTATTACGATGAAAAATTTCCCTGTAACCCAAGAAAAAAACTTATGCAGTTGCTAGCGCTAACAAAAAAAAAAGCACGAAGAGGTTCTTGCATCGAGCCATCATTGACGACGACGACTCAGAGGACGACCTCAAAGTTGGCGATCCACTCAACCAAGCTCGAAGCCCCATCGAAGGTGATTTTGTCCCTGTGCACCTATCCAACATCATCTTGACATTTTTCTGCAATTTTTCCTATAAACACTAAAGAAATTGAATGTTTTGGACAATGCAGATGCTGCCGACGAAGTGACGAAAACGAAAACGTCTACAAGGGGAAGAATCATTAAAGCCAAGAAATTTGACTAGCTATGCGATGTCATCTCCTACCATGACATACCGAACGCATATTTGGTCTATGATTAAACATTATCGTTTTGAAAACTCTTGAAGATGACTTTTGTTTAGTTTTGTGGTCTGTTAGAGTTGACATTTATTGTTCTATCGGATGTCGTCTACTGCGATGATGTCCTTTTTGCTAATGACTGCTATTTTGGGATACCCTTGCCCCTGCTAGGGCCTAACAATCTTATGGCTGGATCCACTTGCTTATTTGTAGTTACGGTCATTGCTATCGTTCTTTAATATATGATCTATAGTAATTTTAATATTTAACTTGCATGAGCAACTTCTAGGCCACTAATTTTGGTACAAGATGTGAAACAGTTGAAGATAGATAACCCATTTGGATATACCATGAGTGATAACCCATTTGGATATACCATGAGTGAGGCGAATGCGTTGATTGGATTGTTGTCTAAACTGGAGAAGAACCCTCAGCTTCAACCTACTGCTAGGTGAGCATAATCATTCTCGATTCTTAATTATTGCTGTCGAGTGTTGTTTTATTTTTTTTTTGTTTTACCGTAGAACCTGCGCTTGCCATTACCTTGTTAACATTTGTCTCTTTGTTCATTCTCTTTCAAAATTAATACGCAAATCTTATTTAGTAAAATATCTTTCTTTGCCCAGTATAATTGTCCCTGCCACCTAACACCTGGCACCGTGCCTTGCACGGTGCCAAGAACCACTAGTATATATATATATATATATTACGAACTGGTGAATTAAGATATCTGTGAAGATTTGTAATAGACAAATCATTTTGAGGAATGATCTTGGAGAATAAGAAGGTATGTTCTCTTTTTCTTTTGATTCAACTCAAGAAGATCGATAGAGCTTAAAATGTAGTTTTTTGTGGTTTGTTGATGGAAAACACCCTTATTTACTGGTGAAATAAATCACTATAATATTATATGTACGTATAAAAGTTTCTGAAATCATCGCAATTTTCTACCTATCTCGTTTTTTAGCGTGGTTTAAGTACAGTTCTCTGAGATAATTTATGAATTTTATTAGAAATCCCGTATTGTAAATAGACATCACTTAAAATCAAGTTTGGAACTCTAATAAATTCCTAAACAAGTTGCAGAAGTGTGTTGGTTGAGCTGCTATCTGCAAAGGATAATATAATTCAAGTACTCCTCTAGCACCAGCTTGTGTCCTAGTTCTTGCTGTCTGAAGTTCTCAACAAGCATATATTAGTAATAGTTACTGGTTCTTAAATAGAGAAAGGGATGGACAGTGGATTATTGTGAAGATTATGGGTGGATTAAATCTTATTCTATCGAATATATAAGTTCCTTGAGTGAGTTTCTAAATTTTGAGAGATGAGGATATGCATTTGTAATTATATCTGTTTGACTGTTTGCTTGTTGAGAACTTCAGACAGCAAGAACTAGGACACAAGCTGGTGCTAGAGGAGTACTTGAATTATATTATCCTTTGCAGATAGCAGCATTATAATCCTCAAAACAAGATAAAGTACGATTTTGTGAGGAGCCTACTGAATTGAGCATTATAATCCTCAAAACAAGATAAAGTACGATTTTGTGAGGAGCCTAAGGTGATTTAGCGACACATGAGCTTGAAATTCTTTATTATTATTTTGGTTTCCTTACAGCCCTATTGTAGCTTATGAAGTTTTAATCTATCAAACCTTGTTAGGATAAGGATAAATAATTAACTAATGTATGTATGGTGTCTTAAGGGAATGATGTCAATACTAATCTGGATAATTGAATATTCCCCAGATTTGATTTTGGAACCTCTGAAAGAATCAGATAAAAATATGTTAACATGGATTAGTACACAAGGTTCGACCCAGAATAGCTATTCGTAGGAACGAAATGAAATATAGAGAATGGATAAGTAAGTCATGTCGAAAACCATAAGCATTCCGCCTCTTCAGCAAGCCAAAATCTTGAACAAGAACCAGTGGCCCTTTAATTTGAAGCCGCGGCCACCAATAGTACCGGCTTTGATGTGTTTAAATGGTTTGGCTTCAGATTCTCTGTGGCTGTTGGCGTCTCTTCCCTTTTATTATCATGATTTATATATGACGTAAGGATCCAAGAACGTACTCGTATCGCCTTCAGCTTCATGCACAGGGTTGATATATATAATAAATACTTTATCTTTCCTTCATCTGTTCCATACCTTTATGCTAAAAAATGATCCAAATGTAGAGATTTTATTTGAAAAAGTATATTTTTCAATTCAAAATTTATAGCATTTAGTCTTTTGAATTTTGAGAAATGATTTTGGAGGATATAAGTTTATGTTTGATATTGTTTTTTTATTCAACTCAAGAAAAAATACACCTATATATGGCCAAATAATTTTGGTCCATATGAGGTGTATATGTCTGAGTTTTTTCTGGTTTGTTGTGGGCAAAACTTTTTTTTGTTTTTTGAATTGGTCACCACAACTATTGGCGGATCTAAATAAAGGGAAGGGGGACAAGTGCCCCCTTTTTTGCTAGGAAATTTTTTTTTTTTTACCTACTTTTTTTTTAATTTAAAAAATATATTTAGCCCTCAAAAATTTATTTACCCATCAAAAATTATATTTTACCCCGCTTAAAAATTATTTTTCTCTAAATCTTTTTTGAAAAATTTTTTGCACCCCTTCCGAACGTTTTTGTGTCCGTCACTGTCTACAACAATAATTTATGAAAATAAATAAAGTTTATAAACTATAATATAAAAAATTACATTTATTAAAAGTTACAAAAAAAAAAAAATAGAAAATTGACTGAAGGAATAGCTTTTGACCAAGTTGCGACTGTTGGAGTCTTGGTGAAAAATAATAAGTTATGATTAAAACCTAATTAATGAAACCCGATTAATAGAATACATATTATTTACAGATAAAAAAATTTCAATATTTTCAGCAAATCTATTCTACCCTTAAATATAAACTCTCTCGTATCTGGATTATGTTAAATAAGGAAGGCTGATAATATTTATTACCCCTAATAAATTAACAACTATTAATTCGTTTCCTTAATTAATCTATCAAATCTTTAAGTACGTAGTTAATTACAATCCTTGTCTGATTCTAATTTTAAGTAAGCTCTATATACACACAAACTTCGAATCCCTGTCTGATTCAAATTATAAGTAAGCTCTATATAAACACATACGTCCTTACAATCCTCCATACAAAGCCATAATACAAGAAAAACCAAAATCAAAATTCAGTGCCCAAAATCATCCAAATACACACAAGTTCATCACAAACTATCTCTAATGGGATCCCACCAGTTACTCCCATCTGACATATTATTTGAGATTCTAACTCGAATAAACTCATTAAATACATTGGATACTTGCAAAGCTGTATCGAAGGAATTGAACGAGATTATTCACGAACCTAGCTTCATGTCGACTCATTGCCAGAGAACGAGCACCATATCAGGGTACTTCATCCAAGATTTAAAGTTTAACAAGTATGTTACTATGTTTGTAAGCCCAGATAATATGGACATGGGCATGGAAAGCTTGCCGAAGAACACCAAGATCTTGGCTTCCTCTTCAAACCAAGGAATACTGTGTTGCGAGAGAGAATTTGGGATACGTCAACGTCGATATTTCACATACATTCCCATCACAAGACAATGGCAAGCCCTCCCTAATCCAAAGACTCGTTATGCAACTGTTGCTGTCACGATTATGGTTTTGGGGGCTCAACCTCTATGTTTCAAAATAATTCGATTATCAGAACAAGGATTTGTACGGTATGCTTTTAAATACTCGTCGTGTTAAACTTCGTTAGTTTTCCACTAATATGATTTCATATACACAAAGTTTAATAATAAAGATAATAGTGATAAAATAAACGATTCTAAAGTAATTAATTGCAGGCCATTCAGCGGCTTATTCAAATATGGGTGCGAAGTTTTTGATTCGAAAACAAGGACTTGGAGGAAAGAAAGTGCAGATATATTATTGCCATACACGGAGTTTATAACGACTGATCCCTCAGTTTCTGCAGCTGATTCTGTATATTGGCTAACAACCGAAGCCAATGTTCTTTGGTACAACATCACAAACGATAGTTTGAGCAAATTTCCGTCACCAGAACCTGTGCAAGAAAATATATATTTTTACCACAGCAAGCAACTTTTAGAATTTAAAGGTAAACTTGGATTCGTTTGCATGACAAAGGAAAGAGATATGGATCTTTGGGTCATGAATGACATCAAGAATCAAACTTGGAAGAAAGAAATATCGGTAAACATAAAATACCTCGAAAGGATTATCCAATATCCATCTCCGAAAGGGTTCTATAATGCTAATGTTGCATTCTTGAAGGGTGGATTCAATGAAGTCGGATTCTACAAGCTGCAAGACTCTAGTTTTAGTTCAATAAAACTACGTAGATTAAACCGTGCAAGCGAATGTTTTCGATTTAGATCAGATATAGAGCCTACTAATCTTAGTTTAGTTTGAGTAATTCCTTTGTTCGAAAGAAAAATTTAATGTAACAAATTGAACTTCTATTGATTAAGGCATATGATTGTTTTTGGATCGTGAACCAATCTGATTTCTAGAATCAATAGGAGTATTAAATTTTTCCAAATATAGGCAAGGATTCTTGCGGCCATGCGACTTCATCAATATAAGTTAATATTTTGCAATCTATTAATGAAGGAAAAAATAATTATTCATTATTATGGTGTATACACATGCATGAGAAGCTATTATCCACGAACACTCCTAAAATTACTCGGTGCAGTATCGGAAACTTCTCGGACACCGACACTTATCGGACACTCCTCAGACACGTGTCGGACACGCCACATGGCGTGTCCTTATTATAAAAATAAAATCTGACACCCGTGTCGAATACTCCCCTTTAAATCGGACACCCGTGTCAGACATGATCCATCGGCGTATCCGACACAGAAAGGACACTTTTTGGTGTTAATTGTACATATTTAAAAAGTTTTTTGCTAAAGTAAAAGTTAGACGTGTTAGTTAAACTTTATATTAATTGAAATAATATTGATTTGTTGTTAGTATGAGTGATATTATGATAATTTCAATGACATGCATTTATTTATTATATGCTCCTTGAATTTGGTAAGAATATTTTTGTTGATTTGACATGATTTTAGAATTTTAAAAATGTTGTATTTTAGTATTTGTAATATAGTATTATATTACAAATATATATAGGTGTGTCTCAGCCGTGTCGTATCCTGAAAATTTTTGAAAATCCGGCCACCATGACCATGTCGTGTCCTATCAATATCGTCGTATCAATGTCCGTGCATCATAGATGAAAAGTTACTCAGCCATATTCATTTAATTCCAAGAATTCTAAAAGCCCATGTTTAACGAAAGCCTGAATATAACAACAGAAGGTCCAGACTCCATAGAATAAGGTATATATATTTTCTCAAAGTTATTATTACAAAATTTATTTTAATCTTATGATTTATTCTTTCTTTATTGTGTAGAATTATACCATCGAGATGATGCAAGCATTCGTGCTTACTGTCGGATTATTAGTTGCTACTACCCCTATGAGCACTGTCATCAAGGGGTAACAACCACTGTATGTGAATATTCTCATCCATATTGGATGTTAATTCATATCTAATATTTTGATGTACCCTTAAAGGGAGCATCAAACAAAACTTAAGGGCATGTGAATAAGCTGTTGAATGGCCTTAAGGATATCATCAAGCAAACCCTTATTGTCGGGGTAGCCGTTTTTATTCGGGCATTACCAATTCAATTGCGATCGATGCTAAGTATGTTTTATGTGATAACATATTATTGGAGTTATAAATATATATAATGGCCTCCAAGCATTAATATAGAGTTGATGTCACGGAAGAGTATAATAAAAACGATAACATGTTGATTCATACATATTAGTCGGGATATAAATGGTGAGAAAAGTACTAGGAATTTTTTTCTCCCACCTCCACAGCAACCACCACAAGCAGTAGTTCCAGTTCATCGGGATCGTTCTCCGACCGAATGTGCCCCGGACCTAACCTGAATATCCCCAAGAAGCCAGATTACAACCCTAAAAGCTGCTCAGGTGAGCTTTATAAGGTGAACACTCCATGAACGGCCCGAAACTCTAAGCCGGGCTAGAGACATTCACATTCCAGCGGATCGTTGCAGCATTACCTTATCTAGATTGGGAATTGTCACCTCCAGTATCGATCGTTATTTGTTCAATACCTCTGGCAGCAGAAAAATGTATTTGGCATATACAAACTCCTCAAGAGGATACCAAAATCACAGTGTGTCCAGCTTGTTGCAACTCTTTGCAGGTATCTGATTTTATGTTGATGTTGCTATTGAAGCAGTTGAGTCAATGGGGACGTTGCAGGTCACGAGCTGATCCAACAAAATTTGAACTACTTTCGACAAAGGAAAAAAGGGCAGAAACTAATAAACCAAATAGAAATAGAGTTCGTCATACAAACCAAGGAAATTGAGTCTTTCAACGACAAACTGGTCAGTAAAATCATGATAATGCTTGCAAAACTACATGAACATTAGTGTGTTTTGACGTTCGGTCAGTTTTTATTACTTTAGACCTCAAAAGTCTCCACGTACCCCAACATGTCTGCCCAGCGTTTACTAAGGCTCCGTTTGGAGTGTTGTATAAGAAAAGTAATCTTTACAAAGAACTTAGAAGCCTCAGCATGTTTGCACAGCGTTTACTAAGAGAATATACAAATACTGACATTATCCAGTTTAAAAGTCAAAACGAGAACAAGGAATCCACGTTGTAGCCAACCGAACATACACATAAACCATTCACACACTGCATAGTAGATCAGTCTATCCACTCACTAAACTTAAGTCAATCGACATTTCAAAATCTAAAAAAAAAGCTATTTCCCATAATTATTTACAGTAATAAGCATCTAAGCTTTGAAGTTTTCACACACAACCGAACAAGAATCACACTTTATCCACAAACTCACCTAAGAAGTAAAGATACTAACCGGTGGTGCGCCCGTGCATACTCTGGATCTAACCTAATGGCCTCTTCACATTCCCTAACAGCCTCGGCCAACCGCTTTAGCCCCATCAAAGCCGCAGCCCATCAAAGAAATAGCAATGGTCATCTCATAAAGGCATCAAAGAAATAGCAATGACCATCTCATAAAGGCACAAAGCCTCTGCTAAATGGCCCTTTTTGTACTTTTCATTCCCCATCCGCTTCAACTCCTCCGAATCACAACTATCGCAAAATCCGACGGCCTCGCATTATACTGCCATGGACATAATTTCCTACACCAGATCTCAATACGTCGGGTTTCGTCTGAGGGCTCAACATGCCGGTTTTCAAAATCCGACCGGTGGGCAAATGTTCCAAGTGGGAACTACATTTCGGTGGGAGAGCTGACGGAGCCCGTACCTGAGTAAATAATGAGTTCCGCTTGAATTCTCCCAACTGTGTATCAGCCATGTGAACTCAGAGAGAGAGAGAGAGGGGTAAATAGGAATAATTCTTTGCTATCCCATGGGGCGGTGCCCCATGGGGTACATCTCACCACACATTCCTAATGTGTGGTGAGATGTATCCCATGGAGCACCGCCCCATGGGGTAGCCAAGACATCACGGGTAAATAGATGGAGATATAATGCTCTTATATATCATTTATTTATTATCTGAACTAATCTCTATAATTTTTCTATAAATTTTTCTCTTTAAAAACATTTTTTCTTCCAATTGTGGAATATTACGTGTATAATTATTGGCTTAAGTACTTTCTTTAATTTGACTTTCGGGGTGTTTTTAAGGAACATATTTGTTAATAAAGAAATAACAAATAAATTCTTTTAGGATTTAGATAAAATGATTTGAAACCCAATCATTTAAAATTCATATATTTGAAATGACATGTAATTTGTTGTCATTTTAAATCCATCCAAAATATAAATAAAATACATTGAAAAAAGGAGGAGGAATTTGAAATATCTACATCAACTTTTGACCCTCATAAAAGATGATTTGAGTGATGAAATTGAAATACAGTCATTTCAAATCATTCAATCCAAACACAACTTAAGTTCCTAGGAACACGAAGCGACACTGAATATATTTTATACTTTTATTAAGTATAATTTTATAGTGTATGTGGATTAATTAGTATTTTTATTATTTAATGATTTGGTCAATACTCTTTGAAATTCTTCCAAAGATTATGATTTGTTAAAGCTCTTTAGAATCCTTTTGAGATTTTCTTTTATTTTATATTTTGCTAGATTACTGTCAATAAGTTAAATACCAATCTTGAGTAAACTCAAGAAAAAATGAAGCTAATATATTTATCCTTGGCAGAGATAAATTATAAATAAAATAATGAACATTGAGTCAATTAAGGACTTCAAAAGGTACACACCTCAACCCCATATTATTATATATATAAAAATAGAATTAAATAAATATATGTATTAAATATTAGCATTAATTTTGGATGAAGTCTGAAAAATTAACAATTAAGGAGTAAAAGATTCAAATTTGAAATAATCAATTCCTGGAGGAGACTAACTTTGCTTATTAATACATATTTTTATTTAAAATCTATATTATACGTATAGATAGACAGATACATATAGTAGGGAGAAAAAAAAAAACATCGTTCATGTAATAACATGAAAAAAAGCATATCTAAAGATATAAATTAAAAAAATTTAAATTTATTCAAATATTCCAATACACCGACACATTGAACAAAAAATGTATTTATATATTAGTAAAAAATTATGTTCCTACCAAAAGAGAATTAACCCAAGAACTTATTTGTAAAGGGGTAACTTCACTTCTCTTCTGTTATTACTACCTAAAGTGAATGAAACAATGCATATTTTAACTTATGGCACATATTTAATTCGTATTTTTCCTAGTTATAAACTGCCTGACAGCAGTGATAACAGCAAGGGGATTCTCAATATGCACAGCATGTCCTGCCTTTGGAATTTCGATAATTTGTGCTGGCTCGGCAACCTCGTGTGCACTGTCGAGTCTCGAAACCATCTCGTGAGCGATTTTCTTGAACTTGGCGTCATTTTCTCCTACTATAATTTGAATAGGCACTTTGTTTTGCTTCAAATCTTCCCATAATGATCTGTTATGATGGGAAAGGTGTTTCATCACTCGAAATATATAGTTATGGAAAGTTTAGAATTTTCAAGAAAATGCAGAGATTCCAAACTTACGGTTGCGTTCCGATGCTCATATCAGACAGAATTTTGCCAAGATTGTGTAAGTCGTTATGCTGCAAACGGTTCTTAACCATCTGATCGAAATGTGGATGAATTCTTAAGCTGCATCGCCAAAAAAAAAAAGATAGGAAAAAGGTCATGCTTTTGGGGGCCGAGTTTCTTGTTTCTTTTCTGAATAAAATTGTGAAGGTAGCATTTAGTTACCTCGCCCACAGTTCTTCAGCGTACCAAGTATCTAAAAACCGTTTCAATCCATTTGAGACAAGGGTGCTCGCTCTGAAGTCGTCTTTAGCTTTACGGGTCATTCTTGCATTCGTGTCGATCAAACCGGGGCTTCCAGAAATAATGACAGCTCTTTCCACCTTCCAATGAACATTTTCAGAATTGATACATAAGTTGTCTAGAATTTGATTTCAAGAAAATAATGGAAGTGTTTGTGTTCTGTAACTGTACCTTATTGCTAGATTTTAGGGCAGTGTATAAAGCAATACGTGCCCCCATTGAATATCCAACGAGTGCAACTTTCTCGAGAGCAAGATTATCCAACAGCTTGCGTAATATATCAACCATAACCTCAATCGATAAGTTGGGGCGATCCAAACCATTGCTACTACCATGATATTGCAGCGTTGATTCCCCATGGCCAGGAATGTCAATGGCAATGCATCGAGATGAGCCTGAAACAGCCTTCATGATTGGGATCCAATCTTCACTCGTTCCGAGAAACCCGTGAAGAAACACAACTGCAGTACCCTGCGTTGATTAAACAAACCGAAGAAAATAGTTGAGAACTTGCTACAGCTTTTAATCATCTCTCAAGTTTTTAAAAGAAGATTTGTCATGTGCTACTTACATCACTGCTTTCCCCGGTCTCACGAACTTTGAGAGAAACCGATATGCCTTCTACATCAACTGGTAACTGGTAATCCTTCACATGTTCTTGAATAGAGCTTCTAACAATCACATCAGAATTTAATCGACCTTGCTGCAGGAGTTGTCCAGCATCAACAACAGACGCAACAACCGAGCCATGATCTGGACTGTGATGGATATCCAGAGGCGTGGCTGTCACATGTTCTTTAAACCACTTGTAAGTTCCAAAACCATGTGCTATAGATATTTCGGATTCCTTTTTCATCAATTTTCGCATTTCTGCGCTTTCTAGGTCCAGATGGTGTGCAAATTGGACGAAAGCAGACAAACCAAGTGAACTTTCAAATGCAGCACTAATCACAGTCATCTTGCCATGTTGCTGAGCCCATCGGGCAATCAATGCTGCATTTCAAAGCCTCCGATTACACTCGGCTTTATGACCTGGAATTTGTTTTTTGTGAAATTAATTAGTTACATGACACAAAAGAAACTTCCAAGAACATTAGATAATGAAATCAGTATATATCTGTATCGTCAAAGGTGAGTTAGTTGGGCATTAAATACATACTACGGCGGCTACCCCAGGGTGGATATATTTTTGAAGGAAATGTAATTGGTTTTCCCTAATATAGTTGATGGATTCATCTAATGCCACCGGTATGCCAGTTTCGTCGCAGAATTTGATTATATCGTCTTCATTATTAACTGGCTCCTGAAAGTTGAGAAAAAACAAGTGTTACAGAAGGCACTAAAATAAATGCAGGGAGACATTTGATAGTATCATTGTACTTATTCGCTCTACATGAAATCCCGTAAAAAGACAATCTAGACTAAGACGAAATCTGAATCATACCTCAATATACTGTAGGCCGCAATCTTTGATGCCACTGGCAAATTTTAAGGCTTCATCATAAGTCCATTTCCTATTCGCATCAGCACGAAGCACAATGTTTTGTCCCACTTTCTTTCTCAACTCTTGTATCACAGCAATATCTTCATCAGGATCACCTCGGCGTGCCACCTATTGAAAGTTCCGATAAATATGACAGCACAGGAGAACTATATAATTAAAGCATCATTTCATGATCTAAAATAATACAGAGATATAGGGAGATAAAGTGTTACCTTTATTTTTATGGCACTGAATCCCTCTTCAATGAGTTTGGAAGCGAGGAAAGCTGTTTCCGTGGGAGTTCCGAAAGAGTCAATTAGAGCACAGATTTCAACTGAAGATGATCCATTGGACGACTCTCTCCCTGGATGGAGAATATCCAATAAAGTACAGCCTTGTCTACTTGAAATTGCACTGAGAAGAGCCATCTCTAAGCCACATCTGACACTAGGATAGATTGAACTTGGCTGTTGTATATCGAAAATATGGGAGAAATCAGGATAACAGAATCAAGAAACTGTAACAGGAACCTAACCGCATAGCTCAATTAGCCAAGTCTTGTGAGTGTTTTAATGCGTAAAAAATGAATGAGGGTTGGCAAATACTTACTGGGATTCCTAAATTGTTCCATATCCAAGAAGAAGAGGAATACTTCAACAAAGGTAAGGCGTTATCGATTGTTTTTCCTTGTATGACGTGAGTGAGAAACCGAAGTTGCTCCTCCACATCCTGCAAATTTTCCTGGTGGATTTCAAGAGGCGCAACCTGTCCAAGCAGCAATATTTTAGGATCATGAAAAAAAAAATTGAAGATCATGTGAAATGCACCGAGAGAAGGAAACATCTTAAAAGTTGAACAAACAAGAATTTTGCAAGGAAACTCCGGAGGTAATGGTAATAGAACGAAAAAAAGAGACAAAATATGGTAACACAAATAAGAACTATACACCAAGCTATTGTTTTGTACAGTACAATTTCGGACATCAATCCTTCAACGAATACATAAACACAATGAATGGTAACTTATTGTATAAGCGAACCTCTCCATATCCGGTGCTTCCATCTTCGAGTGTCAAACTAATCACAAAACCTTCTCTGTAGGACGTGGCAGTGTCGGAACCCCTAGAAGCTGAAGTGGGCGGGGCATTTAGCTGAACCCTGCCATAGATAAACAGGAACAGTACAATACCAATTTAACAAAATTTTATATTGGATATCATAGTTAATTGTTTATGATATAAAACTCACCGATACTGAGAGTATTCCAGTTTATTGATTCTATAAAGCTTGTGACCTTCAGAGGTGGAATCGGAAACTGACAGGTTTGAAAGGACACTTAAGGCATGATCAGACGCCTGGCGAGTAAAAATCCTCAAATTGCTGAGAAGTGACAACGAAGGCATCAGCAAAGAAATAACATACTGAACTGTTAATTTGGAAGTGGAATAGCAGAAAACTAGGCTACCTATGGAATTCGACATTGGTATCAATTGAGCTCTCAACTTCCACAACGCAATCAACATCCTCTCGCTGAGATGTAAACAATACATCATCCAACTCCCCTTTTGTCTTCACGTGGATATGCTTCACTCTGAACATATAATCGTACAAATCAAGAGGTTAATATCCATCGCAGACAACCCAAATTCAAGAAAAAATCAAGATTTCAAATTCGCATTGGATGAACAGGAAAAATCTATGATTCTTACCCATGTGCTGTACATAGATCACGAATTGCTACATCGTGAGTTGTGTAGAAAAACTGGTCCATAATTCTTCTATCCATCGTACTAGCAACTGGAAGTTGGCTAAAGATTGCACCACCATGATTGTTAACCACGAGTATGACCATTGGTTTACGGCATGTCCTGTCAGACAAAACATGAACCAAAAATTTGAATTCATAGGGAGCACTAGCTACATAAGTCTTATATCAATGATGGATAAAAGAAGCATCATCAAATCTTTCCACAATGACCGTATACTATGTGTTTTTCTTTCTTTTTTTGGATTTTTAAAGTCGTAAAAAGAAACATAAAGATTGCACCACCATGATTGTTAATCATCATTTTTTTTTTGCTTTTAAGCGTTTGACTGAAATTGATGCACAAAATGTGTTGCTCGATTTGGTTCGTTTCACGTGTGTAAGAATGCAACAAAATGATGAAGCACATGAACAATATTTTTAATACAACCAAAAATGGAAAAGAACAAAAAGAAGAAAAATAAACACAGAGAAAACTCTGTACCGTTCTCTTAGTAGTGACAATCCATTGGTATCGTGCAGGAATGAAACATCTCCTATCACAAAAAGCACCTGAATATTACAGAGTTAACATCAGTTTCCAGCGCACTGCATTAATAACTGAAGCAAAAACATAAAATAGCATGAAATTGATATTTGCAAGTCCAAAAGAAGTTCCAGGAGTATATTCTTTTTACTTACTCGTTTGTTGGTGCCTACTGCGAATCCAACAGCAGTGCTAATCAAACCATCAATGCCACTAGCACCTCGATTGCTGTTAACCTGTACATAGTGGCATGGTAATCCAGAGCTGCTCATCAGTGAACCACCATGAGTGCATTGCACCCAGCTACTCCCATACATGTCTGTATCACGTACTGGCATGCTGTTTCCGATAAACAAAGCAGATCCACAGCGAATGGTTTCAAAGATTTTACGTGCAACATAAGGTTCAGTCAATGAATGCTCAGAATTAATAAAAGATGATGTCTCCCAGCCCGCCTGTTGAGAAACAACAATAATTTCATTAAAATGTATATCTATAGCAGAAGAAAATGAGAACAAATCTAAAATTATGGTTGCATACCGCCATGTCCAATCCTCGTAGAACTTCTGCCCACTTCTGGTTTTCATGTGGTGTGCAGCATTTGATGACGCAATCAGTGAATTGAGTGATGCTACTTTGGATCCTATGAGTCATTATATTTGAAGGATCGTGACGACCTGAATGATCGTCGACCATGATAAATGAGCAAGGAAAGCAATTCTCTATCATCTGAGCAATTCGCCTCCCTGTTATCCGACTTCCAATCTAATATTTGGAAACAAGGAAAGAATCAAGCATTCCGCCATACAAAATTGAACATTCACCCACAATTTCATTAGAATTTAATAGACCGGCGTGAATTAACACTTAAAATTATGTAATCAAGACATTAATGATACCTGGACTATAACATCAGCCTTCAACCAAGATCTGATAGAATCTGACATTAGCAGCTGATCGAGTTGATCGACAAATAAAATGTTCTTTTTGTCAAGGAAAGACGTCACATATTTCCTCAAACGTAAGCCACATTGGATATCAACTGCAACCGGCCACGATAAGTGTTTAGCCAGTAGAAGTGCTGCCCACATGTCATCTTCTTTGTAAATAGAACCAAGCACCAAAATCCCATGCTTTGCCCCTTGAATCAGTTTCAGAACTTCAGTCATAGGGCCATTCAATTGATTAGTAGTCAAGGTATGCTGAAATGGGATATAGCTGGTAAATGGTTCATTTGTTGACATCCAAGGATCTAATCCTTTTAGACAGTTATGATTCCAAGTCTTCAGACTGGTTGCTAGTGGATCTCGGAAAGGACAGTTGATGTGCACGGGACCGCATGGCGTGGAGGTTGCCTTATATACAGCAGAATCGACTGTCGTAAGAACCATTCTTGCAGAAACTTCATCAGTAGGAGTCTGAAGACTGAAAAATTGTCTTGCAAATACACCAAAATGATTCACCTACATAAAGAATTTTTAATGAATCATCGAGTGGAAATTCATTGACAGACATTGATATTTGTGTAAAACTTGTTGAAGAATTAGATATGAAAATTCAAAATGTAAAAGAGGCATCTTGTCAAAAATGAAATAAACCATTGCATAACTTATTTCCGCAGGTTTTATCATTTACCTGATTGATTGCTTGGTTTGCCCCAACATCTACCAGCTCTGGAGGACGATCAGCTGATAGCACAAGAAGTGGTACAAAATTCTGGCTAGCTTCCACAACCTATAAATAAGGACAGCAAAATGGTATTACAAAAATGGAGCACCCGAAAAATTGTAATATATCAGTCCATCAACACTTGGTTAATAGGACATCTGCTAATGTCTCGCAACAATAGAATGCTCTTGACTAGCTATATGGCACTGGTACAATGACACCACTTTAATTATAATTCGGAACTGAATAAAAAACCCAATTGCAAACTAAAATTTAACTAATAACAATAGTTTAGCACAACTTACAGCTGGAAAAAGATTTGTGACGGCTGTGCCTGACGATGTGATGATCACAGCAGGTTTATTGGAACCTTTGGCGTAACCAAGGGCATGGAAGGCGAGGGATCGTTCATCAATGCATACAGTACAAGTTGTAAGGGGGTGATTAGATGCAGCAATTGTCAGGGGAGAAGACCTTGATCCAGGAGCTACACAAAAGTACTAGATAAAAAAAATAAATTAGATAAGTGAAAAAGCAAACAAGCTCAAAAATAAATTCGGATATTTTTCTTACTGTCAAACCAAGTCGAGTGCATTCTTCAACCATAAGGTTCGCCCATACGGAATTGATATTTGGACAATCTTGAATGAAGGAGTTAACTTGGTTCGACTTATCTATCTGATATGGAAACAAGACAACACAAATTCGTATAAATAAAGTTTACAATAGAAATAAGTTTACATCATTAAACAATATTAAAAATTATGAAGAACCACCATTTTCGTAGATATGAAAGCATCGATCCTCGATAAACTAATACAGTTGCATACCATGTTATTTGTAATAGCTAAAGTTGGTGAAAGCCTGGCAGAGAACTGATGGAAGCCAGTTGAAGAATCTCTCTGCAAGAAATTTCAGCTAAATAAACACACAATTTGAATGTAAAGAAAGAAAAGATTGCAGTGAAAGCATGTTTCATAATAGTAAGGATGAGAGAGATACCATTGCGTTGGCTTCGATATTCTTTCCATCTAACAAGAGCGCATTTACGCGTACCTACAAAAATATTTTTACATCATGTTAAGAATTTCTTTAAAAAGAAAGCCAAGGAAGAGACTCCATTTTGGAAGTGAATTCCAAATATCATAGCTAGTCCGAAATCATATTTTAATTTGATAAGTTAGTGTTCCCTAGAAACAGAAGAACCGAATACTCGTGTTCATTTTTATAGTGGGAATGAAACAAACAAGGAAAAGGAAAGAATTATGTATAAAACTAGACCCAAATGCTAAAAGATCAGAGGATGAATTGTTTTACCATTTGGTCATGTTCCTCTACATTGTTGAACTTTAAAAGGGACGAACGAGTCCATCCAGTGCCATCTATACAGTACTGTCTTGCCTGAAAAAAAAAAAATTGGATTAGAATAAAACGAAAAAAGTCATTCAACAAGGTTCAAATTTGACTGAAGTGGGGAGAAAGAGGGAATAGAACAGGAATACATATACATTCACAAATCAACGAAAAATAAAAGGGAAACTGAGGCTTAAAGTGTGACACAATAGAATTTATACTATCTTTTATCAACTCAAATATTGATACCGAAAATTTTTTAATTATGTGCAGATTCAGGGAAATTGGCATACTAATGCATCCCACATTATGAGGGATATTACACTGTTTCGTCCTGTTAAAAGGGTCATGCAGAACAAGATATGGTAATTTTTTTGAAGTTTTCTGAGAATGTAGATAATTTGAAGACCACAACTTACTGTAATTTAAAACTATGTACCAGATGCAGCACTAACTCTTTTCTCTGCAATTATGAACCTAAATACTGAATAGGTAATTTGGCACTACACAATCAACTAAGGTAGCGCATATTCGACATAACACATAGCAATTGAAACTTGGAAACATATCATACAAAGCTCATATAATTTTTTTATTAGAGAAGAAACGACAACGAAATAGAAAGTAAGAACCTTGTCTACCTGGTCAAAAGCGAGCTCAAATTTTTTAACAGCTTCAGTAAAGGTACATATTGAAGAGTCATCCCACGCTAGTGTAGCACTTAGGAAGGAAATATCCTCAAATTCGTCCAACTCAATCTGTTAAAAAATTATCTAATCAGAGAAGCACTCCGTATGTCTGTCATAATTCTTGTTTAGTTATTTGGCAAGTACAAATGCTGACTATGCAGAGTTTGACATATTAATGTGGAACTTAAACATGAAAAGGAGTGATTTCATGCCTGGGGAATGATAAGATCAAATGAACCAGTCTCGTGCTTTACGGTAGACATCTTTGAATTGAACTCCATATCCAAGAAACCATAAGCCTTTGAAGATGTTGTTTCAGCTGGAAGAGATCTGTGTAAACATTGCATTTGCATTTTAGGCAAATCGGTTCTATGCTAAAAGATTAGAATAAATTCTAACATAACATACATTGTTCATCATCAAAAAATTTCAGATGGAACAAATTATTTCACAGGAAACTGAATCTCATTATTCATGTAACCGGAAGTTAAGCCGTGAGGAAACCTCTTATCGATTATCATTTCTGCCTTTAGCATATAACAGGAAGGCGAACAAAAAGACAACAAATTACCTCTGAATTGCAGTGTTCTCCCCTGAAACATCAGGGGAAGTCCCCTTGAAGTTGACAGCTGAACCAATGCCAAAAACTCCCCTGGTTCTTCCCAGAGAAAGCGATTTATATGTTGGGTTCTCCTTCTCATTTGAAAGAAAAAATACAGGATACACCTTCGACGCATCCGGTTGACAACTAAACCATTTCAATGCCTTTGCACTAGGAGGCACAGCAAGCTATAAACAAAAAACCCAAAAGATTACATTTTGCTGGAGATGATGCTTTTCTAAGGAAAGATCACACTACAAAGCCTCATAAATTTGGATCATGTTCCAATTAGCATATCTTGCAAATAAACTACTGAAATCAAGGGAGATGAATCTCAACAGACAAATCAGTCAACAGCAAATAAAGAATAAAAGTAACAACTTTTCTTGTACCTGAAATCTGTACATCCCATTTGAACAAGATGGAGGATTGGTCATCAATTCCTCCACAGCCTCCTTAATACAATCCAATCCTTGCTCTAAAGTCAATGCCGCAGGTAAATTACGTGTAATGCAAGTGGAAACCAATACCGCAGCTTCTTTAGCATCCAATGCTGTATCTTTTTCCAATACTACATCTTGTGCCATTGAGCAACTCGCTGCCTATAAAACAAAAATCCCATAACAGAAAAAAATCGTAAGAACAAAAGGAAAGAACCCACAAAGCCGAAGTCCAAGAAAAATCAAATCTTCGAGCACTTGAGCATTAACTTATTTTTTTTAAAAAAAAATTTCCATAACTTCAATCAACTATTCCGTTTTATTCTCTCTTCTCCCAAAAAATCAGAGATCAATATAAGAATAAGAACCTTAGAAATGGGATTTTTCCTTCGACTGGAGTGAGTGAAACACGGAGAAGCTGCAGGTCTGAGAAAAATCCCACGCTTAGTGATTGTAACTATGGTCTTCTGGTGGGTTTCTTGGCGCTGCGATGGCGAAAAAGGAATAGAAATCTTTGATTGCAAGGCAAAGGGATTCATTTTTAATGGATTTGAAGTGAAGCTGATCACAAAGAGAAGAAAGGTTGGAGTTGGAGTTGGAGTTGGAGGGAGGCATTCTATATATTCTGGTCCAAATGGAAACTTTCTTGCCTCGTTCCTCTGTTGTTTCAAACAGTATTTCTTTATCCATTCGCTCATAATAAATAATAATAATTAATGATCGAGCACTTACCGTTTTATTAATAATTATCGTTGAGAATACTGACGCAACTTCAATCTTTTCAATCATATATTGGCACAAGCGCCACCTGTTCGACCGATCACAAAGTAGAGATAATTGTTGAACCTCAACAATCTCTCCCCCCAATATTTGTATTATCTGTAACTCATGAGAATTGAACACGCGACCTTAGCTCTTATATCAATTGTTGGATCGAGTGCTTACCATTTTTACCAATAGCTATAGTTAAGGGTAATGTCGCAACTTTAATCTTTTCAACCATACACTGATACAAACGTCATGTGTTCCACCGATCACAAAACAAATGCAATTATTAAACCCCAATAAATAAACAATAAACATAAATACTAAATACTAAATAATAAAAAATAAAAATGCATAAGTTGAGTAATACGATTTTTATACAAAAATAATTATCTTTCAAAAAGAAATTGTAAGTTGCATGAGGATATATTTTTCAAAATCTAGTGGAATTTTTTTTAAAAATAGGGGTAGTTTCATGCCATGTCAAAGAATATAATATTATTTTACAATAGAGTTCTTTTTATTTTTATTTTGTCCATATGAAATAATAATTTTCTCTCACTATATTATGTGGAAGTATTTATTAGTCTCAAAATTAAAATACTTAAATGTTTTTATTTTAATTAGTATATGCACACATTACATATATATATATATACACACACATATATATATATAACGATATTTTTCGGTTTCTAATAATATTTATTAACAAAATTAAAGACCATTTTAAAAGTTAGAATCTTGTAGATGAATTTTTATAATTAATTGGTACATATTTGAAGTAGGTGGTTATTTAACTCTAATATACTATAGAAGTCAAAATTTCACCGCATATATATATTGTTATTTCAATATACTATTTAGAAATAGAAATTATTTATTTTCCTCACATAATTTTTTATGATTATATATCTATTTTACGATACAATTATCTCAGGATATAAAATTATTGTCAAATTATCTTTCTTTTGAGCTTGTGTTTTGAAATAAACTATTGTTATCAGTAATCATAAAGTTAAAATCATGAAAGTGGAAATTAATTTAAATAATATCTTGATTTAAATTTCTTGCGACCAATAACCGTCCCGACTGAAAATTGTACAACTATATTGTTTAAAATATTAGAATTACATGGCTACTACTTACGAATAGCTATAAATTTTAGTAAATTGACAAGTTCCATTCACAAAATATTTATATATTTTGTATGATTCAAACATTTTTGTCAAAAATTATTAGGTGGTCTAAAGTCAATATTATAGGGAAAATAATTCCCAACTACAAGGTATTCCAACGAAATAATATTCCTAAATTAAACAAGCAAGTCCGCTGACGTAATTTATAATTTCCTTTATCAGATAACATACTTTGACTACAATGGTAGGCGGCTATATTCATGCATTTAATCTAATGACAAATTATTTTTTAATAGATATATATATATATATATATATATATATATATATATATATATATATATATATATATATATATATATATATATAATATAGTTTACTTTATTTGACCATGAATGAGTAGCCAAAACGACACCTTTTAAAATAAATAATAATGTCTAAATTTTATAGCATTTAATGTGATATATTCTTAAGTCAAAATTGGCATTCTTAAGTCAAGCATGGCCAATGCCTTTTTTATATATATTGATTCAACCTTGTACCAAAAAAATATTTTTTTTATTCACGTGTGTATGGCCCATAAAATTAATTTTCTTCTTTAAAAAAACATTTTCTACTAATATTTATATATAAATATTCAACATGTCGAAAAATTGATAGTTTCTTGTCAAACCCTTTGGCTAATTTGTTTGAAGGATAACAGCATTATTTTATGACTTAATATATTAAGATTAATGATGAATTAAAATCGATAAAAATAATTTTTTAAGAGTTCAATTAATAGATTGGGTGTTTCACAATGTTGGGTGTGGGACCCACACCACATTTTGTGTCGATCGGCCCCACATCGGATACCACATCGGATTTTTTGATGCTATCTCACACCCGGTGGAGGGAAGTAATTCCTAAACAAACTAAATGATAAGAGTTCAATTAATTGATTGGATTGGATTGTATCCTTTTGGACAACTGAACCTAAAAATAATATCTTGGATATTTATTTCGGATTCTTGAATTTCAAACTATAAATATTGGAAGGTGTATTAATATATAAAATAATATTATTATTGATAATTTTCTATAATGACCGCATTCAAAATCAGTGACTATAAATTAAAATTATATTTAGGGGAAGGAGAAGTGGGACTTAATGTTTTTTTCTATCTTAGTTTATGTGACGAATTTTGGAATAAGTAGTGGTAAAATTCAATTGGTGTAGTGTAGTTATTGCCCACGAAATGCCAAATTGTCTCTCTTAATCCTGGCCAACTTTGTTTGACTTCACCTTCTTGCTTTAATAATTGATCCAAAATATATATATATATATATATATATATATATATATATATATATATATTGATGAATCCATCACTTTTCTATGAAACCTTGGAATGGAGCAATCTAATTGGACCAACAAATGACATTGAAACATTCTTTAACTTGACATTTCTTTATGTACATAGCTCATTGGAAGCAATGATAAACCAGAAAAGAATGAATCGAGCAAGTGGACAAGTTTAGCACAAGGCTGCTTTCTTTCCAAATGTAATGGTGTACTGTTTTAATTTCAAAAGACCTTGATAAATCTGAATATCTCAGAAGTATAAGTAAACGATCTTTGGGTAAATTTAGCAGATTAATAGAGTGCAGCTAAGCGATATGATATCTGCAGAAGTTGAGTCCTGTTGAAACCGAAGAGGGGGGTGAACGAGGTTTCTTGGTTACTGTAGCGTTTTAAAATGAATTTGCAAAATAGTCGAGTTTACGCTGCGGAAGACTTTAAGTCAATCGACAAATAAACAAAATGAAGAAATAAATAAATGCGTAAATTAAATAAAACGATAAAGACCAAGAGAATTTGTTATAGAAGTTCGGCGATGAATCGCCTACGTCTCCTCTTCCTGGGTAGATAACTTCCAACCGAGGTTCCACTAGAATAACTTTTGATCTTGGCCTTAAGGGCTCCAAGTTAGCCACAACACACTCTTCCCGAGTAAACAATTCTTCACGAGCAACACACTCTTCACGAGTCTTCTTGGCCTTAAGGGCTCCAAGGATAGCCACACAAAACTCTTCCCGAGTTACCCACACTCTTCACGAGTCTTCTTGGCCTTAAGGGCTCCAAGGATAGCCACACACTTGCACCAACTTCACTTGTTGATGACTTATACAATTTTCCAACTTGCGTCGGTGTTGGAGGACATTACAATAAATCAAATAACACATTCACGGTGTAACGACACGAAGAATACAAGCTCTTCACACAAAAAAACTCCAATACAACACAAATGTATGAAGTTTGCAATGCTAGAATAAATTTGAATGAGCAAAGCTTTCTTGTAGTTTATAGACTTGTTTCTTGTCTGCAAAATGCCCCAAAACATCCATATTGATAGTGTAGAAGGTCCCCAAGGTTCCTACTAGCCGTTGCTACACATAAGGCTTGAATCACTCCAAGATCGCCTCAGCCATCGCCTCGGGCGATCACCATCGCCGCGTCCCAATGGTCAAAATCTTGCACACATCGCCTCAGGCGATCGTTATCAAAAAATAATGCCGTAGCTTCGGATGATCACAAATCTTCATCGCCTCAAACGAAGTCTTCATCGCCTCAAGCGATCTAGCCATCGCCTCAGGCGATCTCCCCATGCGCGCGGTCCTCGGCGTCGCTTCAGTCGATGAGTGTGGCGAGGGCTTGAGTGGCTGCCATTGCCTGGGGAGATGATCACCATCACCTGGGGCGATCTTGCCAGTCCTTGCAAATTTGATTTTCTTCAAACAATCCACTTTTCAATCATCTAAACCTGTACACTAAATAGACACATTAGTATAACAAAACCAAGTTTTGTTGATCATCAAAACTCATAAATAATTCGGAGATAAATTAAGCATTAAACTCAACAATGCATTTAAGGCTCAACAATCTCCCCCTTTTTGATGCTCACAAAACTTGATAAACTTGAATATGTAATATTCATGAAATGTGAGTGAACAAGACTCCCCCTTAACAATTGCATAGCACATACAAGTAAAGCATGATACAAAAACTCTCCCCCTCAAACCATGCATGTATTAAGCTCTCCCCCTCAAATCATGCATGTATTAAGCTTCAAGTTTATCACAAAATTCTCCCCCTTTTTGTGATAATCAAAAAGCACAAAATTCAAATAATCATGGCACAAGTATATGTTGACATATATCCATAGTCTAACAATTTACACAGGTTCCTCATCAAGCATGTAAGAGTCATAACAAGCATATGATTAAATCATTGAGAGGAAAAACAAACATGCGTTTAAGGCAATCAATAATGAATTCTAGATGTGCAAAGTGTGCATATGTTCTGCTAAGAGTTCATGCTCTCATGCCCAATAGACATTAAAATTCTCAAAGCATCATTTGATAAGGTAATGATGATAAGAAAATCATTAAGGTCATAATAGCGTTATATCCATTTTACTATGATCCAAGATTGAGCATCCAAGCAATTATAGCATGCTTAATCACATAATTGCACATTTCAAATTCAAAGTGAATTCATGGCACATCAAGATATTTACCATGATGAGATAATCATACATCATGCATTAAACCAATTTAGATACCCATATGCTAAGGGAAAATGAATTTTACTATCAATGAATTTTGAGCTTCATTATTTATTGGTCACAATTAATTTGTGCCAATGAAATTTTGAATTGCCCTTTTTTTAAATGCACAATTATAATTCAAAAAATAAATTTACCTTGGATGATAAGAATGAATTCATATCATCGGTCCTTTACCTCCCGCTTCTTCTATTGTAGTGCATAAGATGATTTCCTCCCTTGAGGTACTAGTGCCTTCATCCTCCATCCCTTTGTTGTTCCTACAAAACAAATTTTTGATTTGGGATTCTTTGGTACCCATTTGATTTTTGGGTCCTTGCGAGTTAGCTTCCATCAATGCCTTTGGAATCCATTTCCACCTCTTGTTAGGTTGGTATTGGTTTTTAGCAAATCTACATTTATTATTTGTATGACCATCTTTACAACAATAAGTGCAAGTAGGAGAATTATGCTTAGCTTTAGCCAACAAGCTTGAAAATGTTTTAGATTTGCTTGAAAAGCCTAGTCCAGCTTTATCGAAGCTACAACGTTGCAAGCCAAGCAATTCATTCATCTTTAAACTACTATCACTAAACTTGCAAAAAGTTTTCTTCAAAGAACTTAATTCATTTTTCAATGAATTATTTTCTTCATCTCTGTTAGGATCGGACTGGAGTGTTTAGAGGGTGGTGAATGAACACTCCTTTAAAATTAATCCTTATTGATTTCTCTCATGTTAGTGAGTGAAATCTATGACTTAATCAACCTTGAAGCATAACAGACCATCGAATATGAGAGTGCGGAAACGGTCTGTTCTTGGCTAGTAAGAACGGCTTGATGGCTTATAGAGTGTAACGCAATACAGAATGTAAATAGACAAGATGCGTTTCTGGAAGTTCGAAGGCAATTCCTTCTACGTCTCCCTTTCTGTGCAACTCTTGACTCTGTCCATTCTCTGAACAAGCTTCAGTCTTCTTCTTTCAGGCACTTTCCCTTCCGGTCTCTGCTTTCGACGTTTGTCAGGTAGACTCTCATTTGTCTACCTTTTAAGGTAATCTTCAGTCCTTGGTCTTTTTCAGCATTAAATGCATCATTAAATGCTTCAATAAATAGCCGTTAATTATTCGGAACGAAGGACGAAGCTTATTTAACTTTGTTTGCTCTGATCTGATCTTTATTAAGCTGAGCTGTGCTTCGATCTGGTCAGACTGGTTTGCATCGATCCGTTCTGATTTTGCGATAGACTATATCGGTCTGATCTGCTTTGACATGGCTTCATGGCTCGATCGGTCTGATCTGTTTGTCATCTTTAAAATCTGGAACTAACAAATTCCCTCTTTTGATGATGACAAAACCTAGCTTCTATGTCCTCTTATAAAGTCTTTTAATTCTTTGAAGGGTATTCTTTCAGATCGATTAAATCTTCTCGTTCGAAATAAATGAACACTATAAGTTGTCGTTCAGATCGATTAAGTCGTTGTGTTCAAAATAAATGAATAAGACTCAGATATGCGATTGAAAGACTCTGATTTTATTGATAAGTCTGATGAATACATTTACATGTCAGACTCATACAGACATCTACTTCTTCGCCGAGGACTGCTGAGCTGGCTTGAAATCCTTCTTCTTTTCCCCCTTTTTGTCAGCAGCAATCTCCTGAAGGAAATCTACGATCTGCGTTAGCTGAGTGATGCGTGTGAAACGTACCTCAAGTGTACGGTGTCAAGTTTTAGTATAGAATTTTAAAATACGGATGTCGAACCCACAGGGATTGAAAATTAAGTTACACCAAGTACTGTAATTAGAATAGTCTCGACTTTATTTAGATAACCGATAGCATAATTATTATATTAATCTACTAAAATAAGATAAATTAGCAAGATGAAGAATTTAAGTGGAGAAAATCAATGAGAACGGATTCTAGAGGTTCGACTTCACTCAACTATCCACTATGTCGTGTTTTCCTAGTTTACTAGCCGAGAATTCTTATTTGTTTCTACTCCCCCTCCCGGGTGTTAAGCAGAAGTAATTATCTAACATTAATCTTGATATCCCTATCTAAGATTAATTATCAAACAATTGTAAAAGCGCAGTAATTCCTTTGACGACTTCTATGGAGTTATAGGCCTTCCGAACAATATAACTACCACGATACGAATTCCTTCTTTCCTATTCACAACCCCCTCTCCCGAGTGATAGATCACGAATATGGAATCATTCAATCCATGGCCAGTAGATTAAAAGCATTAAGAACAGGAAAACATAAATAAACCATATGGAAATCCAAATAAACTTCAAGTCAAGATCCGTCTAACTCTAGAATAATAAATTAGTTCATGAATACATTAAATAAACACATAGACATGTCTTTAATCATCATAAACATAAGGGAAGAGATAATCAAACGAATTGGATGATGGCCCTCCGTCCCCGGTAGTTGCCGTCTTCTTCTCCGTCGTCAAAATCTCTACCCTTCGTTGTACGCGCGCCGCCTCGAATGATCTCCTCCCCTTCTCTTTAGCTCGCGGTCTTCTGCCTCTTTCTCGCTGCTCTTCTCTTCACTGGTTTACGTTCGTGAATCCCCGTTCACGTCTCCTCTGTTGCTTCTTTTATTACGTCAATCTCCCTTCCACCTCACGCTTAAGTCCTTCCCTTTACTGTACGTGAAGTTCCCTTCTTATCCTCTCTAATTCTGCACGTAAATCTTCTTTCCTTTTAAAATCTGAATGTATCTTCTTTTTTTCGTGTGATTTTCTTGGTCAAAGAAAATCTCCTCTAATCTTCTAATATCTATCTTTCCATTCCAATAAAATCTGCTATATCTTCTCCACTTGTCCTCTAATTGGTCAGTTCCCCAATCTTTCCTTCACAAATATAGTGGTTATCCACACGTGAATGTCTTTTTATTAAAATGTTGTAGTGGTGTCCGAACGCCATGTATTCTGTCCCGGTGCATGATTATTTCACCGTTGAGTCCCAATTTGAATTATTGTCACATTTATGTATTTCTCATCATCTTTTAGTAATAAAATGCTTAATTCCTTGGATTCCTGCAAAACAACACAGAACAACAACAAAAGACGTAATTCTGCTCGAATACCAACACTAAATCATGCAAAATAAGAAGAAATATAAGTGTATAAAATACACTTATCAAACCCCCTAAACTTAAACTTTTGCTAGTCCCGAGCAAAATAGAAATGGAAAAAGACTAAGAAATAAAAGAGAAAAAGAAAACACACTACTAACGCAAGTCATGAAATGTTATAATTGCAAATTGGCCTCGAAGATCAATTGTCTAAAAATTTTAAGTCAAGTATGCATATCAGTCTACTCAAGAGTTCTCAAGTGTGTGTGTCACCACTTCCATTTAACCATTAAAGCAATCTTTACTCACACAAATCAATAGGACTTTGCAAGGTGTATTGGTTCATTTGCATTGTTCATAAAAAGGAGTATAACCTTGACAAACAGTGAACAATGCATCCAATCAAAGTAATGAGATGTGCGTGTGTGAATGTCAAAACCATATGCATTACAAATGTTTCTCGAGTGTCCATAAGCTTACTATTCATAACCTTCTCCACTAGTATATTAGACGAATGTGGCTCGGTCAATAGGTCTTAATTGGATTATAATGTAAGGCCTTGGCTCATGGCTACAATAAAAAGATAGGAATTTCAAAACAAGTGAGTAAGTCATATTAACCATGATGCACACTCTCATCTCAATTTCGATTCCTTCTATCGATGATTCATCATTTTTTTTTTCTTTCAAATTTTGGATTCACCCTCCTTTCTCATCCGCCTCATCATTCACCTCATTATTTTCTCATTCTTTCCATCACTTATTTCTTCACCTCTTCAACAATCTTTTTATGCATTCATTCCCTTTTTTTTTTTTCATTATTATCCCCTTTCTTATTTTTTCAATTAGGAACATGGGGGGATATTTGAAATTGTAAAGTGCAATATGGGTCTTACTCACTTGAGGGTAGGAAATAGTGTATAAGCTTTCAACAAGGTGGTCGATGTGGGATTTTGAAATAATGCCGAATGGGGGTTATTATGTGCCTAAGCACATGCCATTCGATTTTCAATAAGCTCAAAAGGGCAACTATGGATAAAAAGTGATGTCATTTGGTGGCTTCAAAGGCTCAAACGAATCAAAAATTGCCTAAATCATTCCTAAGCCACATAACATCCGTATTTCGCCTCAAAGGGTACTAAAGCAAGTTCTAGACTATTCTCAATTCACAAATAGCTTATATGGTATGACCAATGTGCTCAATTAGTATCTCAAAAGCAAGGTGATATAAGAAGCAAAATTGAATGAGATTCTAAAACATAATGCAACAATTCAATCCTCATTCTTTTACGTTTAAGCTCAAAGGGGCTACTATGGCAAATTTATATCAATGAATAAAGACCCAAAATATTATCAAGAATTGCCTATATCATATTTGTGTTCATTCAACTCAACTTTAAATAGTCAAATGGTCATGGTCTCTAGTGCATGAATGTGAGAAACTCAAGAGCAAAGTGAACAAAAATTTTAAAAATTTTCACAAATAAGCTCAATTCTTCATCATCGGCCTTCACAATTACTTCAAATCACGACTTATGACACAATAAGAACAAAAAAATGACTAAAAAAAAAACACAAAACAAAACACACATAGGAATCCAGGAAACAAAACATCTTCAATGTTTAAACACCCCCCCAAACTTAAAATCGTGCATTGTCCTCAATGTACCATACAACATATAACATAAGGGACAACACACCTACCTGCGACGACGATCGTCAGTAATCGTCGCCCATCTCATGCTCATGGGTATGTTGAGAATATGATGATAGGGACCTCCGCATCAGTATAGACCCAACCCTTAGATGAAGAATTTTCGATTTGGTTGGCTAAGCTAGACCACTTTGATGCAACCCCCCTAAACTTGCTTCCTTGCACCAATAGACTCCAAAAACCTGCAATTAATCGATAAAAATATGGACTTTAGAGGTGGGATAGCATAATTAAGAGAGATTGAGGAGAAAAAAAATCGAAATTGAAAAATTGAGGGGAAGAGGCGTAAAAATACGCGAGGCGTAATTACGCCGCTGGAGAGGCGTAATTACGCCTCGCCTACGGCTTTGAAAACTTTTTAAAAAAATGGTAGGCGTAACTACGCCGAAAACAGGCGTAGTTACGCCTACGCTACGGCATTTTTTTTTTTCTGAAATTTGACAGGCGTAATTACGCCTTGAAGGAGGCGTAGTTACGCCTGTCCTACGGCATCTCAATTTTTTTTTTTTTAAATAAAATAAAATAAGGATACTTGGATTTGGGTTGCCTCCCGAAAAGCGCTTTGTTTAAAGTCGTCAGCCAGACTATGCGAAGCAACCATCAAATAGCGGCTTCCGCCCATAGTAAGTATCATATGACACTACATGTGGGTCTTGGTTGTGTATGCCCTCAAGCTTGGCAAGATAGTGGCAGTTAACGCTCGTCGCTCCAACAACGTCCTTCAAAAATGATAAGCATGGGAGAAAGATTCTAAACTTGGCTTTATCTCGTGGAGGACGTAATATGGTGAAGTTGGCATCAATGGGAAGAACGAATCCACATATGGCATATAGGACATCACCATCGATGAGTGCTCCTCACTATTTTCAAAAATATGCTCATCTTCCAACGTCACGCTAGGCTCATCTTGACACGGGAATTCATCAGATAACTCTTCCACAGTAGGCTCAACCACTTGAAAATGCTCATATTCCCTTGAATCTTCCGCATGAGTAGGATCACTCTCCCAAACTTGGTTGATTGGGTTCACTTCGGTGTTGCTAGGAAATGATCCTCTTTGTTGGTTGTTCATGGCATTAACAAGCTGCCCAATTTGCACCTCAAGAGACTTCATTGTAGCATCATGTTGTTCATGTGACCCTCAATCGTATCAAGCCTCGACTCATTCTTGTCAAGGCTCAATGTCGAACTTTGAACAAATGTCTCTATAAGCTGCTCAAGGCTACTTCTGGTGGCATTTTCGATCTTTGGTTCAAATGATGGCCAGAATTTGCGCAAACTATCCTCCAACTTAGAGACTTTATCAGAACTATACTCATCCTCTGCTTGATGATCGAATGGTTGGTGTGTAAAATGAGGGTAATGACGCCCTGGTGGATATTGGTGACTCCAACCCAGCATTGAAGGATCAAAGTGCCACTGATAGTCGAAATTCGCCATATGGTTAAACAGGTGCACCCTGTCATCATCTCTACAATATATGGAACTACCAGCTGCCAAAGCTCCATTAAATACCCATTCTTGTGTGTCTGCATCCAATCCACTGTAGAAAGATTGAAGAGGAGCGTAGTTTGAAAAGTCGTGGTTGAATCTGTCCCAAGCTGCATAGAATGGTTCATACGGTTGTTGGGCAAAGCTTGTGGAAACTTGCTGATGAAACATCTCCAAGTACCTCACAAGAAAAATTCTAAATTAAAATCAAGACTACTTGGTAACAGTATCAGTAAACAAAATTATATCAATCCCCGGCAACGGCGCCAAAAACTTGATGCGTGTGAAACGTACCGTAAGTGTACGGTGTCAAGTTTTAGTATAGAATTTTAAAATACGGATGTCGAACCCACAGGGATTGAAAATTAAGTTACACCAAGTACTGTAATTAGAATAGTCTCGACTTTATTTAGATAACCGATAGCATAATTATTATATTAATCTACTAAAATAAGATAAATTAGCAAGATGAAGAATTTAAGTGGAGAAAATCAATGAGAACGGATTCTAGAGGTTCGACTTCACTCAACTATCCACTATGTCGTGTTTTCCTAGTTTACTAGCCGAGAATTCTTATTTGTTTCTACTCCCCCTCCCGGGTGTTAAGCAGAAGTAATTATCTAACATTAATCTTGATATCCCTATCTAAGATTAATTATCAAACAATTGTAAAAGCGCAGTAATTCCTTTGACGACTTCTATGGAGTTATAGGCCTTCCGAACAATATAACTACCACGATACGAATTCCTTCTTTCCTATTCACAACCCCCTCTCCCGAGTGATAGATCACGAATATGGAATCATTCAATCCATGGCCAGTAGATTAAAAGCATTAAGAACAGGAAAACATAAATAAACCATATGGAAATCCAAATAAACTTCAAGTCAAGATCCGTCTAACTCTAGAATAATAAATTAGTTCATGAATACATTAAATAAACACATAGACATGTCTTTAATCATCATAAACATAAGGGAAGAGATAATCAAACGAATTGGATGATGGCCCTCCGTCCCCGGTAGTTGCCGTCTTCTTCTCCGTCGTCAAAATCTCTACCCTTCGTTGTACGCGCGCCGCCTCGAATGATCTCCTCCCCTTCTCTTTAGCTCTCGGTCTTCTGCCTCTTTCTCGCTGCTCTTCTCTTCACTGGTTTACGTTCGTGAATCCCCGTTCACGTCTCCTCTGTTGCTTCTTTTATTACGTCAATCTCCCTTCCACCTCACGCTTAAGTCCTTCCCTTTACTGTACGTGAAGTTCCCTTCTTATCCTCTCTAATTCTGCACGTAAATCTTCTTTCCTTTTAAAATCTGAATGTATCTTCTTTTTTTCGTGTGATTTTCTTGGTCAAAGAAAATCTCCTCTAATCTTCTAATATCTATCTTTCCATTCCAATAAAATCTGCTATATCTTCTCCACTTGTCCTCTAATTGGTCAGTTCCCCAATCTTTCCTTCACAAATATAGTGGTTATCCACACGTGAATGTCTTTTTATTAAAATGTTGTAGTGGTGTCCGAACGCCATGTATTCTGTCCCGGTGCATGATTATTTCACCGTTGAGTCCCAATTTGAATTATTGTCACATTTATGTATTTCTCATCATCTTTTAGTAATAAAATGCTTAATTCCTTGGATTCCTGCAAAACAACACAGAACAACAACAAAAGACGTAATTCTGCTCGAATACCAACACTAAATCATGCAAAATAAGAAGAAATATAAGTGTATAAAATACACTTATCACTGAGCGCAAATAGCATCCAGGCGAGTGTCTTGAGCAAGGAGGGATTTGGCAACTGTGGTTTTAACTTTAGTAGCCAGCTCGATCTGTTCTTTTCTCAGGATGTTCTTGTATGAAGCTTGCTGAGAGAAAAAATCATTCAGTCCATGCTGAATACCGTTGATGCTAGCCGTCATCTTGTCTCTGAAAGATTCAAAGTCCAAATGTGTGGTCCTTTGACTTTGATGAACTTCTCTTACTCGTTGAGAGAGAAAGAGACAGTTTTCAGAGAGTTCTTGAAGAGACTTGGCGAGAGATGAGGCTTCATCAGTGGGATGGTCTGGGGAGTGATCAACAGGTGATGCAGTCAGATCAAGTGCTGCCTCAACCGGTATGAGTTTAGAATCAGCAGATTGACGTATATCGGATCGGATCAATTTGACTAGATCCGTAGAGAATTCTTGCACAAACGCCAAATCTATAGCAAACTGATCTGGAGGAGTGATAGGTCTAGTAGGCTCCTCATCCTGTATAGCTGCAACTATTGTTGACACCACTAGATCCGGAGCGACGGAATCTGGCAAGACAACTGTTCAAGGTGCGTCTCGTGGGCTGGTCTGAATATGGGAGACTGAAGATGCCAGCGGAATGGAAGTCGTTGGAGAATCCAGCAAGACATCCATTGCCTCAGTCTCTGCAGCAGACGGAGCACTGGTCAGTGGCTGCTCCGCTGTTTCAGAAATTGGTGGCTCAGAAATTGGCTATGCCACAGTCTTGCTTGCAGTTGGGTGGTCTGTACTGGGAAGTTGATATGTTGAGCCTCTGTCGTTGAAAGCGAACAGCCATGAGGAGTGTGTGAATGTTCATCTCCAGCTGAGCAATGACAGTACCATCATCCTTGGCAGTCGGGCTGGCTGCATCAAAATTCATCTTTTTGGCTGTGATAAGCAAGTTTGCCAGCCGTAGTCTGTGATTAGCCCTGAACAGCTCCTTGCAATGTACCGCAATCCGCACGTCATTGTTTTCTGTCCCTTTCAGGACTTCTTGTTCCATTTTGTGGAGCCGCTTGAGCTTGCCGAAGAACAGACCAAAGTGGTTGACCGTTCTGTATTCGACCCATTCATCGAATACTACAGTAAGCTCCTGGACTGTGTCTTCTATATCTTCCATGGCAATGTCAATTGCGGTTTGAGTGGCGGACTTAGGCTTGGAAGAGACAGGCTCAGTTAAGACAGCTTTCCCTTTTCTAACAGCAGACGATGGCTTAATCCCTGATTGGGTGTAGTCACCCAGTTCTTTTATAACAATTTCCTTGACCACAGGGATAGTGGAGGGGACGTGATGGTGACCCTGGGTGCAGTGGTTTGAGCTTTGTATGGTTGAGTTTTTGATGGTTACGGTGGAGCTTGGGTTTCAGGTGTTGGAGCTTGGGATGCAGTGGTGGAGCTTGGGATGCAGTGGTGGCTTTTATTGAAGGTAAGATGGACATGGGTTTGGGATTTAAGGTTGATATTGGCTTGGTGATCTGGGTTCTTGGCTTCTTTGGAAGAGGTTGGCTGGGGATGAAGTAGTAGAGGCAGACTGATTTTCATCTGAGTCAGTCTGAACTGTCAGTTTGCGCTTAACTCTAGTTTTTCTTTCAGCAGCCTGTTCCTGTCCAATTTCGATCTTCACAGCCAACAGATCGGAAGGAGTGGGTGGAGCACATTTGGACTTGAGTAATGCCAATCCCTTGGGATTAAGGATCTTGAAGGGATTGAGTGCTGATGGCTTCCCCAGCTCGATGTTCATTGATTCCAAAAGCTTGCTGAGTGGAACAGCGAAGCAGACAGCCTGTTTTGCTGCAATAACTGTTTCCAGCAGAACTCCAAACAAAATAGCGGACCAGTTCATCTTCAGTCCGGAATGAATAGAAGACATGGCTCTGAATTTCTCCTAGGTTACTGCATCATAGCTGCCAGCCTTGCCCAACAGTGGCTTTCCAACGATATCACACAAGACCTAAAAGTGAAACAACATTTCTTTCTTCTTGAAAGATGGCTGCAGATTCTGGCCAAAGATTGATACTCGGCCCTGAAAACTTTCAAGGGTGGCCTGAGGGATGCGACCAAAATCGGACAGTCCGGTGGTAGGAAGTCCAAAGGTCTTCGACAGCGTTGTCTGAGAAATGTCAATGGATTTTCCCTTGAAGGATGTACAGATGTACGTCTTGTGGGAAACAACGTTGGTGAACAGCTCTCTAATCTCCGATTCATAAACCACCGCACCACATTCCAGAAAATTCCTTAATCCTGAAGATTCCAAGGATTGAACATTGACACCATTTCTGGATCTTCAGCCCTGTAAATCGCATCAAACTCAACAGACAAAGAGTTATGAATGATAGTTGCCGTTTGATTAAGTGTTATGAAAGTAGTGAAGATGGAAGGATTTGAAGATATTAAACAGACAGCAGTAATTTGTAAAAGTGGTGAAGTCTAAATGAGATGCACAGCCTGCTAAATAGGAGATATTAGTCATGTGTCTGTATCTCGATGACTGATATTTAAAAATTCAAATTTTAACGGATGAGATGAGAGAATAGTAAGGCGGTTAAATTTCGACCAGTCCGGACTGTTAAAAAGTATTACTATGTTAAAGACTGGTAGTGTTTTTAAAAAACAGATCATAGGATAATATCAGATTGATAGAGATCGGTCTGAAAGTCCGGACCGGTCTGTATCTTTCTGACTATTGCATTATCGATCTGTGCTAACACTAATTCTTTAAAACAAAATTAAGCAAATGCCTAACATATTAAGATAAGTTTATTAAACCAAGAATTTGACGAAAATAATTAAACTTAGCCTCAGGGAGTGGTTTAGTGAAGATGTCTGCAGCTTGCTGGTCTGTTGAAATATACTCGATCCGAATCTTCTTTTTGCCAACATGATCTCGAATAAAATGATGTCTGATATCAATATGCTTTGTTCGAGAGTGCAAGACTGGATTATACGTTATAGCAATTGCACTTGTGTTGTCGCAGAAGATCGGAGACTCAGCAGCTTGAATGCCATAGTCTCTGAGCTGATGTTGAACCCAGAGCATTTGAGCGCAACAGCTTCCAGCGGCAAGATATTCCGCCTCAGCTGTAGATGTGGCAATAGATGTTTGCCTCTTGCTAAACCACGAGATCAACCTTTCTCCTAGAAATTGACAAGTTCAACTGGTGCTCTTGCGATCGATCTTACACCCTGCATAGTCAGCATCTGAAATACCAACCTTAGCTGTTTGCTTCTTGCTAAACCACGAGATCAACCTTTCTCCTCGAAATTGACAAGTTCCACTGGTGCTCTTGCGATCGATCTTACACCCTGCATAGTCAGCATCTGAATATCCAATTAAATTAAAATTTGGATCTTTGGGATACCAGAGACCAACATTCTGAGATCATTTTAGGTATTTAAGAATGCGCTTAGCAGCAATAAAGTGGGATTGCTTAGGATAAGACTGAAATCTAGCGCACATGCAGACCAAAAACATAATATCAGGCCGGCTCGCTGTAAGATATAATAGCGATCCGATCAGACCTTGATACATTGTTACTTCAACTGCCGTTCCCCTTTCTTCTTTATCAAGCTTCATTGAAGGACTCATTGGAGTTGACGCAGTTGAGCAAGTCTCCATTTCGAATCTTTTGAGTAGCTCTTTGGTGTACTTGGTTTGATTGATGAAAATACTATTGTTGAGCTGTTTGACTTGGAGACCCAGGAAGAATGACAGTTCTCCCATCATACTCATCTCAAACTGTCCCTGCATTAACTTAGAGAATTTCTCGCAGAGTTTACAGTTAGTTGACCCAAAATTAATATCATCAACATATATTTGAACTAACAAAGTATGTTCCCCCTTAATAAATTTAAATAAAGTTTTATCTACTGAACCGATCTGAAAATCATGATCCAGGATAAATTGAGACAAAGTATCATACCATGCTCTTGGAGCTTGTTTCAGTCCATACACTGCTTTATTCAGTAGGTATACGTGATCTGGAAACGAGTGATTTTGAAATCCAGGAGGTTGCTCGATGTAGACTTCCTCCTGAAGTTTACCATTAAGAAATGCACTCTTTACGTCTATTTGATATACTTTGAACTCTTAAAAGCGACGAATGCGAGAAATATTCGGATGGCTTCAAGTCTGGCGACTGATGCAAAGGATTCATCGAAGTCGATTCCTTCTTCTTGTCTGAAGCCTTGTGCAACCAGTCTGGCCTTGTTTCTAACCACCACACCATCTGCGTCTAGCTTATTTCTGAAGACCCATCTGGTTCCAATAACAGGCAGATCACTTGGTCTGGGGGTTAAGCTCCAGACTTGATTTTGTTCAAATTAGTTGAGCTCTTCTTGCATGGTCTCTATCCAGTTATAATCAGTCAAAGCTTCATTAATCTGTTTGGGTTCCAGATTAGATATGAAGGCAGCGTGAGTGAACTCATCCATCATCTATCCTCTGGTTCTTACGGGTGCAGACAGACTTCCAATCACTAGCTAAGGTGGATGCCTCTTTGTCCAGCGGTAGCTTGATTCTGGAACATCTGGTCCAGATGGAGTAGTAGTATTGGCATTGTCAGCATCTGCCTTAACATTAGAGTTCATAACCTCCGGATCGGCTTGATCTAGAATGACTTCAGTGCCTTGATCCGGTCTATCTGGTACTTCAGGTTCAGGTGGATTGTCTCTTGATCTGTTAACTACAATCTCATCATCACTGTTAGCTTCGAGATGGATATTTTCCATCTGATTTTGAATTAATTCCTTGTTGTCCTTAATACACAAGGATTCATCAAACACTACATGAACTGATTCTTCTACAGTTAAGGTTCGATTATTGAAGGCACGATAAGCTTTACTAATAGATGAATATCCTAGGATTATTCCATAATCTGACTTAGCTTCGAATGCTGTAAGATGATTATTACCATTGTTGTGGACGTAACATTTGCAGCCGAATACATGAAAGTAAGAGATAGACGGTCTGTTACCTGTCCATACTTCATATGGTGTTAAATTTAGCTTCTTGTTAATCATGGATCGATTTTGTGTATAGCATGCAGTATTTACAGCCTCTGCCCAAAACTTTTGGGAAATACCAGAATCAGCAAGCATTGTTCTTGCTACCTCCTTAAGCATTCTATTCCTATGTTCTGCAACTCCATTTTGTTGAGGAGTTTGAGCGGCTGAGAATTCGTGCTTAATTCATTGGTCTTCTAGAAAGGATTCAAGATTCTGATTTGAGAATTCAGTGCCTTTGTCACTTCGAATCCTATCTATACCAGAGGATCTTTCATTCTGAGCGCGTTTTAGCAGCTTGATCAACTTCGGACCGGTCTGATCTTTACTGCTAAAAAATATAGTCCATGTAAAGCTTGAGTAATCATCAATAACAACAAGAGTATACCGCATTCCCCCTAAACTTGTTATTGGTATAGAACCAAACAAGTCCATATGCAATAGTTCTAAGCAACGTGAGGAGGATTTGACATTCTTGTTCTTGAAGGATGATCTGATCTGTTTGCCCATTTGGCAAGTTTCACCGATCTTATCCTTAGCAAAGTCGATCTTGGGCAGACCGACAACTAAATCATGTTTACACAGGCTAGAAATAGTCTTACAGTTAAGATGATTCAAGCGTTTATGCCATAGCCAGTGTTTATTATCATTATTCGCGATGAAGCAAGTAGGATTATCAGGTTGGGCGAATTTCCAGTTAATCTTATAAGTATTTCCATTTCTGATTCCTACAAGCATGATTATACCATCTGATGATTTGACAGTGCAGGTGTGTTTGTGAAATTCTACAGCATAACCGTTATCACATAATTGACTTATGCTGATCAGATTATAGTATAGATTTTCAACTAAGAGCACATCATTGATAATAATGTTACCATGGACAATCTTACCCTTGCCTATGGTCTTACCCTTAGAGTTATCCCCGAAAGTAATCTTAGGACCAGGTTTCCCGTCATGTGTCGAGAACATCCACTGTCTAAGTACCAGTCCGACACTTGCTTCTTCTGTTTTTGTCATCAAACACAATTACTGTTGATACCATATCCTACATGGGTCCAGAACGGATTAGCCTTTGGGAACCCACGCCTGAATCAGCTTTAGTGGCTTGTGTGTGTCTGGTGTGGTGTGTGCTGATCTGTTTCGATGTTGTGTGTGATATGTGTAATACCCGAATCTAATACTTGCATCTATGTTTAACATATGTGTTAGACTGCCATGAATACTAGTAAACCTGCTTAAATCTTCGCCGAAATTCGCCGAAATACGACGAGGTCAATTTTATTAAAAAGATAACTCGTAGAGCTACCACTTTCATGTTTTGAGTTTTTGCCGAAAACTACCGGAGGAAGGGGAAAATTAATTTTGAAGTATATCATGTTTATGTAGATTATATATAACTTTCTTGTCCGACATCAGAATCAAGTTATTCTAAAGCCAAATGAAAGATAAGACATAGATTTACAATTTTTATTCATAACAAGTTTGCAAACTCGGATGTTATGATAACCGAATCCATGTATCAAATGAGGCTCAAAATATATAATAAATAAATACTTAATTAATTAAAAAAAAGAAAAAAAAATAAAAGAAGAGAAGAACGACTCAAACAAATTGAGATATATATATATATATATATGCACACACATTCAGAACTCACGCACACAACGCATACAGAACACGAGAACAGGAGAGAAGAGAAGGGTTTGAGGTCTTCTTTAATTTTTCGGACTTCGTAACGCCATCGAAACTTCAGATAAATTATATATTCGGAATCCTCGAATTATCAGCTTCAATTTGAGGTACTTTTCTCTTCCTATTTCTAGTGTTTATGAAAAACCTAATATTGCTAGAAAATTATGAAATTAATGTAGGTGATAGATTAGATGATTATAAACAATATTTGACAAGAATTTGGAGATTATGTTGTAATTTCAAGTTTATAGGAATGTTAATGTAAGAATTTAATGATATAACTTAGTATTCAATAATTTAAAGTAATAGGTTAGAATTTTAAATAATTACTTGAATTGTGTAGATTGACTGTCTCTTACCTAGGAACCAAGCAATATCAACTGGTGAAAGGTAAGTAAAAATCCACCTGCAACTACAATGCATGAACATAGTCTTTCTTGTGATATTACTTGTGTTGGTGCTTGAATAAGGTGATATATGTATTATTTGATGTTCAAATACTTAATTGTTGTTGCATTGAATTAACTGTTCATTTGCATTTGCACGTGCATGCATAATACACGAGTATATTTGATGTCTGGCATGCACGACATTATTTTGAGAAAAAAAGGAAATATTTTGTTGACCACTGCTATGGCACCGAGGTTTGCGAGGCAGACTTATATGATATGTTGAGTACAACGGTGGGATACTTCTCAGAGGATTAAAAGGGTTGTTCGAGATGTGCCCTTGGTAATCATGAGGGGATGGACCACTTGCTGATATTCTTCTTTTGATGGATGCTGTGGGTGGGATACTTCTCGGGTGACCGCAGTGGTTGTTCGGTGATGTGCCTTTGGGGGTCACGGGAGGATGGGCCATTCGATTGTATCAATCCACTATATTGGCTGTGTGCCTATTTATATTCCTCAGAGCTCTGTTCCGGTGCATAGTAGGTGGGTCAAGGGGCCCATGAAAAATATGAATTTGATAAAATGTTATGTATTTTCGAGTTTGCATCTTGGTATACATGTTATTGATGTTTCATGTCATTTTCATAGCATGCATGGTTTTTATTTACTGGGCATTAGTTCATGCATTGTAGGTGAGCATGATGATGCCTGATATCTGGACTTACTGAGCAGGGTGATGCGCTCCTACGGGTTTCTGAGATCTGTTGTACATGGATGACGACCTGCTGGGTTATGGGGTTATCTTATTTTGGTTTTTGAATCTGCAGATTTATCTTTTGAAAATCACACGGTTTTCTTATGTTCTTTTGTTGCCGTTTGGCTTTTAAATCTGCGGAACTATCTTTTGAAAATTTTACTTTGAGAAAGTAAAGAATTGTATGTAAATAGTATGACGGTGTTTCTGGTGATATGAATCTTATATATTATTCTTGTTGTTGTGTCTCCGGATGTTATACAAATATGGGAGATGCAGCCGAAATTTTTACGTAGCTATATATAACTTATAGTATAATAGATGTGAGTTGGGGTGTGACATTGAGTGGTATCAGAGCACGATTTTGGTTCTGTAGACTGTCCATGTACAAGAGCTCAGAACTTATGGAGCATAGCCATGCCAGTAAATTTTATTTTATTTTATTATGTTTTATATGTCCTACGCAATTTTGTTGCTAATGTGTTATTAGTTTGTCATAAAGAAAAGTGTTGCAAGCATGGTGACTATCGGTTTTGAAATGGATAAAATGACCTGAAACTTCAGTTGTCCATAATTGGAATGTTTGCCATATCGCACCTATGTATCATTATATGATTGTTGATTGTTTTACCTTATTGTCTTTTGGGTTCATTGATTATCACATTCATCATCTACTGGTTATTGTGATAAGTAAGAAGTATGCTTGAATGATAGTGTACATCTGATGTGAATTCCATGATCTTGAGTTGTTTATTATATCTTTTATTATTATCATTTCAAAAATATGGAAACCTTACAATCCTTGTTAATTTTCTAAGCTGATTATAGCAGTTGAGCACAGTGATTGATGATACTCAGATTTGTTTTCTACTACTATTGAAATCTTAGCCAAAATTGTTGCACCTTAACCGAGAAGAGAAAATGGATAGTTGGATTAGCATATTAGATAGAACATTCCTTATGATAATCAAAGTGCAGAATCATGATAATGGTTAGATAATAAACTACGGGTAATACCCCAAAAGTTTGGTGTATAGTTTATGTAATAAACTCATTGAATGTTGATTACCTTAATTATTTAGTCAAGAGCTTGAGGAACTGCCTATGGATATTTACGGATAATATGAGAGTCGAACATAAATTTTTTTTTTTCAGTAAGTAAAATTTCGGGGACGAAATTTTTGTAAGGAGGGGAGAATGTAATACCCGAGTCTAATACTTGCATCTATGTTTAACATATGTGTTAAACTGCCATGAATACTAGTAAACCTGCTTAAATCTTCGCCAAAATTCGCCGAAATACGACGAGGTCAATTTTATTAAAAAGATAACTCGTAGAGCTCCACTTTCATGTTTTGAGTTTTTGCCGAAAACTACCGGAGGAAGGGGAAAATTAATTTTGAAGTATATCATGTTTAGGTAGATTATATATAACTTTCTTGTCCGACATCAGAATCAAGTTATTCTAAAGCCAAATGAAAGATAAGACATAAATTTACAATTTTTATTCATAACAAGTTTGCAAACTCGGATGTTATGATAACCGAATCCATGTATCAAATGAAGCTCAAAATATATAATAAATAAATACTTAATTAATTAAAAAAAAAGAAAAAAAAAAAAAGAAGAGAAAACGACTCAAACAAATTGAGATATATATATATGCACACACATTCAGAACTCACGCACACAACGCATACAGAACACGAGAACGGGAGAGAAGAGAAGGGTTTGAGGTCTTCTTTAATTTTTTGGACTTCGTAACGCCATCGAAACTTCAGATAAATTATATATTCGGAATCCTCGAATTATCAGCTTCAATTTGAGGTACTTTTCTCTTCCTATTTCTAGTGTTTATGAAAAACCTAATATTGCTAGAAAATTATGAAATTAATGTAGGTGATAGATTAGATGATTATAAACAATATTTGACAAGAATTTGGAGATTATGTTGTAATTTCAAGTTTATAGGAATGTTAATGTAAGAATTTAATGATATAACTTAGTATTCAATAATTTAAAGTAATAGTTTAGAATTTTAAATAATTATTTGAATTGTGTAGATTGACTGTCTCTTATCTAGGAATCAAGCAATAACAACTGGTGAAAGGTAAGTAAAAATCCATCTGCAACTACAATGCATGAACATAGTATTTCTTGTGATATTACTTGTGTTGGTGCTTGAATAATGTGATATATATGTATTATTTGATGTTCAAATATTTAATTGGTGTTGCATTGAATTAGCTGTTCATTTGCATTTGCACGTGCATGCATAATACACGAGTATATTTGATGTCTGGCATGCACGACATTATTTTGAGAAAAAAAGGAAATATTTTGTTGACCACTGCTATGGCACCGAGGTTTGCGAGGCAGACTTATCTGATATGTTGAGTACAGCGGTGGGATACTCCTCAGAGGATTAAAAGGGTTGTTCGAGATGTGTCCTTGGTAATCATGAGGGGATGGACCACTTGCTGATATTCTTCTTTTGATGGATGCTGTGGGTGGGATACTTCTCGGGTGACCGCAGAGGTTGTTCGGTGATGTGCCTTTGGGGGTCACGGGAGGATGGGCCATTCGATTGTATCAATCCACTATATTGGATGTGTGCCTATTGATATTCCTCAGAGCTCTGTTCCGGTGCATAGTAGGTGGGTTAAGGGGCCCAGGAAAAATATGAATTTGGATAAAATGTTATGTATTTTCGAGTATGCATCTTGGTATACATGTTATTGATGTCTCGTGTCATTTTCATAGCATGCATGGTTTTTATTTACTGGGCATTAGCTCATGTAGTTCATGCATTGTAGGTGAGCATGACGATGCCTGATATCTGGACTTACTGAGCAGGGTGATGCGCTCCTACGGGTTTCTGAGATCTGTTGTACATGGATGACGACCTGCTGGGCTATGGGGTTATCTTATTTTTGTTTTTGAGTCTGCAGATTTATCTTTTGAAAATCACACGATTTTCTTATGTTCTTTTGTTGCCGTTTGGCTTTTAAATCTGCGGAACTATCTTTTGAAAATTTTACTTTGAGAAAGTAAAGAATTGTATGTAAATAGTATGACGGTGTTTCTGGTGATATGAATCTTATATATTATTCTTGTTGTTGTGTCTCCGGATGTTATACAAATATAGGAGATGCAGCCGAAATTTTTACGTAGCTATATATAACTTATAGTATAATAGATGTGATTTGGGGTGTGACAATATGGAAGCCTTTGATTCCTGTAAGGTAACCTATATCTTCGTTGAACTGGTTGTGAGTTGTGGTAGTTGGGTGGTCTTCCTTGCCTTAGATTTTACACCTTTGAGTTTGGTCTGATAGACACAAAGCTTGCTGGTGCCTTTTCTTTAGCTTGGTTAACGTACCCAATCCTTTTTCTCAAACCTTGATCCCTGAAGGAGGTTCCCGTTTGAATTGTAGGCACTTCGGATTCATATATTGTGCTGGATCTAACGAATGTCATTTGGTTGATTTTGTTCTTTTCCAGCAACAACTCATATTCATCTTTGGTGCATTCATTGGTACCAAAGTCTATGCCAGTGATGTCACTGACACTTCTTTGTATCTCTTGCAACTCTTCCAATGATGCTCTTGATTTTGTCCATGTTTTAAAAATGTGAGAAAGATTAGCATTTTGTGTGCTAATTATCTTATTTTCTTCATGAAGCTGTTCGTGGGAGATTTTCAGCTTATCCAGCTCGATCTTCAGATTATTGCATTCACCTAGCTCAGAGCAGATTGGTTTGATATGCTTATATGTTTGATCTTTGGCTTCAGCTTTAGTTTTCTCAAGTGATTCGGCTAATATTCTATAATCATTAGCCATGTCTTACAGTGCAGACATGAGCTCTTCTCGTGTGAATTCATTTGAGTCAAAGTCGAATACCTCGTCCATCTGACTCATCTCCTCGTCTGCCATTAGGCATTGGATTTCCTCCTCGCTTTCACTGGATGAACATTCTGAGTCAGTCTGAGCCCACTTGCTGTTACCTTCCTCTGCTACCAGAACCTTTCGGGACTTTCCATGATGACTTTTATGATCTTTGTAATGCTTCTTTTTCTTGTCATCACGATGCCTTCCTTTTCTTTCATCTTTCTTCGGTCTGGTGCAGTCTGCAATAAAATGTCCGGTCTTATCACAATTGCAGCAAGCCTGATCGTTAACAACATCATCTTTTCTTGATTTATAATGATGAGAAGGTTTAAAATTCCTTTTATTCTTAGACATGAATTTGCCAAATTTTTTGATAAATAATGACATGGCATCATTTCTTATCTGTTCGATAGATCGGTCTGTTGAAGTGGTGGTTTGGTATGGAATGGCTGGAATGCCTTGTTTGGTTGAGAGGTGAATGGTTATGTTTCACCTCTAGTGATCAGTTCAAACTCATACGCCTTAAGATCTGCAAACAAGTCACGAAGTTCAACCTTGTTCAGATCTTTAGACTCCCTCATTGCAATTATCTTGACATCTCATTCCTTTGGCAATGCTCTCATTACCTTCAGAGCAATCTCTCTGTTAGAATAGTCATTGCCCAGACCATTCAGTTCATTGATAATGTCAGTGACTCTTTCATCAAACTCGTTTAGAGTTTCTCCAAGCTTCATCTTTATGCTCTCAACTTTTTGTAGAGCTACAGTCAGCTTGTTTTCCTTAGTCTGGTCGTTCCCTTCAAATAGTTGTGGAATCTTCTCCCAAATCTCTTTGGCAGTTGAGCACATTTTAATCTTGCTGAACATGTTCTTGTCCAACGTCTTGAACAAGATGTCTTTGACTACGTTGTCTAGATTGCCTTTCTTCCTTTCTTCATTTGTCCAGGTGGCCCCTCTCTTTCTCGATCATCAGAGGTTCGCCACTTAATCCTCCTAGTGCAGGATTCATTTTTAATATTTTCATTGGTCCGTCTGTTATGACGTACCACATATCGTCATCCTGTGCTGCCAGGTGAGCTTGCATTCTGATTCTCCAATCATCATAATCTTCTTTTGAGAACATGAGAATCTTGTTGAATGATGACATCAGTCCAAGTATCTTTGATGATTAAGACGACCTGCTCTGATACCACTTGTTAGGATCAGACTGGAGTGTTTAGAGGGGGGGGGGGGGGGGGGGGTGAATGAACACTCCTTTAAAATTAATCCTTATTGATTTCTCTCAGTTAGTGAGTGAAATCTATTTCTTAATCAACTTTTAAGCAGAACAGACCACTGAATATGAGAGTGCGTAAACGGTATGTTCTTGGCTAGTAAGAACGGCTTGATGGCTTATAGAGTGTAACGCAATACAGAATGTAAATAGACAAGATGTGTTTCTGAAAGTTCGAAGGCAAATCCTTCTACTTCTCCCCTTCTTCCAATCAAGGAAGGATTCACTAGAAGACTTTGAGTAATACAACTACTTGTACAACCCCGATTTAGCTGGATTTACTCCACCACCAGACTGAAACTCCTAGTCTCTCAATCTGTTCAGGCACAATCTATCTGACAGTTACAATTGAATCTCACTCTTCTATCTTAGTACAAATACAAAAGACAGAGTGAATTTATCTATGCACAAAATGATCCTTTGATGATCAAATATTACAATAGGTTGTGCTTATGAAAACTTTGAGCAGGCTGGTAAGATGAGTATCTTTCAATAACGGTTCTGCTCAAGAATGTCTTGACTTGTAAGCTTGTGTTGTTTTGTTTCTTGACTGATCAGTTGTAATCTCTCTTCGAGTACTCTAGTTGCATCCTTATATAGTCGTTTATACCAACGACACTATTTCCTTTTCTGTGCAACTCTTGACTCTGTCCATTCTCTGAACAAGCTTCAGTCTTCTTCTTTCAGGAACTTTCCCTTCTGGTCTGTGCTTTCGGCGTTTGTCAGGTAGACTCTCCTTTGTCTACTTAACATTTAAGGTAATCTTCAGTCCTTGGTCTTTTTCAGCATTAAATACATCATTAAATGCTTCAATAAATAGCCATTAATTATTCGGACTGAAGGACGAAGCTTATTTAACTTTGTTTGCTCTGATCTGATCTTTATTGAGCTGATCTGTGCTTCGATCTGGTCAGACTGGTTTGCATCGATCCGTTCTGATTTTGCGATAGACTATATCGGTCTGATCTGTTTTGACATGGCTTCATGGCTCGATCGGTCTGATCTATTTTGTCATCTTTAAAAGATGGTGCTTCATCGTCGTTTTCCTATTCTTAATCATTTGCGTCATCTTTGGCCATCAAAGGTTTGTTGCTTCTTCTTCATCAGAGTCACTATCACTCTATGTGGCCATTAGAGTTTTTTTCTTCCCTTTGTCCTCATTCTTCTTCCTAGGACATTCATTAGCATAATGACCTTTACATTGACAATTATAACATGTTACCTCTTGTTTTGAATCATGTTTGGTGGCACCGGAGGTCTTTGGCTTGTTGTATTTGTTGCAGAATTTCTTGAACTTTCTAGTGAACAAGATCATCTCTTCATCATCTTCATCATCGGATTGTTCTTTCCTCCCGACTAAGGCTATCCCCTTTCTTATGGATCTATCTTCCTCCTTTAATCCCTTCTGGGTTGACACTTCAAGCTCATGGGTCACCAATGTTCCATGGGTTCATCAAGATCATATGACGCACTATCTCCTTTGTTGGATTCAATGATAGCCGTCCTCTTTGCATCCCATTACTTTGGCAAGGCTCTTAGTGCTTTTCTTCATATTTGCTTTGGAGGATACTTCTCTCCAAGTTGGGCAAGCTCGTTGATGATTTGAGTGAGCCTTCTAAACATTGAATCAATGTTTTCTCCGGACTCCATCTCAAAGGTTTCATATTTGAGTTGCAATAGATCAATCTTTGTCTCCTTCACTTGGTGTGTGCCCTCATGACAAATTTTCTTTGTGGTTGAGCACATCGAGATCCGGTTGTATTCCTTCATATCTAAAGCACAATGCAAAATGTTAATAGTTAGCATTTTGAGAAATTAAAATCATATCCGCTCTTGTAAAATCGTCCATTTCTTTGGGAATACTCATTCCACCAACTTCCTTTAAAGGAATGTGTGGACCTTTTACAATAATCTTCCATATGTCATAATCTACGGATTGGATGTATAGAGAAATTCTATTCTTCCAATATCCGTAGTTATCTCCCGTGAAGAGCGGAGGACGATTTGTCGATAGACCATGAGCAAACTAATTTGCTAGATTAGCCATAGAATTTTTTTTTATTTAAAACAAAATCAAATGGCTATGATACAACTTGTTGGAACCGAAGAAGAGGGGTGAATGAGGTTCCTTGGCTACTTTAGCGTTTTAAAATGAATTTGCAAAATAGTCGAGTTTGCGTTGCGGAAGGCTTTAAGTCAATCGACAAATAAACAAAATAAGAAATAAATAAATACGTAAATTAAATAAAGCGATAAAGAACAATAGAATTTGTTATAGAATTTCGGCGATGAATCACTTACGTCTCCTCTTCCCGGCTAGATAACTCCCAACCGAGGTTCCACTAGAATAACTTTTGATATTGGCCTTAAGAGCTCAAAGTTAGCCACAACACACTCTTCCCGAGTAAACAACTCTTTACGAGCAACACACTCTTCACGAGTTTTCTTGACCTTAAGGGCTCCAAGGATAGCCACACAAAATTCTTCCCGAGTTACCCACACTCTTCACGAGTCTTCTTGGCCTTAAGGGCTCCAAGGATAGCCACACACTTGCACCAACTTCACTTGTTGATGACTTATACAATTTTCCAACTTGCGTAGGTGTTGGAGGACCTTACAATAAATCAAATAACACCTTCACGGTGTAACGACACGAAGAACACAAATGTATGAAGTTTGCAATGCTAGAATAAATTTGAATGAGCAAAGCTTTCTTGTAGTTTATAGACTCGTTTCTTGTCTGCAAAATGCTCCAAAACATCCATATTTATAGTGTAGAAGGCCCTCAAGGCTCCTACTAGACGTTTCTACACATAAGGCTTGAATCACTCCAAGATTGCCTCAGCCATCGCCTCAGGCGATCACCATCGACACACCCCAACGGCCAAATCTTGGACACATCGCCTCAGGCGATCGTTATCATAAAGCAATGTCGTAGATCCAGTTGATCACAAATCTTCCTTGCCTCAAACGAAGTCTTCATCGCCTCAAGCGAACTCTGCATTGCCTCAGGCGATCTAGCCATCGCCTCAGGTGATCTCCCCATGCGCGCGGTCCTCGACGTCGCTTCAGTCGATGAGTGTGACGATGACTTGAGTGGCTGCCATCGCCTAGGGCGATCTTGCCCAGTCCTTGCAAATTTGATTTTCTTCAAACAATCCACTTTTCAATCATCTAAACATGTACACTAAGTAGACACATTAGTATAACAAACCCAAGTTTTGTTGATCATCAAAACTCATAAATAATTCGGAGATAAAATAAGCATTAAACTCAATAATGCGTTTAAGACTGAACAAGTCCCTATATAATAGTATGAGATTCTGATTAGAAAAATAACTTCAAAACCAAATTGTCAAATAAATTCTTCTAAAACATTCTGTAGGATGCATATAAACAGCAGGCGAAAACAAATATGGAGAAATTTTAAAAGAGATACACCTTGGAAACAAATCCTATAGCAATGAGACGAAACAATCGAACCTGAAATTGAATAGGTGTTTGTAATTGCTTAATGGATTAGCAGAACAAATCAGAAATGACTCTAATTACTTAATGAAGTAGTAGAACAAATCAAAAATCAAATCAAAATATCAAAAACAAGAAAAATAAAAGGGAAGAACGAGTAATATATATAATGCAAAAGGCAAACAAACGGAAGTAATTGGCGTCCCGCACCACCAACGGTCAGAAGTTATTGTCGTCCCTTTGCAGGACCGTCCTTTCGCATGACTGAAGGAGATCTGCTTCACCAACTCTTCGATAATTCAAGTGGGTTGTGAAACAAACCCGATTATGATCTAGAAAGGGCAGAATAAGAAAAAAATCCAAGTAACCCAATTGACCGTGAGCAAGAGTATAAAGATAAAAAAAATTAACAAGCCCATAAGCCCATCACTGTTCAAACCTTCCACCTCTTATTATACTATATATATATATATATGTAAGAAACAAACAATAATAAATGATATGTTTACTTATTTATACATAACATTTGTATACTCTGTTTGTATGTGGGACAAATAATATGCATATATTAGTATGCAAATAACGCGATGATTGTATATTTATCATAAGCTATCCTAAGGTACCGTTTGAAGTTAGTAATATGATAAATATGAGAGTGATTAACATTATGAGATGATGATGAATAATATAATTTGATATGTTATATGACGTTTGATATGAATTTAAAATAGTTGACTAATTTTATTGTTGGTTGTAATGAGAAAATGCATTCACTACCACTATTTAATTTGATTGAGTAAAATTGAAATTAGAATTATTATTGAAATATTGTATTTTTATATTTTGATAATTAATAAATTTAACTATCTTTGAAACAAATTATTTTTTCAAATAAGCTTCACCATCAAATAATATTTTTTCAAGGTTGCTAGCAAATTATAATTCTACATTTTAAGGAAGACATTTCTAATTTTTTTTTTTGTATTTGTTTTTTTTAATTCAAGCAAAATTTTTGGATTAAATTTTTTATTATGTCAAATAATATATTTCCCCCATCATGTATTTATTAATTATTAATCTGAAAATAATTGGATAAATTATTAATTACTTATAAAAATACTGTTAAAAATAATGTAATTTAATTATATTAAATAACTTAATTTAAAGACATTATATTAATAAATAAATAAATTAAAGATTATAACAACTTATTTTCATTATAAATTAATTAATAAAAACAAAATTTCTAAAAAATAATATCATATTTGTATTTGTATTACATTATTTATTTAATTTATTAATTTTTGTGTTGATTGTAAGTAAATTTAGATTCTTTTTTAACAAAGTAAAATATAATTCATTTATATAGAGTGATTTGAAAGGAATTTCAAAGTTTGGAGGAAGTTTTAAATTTTTGGAATTAAATTATATAAAGTAAGTTGAAATTTTGGAGGAAATTTTAAATTTTGTAATAGTAAAAAAAAAAGGGTGGAACATAACATATTTTGCTACAAGGTTGGAATAAATGAAATAAATATGATGAGATAATTTCTTGACAAAAATCCAACCAAACATGGACTAAAATAATTTCTAAATAATCGTAACCTTAGGATAACCCCGCATGAAAAAAAATTGGACTAATTTGTAGTTGAGGGTAACATTGAAAACAAATTTCCAAATATCTAACCAAATTTAGTTCGTTTTCCTCAATTGGCAACCATATCTGTTAATATAGAGGTGAGCCTAATATTTGGCTAACTCGACAATGGAAAATTTAATATTATGTTAAGGACAATGTCATGTGGTGTATCAATCGTTGAAATGATATATTCCAAAGAAAAAATATCATTTTCATGGTTGATATGCTCTTAAAACATCATCAAATAAACTTTGACAATCAATAGGCTGACTTCATGGGCATATATTTATATATATATATATATATATATATATATATATATATATATATATATATATATATATATACACATATATATATATATATAAAAGCAGTAGATTCATCAATTATTGTAACCTCTCAATCATTACAATATATAAAATTAAGATAATTCGACGATTCTCCTATTGAAATTAATGCGTGCTTAGCTAAATGATAGGTTGCAGTATTTCCAGCACGATGAACTGTTGCATCAGTGAAGCCTGTAGGATCGAGCGCTTACCGCTTTACCAATAGCTATAGTTAAGTGTAATGACACAACTTCAATCTTTTCAACCATACACTGGCACAAGCACCACGTGTTCGACCGATCATAAAGCAGAGGCTGTGATATCCCCGAAATAATTATATGCATTTGGACATTAATTATGTTTATGTGATTATTTATGGTGTTAATTACTTTAGTGTTGAGAATTAATTAATATGAGAAATGCTTAGTCACATGGTGGACGTGACCTGATAATGCATTTCGGGGTGCTTGTTATGCATGTTGGGAAATTGGGTGTTATAATGGTTTAATTGTGATGGTTAATGATTATTTGGCAAATCATGTATTTAATTGAGGTTTTGATGCATTTTCTGGAAAATGCTTATAAAATATCATGTTGAGATATTTTATACATCATGCTAATTATTGGGGTACATGTTTTAATTAACCCCACTTATACCCCACTACCCCACACCTCCCATCACTCTTTACCAATCAATTTCACTCCCAACCCTATCCCCAAAACCATCAAACCCGATTTTGGTGCCAAGGAGGAGAGGAAACCTTTGTAAAATTCTTATTTGTGGGATTCTTGATAGGATTTGAAGTCCATAAGAGGTATGGATATCTCCTTGTTGTTTTTATGAGGTTTTATTTTGAAATTGGTTTGATTTTGGGATTTAAAAATGGTTTGATTTTGGGTTGTGTTGTGTTTGGTTGGGTGATGGATTTTTTGTGGTATTAAGGTGTTTATTGAAGGTTTATAGTGTTTTGATGTTGTTTTGTGGTTATTTGAGTTGGTGTGGATTGGGGAAGAAAAAAAGGTGTAAAAATGGTGATTTTTGGGTTACAGGTAGCGGTGATCGATCGCCCGTTTTTGGCGATCGATCGTGCGCAAGCAGTGCGCGGCAGAAGCACTTGGCGATTGATCACCATGTTTGGGCGATCGATCGGTGGGCCTCACGATCGATCGCGCCAAATGTGGCGATCGATCGCCGAAGGCAGGAAAATGTTGGCTCGGGCAGTGTGATCTCGCGATCGATCAGGGCTATGTGGCGATCGATCGCGAGTCACCAAATATTGATATTTTGGTTATTTTTGTGGGATTTTTGGCGTTGGGCAATTATTGGCATCTAATATTGGTTTGTGTGATTGTGTAGAACCATCCAAGGCGGCAACACAACCAAGGAAGTAAAGTCCTGCCAAATCCTACTTTTGGAAAGGATACGTAGAGAGACGTACGGGCACCCAACGGCACATGTATCTTATATACTCATTTGAATATGCATTGTAGATGCAAGTATATTGAATTGTGCATTGTGGAAGCAAATACATGTTGAACTATGCATTATGATTGCATATGTGTATGTTGAATGTTTGGTGCACATCCCATGAGTCATGGTTATATTAGAGTGATGATTTTAATGCTTTGCCGCTGTCATTTGAAGCGATGATAGAATACTTGCCATTGTCATATTGTAGCAAGGAAAGAATATTTGTCGCCAAATGTTGAAGCGAGGGTATTGCCGTCGCATTTGAGCGAGGTTATTCAATGCCGCTAATATGTCGAAGCGATGGGTATTAGTGCCGCTGTCATGACAAGCGAGAGGTGCATTAAAAATGCACTGTTATAACATACTAGGGATTGGTGATTGGTGATAACGAAATGGTGATATGTCATGACATTTGTGGAACCATTAAATAATCTATTGATTATACTCATGAGTTATAGTACAGGGACAACCAAAAGAGAGCGTTTAAAATGCAGGAAAACAGGAAGTGTTTTGTAATTACGGTTTATGTTTTACGCCTTATAATCATATTATGTTGAATATAGATTATTATATACTCATGATTTGGGGGATTGTCCTTGTAAGTATATTTTGGCATAAAGGGGCTAAGAACGGGTTGAAGCAGTGAGCTAGTGAGGAATGCTTTTGACATAGAAGCTGGGTTTCTTTTGTATAGTTTCTACTCTAGGAGTAGTGTAAATCTATAAGGTTAACATTCATTTGGTTGGTAATGTAATTAACCATTTTAAAAGTTCTTATTTTGACATGTAATCCTTAAAGCTCAAGGCTTCAATACGAACTTTTATATTCTGATTATACATGTTAGCTCTACTTATGTCTTTAATCCGCACTTAAGGAACTAGGGTCCTTACATTAGTGGTATCAGAGCAGTGGTTAGAGAACCCGGGAATGAGTGGAGGGTAGCCTTAGCAACAAGTTGGCTAAGTGTTTATTATGAGCATGTTTATGCATGTGGTGCATTTGGTGTATAAAATTGTTGTACTAACATGCTTATTGATGCTCATGTTATCTAACGGCGTAATACGTGAATTGCCTTGGTATTGTTGTTAACCCTTGTATTACAGCATGACGGCTGTAAATTTGGGGAACCTCAATGAGGAGGTGGGCGATGTTGGAAGTGTCAATGTTAGTATTGCTCAGACGAACCCTCTACCGCCACCTGCTGTGGGCATGGAACCGATATCACAGTTGTTATTGCCTGGAGAGCTGAGTCTGACACAGTTCTTGAACTTCCACCCACCCTGTTTTGAGGGAACAGAAACTGGAGAGGAAGCGGAGGAATGGTTAGAGAGGATAGAACAGATCTTCGTGTCGGCACCCTGTGCCAAGACTGGTTGGTTAAGATTGGCAGAGTTTCAACTGGCCAAGAAGTCTTCCATGTGGTGGAAGACAACTGTGATGGAGCTGAGAGCTCAAGGAGTACATATTGACTGGAGCTTGTTTAGGAACCGGTTTCTGAACCGGTTCTTTTCTGCTACCATAGGCAAATGAAAGAGGATGAATTACCAATCTGAAGCAGGGCAACATGACTGTCTCTGACTATGCCCTACAATACTCATCACTTTTGAGGTATGTCCCTCATATTGCTACAAGCAGTCATGCCAAGATGAAGCATTTCCTAAAGGGCTTGAGGCCGGAGCTGTTTGATAGGGTTATCTCCAACAACCCCACCTCTTATGATGATGCTCTTACTAGAGCAGAGCTGACAGAAATTGGAGTTGGTGCCTATGCTGATATTGTACCCCCACAGGTGCCACCGCAGAGGCCAATTACTGATAGCTTGAGGCCACGAGGGGAGTCATTTAAGCCTCGTGGAGCTTCTTCATCCTCTCGGTTTAGTGGGAAGAAGTCTTATAACAGGAAACAGGAGAGTCGAAAGAGCAATGTTGTTGGGAAAATATTTCTAAGTTTTGGGGGTGACAAACATCTACTGGACAAACATCTACTGGACAGACATCTACCGGATGGACATCTACCGGATGGACATCTACTGGACAGACATCTACCCGATGGACATCTATTGGATAGACATCTACCGATGGACATCTACTAGATAGACATCTACCGGATGGACATCTACTGGATATACATATACCGAATGGACATCTACTAGACAGACATCTACCGGATGGACATCTACTGGACAAACATCTACCGGATGGACATCTACTGAACAAATACATCTACTGAGTACAGAAGAATGAACGATCATTTGAAAGAAGAAAGCCATCTGACATCTAACTATCCAGTAAGAGCACAAAGCAACAAGACAAAACGAGTACAACCTATTCTGACAAAGGTACAACAAAGTGCCACACCTTGCTATATCTCCGCCACCATTACGATCAGAATAAAAGAGCCGTTGCTTAACAAAATAGGAAAGAAGACAATTAGAATTTGGAATTAAGATAGAAAGTTGATCTCTTCCTAATACAGAAAAGTTGTCGTTAGACCACTGAGTCTATAAATACGTCCAAGTGAAGAATGAAGAGGTTAGCTGAACTATCTGATCAAACAAAAAGAAAAACATCAACGTCAAAAGCAAATCATCTCATTGATATTCTCTGAAGGTTCAGCAAGAGCATAAAAGAACTACTACTGTAATCTTGACAGATTAACTACAACTGAGTCTGCTGCTCAAAGAACACTCGAAGCTAAACAGTTTATATCTTGTGTGAGTGTCATAGAATTCATTGTAAACAAATTAGGAATTTGTGATTGCTAAGAGTTTAGGCCAAGCTGTGTGAGTGCCTAAGTAGGTTGTATACTGTAAAGTGTAAACCAAAGTCTTCTAGTGTAACCTTCCTGCAAAGGAAGAAGGGGAGACGTAGAAGCGTTGTGCATCGAACTTCCAAAAACAATACTTGTGTCATTTACTTACCGTATTTTACCATTCAGTTATTACTACTCACAAGTCCAGCAGACGTCTTCCGCACTATAATCAGTGTCTGCTGACTTGCAATATATTGAGAAGCTACCGCAGTACTTAACAGTCTGCAGTAAACCAAGTAAAATTGAAATTGAATCTAGTGTTTATTCAACTCCCCCTCCCCCCCGGCTTCTAAACACTACCCCGATCCTAACAAGTGGTATTAGAGCCAGGTTTTCTCGATCTTGAGAATTACTAAAAACTGATGGCATCATTCAGCAAGATTCCCATGTTCAAGAAGGATGAATACAATGACTGGAGAATTTGTATGCAAGCACATCTGAGTGCCCAAGATGATGACATGTGGTTCGTCATCACTGATGGACCAATGAAGATCATGAAGGTCAATACAACAGCTGCCATTACTGGTGGTGAACCTCAAATGGTCGAGAAGGACAGTCCTCCTGGACAAATGAAGAAAAGAAAGAAGCAAATCTGGACAATGTGGCCAAAGACATATTGTTCAGAACACTGGACAAAAACATGTTCAACAAGATCAAAATGTGTCCCACTGCGAAGGACATCTGGGAAAAGATTGCTCAGCTATGCGAAGGAAATGATCAAACTAAGGAAAACAAAGCTCACTGTCGCCCTACAGAAGTTCGAAAACATCAAAATGATGTCCGGAGAGACTCTCAGTGAATATGATGAAAGAGTAACTGGAATCATAAATGAACTCAATAGCCTTGGAAAGGATCTATCCAACAGGGAAGTACACCCTAAAGGTCATGAGAGGTCTCCCAAGAGGAATGTGATGTAAAAACGATTGCCATGAGGGAATCCAAAGACTTAAACAAGATAGATCTACATGATTTATTTGCTGAATTAAAAGCATATGAGTTTGAACTAGGCATTCGAATTGAAGATGAACCCAGGCATCAATCAACCAACCAAAGCTCTTACTGCATCAGAAGCTCTGCCTACCACAACAGAGATGACTCCTGAACAAATATGCAATGGTGTTGTTTGTCAAAAAATTTGGAAAATTTATGAAGAAGAATAAAAAATAGATCAGATGAAGATGATCGTGTATGCTTCAACTGTCTTAATCCAGGACATTTTATCGCGGACTGTCATAAACCAAAGAAAGATGATCAAAAGAGAGGATCCAAGGACTATAGAAAGTCAAAGGAAAGTAGAAGATCATCTAGAAGGGACAGGAGACCAGAAAGTACTGATGGCTGAAAAAAAACAAAAGCAAATGGGCTGATTCAGAATCAGAATCAGAAAAATCCACCAGCTCATCCAGTGACAGTGAAGAGGAAGAAGTTCACTGTCTAATGGCCAATGATGACTGTGAGGTAACTGATTCTAATCTCTCTGAATTTACACATAATGAACTCACTAACGCATTGCAGTACATGATTAATGAGTATCAGATGTTGTATGAATCCTTCGAGAATTATAAGACCGAACAACCAATCCCAACAGAACAGCAAAACAACAAACTTGATTGTGAACAATCAAATGAGTTGAGAGGCTTAAGGGAAAAAGTAAGTCGACTCGAGAAAGAAAGGGATGAAGCGACATGTGCACACCAGAAACTCATTAAGCTGGTTCGCACATGGAATGCATCTACCGCCAGAAAAGATGAGATGCTTGAGTCGATAAGGCTTGCTGGTGATCTTACCTGTATAGACTACTCTAACAATGATAGTAAATCAGCTGGCATCAAATCTCAACTGTGTCTAGAAAGGAACAATTTTCAAACAATGAATTTGTGAGATCAAGCACAGTATATGAACCAAGTGAGTTGGTTAAGGAACCTGTTGAGCCAATATTCATCAAGGTTCGGGCATCACACAAAGGTATCGGTTATGTTGAGCCAAAAGAGAAAGCTAGACCGGGGCAAAAGTTTAGAAATAAACATAATCCCACAGGTCAGGCCACTCGAGAGGTAAAACCCAACTGGTACTATAATTGTATGCCTGTCCAGAAGAGGTATATGCTTCCCAACAGAAACCAAAAACCTAAACAACATACATACACCCAGTATCACAAACATCACCCAAGAACATCTTCATCACTTAATGCACACATGTTTCAGGACACACACAGACCAGAGTTATACAAGTGTGGGTCCCGAAAGAACTAATCATGTCTGGACCCAAGTAGGATTGGGTACAATCATATTATCACTTTAATTGCAGATATCTAGAATCCATCAAGTTTGGAGCTCAGAGTGGTTTCAGGACCGCGTATGTTCTAGACACATGAAAGGGAATGCATGCTTATTGTCTGAATTGGTGGACACTACAGGACCTAGAATAACCTTTGGAGACAATCTATGTTATAACTTGATTAACATCATTCATCTCTATGACAATGGTCACTCTGTAGAATTCAACCAGCACTCATGTACAATCAGATCTACTGATGGCAGTACATTGCTTATAGGAAGAAGGCATGAGAACACACACAAGATTGATTGGAACCTTAATCAACCTACTTCTTCTATTTGCTTTGCTGCCTTGAATATTTCCAAAAACTGGCTTTGGCACAAACGTTTGAGTCACTTAAACTTTAAAACTATTGCCAGTCTGCGTAAACTCGATCTAGTCATTGGACTACCTCAAATAGAGTTCTCAAAAGACAAGATCTGCTCAGCATGCCAACTTGGTAAGCAAATCAGATCCTCCTTTAAGAACAAAGGGAGTAAATCTTCTTCTCGGTGCTTAGAGTTGCTGCATATGGATCTTTTCGATCCTATACCAGTAACAAGTCTAGGGGGAATGAAGTATACCCTAGTGTTAATCGACTGATTATTCTCGTTTTACGTGGGTCTTGTTTCTAAGTGGTAAAGATCAGGCTACTCCAAAGCTGATCAAACTACTGAAAAGACTCCAAAATTAGAAATCGTGTGGGATAGACAGAATTCGTAGTGATAAAGGTACCGAGTTTACCAATCAATCACTCGATTCATATCTAGATGACCTTGATATTAAATACGAATACTCTGCTGCAAGAACCCCACAACAAAATGGAGTTGCTGAGCATAGGAACCGCACTTTGAAAGAAGCTGCACGAACTATGCTTGCAGAATCAGATATTTCGCAGAGATTTTGGGCAGAAGCTGTCAACACAGCATGTTATCAGATCAATGATTAATAAACGAGCAAATAAAACCCCTTATGAGATCTGGAATGGCAGTAAGCCAAATATTTCTTATTTCCATGTGTTTGGTTGCAAATGTTTTATTCACAACAATGGAAAGACTCATCTCACCGCTTCTGATGCCAAATCTGATGCTGGAATATTTCTTGGATATTCTACAGTTAGTAAAGCTTTCAGAGTATTTAATAATAGAACACTTACTGTAGAAGAATATGTGCATGTACAATTTGATGAATCTACTGATTATAATGTATCTGATCTGAAAATCAACAACTTGAGCAATCGACTGGAAAAACACTTATATTGATGAAAATGTTGATGATGAGATAGATTTCAGAAGCAGAATTGACTGCTCTTTAGAACCAGAAGTTCCTGAAGCACAAGCAGAGGAGTCTGCTAGTCCACAAGCACTGCACCCAGCTGATAATGAAGATGTTATACTCACCCCTGCTGCAGTAGATGGAACTAACGAAAAAGATGCATCAATCAAATCTCCTGAGCTACCCACTCATATGCATCCAAATGAAGAGCTTCAACCCTCTTGGACCTCCGCTCCGGTGGATGAAGGATCATCCTCCTGGGCAGGTCATAGGTAACCCTGTTGCTCCTCTACGCACCAGAGGACAGATGATTAATGAATTTCTTCATTCTGCATTCATATATCACATAGAACCCAAAAAGATTGATGATGCTATGTTGGACCCAAGCTGGGTAAAAGCAATGCAGGAAGAACTAAATCAATTTGAGCGAAACAAAGTATGGTATTTAGTACCACGACCACAACATCACACTATAATAGGTACCAAATGCGTATTTCGAAATAAATTAGATGAAAATGGTGTAGTCATCAGAAATAAAGCAAGATTAGTTGCACAGGGCTACAGACAGGAAGAAGGCATTGATTTCGATGAAACCTTTGCTCCTGTAGCTCGATTAGAAGCATTCACTATATTTCTTGCATTTGCTGCTTTTAAAGACTTTAAAGTCTATCAGATGGATGTTAAGAGTGCGTTTCTTAACGGCAAACTCCAGGAAGAAGTTTATGTTGAGCAACCTAATGGATTTGAAAGCCATTAGCAGCCTTCTTTTGTTTTTCGTCTAAACAAAGCTTTGTATGGTCTAAAGCAAGCTCCCGGTGCATGGTACGAAACTCTGTCAAAATATTTGACTGAGCATAACTTTACCATTGGCACTGTGGACAAGACCCTATTTAAATTCACAAAGGGTGACCATACTCTGCTAGTTCAAATTTATGTCGATGACATTATTTTCGGCAGTACTAACTCAAAACTTTGCGAAAGATTTTCTAAAATAATGCAGGATCAATTTGAGATGAGCATGATGGGAGGATTATTATTTTTCTTAGGATTGCAAGTCAAACAATCCAGTGATGGAATTCTGATAACTCGGTCTAAATATACCAAGGAATTGCTGAAGAAGTATGAGAAGAGTACAAGTTCAGCAGCTGCCACTCCCATGAGCTCATCTGCAAAACTCGACTTGGATAATTCAGGAATACCAGTCGAAGTAACAATGTATTGAGGTATTATCGGATCATTACTTTACTTGACGGCCAGTCGACCAGACATCATGTTTGCAGTCTGTATGTTCACTCGGTTCCAAGCAAATCCCAAGCAAGTCACACTTCACGGCTGTCAAGAGGATTCTCAAATATCTGAAAGGCACTGAGAATGTCGGCCTATGGTATCCAAGAGACTCAAATTTTAATCTGATTGGATATTCAGATGCTGACTACGCGGGATGCAAACTTGATAGAAAAAGTACCAGTGGATATTGTCAATTTCTGGAGATCGATTAATCTCATGGGGTTGCAAGAAGCAGACATCCATAGCAACGTCTACTGCAGAGGCATAATACCTTGCTGCTGGAAGCTGCTGCTGCTTAACTTGCTCTGGATTCAACAATAACTGCGAGATTATGGAATTGAATCCACTGAGGCACCAATATTTTGTGATAATACGTCTGCCATAGCCATCACATACAACCCGGTTCTTCATACTCGCACCAAGCATATTGACATCGGTCATCATTTCATTAGAGATCACGTTATGAAGAAAGAGATTCGGCTAGAGTACATATCCACCGAACAACAAGCAACAGACATCTTCACAAAACCCCTACCGGACTCTAAGTTTTCCTATTTTCGAAATATTATTGGTTTAATTGAAATAAACCATTGATTACTATTATTTAAGTATGATGAATTCAGGGGGAAATTACTTAGTAGAAACTGCATGAATTAAGGGGGAATTTCAGTTAGAATTTTATCTTGGTTATCTAAGCTCAGCTGGTAAAACAATAGCATGCTGCAGTAGATGCTTCCGTACCAATAGGACTCTACATACCAGTAGAAGTTCCCTTACCAGTCGGACTCTACATACCAGCAGACTTTGCCAAAAATAACATTCGATAACTATTAACCTCCTGGAACGTCGGAATTCAAATTTACTTTATATAAAAATAATTATTTCAATGCCGCCCAAATCTTGTCCTTTTATTTATTTTTTAAACTTTTTTAAATCGTTTGATGACTGCCACGTATCCATGTGTCTGCTCATCTACAGTACGACGTTACATCTACTCATTCTTTCACCGCCTTTAACATTCTCTCTTTTCTCTTACTTGTATCCTTTCCAAATTTACTGCGTTAACTTTCTCCCCAGAAACTCTTACTCTGCAGGACATTTGATTCTCGATATCTACACCAAAATGTCAAAGAATACACAGCCAAGCTTCATCACCAATGCTATTCACGTGGATTTTCATTCGATTTCCACAACCTCTGATGAAGATACCAAAGAAGTTTTTCACAAACTGGATACATCTGGACTTCTGGTGATCCTCAGTCAAGCTCCTACATTCTACAAAGAAGCTCTTCACGAATTCTTCGCCACTGCCAAAGTTGTAGACGACTCCGTGGTGGCCTCCATCTCTGGTCAACTCATTACCATTACTCAACTGGACTTCGACAATCACCTATGTCTTCCCTCTACTGGACTCACAGACTTCTCCACTGTTTCAATGGATATTCGGAAAGAAATGCGCACCATCTTCTCAGACTCTGATGCTCGTCTACGACGTCCTCCAGTTCAAAAAGATTTTAATTGAAGAGTCATTTCCGCCAACTGGCTGATGTCATTTCCAAAGGTCTCCTGTGCAAAGCTGGATCCTTTGATGTCATCACCCCTGAGAAGTTTGATGTTATGAGTGCTATTATCAAAGGGTTAGACATCAACTGGTCGATCGTGTTGTTTCAGGTTCTTACCGGACTAGTCACATCAGAGAAGGGTCAATCGCAGTTTTGCTCTCCCTCTCAGTCGTCTCTGACAGTAAACACATTAAGGCGAGGGCTTTATCCACTATTCATACAGGACGACTGGTCACTGTCAAATACCTCTAGATTCACCGTCAACGGATTGGTAGAGAGGTTTGTCTGATGAAGCGACGAACAACTCAAGTTGTAAGTGATTCATAACAGACAATATCCGAGTCCGCTGAGTAATCCCCTCCTCCTCCTCCTAAAAAGCCCAGGACCAGAAAAGGGGCTACTCCTGTCCTCAAGAAGCTAGTTACTGCTTCTACCTCAACTGTCGTTGATACCATCTCTACTGCAGCTCCGGCAGCAGTTACCACCACTTCTAGGGAGCCAAGTCCCGTAAATCCTCCTCCAGAGGAACCAACTGCATCAGTTGCCTCTTTGGCCATGGTACTCACTGCACCAGTCGCTCCAACTGACCACCCCTCCAAACTGATGAGCTCTCAACAAGCACCTGGCTCTATCAGCTTCCGGCAACCCAAGTCCACTTGTCCTTATTGTCATCCTAAGGACACCACCACCGGAAAGGGAAAAGCAATTATGGGACCAGTGTCCACCCCTGTAGCAGTTTGAAATTCAAATGGTCATGGATGAAGTGGAAGCAAAGGTGAAACCGCAGCTTGAAATATTTGATCGATGGGTAAAGGTGCGTCTAAATATTCTCTTCGATGACTTCAATCCCATTCTTGATCAAGCTCGGGAGATGAGAACCTCATCCTGGCCTATCTTCATATCACGGATACCGCGTAGAGTTTGAATCTTCGTGATCTCTCCTGCATGATGAATTATGTGGGAGAACTTCAAGCTGTTGTTCATTCGAGGCTTCAGCAATTCAACATTGACTCTGGCACAGAAAATCATGATCGGGCTGTTCTAAATGCTCTAGGACTCAAGCTGGATATGGCTGAGCATGCTCTTCATGATCTCCGAATATCAAGGTCTACACTCCTGCTCTGCCTTGTCAAGAGATGAAAGTCCAGCTCCTACTGACTTGGAGACAGCTCCTACTGCCTTGGAGATAGCTCCTACTGACATGGAGATCGCTCCTACCGCTGACTCGCTTATTCCCACTGCTCAAGGTTCTATCAGTGATCAACCCCTACAAGTGCTGGATGTTGATCATGCAAATGTTGACACAGTCATTCAGACTGTGGTTCATCAAGTTACCATCTCCTCAGGTAATGATGAACCCATCGAGTCTTCATCACACTCTGCTGATCACACTCAGTCTTCTGCAGCTGAGCTTGAACACGCTGCTACTGGCATGGATGCCATTGCTACCGTCACACCTACTGCACCAACCACTGAAGCTATGTTGACCACTGCTGATATTGAGGGTCCTCCCGCATTATCACCACAAATGCTGAGACTAAAACGTATGCCCTGGATCAATCTCTGGCACAGGATCCTCCTGAGGATTTCTTCGATTTTTCAACTCACATTCCTCTGGAAGGATCACCAAGTATTGCTGATCAACTGGGGCATCTGTCCAACACTATCTCTGAACTGGCTAGTGATGTCAACAAGCTAAAGCAGGAAGAACGCACTGCTATCACTTATTCTTGGGAGCCACCAGTTGCATACTGACTCCCAATTTCAGCAAGTCTATCGAGATCTTAGTAGTCTGACGGCTACAGTAACCAGGCTCCAAACCTTTGTTGTGGATGCTTTTGTTGATTCCTTCTCTCGGATAGGGCAGGCTCGTCTTCAGATTACTCAGCATAATGAATCTCTTCATACTGTCACCTCACTGGCACTTGAAGATAAAATTGAGGATGCCAAGAAAGCTTTATCCGATCAATTGGCAAATATGCAGGCGACCTTTGCTTCACAGATCCAAGATTTGAGCAACAGCCTACCAGCTGCTTCTCAAACTACTAGACGCCTACCAGAGTTCAACATACCTGCTCTCCTAAACCAACGAGAACAGAATCCAGCTCAACGCTCATCTGCTGCAGCTGGAGCATCCAGTCGGTCAAGACCTCCCTCCCTAGCAACGGTCCACAGTCCCCGACAACCTCATGGTGACACTCCCTATTCCATCCGTGACTACTCCCAACATTGGCTAGGGAGAAAACAGTAAATTTTTATTGTCTTTTTGTGTTTAACCATTATATGTTTATCATAAGTATTCATGGTGCTGTCAATTCTTATCTATCTTTTATCTGCACTCCTTTACGCATGATAAGACATTTTCATACTGCAAATTGCTAAGTTTTTCACTATAAATAGCATGCTAAGTTCTCTAACTCAACTCATCAATCATGCTACTCTTAACTGATATTCTTACTAGTCTTGCAACTGTTTCTACAACACATATTCATGGGTTCATTACTTATCTAAATCAACCCTTCATGGGTTGATTACTTATCTAACCCACGTCTGCTAGCTCCAGCTTCTTGAACCAGTCCTGGTGTTCTCCACCAGCCTGGAATTTGATCAGCAGATGCTTAGGTGCTGATGACAAAAAGGGGGAAGACAGAGAATTTTCATTAAAGACAAAGATCTTGATAAATGAACAGAGGACTACTTTGAAGATAAAGTTAGTTTTTCTAGGTTTTCCTTTGTTCTAAGCAACTCCGTATGCACTTTCTCTCACCCTCCCTTTCTCAACACCTCTGAAACTAGCTGGCTCGGATCATTTCATACTGGCTATGTTTCTCCATTTGGATAGATTGTAGAAATAGGGTTGCTGAAAGATTTGTAAGATGTACTATATAATTTGTAAGATGTACTATGTAAATTTCTAAGATGTACCATGTAATCAGAATTTATTTTATATAAAAATGATATTCCTTCATTTACTTAGTTTGATTACTACTTGTAATCTGCTTATCTATTCTAACAAATTGCAAAGTCTACGTTTGTTTTGTCTCTTAAGTCTTAACCGAAGTTGTTGTACATATGATCAAGCAAGAGTCTCCAGTGCGAAGTTTTGTCATCACCAAAAAGGGGGAAATTGTTGGGAAAATAATTCTAAGTTTTGGTGGTGACAAACATCTACTGGACAGGCATCTACCGGATGGACATCTATCGGATGGACATCTACTGGACAGACATCTACCAGATGGACATCTACTCGTACCGGATGGACATCTACTCGATAGACATCTACCGGATGGACATCTACTTGGACAGACATCTACCGGATGGACATCTACTAGGACAAACATCTACCAATTGGACATCTACTGAACAAAGACATCTACTGAGTACAGAAGAATGAACGATCAGTTGAAAGAAGAAAGTCAGCAGACGTCTAACTATCCAGTAAGATGAACAAAGCAACAAGACAAAACAAGTACAACTTATTCTGACAAAGGTACAACAGAGCGCCGCACCTTGCTATATCTACGCCACCATTAGCGTCAGAATAAAAGAGCTGTTGCTTAACAAAATAGGAAAGAAGACAATCAGAATTTGGAATGAAGACAGAAAGTTGATCTCTTCCTAATACAGAAAAGTTGTTGTTAGACCACTGAGTCTATAAATACGTCCAAGTGTAGAATGAAGAGGTTAGCTAAACCATCTGATAAAACAAAAAGAAAAACATCAACGTCAAAAGCAAATCATCTCATTGATATTCTCTGAAGGTTCAGCAAGAGCATAAAAGAACTACTACTGTAATCTTGACAGATTAACTACAACTGAGTCTGCTGCTCAAAGAACACTCAATGCTAAACAATTTATATCTCGTGTGAGTGTCATAGAATTCATTGTAAACAAATTAGGAATTTGTGATTGCTAGGAGTTTATGCCAAGCTGCGTGAGTGCCTAAGTAGGTTGTATACTGTAAAGTGTAAACCAAAGTCTTCTAATGTAACCTTCCTGCAAAGGTAGAAGGGCAGACGTAGAAGCATTGTGCTTCGAACTTCTAGAAACAATACTTGTGTCATTTACTTACCGTATTTTACCATTCAGTTATTACTACTCACAAGTCCAGCAGACGTCTTTTGCACTATAATCAGTGTCTGCTGACTTGCAATATATTGAGAAGCTACTGCAGTACTTAACAGTCTGCAGCAAACCAAGTAAAATCGAAATTGAATCTAGTGTTTATTCAACCCCCCGCTTCTAAACACTACCCCGATCCTAACAAATGTATCAACCAACCGAGGACCAACGCAAGTGAATAGATCGGGGGAAACAAGATGTGAGAATTGTGGAGGACCGCACTTATCAAGTAACTGCCCGGCTTGTTACATCTGTGGCAAAATGGGCCATATTCTCGTTATTGCCCCAACCGGGGAGGGCAGTCAGATTCAGGATGACGAGCCACAATTTGATGGTAGGGCAGGGCATCAGAGGCAGCAGATTATGCCTCGACCATCGGGAGGTCAGGACAGTGGGACCGCCCCAGGGGCAGGTATATGCACTGACTAAGGAGCAGGCCGAGGTAGCCCCAGAAGAGGTGATCGCTGGTACGTGTCATTTACTTACGTACCCTGCTTTTATTTTGATAGATACAGGTGCCTCCCACTCTTTTGTATCTGTTGGTTTTGTGGAGAGACACCATATGTGCACGTCTCCGTTACCCACGCCTCTTATGGTCTCGACACCCACCGGAAGGAATGTTGTTGCTGATCAGTTTCTTGAGGACTGCCTCATTTATTTTGAGGGCAATGAGTGGAAGGCAGATTTGATTGTGTTGGGTATGTCAGACTTCGATTGCATTGTGGGCATCGACATACTGAACAGATATCAGGCAATTGTAGATTGACGGCAGAGGACGGTTCGGTTCAGATCTGATATGGGGATTCAGTGGACTTTCTATGGGAACGGTTGCGAAGATTCCGTTGATATCGTCGTCAAAATATCCCGTTTATTGGAACGTGGACACACAGGTTATCTTATCTATGTCGTGGACATGACGGGAAAAAATAAAGAGTTAAGGGTGGAGGATGTACCCGTGGTAGCAGAGTTTGCTGATATGTTTCTGGAGGAATCCCAGGATTCCCATCGACTAGAGAGGTCGAGTTTGGGATTGAGTTATTACCGGGAACGTCCACTATTTCTCGCGCCCCTTATAGGATGGCACCTGCGGAGTTAAGGGAATTGAAGGAGCAATTACAGGAACTCCTTGACAAAGGATATATACGCCCTAGCGTATCGCATTGGGCGCCAGTTCTTTTTGTGAAGAAGAAGGATGGCTCGATGCGTTTGTGCATCGATTACCGTCAACTGAATAAGGCAACAGTGAAGAACAAATATCCTCTCCCAAGGATTGATGACTTATTTGATCAGTTGCAGGGTACAAAGCTGTATAGCAAGATTGATTTGAGGTCAGGATACCATCAGATTCGGGTCATAGAGGAGGATTTTCAGAAGACAACATTCCAGACTCGGTATGGGCACTACGAGTTCTTGGTTATGCCGTTAGGTGTGACGAACGCCCCGACTATCTTTATGAGTCTGATGAACCGGGTGTTCCAACCATATCTTGACCAGTTCGTCATAGTGTTTATTGACGACATACTCATCTACTCTCGGAGTGATGAAGAGCACGTGAAACACTTGAGGACAGTGCTCCAGATCCTCAGAGATAATCAGTTGTTTGCTAAGCTCAGCAAGTGTGAGTTCTGGTTGAACTGTGTGGTGTTTCTGGGGCATGTTATATCTAGCAGTGGGATATCGGTGGATCCCAGGAAGATAGAGGCTGTGATGGAGTGGTATGCAACCACTTCTGTGCCCGAGATACGAAGCTTTCTTGGGTGCCGGATATTATCGACGCTTCGTCGAGGGATTTTCAAGGATTGCTAAACCTTTGACACAGTTGACCCAAAAGGGAGTACCATTCTATTGGTCTGAAGCCTCTGAGCAGAGTTTCCAAGAGTTGAAACACCAGTTGACGACGACGCCTGTGTTAGTGATTCCCACGGAGAATACGAGGTTTGTTCTATATACTGATGCATCACTCATGGGCTTGGGATGTGTACTGATGCAAGATAAGCATGTAGTAGCTTATGCATCGAGGCAGTTGAAGCCGCATGAGACTAGATATCCAGTCCATGACTTGGAACTGGCGGCTATCATTTTTGCATTGAAGATTTGGAGGCATTACTTGTATGGTATGTCGTTTACCATTTACACGGACCACAAGAGCCTGAAGTTTTTATTTACTCAGGCGGAACTGAATATGAGACAGATGAGATGGATGGACTTACTCAAGGATTATGACTGTTGTGGGGTTCCTCGTTACTTAATACATTATGTATTTAATTAAGCATACATATGTGAGTCAGAATTAAGTAATTCATACACTGTTTAAGAGTTTCTTACTAATAGGTTGTTACAGATGTACCAAAAACCACTAGTACAAAAACCACTGTTCACATATACATTACATGTATAAATAACAACCTAAGCCAGTACAACTCCTATGCAGTGATTCACCTCGCAGCGGAATAAGACTCACGATTCCCACGTCTATGAGATCCTACAGAAACATTCACAAATCGTGAGTATAGATAAACCATTATCTTAGTGCAATATAAAAACACAATCTCAATGATAAAGTACAATAAACATCATATCCAATGTGAATGCCTTGTATCATGCATCAACCAATGCACCATGTCGACATGTCTCAACTATCACCCTATTATCACGAGACCAATATGATATGTCTCTCAGCTCAATATGTCAGTGGAACCACATCACATCTTTATATTAGCAACACACATCATAGTACCGTACTCATATGTGATAATAGCCAGAGTATTTACCCAAAAACCGGCGTATATCTCTCATACCAAGTATGTGTAGCACGTTGTAGTAGTTCTTGACGTAGTCCCAATGAAGCAGGTACTACGCAACAATTCCTGTATTTCAGAATTCCATCACTTGCAAGTACAAACTGTGATGTTTGTCCTTGACTTATCATTTCCTTCCAATGTTGTACCTCATCATCAGTCATTTGTGCCGTTCTGATTTTCTCAAAAATGTCGGGTTCAACCAACAATGTTGATACCCGTACTGGCACTGTTTCCACATCAAACTCATAACCTAAAGTACAACAAGAAGTCATCAAGGCAGATAAATGAATCATCTCATCAGCTGTATGATGTACTTTTTGACTCAAGGCATCTGCTGTAAGATTAGCTTTTCCTGGATGATATTCAATCTCACAATCATAATCTTTCAACAGATCCATCCATCTTCTTTGCCTCATATTCAACTCTGCTTGAGTGAATAAAAACTTTAAGCTTTTATGATCAGTATATATGGTAAACGGACGTACCATATAAATAGTGTCGCCATATCTTCAAGGCAAAGACAATGGCAGCCAACTCTAAATCATGCACCGGATATTTCATTTCATGTGGCTTCAACTGGCGTGATGCATAAGCCACCACATGTTTATCCTGCATCAATACACATCCTAATCCAAGTAATGATGCATCAGTATAAAGTGCAAACCTATCATGTTCTGAGGGAATGATCAACACTAGAGCAGTAGTCAACCGCTGTTTCAATTCCTGAAAACTATGCTCACATGCGTCCGACCATCGAAATGGTACTCCCTTCTGTGTCAGATGTGTAAGTGGTTTGGCAATCGCTGAAAATCCTTCAACAAATCGTCGATAATATCCTGCCAAACCCAAGAAACTACGAATCTCTGGCACAGAAGTAGGTGATGAACAATTCAACACCGCTTCTATCTTTCTAAGATCAACTGATATCCCATCTTTTGAGATCACATGTCCCAAAAACCTACACTGGTCAACCAAAACTCACACTTACTGAGTTTGGCATATAGCTGATGTGTTCTCAATAACTGTAACACCAAATGTAAATGTTGGACATGATCAGTTTCACTCCGAGAATAGATCAAGATATCATCAATGAACACAATGACAAATTGATCAAGGTAGTCTTGGAAAACTCGATTCATCAAGCTCATGAAGACAGCTGGGGCATTTGTCACTCCAAATGGCATCACCAGAAACTCATAATGTCCATAGCGAGTTCTGAATGCTGTCTTCTGTACATCACCCTCTCTTACACGTATTTGATGATAACCAGATCTCAAATCAATTTTAGAATAGATTTTTGATCCCTGTAACTGATCAAATAAATCATCAATACGAGGAAGAGGATATTTATTCTGTATGGTTACCTTGTTCAATTGTCGATAGTCAATACACAATCTCATCGTCCCATCCTTCTTCTTAACAAATAATACCGGAGCACCCCAAGGCGATACACTAGGACGTATGTATCCCTTGTCCAATAAGTCTTGCAATTGAGTTTTCAATTCTTTCAATTCAGTTGATGCCATCCGATAGGGAGCTCGTGAAATTGCAAAAGTACCAGGTATCAAATCAATACCAAATTCCACTTCTCGACTCGGTGGAAATCCAGGTATCTCATCCTGGAAACATATCCGCATATTCTGCAACCACTGGTATCTCCTCCACTTTCCTTTCTATTTTATGATCAATTACATCAAGGGCATAAATCAAATAACCCGCATGTCCACGTTCTAACAAACGCGACATTCGGATTGCTGATATCAAAGGAATCCTTGCCCTCGATCCCTAGGCCATAAAAGAACCATTGATTTCCAGTATCAGATTGAAATCTCACTATCTTCTGACAACAATCCACAACAGATTTATGTTTACTTAACACATCGATTCCAAGAATGCAATCAAATCTGTCATGTCTAACACAATCAAATCAGCCTGTAGTCCATGCTTAGTCTCAAACTGAATATCACAATCAGACACACTCTGACAAGCCATCACAGTAGTTCCCATGGGTGTCGAAACATAAAGAGGTATCAACAGTGGAGACGAGCATATATGATACCGATCAATAAAAGTGTGTGCAACAAAAGAATATGATGCACCAGTATCAATCAAAAGTAAAGCTGGATAAGTAAACAAAGTACACTTACCCGATATCACATCATCAGGAGCTGCCTCTGCTTGCTCCTAGTTCAATGCATAGACCTGAGCCTGAGGTGGTCCTGCCCTCTGTCCTCCACTAGATTGTGGTACACCCTGTGGTCTCTGCTGCACTGTAGTCTCTGACATTGGTCCTCTCCTCTGTTGTACACCCACTTGAGTACAATCACGGATCACATGTCCTGGTCTCCCACAACGGAAACAAACTACTGTATTTAATTGAGGACAATCTAGTTTCAAATGTGGTCCGCCACATTTAAAGCATTGCACACCACTGCCACTACTACTACCTTGGAACTGTCCCTTAGCTCTTCGGTCATCCCCTTTCCGTGGTCCAAAACGTTTCCCACTAAATCGAGAGGAAGAAGCACCTCCTCGTGATGGTTTAAACGTTTCCCCCCGTGGTCTCATGCTCTATGATGTAGGTATCTGAGAATGTCTTACATCCTGATAAACACCAACAGCTGATCTCAGCCATTTCAGCTCTCATTAATGCTTCCTCATATGAACCAGGGTTATTAGACATCACCATATCAAATAATTCCGGCCTCAAGCCTTTTACAAATTGTCTAATCTTTACTTTGGTATCAGCGGACAATATGTGGTACATATCGTAACAATGATGAATAGTGCACCGCATACTCAGACACAGGTCATATTACCCTGTTTCAAATTAGTAAACTCATCTTCTTTCCTCTGCCTTGCAGCCACAGAGAAATAGTGAGCAAGAAAACGAGTTCTGAACACATCCCAGTCCACAATCTGACATTGAGCTCTCAGCTCAATCAATGTAGCTTTCCACCACATCATCGCTTTCTAGGCCAACTGAAATTCACCTAAGCGTAACCAAGCAGTCTTGGCACACGGTGCTGACACAAATATCTATTCCACACGTTCCAACCACTCCTCTGCCAGTTCCCCTGATTCAGTACCCTCAAACCTGGGTGGTTGATAACTCAGAAATTGCGTCAATGTTAACTCGCCAGGTAATAGTACCTGTTCCACTGGCCCTTACCCAATCGGTGGTGGTGGCACATGCACCATCCTCACACTAGCATTGCCACTGATGGCATCCCCAACCTCATCAGTTGGTACTCTATCTGCCATAACTGTATATCAAGGGTTAACAATAACATTCACAATTATAAAACATGTTAGAAGAACATCATAGTACAAATCCTAACATGATATTACCATCTCAACATGTTTTCAAGTGTTTAGGTAACTCCCTAATACACTTCCTCTACCCATGTTCACCCCGTTCTCGAACCACTGCTCTGATACCACTAATGTGGGGTTCCTCGTTACTTAATCCATTATGTATTTAATTAAGCATGCATATGTGAGTCAGAATTAAGTAATTCATACACTGTTTAAGAGTTTCTTACTAATAGGTTGTTACAGATGTACCAAAAACCACTAGTACAAAAACCACTTTTCACATATACATTACATGTATAAATAACAACCTAAGCCAGTACAACTCCTATGCAGTGGTTCACCTCGCAGCGGAATAAGACTCACGATTCCCACGTCTATGAGATCCTACAGAAACATTCACAAAACGTGAGTATAGATAAACCATTATCTTAGTGCAATATCAAAACACAATCTCAATGATAAAGTACAATAAACATCATATCCAATGTGAATGCCCTGTATCATGCATCAACCAATGCACCATGTCGACATGTCTCAACTATCACCCTATTATCACGAGACCAATATGATATGTCTATCTCAACTCAATATGTCAGTGGAACCACATCACATCTTCATATTAGCAACACACATCATAGTACCGTACTCATATGTTATAATAGCCAGAGTATATACCCAAAAACCGGCGTATATCTCTCATACCAAGTATGTGTAGCATACCCGAGCATATACCCAAACCAGGCGTATATCTCTAATGCTAACGTATATGTAGCATACCCGAGCATATACCCAAACCAGGCGTACACCTCTAATGCTAAAGCATATACCTCATCCATCTCAAACACATGATATCCATGAATGTACATGCATATGATACTACCAATCATATGATACCAACACAACACAATTCATATGATATCAATCTCATAACATCATCACACAATATCTATACTCCGTACGTCAACACGTACCTGTAAAGCGACACAAACGAGATAAATCAGTCGTCACTGGCTAATTGCCTCGTTGTCCTGTCCCCTGTGATGGTGCTACAATAATATCACCAATAAACCATGTTATAAGAGGCTTCATAAACAATTGTGACAAAAATATAACATTTTCAAAAATTCCAAGGCACCGATCGATCGCTACAATTGCCGATCGATCGCCAAAACTTTCTGTCTCCTCGCGATCGATCGCAACTACTTGGCGATCGATCGCCAAAATGCCCTGTTCATAGCGACTGATCACTACAAACTCACCAATCGATCGCCACACATTTTCACCGCCTTATATTTTGGCTGTCCTCGGCGATCGATCGCCAGCACAAGCACCGATCGATCGTCGATGCCCAGAAAGCTTAGAGCATGGCGATTTTCAAGCATATCTCCATGGTTCTCAACCTACAACTTGAAGCTCAACATGTAAACATGTTTCATGCAATCCTTAGTATCATACAAACATGTTTCTACCATCTTAGAATCCAATTCTTGGCATATAAACATGTTACTGATTCTAAACATGAACATTTGATATTCAAATTCACATACTTCAACACCAACTACACAATTCAAGTTCAAAATCATAAATTCCTTACCAAGAAGTTAGGAAATCACTTCACTAAACTTCCTAGTTTAATTCTCTAGTGAAATCCAAGCTCAAACCAAGAAGAATCTCCAAGGGTTGGAGAGAAGCTTTGTAGAGAATTTTAGGTGAAAAGTGGTGTAGTATGTGATTTCACTCACTAATCCACTTGATATAGATCATGTTGGAGATAATGACATGTTATCCAAATTCAAATGCAAATGCAAGTACATGACATCCAAATCAAATGCATACTCATAGTTACTTGATATGTCACTACACTTGATTTAATTCAAGTCATACATTGCCATATATCATTTTATACATGTATTAGTTCATCCTCGGTTCAACCCGAACCCAATTCATATCATATCGAAATTAGTCATAATAACGATATAATCATATCACACGTGTATAAAGCAAATCGAGGCATTACAACTGTGAAATAGAGTACCATCATGGGAAGGCAAATTTTACGGCAGACGCCTTGAGTCGAAAGGTAAAGAGTACTGCTGAGGAGACCATGCAGCTATCGGCTATGATGACTTTTTACTGCCATCTAGGCTATGATTTTGATGTAGATACATCACCAGTACGTGTATCGACCTTATTGGCAGAGCCGGACATTTATGAGAATATCCGGAAGGCTCAGAAGGCAGATGAGGAGATTCATAGATGGTTATCATTGGCACATCTTGGACAGCCATTGTAAGGACCCCCGTGCCCTTAACCCATTATTAGTGTACTAATCCAAGCATTTAGTGCATGTAATCAAACGTGTAGGGAAAAATCCACTTATCACCATAGCAAATCATACCAATAATAAAATTCTTTACATTATTTCATATAATGTCTAAGTTTCCCCCAACCAAGTCCACACAGCATATCATGCACCATTATAATACACTAACATATTCTCAGTTCATTTAGCAATTCATTAATTAATTGCATGCAACACATAAATGAAAAGAGAAAGGACTATTGCCTTCTTTATACAATCCTTATACACATAATACTGCTCACATGCGAGCATCAAATAAGTATGCGTGTATCTTATGTATAAAGCATCATGCTCAATACCGTCGCTGGTACTTTGATCCCTGGAATCACCTCCATTCCATAGCTCGAGCTCAACTCCAAATCCATCGATGTACCTAATTACCTGCCCCAACAGACAGTCCAACAGAGACAGCCCCCACACGGGGTTAGCATTCCAATATCCCAAATGCATAATCACAATAATACAATTCATAATTTACAACAATGTAAATGCTATGAAATACAAAATATACTCCCTGGATGGTATCATCCTCATCCAGGGGTTTCATGTACTGTCCCTGTTCTCAAAACACTGAAACCATCAAATTCTCGAATGCCAGTTAATCATTACATTGATTAACATATCCATTAGCCATATACCAATATCATAATCAATAGCATCAAATCATTAAACAATGATTACAGATATTCCATATATCTCACTTTTGGTTCCATAGTTCTATTCCCTTGCTCGCTACAATGGCTGGCATTTCATTCCCACGCATGCTCAACAGCAGTGGCGTCATAACCGATGTTCGCTCAAAGGCGACAACATCCTAATTATTGCTCGCTCAAAAGCGGCACCATAAGATTCCCAATGCATATATATCCATTGTAGCAATTACCATAAACCATGCATTTTCATAAACATTTATTGCTAATACCATATATCATGCATTCACATACACATTCATTGCAATACAGTGTACCAAGCACTCAACAATACAATCACATAAAAGGGCTATGCTCGTACGTCATACTGTACCTTATAACTCCGTAGTTTGAGTCCAACCTTGCCTGAGTCCCACGACCCGATGAGTTAAGTGCTAACACACAAATAACTCTCAATTAAACATAGGCATGCAATCACGTGCACAAGCACGTTCACAACTTCCAAACCTATCTTCAATCCATGACGATTACCAAAAATAAAAGCCCTCCGGCTAAGCATGCATAATACCCAAAATATTCCATTTTATATGTTCAAAAGATAGCCAAACACCCAACCGGGAATTCCGTTTCAATAAACTTTGGCTCCAACCAATCCATTTTAAAAGTATAACATTCCTATTGGAATGTAGACATTGCCCCGGAAACGGGCCACTTAAACCTCGAATTCAAAATCCTGACAATTTTCCAAAATTTCAAAAAAATACAAATCCTCAAGCGGTGATCGATCGGCCTAAAACATCGCGATCGATCGCCTCCAACCAGTGGCCAAAATCGCCTACTCGCGATCGATTGCTACCCCTCGCGATATCGCCAACCTGCTCGCGATCGATCGCCTGAACCATGCGATCGATTGCCTGCACTATTCATCTTCATCAATTACAGTAGCTGCTCATCGCGATCGATCGCCCCTCCTCAGCGATCGAATCGCCACCTGCGATTTTCCGAAAAATTCGAGCTTCCATGGTGTTTTTGACACCCAAACTCAAAACCAACATCCCTAACTTCCTCAACACCCCCAATACATCATTTAAACTCAATAAAAACACTAAAATCAACATTTTAGATTTTTAACCAAAAACACCCAAAACTCAAAATCAACCCAAAACTCAATCATATAGCACAAAACCATAATCAAATCGAAGCTGAAGGTGAGGAGAAGAAGATTACCAACCTTTCTTCAAGAAATCGAAGCTCCCAAGACGAGCCCCCATCGATTTGTGCCAAGAGAAAAGAGGGGAAGGGTTTGGGGTGAGGGGAAAGAGGCGTGAGGGAGAGGAGAGGGAAATGATTCCGAGTCCACTTGGTATATATAGAACTCAGGCTCCAAAATACCAATACTTCCACAACTACATCATGACTCTTTAAAAATCACCTGTTTTCAAAAATTATCTCTCCAACTCAAATTCCATCACCAGCCCCAGTACAAAGTACTCCGGATCCCAGATTCCACTAAAAATCAAATTCCAAGGTTATCACCACAATGAGAATACAATCTCATTCCCTTGGATCCAATGACTCCAAATACGGGAGTTAAAATCCCCGGGAGTCCTGAAACCGCAATTAATGCACAATTGCTACAATTAAAATCCATTAAGGATTATCACAACACCGGGATTAACACCAATAATTTCCGGACATTACAGCCATCGAAGTTCAGAGTGGCTTAGGACGGTTCCTTGAGATTGGGTAATCGTTGGGTAATTCCGAGTACGCCGGAGTTGCGTAGAGGGATCTTGCAACGAGCTCACAACAGCCGACTTAGTATCCACCCAGGAGGGAGAAAATGTATAAGGATCTATGTGATCAATTTTGGTGGAAACGGATGAAGCGTGATGTTATCAGCTTTTGTCAAGAGGTGTTTAATCTGTCAGCAGGTTAAGGCAGAGAGGCAAAGACCTGGTGGCGAGCTAAGGAGCTTAGAGATACCGGAATGAAAGTGTGAACACATATACATAGACTTTGTGACCCACTTGCCGAGTACTACTTCTGGTTGTGATGCCATTTGGGTGATCGTGGATAGGCTGACGAAGGTAGCTCACTTCATTCCCTACAGTATGATGTGCACATACTTGAGGATGGCTCAATTGTATGTCCGGGATATAGTGAGACTACAAGGGATTCTAGTGTCTATTGTATCTGACAGAGATCCGCGATTTACATCTCATTTTTGCGGAGGTCTCCAGTCAGCTTTGGGTACTGAAGTGAGATTGAGCATGGCATATCATCCCTAAACGGACGGTCAGACTGAGCGTACTATACAGACACTCGAGGACATACTACGGTCTTGTGTATTAGAGTTTGATGCTTCATGGCAATATTCATTGGCCTTGGTAGAGTTCTCTTACAACAATAGCTATCAGGCGAGTATTCAGATGGCTCCATTTGAGGCTCTGTACAGTCGACGTTGTAGGTTGCCATTATACTGGGATGATTTGACCAGTAAATCAGTTGGAGGACCCGAATTGATTCTGGAGATGGAGGATAAGATAAAGGTTATCCGACAGAAAATGAAGGCAGCCCAGGACAGGCAGGCATCCTATGTAAATAAACGGCGGAGACCGTTGGAATTCCAATTAGGAGACAATGTCTTTTTAAAGATCTCACCTTTCAGAGGTGTGGTTCGGTTTGGTATGCGCGGGAAATTATCTCCGAGATATGTGGAACCGTTTGAGATCTTACAGCGCATTGGTACTTTAGCTTACCGTTTGGCTTTGCCACCATCATTATCTGGTATTCCTGATGTGTTCCATGTATCTATGTTACGGAAATATGAGCCGGATCAGTCACATGTGTTGCAGCCTTCTGAGGTGCAGTTAGATTCTGATGTGTCCTAATGTGGAACGGCCAGTCAGGATCCTAGATAGAGCTGATCGCAGACTTCGGAACAAAGTGATACCGATGGTCAAGGTTCAGTGGGATCGCAGGGGTGTCGAGGAGGCCACGTGGGAGACGGAGCGGCCTATGGTGCAGCACTACCCGGAACTATTTTCTGGTATGTGATTTATGTTTAGTTTCGAATTGGTAAGTGCATGCGATTTCGAGGATAAATCTTATAAGTAGGGGAGTATTGTGATATCCCCGTAATAATTATATGCATTTGGGCATTAATTATGTTTATGTGATTATTTATGGTGTTAATTAATTTAGTGTGGGAGTTAATTAATAAGTGAAATGCTTAGTCACATGGTGGGCGTGACCTGAATAATGCATTTCGGGGTGCTTGTTATGCATGTTAGGAAATTGGGTGTTATCACTGGTTTAATTGTGATGGTTAATGATTATTTGGCAAAGCATGTATTTAATTGAGGTTTTGATACATTTTCTGGAAAATGCTTATAAAATATCATGTTGAGATATTTTATACATCATGCTAATTATTGCGGTACATATTTTAATTAACCCCACTTATACCCCACTACCCCACACCTCCCATCACTCTTTACCAATCAATTTCACTCCCAACCCTATCCCCAAAACCCTCAAACCCGATTTTGGTGCCAAGGAGGAGAGGAAACCTTTGCAAAATTCTTATTTGTGGGATTCTTGATAGGATTTGAAGTCCATAAGAGGTATGTATACCTCCTTGTTGTTTTTATGAGGTTTTATTTTGAAATGGGTTTGATTTTGGGATTTAAAAATGGTTTGATTTTGGGTTTGTGTTGTGTTTGGTTGGGTGTTGGATTTTTGGTGGTATTAAGGTGTTTATTGAAGGTTTAAAGTGTTTTGATGTTGTGGGTTTGTGGTTATTTGAGTTGGTGTGGATTGGAGAAGAAAAATGGTGTAAAAATGGTGATTTTCGGGTTACAGGTAGCGGCGATCGATCGCCCATTTTTGGGATCGATCGCGCGCAAGCAGTGCGCGGCAGAAGCACTTGGCTATCGATCGCCATGTTTGTGCGATCTATCGATGGGCCTCGCGATCGATTGCGCCAAATGTGGCGATCGATTGCCGAAGGCAGGAAAATGTTGGCTCGGGCAGTGTGATCTCGCGATCGATCGGGGCTATGTGGCGATCGATCGCGAGTCACCAAATATTGATATTTTGGTTATTTTTGTGGGATTTTTGGCATTGGGCTATTATTGTCTTCTAATATTGGTTTGTGTGATTGTGTAGAGCCATCCCAGGTGGCAACACAGCCAAGGAACTAAAGTCCTACCAAATCCTATTTTTGGAAAGGTACGTAGAGAGACGTACTGGCACCCAACGGTACATGTATCTTATATACTCATTTGAATTTGCATTGTGGATGCAAGTATATATTTAATTGTGCATTGTGGATGGAAAAACATGTTGAACTATGCATTATGATTGCATATGTGTATGTTGAATGTTTGGTGCACATCCCATGAGTCATGGTAATATTAGATTGATGATTTTAATGCTTTGCCGCTGTCATTTGAAGTGATGATAGAATACTTGCCGCTGTGATATTGTAGCGATGAAAGAATATTTACCGCCAAATGTTGAAGCGAGGGTATTGCCGCATGTCGCATTTGAGCGAGGTTATTCAATGCCGCTAATATGTCGAAGCTAGGGGTATTAGTGTCCGCTGTCATGACAAACGAGGTGCATTAAAATACACTGTTATAACTCTAAGGTCCACGTGCCCTTATTCCGTTATTAGTGTATTAACCCAAGTATTTAGTGCATGTAATTATATATGTTGGGGAAAACCCACTTGACATCATAGCAAATCATGCCAAGTAATAAAATTTCTTTACATTATTCTATATAATGTCTAGTTTCCCCCAACCAAGTCCACATACATATCATGCACCATTATAATACACTAATATGTTCTCAGTTTTTCATTTAGCAATTCAATAAATAATTGCATGCAACACATAAATGAAAAGAGAAAGGCTCTTGCCTTCTTTATACAACCCATATATACATGATAAGTGCTCACATGAGAGCATCGAATAACTAATACGTGTATCCAATGTATAAAGTATCATGCTCAATACCGTCACTGGTACTTCGATCCTGGAAGCACCTCAAATCCATAGCTCGAGCTCAATTCCAAGCCATCGTCGTACCTATTCACCTGCCCCAACAGAGACAGCCCCCACACGAGGTGAGGCATACCAATACCACCAAACCGACAATCACAATAATACTATTCATAATTTACAAAAATGTAAATGCTATGAAATATAAAAGATGCTCCCTGTATGGTATCATCCTCATCCGGGATTCCCTGTACTGTCCATGTTCTCAAAATAACTGAAACCATCAAATTCTCAAATGCCAGTTAATCATTACATTGATTAACAAATCCATTTGCCACATACCGATATCATAATCAGTAATATCAAATCATTAAACAATGATTACAGATATTCCATATATCTCACTTATGGTTCCATAGTTCTATTTCATTGCTCGCTCTACAATAGCGGCATTTCATTCTCATGCATGCTCAACAACAGTGTCGTCATAACCGATGTTTGCTCAAAGGCGACAATATCCCAATCATTGCTCGCTCAAAAGCGGCACCATATAATTCCCAATGCATATATATCTATTTGTTAGCAATTACCTTAAACCATGTATTTCAATATCCATTTATTGCTAATACCATATACCATGCATTTCCATATACATTTTATTGTAATAAAGTGTACCAAGCACTCAACAATTGCAATTATAATAAAGGGCTATGCTCGTACGTCATACGTACCTTATATTCTCGTAGTTCGAATCCAATCTTGCCTTGGTCCCGTGACCGATGAATTATGTGCTAAACAGGATTAATAATCCACAAATAAAATTAAGCACGCGGCCATGTGCCCAAGTACATTCACAAACCCCAATTGTATCGTCATCCATGACAATTAACCTTTTTAAAAGACATCGGGCGAAGCATGCATCGAAAACACAACACGAAATAATTCCCCAAAAACAGGCATTGGCGATCGATCGCTTCATCTCAGGCGATCGATCGCCTCTCAAAAATAGGTGCGGGCGATCGATCGCTCAATTCCAGGCGATCGGTCGCCTCTCGGTGTATTTGGCCACTGCCTCATGGCGATCGATCGCTTCTTTTGAGGCGGTCGATCGCCTCACTGTTCATCTTCCTTAAAATTTCACCAACGGCGATCGATTCCCCCCCGCCCTAGGGATCGATCACCTCGACATGTAACAGCCAAATATGGCGTTTTTTCTTGCAAAATCTCCACCAACAACAATGCTCACACCACATACAACATAAATCCTTAACAAGGGCTATAAATCAACCCAAAAATACAACAACCCAAAAATATTTAAAAACCAATTTCTTAAACCCAACATAAATCCTTCCCAAACACCACAATACCATAATCAAATCGAAGACAAATACGAGGGGATGAATAATACCCTATTATCTTAGATAAATTCGGCTCCCAAATCGAGCCTCCATCGACTTTTCATCAAGGGAGAAAATAGGGAAGGATTGGGGGAAATGGGGAGAGCGCTGGTGAGAGTGAGAGAAATGGTATCCAGATGATCGAACATCGAGTCCACTTGGTATATATAGAACCAAAACTTCAAAATCCCGAGTCCTCCACAAATACATCATGACTCATTAAAAATCATCTGTTTTCAATTATTATCTCTCCAACTCAAATTCCATTACCAGCCCCAGTATAAAGTACTCCAGACCCCAGATCCCACCAAAAACTAAATTCCAAGGTTATCACCACGATAAGAATACAATCTCATCCCTTGGATCCTACGACTCCAAATACCGGATTTAAAATCCCCGGGAGTCCCAACACCACAATTAATTCATAATTGCCATAATTAGATCCATTAAGGATCATTACCACACCGAGATTAACACCATTAATTCCCAGGGCATCACATAACAGATTAGGGATTGGTGATTGGTGATTGTTGATAACGAAATAGTGATATGTCATGACATTTGTGAAACCATTAAATAATCTATTGATTATACTCATGAGTTATGGTACATGGACAACCAAAAGGGGAGCGTTAAAATGCATTGAAAAACAGGAAGTGTTTTGTAATTAAGGTTTATGCATTTACGCCTTATAATCCTATTATGTTGAATATGGATTATTATATGCTCATGATTTGGGGGATTGTCCTTGTAGGTACATTTTGGCATAAGAACGGGTTGAAGCAGTGAGCTAGTGAGGAATGCTTTTGATATAGAAGCTGGGATTCTTTTGTATAGTTTCTACTCTAGGAATAGTGTAAATCTATAGGGTTTACATTCATTTGGTTGGGAATGTAATTAACCATTTTAAAACTTCTTATTTTGACATGTAATTGTTAAAGCTCAAGGCTTCAATACGAACTTTTATACTCTGATTATACATGTTAGCTCTACTTATGTCTTTAATCCGCACTTAAGGAACTAAGGTCCTTACATAGGCAATTGTTGAACCCCAACAATCTCTCCTCTCAATAATTGCACTATCTGCAACTCATGAAAATCGAACACGCGACCTTGACTCTGATACCAATTATAGGATCGGGTGTTTACCACTTTACCAATAACTATAGTTAATAGTAATGACGCAACTTCAATCTTTTCAACCATACACTTGCATAAACGTCACTGTGTTCGATCGATCACTAAAGTAGAGGTAATTATTAAACCCCAAATAAATACGTCATAGCTCTTTGAATGTCTGATATTATATGGCCGATGAATGACATTTTAAGTATAAATCAAAACCCAAAGCAAGGAGAACCAAAGCATTAATTCAAAGATGGTGCTGGCATATCAATGTGAAAATAACAAACATATGCTTTATATTTTCAAATTTTATCAAATATCTTTTTTATTTTTAAATAATATAATAAATAAAATTATAATTCCCAGTATTTTTATCTTAGATCTAATATAACTTTTTTTATAATTATGTTATGAACACATATAAAAGTTCCACGATTATTTATTTTTATGATTATAAAATATTATTAAAAGACCAATGTTTTTATTGTACACCACATTTTAAATTAAAGTGCAAAATTGCAAATACATAGCTCTAACTTAAAATGCATATGTTAAGCACAAACCACTGTAATCGTTGGTGGGACCAGGGGAATATGTATTAAGGGCAGGGGGAAGTGCCCCTGCGGCTAATTAAATAAAATAATATAATATAAAAATAAAAATTAATTTAAGAAATAATGTTTTTTTAAAATTTTTTAAGGAAATAAGGTGAATCGTGAACAGTGTTCACAATTCTTTAAAAAATTAAAAAAAAATCACGATGTCTGTTCGTGATTGTTTAAAAAATATTTAAAAAATGAAAACTTTTTAAAAAACAATTTGATGAAGCCCGTGACTCCCAGCTTTACAGCTGACGGTCACGGGCTGCAATATTTTTTAAAATAAAAATTTAATATTTTTTTGTGCCTTTAAAAGGCCATTACAGAAGTAAACTTGCTCATTTTTAGCAAGTTTTATGCTCCGGTGGTAAAAAAATAAGGTAACTTTATTTGTGAATTTTTTTCAATTATTTGTTGTATATATGCATATGCTAACAACATTTTTGTAATTTTTGTAGTTTTGAACATCTTAAAAGAGTTTTAAAAAAATCTTGATTTTGAGGTATGCTTTCATACATTTTGTGATGATAAATTTAAGATATGTTATAATTTATATGTGTATTTGATAGTTTTTGTTAGTCGAAGGGTTGATTACTAATAAAGACTATTATATTTGATATGTTTTTATTAATTGTAAAATTATTTATAAAAATTTGTAAAAAAAAATTATAGTAGAATTTCAGCTTAGAATAATTGTAATAAAAAATATTAGTAGCACGTATGTATTTAAGAAAGTTGGAAAAAAATTGTGATGAAGAATTGCGGAGCTGTTTCGCGTTTCTTCAAAATATTATTGAAGAAATGCGAATCAGGTTCGCGTTTCTTCAATTAAACCTGCCAACGCTTTTCCAAAATTTGGATATTTTATTTCAAAAAATTTCTTAAAATTTTTTATTTAATTTTTAAAGAAAAAAATCACTAAATTTTTTTGTAAATATAATTATAATAAATATTATTTATGTCATTGTCAATTTTATAGTTAATGACTTGAAATTATATTTTCGTAGATAATATGTCGGTTCGAAGTCAAATTGATGCTTTGTTGTACTATGGTGGTCACATAGCACATGATGAGATGACAGTTAGTTACGATCGATCTCCAATAAGATACATGAGATTGCCTCAAAATATTACAAGTGTCTGAGTTGTTGACGATACTGTATGAATATATAGATATCGATAACCAAAATATTCACTTAAAGTTTGGACCAAGCATATATTCAATAATACTTCTGGGCGGGTCGAGCATTTACTAGAAATCACAAAAGACAATGATATTTGGTTTTTCTTTGACCCCGAAATTGGGAATGCAGGTGTGAATTTATATATTGAGGCATAATTACACCACCATAATGTGTCTGACATCCAATATACTCAAGAGTTTGGCACATATATGTCAATGCTTGCTGATCAAAACATGGAGATACCGGCAGTCACACAGGTCTTGCAAGTATGAGAGTTGAAAATAACTATGCTAGCAGTTCGGGTAATGTGAGACACAACATGCATATAACTAAAGGGGTATATGGTGATTCAAGTGACGAGGGCAGAAATGAGTATGCCAACACTGACTATTTTTGTCATGAAAACCATGTCGATTCCGAACCAGACGAGGCACGGCTTAATGCTCATGATGATAGCGACAAAGATGTAGCAATTGATGTTATATTGGAAACCATGTCCCAACAGAACGAGGGTCCATCTGTACATGAAGAGCAAGTTGAACCAATAATGCCCCAAGCTTCAGAACATGAGCGCCAACATTTTTCTGTCCTTCCTATTCTTCTCGACAACATTTCCAGATGTTCATGTTGACTCTGTTGATATTTCGACTGGTTCCTGGGGAAAGTTCTATGATCATGTGAAGGGAAAATTGAAATTTGGTATGTTATTTAAGAGTAAAGCTCATATGCAATCGGCAGTGAAGGATATCTCCATACGGGTTGCTAGACGCGAGTACCATGTCATTGACAGCACGACAAAAATATGGAAAGTAGTTTGTAGACACAATTCTACGATTATGCCATGTGGGTGGATGCTCTAAGGGATATATAAAGAGAAAATAAATGTTTTCAAAATTACAAAATACGACGGAGACCATACATGCATGATTAATGAATTGTAGATTTACCATCGTAACTTGACTATGAATGTAATTGCCAGTGTATTGGTAGGGTTTGTTTGGAAGGATCCTACGTATGAGATAAAATTCGTACAAGAGACGGTTAAAGATAAATATGGGTTCGAAGTCTCATATCATATGGCATGGCATAGTTTGAAAGCTGCTCAGGAGAAAGTGTACGGAACATGGGAGAGCTCAGTCACTCAATTGCCGAAGTATATGTCTGCCCTTAAACAACACAACGAGGGCACCGTTATTGAGTGGGACCATATTGACACTGACACACCTAATCAAAAGATAATTAAATATGTTTTTTGGGCATTCCGACAGTGCATAGAAGGGTTCCGTCATTGTCAAAAGGTGATAAGTGTTGACGATACATATTTGTACACAAAGTATAAGCATAAATTGTTAATTACAGTCGGAATTGATGGTAAGCAACAGGTTCTGCCTTTGGCTTTCACGATTGTAGATAAAGAGACTTTGTCGTCTTGGAGATGGTTTCTTCATATGCTCTCTAGATACATTCTTAGTGGTTTGGATGGCATATGTCTTATTTCTGACAGACACCAAGGTATTCTCCGAGCAGTTCAATGTGAGCCTCAATTTATGCCCCCAATGCCTTTCATCGTTTTTGTCTAACACATGTATGCTCTAATTTCAACAAGCAGTTTTAAAAATGTTATGTTGAAAGATATCTGCTGGAAAGCTGGTACAACTCATCAAATTAGGAAGTTCAACCGATCCATGGAACAAATCAAGAGCATCAATGATGGAGTATTCAATTACCTTAGTGTTATTGACCAAACACAATGGACGTTGGCACACGATGGAGGATGGCGTTGTGGAATTATGACTACCAACTTGTCTGAGGCATATAATAGAGTTCTGAAAGGTGCTCGTCGTCTCCAGTCACAACCATTGTACAACTGACTTTTGGTCGAACTATTCAATATTTCATGGAGCGTCGAGTATAATGCCAAGAAATGATACAAGATAATCAATGATGGACAACTTTTGCATTTCAAATGTTTACCGGATGGCAACATGATTCATTGCAACACCTTGTCCAGAAGTACAAATATACAAAACAGACTGTTTCAGTGATAACAGTCGTCCGAGCTGGAGTCGGCAACATTACACATGTTGTCAAATTAAGAGCCAAGATATGCTCATGTGAAAAATGGACACAGTTCGGCATTCCATGTTCGCATGCTATACATGCATTCCGACATTTTAGTATTAATGCATCGAACGCATTGAGTGAGTATTATAGCTTGCAACATTATGGAGCTACATATCAAGGGATATTTGAATCGTTGTTCTCAGAAGAATATTGGAGGTCCCCCTCATTCAAGTTATCCCACAACCCTTCACTAAGAGCACAAACACGACCTGGAAGAACTCGTACGTCGAGCATTCAAAATGAAATGGACTTGGCCTCAAGCTCGTGCAAGGCAGCAGGCACAGAGAGCTCAAGAAGAAGGAGAGAGTTTGCTACGACAATGCTAATCAATATGTGTCGTTAAATTTTGTAAATATGTATTTAGTAGGTGATAACAATGAGAGAATACTTTCAATTACACATTTATGCATTTTGCTTTGCGTTGTTGATTTTCATAATTTCAATATATTTATAGGATGGATGTATTGTGTACGTATGGGTCACTTGACACTAGTGTGCTCAATAAGCAGTCTGTGCACCGGTGATATTGACACCACTTTGGTAGTCAGACATGGAGATGCACATTTTTGGGATATGTGTAAAGAGAGACCACTTCGCATACTTGTATTACTGCACCTTAACGAAATGGAATTCCTATGGAGTATATAGGTGTGGTCACTCCATTATTGATAGCCATATGATAACATCACTGGTTGAGAGATGGCAACCCGAGACACACACATTTCACTTTCGCGTTGGGGGGTGACCATCACATTGCATGACATTTCTGTAATATGGGCTCTGCCGATTGCGGGCGATGCCATTAGTGGAGATGACACTCGTATGCGCGTATCAGAATGGCAGGCATATTGTGCCCAGTGGCTTGGGGTAGTGCAGTACTCGCATTCATGTATCACGAGTTATGCAATGCCTCCAAGCAAAAAAGGACAAATATCGGTGGGGCAATGCAACTTCTGCAGGGTAATAATATTTATTAGCCTTGTCAATTTGAATAAAATTGTTATATAACTCACATATATTATATTAACTTTATACTACAAATTAAAAAAAGTCAGATTTGGGCATATACGAGGATCAATAGTATACATCCTACAACTCTTGGTTCTCGAGTACAACGAGGCCCAGTTATAGTCAATGACGGGCAAATACTTCATGCCCCTCCATATGGTGCACGGCATGATTATACCTGGTATTTATGTTTATTTTTTTAATTTAATATACTAACATTATCATATCAAAATTATATAGGCGGTCTCAATTTTTTAGCTTCAGACACACTACCCGACATGCTTTACGCGTATTTCGTGACATGCTAGATAGGATGTTTTGGGCCAAGTAATCTAAAGGTTGCAACTATTTAGTTATGTTAGTGTGAAATTAAAATTACGTATTTATGCTCATATCTAGGTAATTATATTATGTTTTTGTCTTACGGTTTGTTGGACTCCATATGACGTGGAGTTAGACGATGATTGCCGAGCACAATGTCCGATGATAAATTATTCCATTGTGGAAATGCATCGTCCATAAAGGGTTTTGCGACAGTTTGGTATGTTTCAAACGGTCCCACCATCAATAGCTGACAGCGAGATGGACTTGCATAAGGTCGATCGTCGAGGTCGTTATGGCACAAGTTGGGCATGGGAACATAGTGACTACTTAGATCTGTGGACGGCCAGACTGATATCATATTGCGAATGCTCCTCAGGCCACCAGTTCCTATGCTGTTAGTGACTATTACATGACGTGGTAATGTCAAATTACCCGTCATATTATATCTCCACTCGCCAATAATATTGAGATAGGATGTCGTGCAGGAGATGTTGCTGCATGGCAGCAAGTGGTATGTATATATGTCATTCATTATTATTTATCATTTTCTTTGTCTTCTGAATTATGCTAGCTATTAACCATATATTTTCTTTGGAGGATGCACATATGGAGCAACTCAAACTTAGTTGCTCAAATTTGAGTGAGGATGAAGATATCTCACCGAGGGTCAGGCGTGTATTAGATCACAACTTAGCTATTGCAGGCGAAGTGCATGAACTTGCTTTGGCGCAACAAAATAGAAATGTTGTGCCTGCACGACAGCCAGCTACCTGTAGGGGTGCCACCCGGAGGAGAAGACGATCAATTAGCTCTGATACTCCAGTAGATGCTCACGATGACATCCCTCCATTTACAGCCGACACATATGATGCAAGTGGCACATCGACATCGCATCGTCCATCATTCCACTATGATGTCGCACCTTCTGAGTACTACGTACCCCAACCTGCCAACCAGGAATAACCATCCCCATATACTCCATATATACCGGATCCAACCCAACCATATGGTGGATTCTCATACATTGATCTTATGCTTGGAGTATATGGTTCTTCACAATTACGTCCATATTTTGATGTCTCGCCTATTGCATTATCCGATTTGACTCCACACTATCATGATATTGATGAGTCCAGCGTCATGATTAGACCTGATCAAACACAAACAAATAATGTTGGGGAAGCTGAGTCATATAGAAGACCACAAAGACAAATACATAGACGTCGTTGTGGGACCGGAGGAAACATTTAGAGTTATGTAAATAATATTGTAATTGTATGACTGAAATAAAAATAAATATTTATGTTCATATACTTTTTCAAATCATATGATCATTTATAAATTATTTCTTTATGGTTTAAAAAATTGTCCACAAATTTAAATCATACTTTTTCGAATTTTTTTATTTTTATATTATTTAATTAATTTTGCCACACCCTGCAAAAAAAAAAAATTACATTATAATTTTTTTAAAAAAACAATTTGCGATTTTACTCTAAAAAATTGTATGATGCCCCTCAAAAATAATATTTTGCCAACTCTTAAATTATATTTTGACTCGTAAAGGTTTACATTGTTTATTTTAAAAACAATTTGGCCTCTTTCCGAAAAATCATTTGTCCGCCGATGAGTGGGACAAATATCATTTGGCAAAATTAGTATCCTAAACTCAAAACTACGGCTAAATTAATTAAATGTAGTTAAAATGAATTTTTTTTTTTGAAAAATAAGGTAATTAAGGTGAGGTTTAAGAAAGTAAAGTGAAACGTGGGAGTGAAACACGTTTTTTTTAAAAATGTGTTCCCAAACCACGATTCTTGAATAATTTTTTTTTTTTACTTTTATAAAGAAACGTGGATTCGATCCACGTTTTTTAAAAAAAAAATATTTAAAATTTATAAAGAAACGTGGAGTCGATCCACATTTTTTAAAATTTATTTATTTAAATATTTATTTAATTTGATTTATAAAAAATGATTTTTTTTATAAATATTTTTTAGAATTTACGATAAGTTTAAAAATAAAAAATCGTTTAAATGTGTGGACAAAATTTATAGATAATAGAGAAATAGTTGATAATAGTTTTAATGATTAGATTATTTGAAACAATAGATAAACTTAAATATTTATTTATATTTCAGTCATTCAAATACAATATTATTTATTGAAACTCTAAATATTTCCTCCGGTCCCACAACCACGTCTGTGTATCTGTCTTTGTGGTCTTCTAGATGGCTCAGCTTCCGCAACATTATTTGTTTGTGTTTCGTCAGGTGTAATCCTGGCGATGGACTCACCAATATCATGATAGTGTGTAGTCAAGTCAAAGAATGCAGCAGGCGAGACATCAAAATTTGGACGTAATTGTGAAGAACCATGATACTCCAAGCATTAGATCAATATATGATAATCCACCATATGGTTGGGTTGGAACCGGTATATACGGAGTATATGGGGACGACTCTTCCTGGTTGGCAGTTTGGGGCACGTAGTAGTCAGAAGATGCTTCATCAAAGTGGAATGATGGACGATGCGATGTGGATGCACCACCTGCATCAAATGTGCCAGTTGTAAAAGGAGGGATGTCATCGTGAGCATCTACTAGGAGTATCATAGCTAATTGATAGTCTTCTCCTCCGGGTCACCCCCTACCGATAGCTGGTTGTCGTGCAGGCACACCATATCTATTTTGTTGAGCCATAGCAAGTTCATGCACTTCACCTGCAATAGCTATGTTCTGATCTAATACACGCCTGACCCCCGGTGATATCTCTTCATCCTCACTCAAACTTGAGCAACTTAGTCTGAGTTGCTCCATATGTGCATCCTCGAAAAAACAATATTGGTTAATATCTACCATAATTCAGAAGACAAAGAAAAGGATAAGTAAGAATGAATGACATATATACATACCACTTGCAACCATGCAGCAGCATCTCCTGCACGTTATCCTATCTCAATATTATTGGTAGGTTGAGATATAATATGACGGGTAATTTGACCGTACCACGCCCATGTAATCCTCACTAACAGCGTAGGAGCCTGAGGCCTGAGGGGAATTCACGATATGATATTGTCTGGCCGTCCACATATCTAAGTACTCACTATGTTGCCATGCCCAACTTGTGCCATAAGGACCTCGGCGATCGATTTTATGCAAGTTCATCTGGTTGTCAGCTATTGATGGTGGGACCGTTTGGAACATACCAAACTGTCGCATAACTCTTTCTGGACGATGCATTTCAACAATGGAATAATTTATCAATGGACATTGTGCCCGCCAATCATCGTCCGACTCCACGTCATACGGAGTCCAAATAATCTGTAATACCAAAAACATCATATAATTACTTAAGCTACTAGGAAACAATACGTAATATTTAATTTTCACCAAACATAATTCAATACTTGCAACATTTAAATTACCTGGTCCCAAAACATCCTATCTAGTATGTCACGAAATACACGCAATGCATGTCGGACAGTGTGTCTGAAGCTAAAAAATTGAGCCCACCTAAATAATTTGGATATGATAATGTTAGTACATTAAATTAAAAATAATAAACACAAATAACATGTATTATCATACCGTGCACCATATGGAGGGGCAGGGAGTATTTACTCGTCATTGACTATAACTGTGTCCTTCTTGAACTCGAGTACCATGAGTTGTAGGATGGATACTCTTTATCCTCGCATATGCCCAAATCTGAAATTTTAATATAACATAATTTGAGATTATATAAAATTTTATTCAAATTGACGAGGCTAATAGATTTTATTACCGGTAGCATTTGCATTGCACCTCCAATATTCGTTCTTTTCTGCTTGGAGGCATTGCATAACTCACGATACAAGAATGTGAGTACTGCACTACCCCAACTGAAGGTATGAACTCTTGAAATATCTCGTAGTTGACGGATGTATAACATCGACACGTAGTTCCCCGATGCATCTGGACATAACACACCACCTAGTAACATGAGTGCACATGACCTCGTGTACTGATGTACCTGCTCCTCAGTGCTGTCATTTGTTATTGGGTTAGTAGATAGATGACCCTGGATTGCAGTCAAGGACACATGTGAAGTCTTGAACTTATCACGTGGAGGGAAAAAACCAAGCCATCGGGCACAATATTCCTGCCATTCTGATACGCGCATATGAGTGTCATCCCCACAAATGGCATCGCCCGCGATCGATAGATCCCATATTACAGAAATGTCATGCAATGTGATAGTCACCTCCCCAACACAAAAAATGAAATGTGTGTGTCTCTGGTCGTCATTTCTCAACCAGCGATGTTATCAGATGGTTGTCAATAAGGAAGTGTCCACATCTATATACTCCATAGAATCCCATTTCATTTAAGGTGTGTAGTACGCGTATGTGAAGTGGTCTCTCTTTACACATATCCCAAAAACGTGCATCTCCACGCCGCACTACGAAAGTGGTGTCCACATCACCATTAAACACATCCTCAGAACGGTGCACAGACTGTTTATTAAGCACACTAGGTGTCAAGTGGCCTATACGTACGCAATACATCCATCCTATAAATATATTACAACTAAGAAAATCAACAAATCAAAGCTAAATGCGTAAATGTGTAATTGAAAGTATTCGCCTAGATACATATTTACAAAAATTAATGACACATTTTGATTAGCATTGTCGGTGCGAAGTCTGTCCTTGGTCTTGAGCTCTACGTGCCTGCTGTCTTGCATGAGCTTGAGGCCAATCCATTTCAATTTGCATGCAGCGATGTACGAGTTCTTCCACGTCGTGTTTTCTCTCGTAGTGAAGGGTTGTGTGGATAACTTGAATAAGGGGGTCCTCCAATATTCTTCTGAGAACAACGGTTCAAATCTCACTTGGTATGTAGCAGCATAATGTTGCAAGCTATAGTACTCACTCACTAAGTTCGATGCATTAACTCCAAAATGTCGGAATATGTATAGCATGCGAACATGGAATCCCGACCTGTGTCCATTTCCCACATGAACATATCCTTGCCCTTAGTTTCACAACATGTGTACTGTTCCCCACTCCAGCTCGGACGACGGTTATCACTGAAGCAGTTTGTTCTGTATTATCGTACTTCTGGACAAGGTGTTGCAATGATTCGTGTTGCCAACGAGTGAACTTTTGAAAGGCAAATATTGTCCACCCTTGATTATTTTGTATCATTTCTTGGCACTTGACTCGACGTTCCACTGAAATATTGAACAGTTCGACCAAAAGTCAATTGTACAATGGCTGTCATTGGTATACGACGGGCACCATTCAAAACTCCATTATACGCCTCAGACAAGTTGGTAGTCATAATTCCGCAACTGCCATCTTCCATCGTGTGCCAACGTCCATTGTGTTTGGTCAATTCCACTAAGGTAATTGAATGCACCCTCATTGATGCTTTTGATTTGTTACATATATCGGTTGAACTTACTAATTTGATAAGTTGTACCCGCTTTCCAGCACATATCTTTCAACATTTCATTTTTAAATTGTTTGTTGAAATTAGAAGCATTCATGCCTTAGACAAAAACGATGAAAGCCATTGGGGGCCTTAAATTGAGGCTCACATTGAACTGCTCGGAGAATACCTTGGTGTCTGTCAGAAATAAGGCAAATGCCATCCAAACCACTAAGAATGTGTCTAGAGATCATATGAAGAAACCATCTCCAAGACGACAATGACTCTTCATCTACAAGCGCGAAAGCCAAAGGCATACCCTGTTGATTACCATCAATTCCGACTGCAATTAACAATTTGTGCTTATACTTTGTATACAAATGGGTACCGTCAACGCTTATCACTTTTCGACAATGACGGAAACCTTCTATGCACGATCGGAATGCCCAAAAAACATATTTAATGATCTTTTGATTAGGTACGTCAGTGTCAATGTGGTCCCACTCAATAACGGTGCCCTCGTTGTGTTGTTTAAGGGCAGACATATACTTCGGCAATTGTGTGACTGAGCACTCCCATGTTCCGTACACTTGCTCCCGAGCAGCTTTCAAACCATGCCATGCCTTATGATATGAGATTTCGAAGCCATATTTATCTTTAACCGTCCGTTGTACAAATTTTATCTCATATGCAGGATCCTTCCGAACGAACCCCACCAATAGACTGGCAATACATTCCTACTCAAGTTACGATGGTAAACCGACAATTCATTCATCATGCATGTATGGTCTCCACCGTATTTTGAAATTTTGAAAACATTCATTTTCTCTTTACATATCCCTCGGACCATCCACCCACATGGCATAACCGTAGAATTGTGTCTACAAAATACTTTACATATTTTTGTCGTGCTCTCAATAACATGGTACTCACGTCTAGCAACCCGAATGGAGAAGTCCTTCACTGCCGACTGCAAATGAGCTTTACTCTTTAAATAACATACCCAATTCCAATTTTCCCTTGACATGATCATAGAAATTTCCCCAGGAACCAGTCGGAATATCAACAGAGTCAACAGGAACATCTGAAAAGGTTGTCGAGAAGAATGGAAGGACAGGAAAATGTTGGCGCGTAGGTTGTGCCGCTTGGGACATTATTGGTTCAACCTGCTCTTCATGTACAGATTGACCCTCGGTATGTTGGGACATGGTTTCTAATATAACATCAATTGCTACATCTTCGTCGCTATCATCATGAACATTAAGTCCTGCATCATCTGGTTAGGAATCGACATGGTTTTTAGGACCAAAATAATCGGCGTTGGCGTACTCATTTATGCCTTCGTCACTTGATTCATCATATACCCCTTCATTTATATACATGTTATGGCCCACATTACCGGAGCTGTTAGCATAGTTATTTTCAACTCTCATACTTGCAAGACCCTGTGTGACTGTTGGTATCTCCGGGTTATGATCAGTAAGCATTGACATATATGTGCCCAACTCTTGAGTATATTGGATGTCAGGCACATTACTGTGGTGTATTTCTTCTGCCTCAATATACAAATTAACACCATCATTTCCAACTTCGGGGTCAAAGAAAAAGCAAATATCACTGTCTGTTGCGATTTCTAATAAATGCTCGACTCGCCCAGAAGTATTATTGAATGTATGCTTGGTCCAAACTTTAAGCGAATATTTTTAGTTATTGATATCTATCTGTTCATACAGTTTTGCCAACGACTCAGAGATTGTAATATTTCGAGGCATTCGCATGTATCTTATTGGAGGTCGATCGTAACTAACAGTCATCCCATCATGTGATATGCGACCACCATAATACAATAAAACATCAACTTGACGTTGAACCGACATATTATCTACGAAAATATAACATCAGCTCATTAATGATAAATGGAAAATGACATAAAAATAATACTTATAATATATTTTATTTACATAGATTCAAAAATTATATTTTATTTACATATATTAATATTTTTTTAGTAATTTTTCGTATTAAATATTATGTTTAAATAAAAGTTTAAAAATAAAAGTTTAAGTATTATGTTTAAATAAAAGTTTAAAAATTTGACGTTGAACCGACATATTATCTACGAAAATATAAAATCATCTCATTAATGATAAATGGAAAATGACGTAAAAATAATACTTATAATATATTTTTTTACATAGATTCAAAAATTATATTTTATTTACATATATTAATATTTTTTTAGTAATTTTTCGTTTTAAATATTATGTTTAAATAAAAGTATAAAAATTAAAGTTTAAGTATTATGTTTAAATAAAAGTTTAAAAATTAAAGTTTAAGGCAGGGAGAAACTTTATTTACAAGAAACGCCTACGCCATCCGCGTTTTTCGAACTAAAGCTTCGGCAGCACAAGAAACGCGGACTCCATTTGGGTTTTATAAACATTTTTTTCGAACAATACAAGAAACGCGCCCACCATCCGCATTTTTCGAACGAAAGCTCCCCGGCAGTACAAGAAACGCGGACACTATTCGCGTTTTATAAACATATTTTCAGTACAAGAAACGCGGGTACCATCCACATTTTTCGAACTAATCTTTTTTTTTCTCCTTCAATACAAGAAACGCGGACACCATCCGCATTTTTCGAACTAATTTTTTTTTCCTTCAGTATAAGAGACGCGGACAGCAGCAGCGTTTTATAATGTATTTGTCGAAATTACAGTACAAGAGACGCGGATAACATCCGCATTTCTTCAATAATTAATCAAGAATCGCGAGCCGCATAAAACTTTTTAACAAATACAACATATCTAAAATTTATCATTGTAAAATTTCAGGAAAACATACATCAAAATTAAGATTTGTTTTTGGAAACTCAAAACCAAGACAATTCAAACCTACAAAAAGTACATAATATATGCATATATACAACAAATAACAGAAAAATTTACTCTATAAAATTTGTTAAGCAATTACTTACCTTCTGATTTATGGCAAGAGGATTTATGTACACATTTTATTTCCTTCGTTTCCTTCCCTTTTAAAGAGCAAAAAAAGATTTTTAAATTTTATTTTTTTAAAAAAAACAAATGTGTACCGTCAAACGGAAACCTTCTATGCACGGTCGGAATGCCCAAAAAACATATTTAATGATCTTTTGATTAGGTACGTCAGTGTCAATGTGGTCCCACTCAATAACGGTGCCGTCGTTGTGTTGTTTAAGGGCAGACATATACTTCGGCAATTGTGTTACTGAGCACTCTCATGTTCCGTACACTTGCTCCCGAGCAGCTTTCAAACCATGCCATGCCTTATGATATGAGATTTCGAAGCCATATTTATCTTTAACCGTCCGTTGTACAAATTTTATCTCATATGCAGGATCCTTCCGAACGAACCCCACCAATAGACTGGCAATTACATTCCTACTCAAGTTACGATGGTCAACCGACAATTCATTCATCAGGCATGTATGGTCTCCATCGTATTTTGAAATTTTGAAAACATTCATTTTCTCTTTACATATCCCTCGGACCATCCACCCCCATGGCATAACCGTAGAATTGTGTCTACAAACTACTTTCCATATTTTTGTCGTGCTCTCAATAACATGGTACTCACGTCTAGCAACCCGAATGGAGAAGTCCTTCACTGCCGACTGCAAATGAGCTTTACTCTTTAAATAACATACCCAATTCCAATTTTCCCTTGACATGATCATAGAAATTTCACCAGGAACCAGTCGGAATATCAACAGAGTCAACAGGAACATCTGAAAAGGTTGTCGAGAAGAATGGAAGGACATGAAAATGTTGGCGCGTAGGTTGTGCCGCTTGGGACATTATTGGTTCAACTTGCTCTTCATGTACAGATTGACCCTCGGTATGTTGGGACATGGTTTCTAATATAACATCAATTGCTACATCTTCGTCGCTATCATCATGAACATTAAGTCCTGCATCATCTGGTTCGGAATCGACATGGTTTTTAGGACCAAAATAATCGGCTTTGGTGTACTCATTTATGCCTTCGTCACTTGATTCATCATATACCCCTTCATTTATATACATGTTATGGCCCACATTACCGGAACTGTTAGCATAGTTATTTTCAACTCTCATACTTGCAAGACCCGGTGTGACTGTTGGTATCTCCGGGTTATGATCAGTAAGCATTGACATATATGTGCCCAACTCTTGAGTATATTGGATGTCAGGCACATTACTGTGGTGTATTTCTTCTGCCTCAATATACAAATTAACACCAGCATTTCTAACTTCGGGGTCAAAGAAAAACCAAATATCACTGTCTGTTGCGATTTCTAATAAATGCTCGACTCGCCCAGAAGTATTATTGAATGTATGCTTGGTCCAAACTTTAAGCGAATATTTTTCGTTATTGATATCTATCTGTTCATACAGTTTTGCCAACGACTCAGAGATTGTAATATTTCGAGGCATTCGCATGTATCTTATTGGAGGTCGATCGTAACTAACAGTCATCCCATCATGTGATATGCGACCACCATAGTACAATAAAACATCAACTTGACGTTGAACCGACATATTATCTACGAAAATATAACATCAGCTCATTAATGATAAATGGAAAATGACATAAAAATAATACTTATAATATATTTTATTTACATAGATTCAAAAATTATATTTTATTTACATATATTAATATTTTTTTAGTAATTTTTCGTATTAAATATTATGTTTAAATAAAAGTTTAAAAATAAAAGTTTAAGTATTATGTTTAAATAAAAGTTTAAAAATTTGACGTTGAACCGACATATTATCTACGAAAATATAAAATCATCTCATTAATGATAAATGGAAAATGACGTAAAAATAATACTTATAATATATTTTTTTTACATAGATTCAAAAATTATATTTTATTTACATATATTAATATTTTTTTAGTAATTTTTCGTTTTAAATATTATGTTTAAATAAAAGTATAAAAATGAAAGTTTAAGTATTATGTTTAAATAAAAGTTTAAAAATTAAAGTTTTAGGCAGGGAGAAACTTTATTTACAAGAAACGCCTACGCCATCCGCGTTTTTCGAACTAAAGCTTCGACAAGCACAAGAAACGCGGACTCCATTTGGGTTTTATAAACATTTTTTTCGAACAATACAAGAAACGCGCCCACCATCCGCATTTTTCGAACGAAAGCTCCCAGGCAGTACAAGAAACGCGGACACTATTCGCGTTTTATAAACATATTTTCAGTACAAGAAACGCGGGTACCATCCGCATTTTTCGAACTAATCTTTTTTTTTCTCCTTCAATACAAGAAACGCGGACACCATCCGCATTTTTCGAACTAATTGTTTTTTCCTTCAGTATAAGAGACGCGGACAGCAGCAGCGTTTTATAATGTATTTGTCGAAATTACAGTACAAGAGACGCTGATAACATCCTCATTTCTTCAATAATTAATCAAGAATCGCGAGCCGCATAAAACTTTTTAACAAATACAACATATCTAAAATTTATCATTGTAAAATTTCAGGAAAACATACCTCAAAATTAAGATTTGTTTTTGGAAACTCAAAACCATGACAATTCAAACCTACAAAAAGTACATAATATAGGTAATTTGCATGCATATATACAACAAATAACTGAAAAATTTACTCTATAAAATTTGTTAAGCAATTACTTACCTTCTGATTTATGGCAAGAGGATTTCTGTACACATTTTATTTCCTTCGTTTCCTTCCCTTTTAAAGAGCAAAAAAAGATTTTTAAATTTTTTTTTTTTTTAAACAAATCCCGTGACTCACGGGTTGCTTTTGGATTTCGTTGACCAAGAAACGCGGAGCACGTCCGCGATTCTATTTTAAACTTTTTTTTTAAATAAATCGCGTTTCGGCTCCGCGTTTCTTCTTCATATTTTTTTAAAAATGGCTAAATAAAAATCGTGTTCTTAATCCACGATTTTGTTATTATTTTTTAAAGAATCGCGGTCCACATACGCGATTCACGTAATTTAGATAACAACACTATAACAACAGTTTTTTAATAATTTTTCATTTTGATATTATTTTATTAAATTTGCCCAAAACTACATTCCAATTCACTTACTCACATCCCATTATTTCCCATCAATTACTTACAATCCAAGCTCGGATTCCATGAAGGATGATATAAATAAAAAAACGCTGTAACATTTCTTCACACAGACAAAATAAACTGCATATTGTTCAACATCTAAAACCTGTCTAGGATTGATGAAAGAGATGCGCAGTGATGATTATAATTAGGCAAAAGCCAGTGCTATTGCCAACAGAGAACAGGCAATGGTTCCGAAAATCCAGGCGATCCCTGGATGAATGAGAGATCCAAGGGAGATAACCATCGCAGTTGCAGTTGCCATTGCACCAGTCTTGGACATGATATCCTCTAGAAACTGTTTCTTGCTACGAATTCGAATGCCCGCTAGAGTGAAACTGAAGCCTACAAGTATAGCTGCCACTGTTGAGTACACAGTCCATGATGACGACGAGAGACTGGTTATTATTTGACTCATGACAGCACCAGCAGCCTGTCCCAGGAGTGCAAAAGTTGTCTTATTTGAACATCATGGAATCGTCGTCTTGTATTAACTGAAGCTGATTTTCCCTTTTCCAATAAATTCCTGAGGATTATCATCAAAGATGTCGATGTGTAATTTGTAAATCTTTTGACTGCGCTCTTTGTCTGGCAAAAGCTCGTACGCTATCGGCCATGAAATGAACTCCTTCATGATCCGCAGTATTATCAGTATAAGTTGGTCTTATTATATTTGAAACAATCCAGGAATAATCTATGACCAAGTTCTTCTGAGAAACGAAATTTTTTCTTAGAGACTGGTACAGATCCCTAATCGAGCATTCTGTGAGCTTCCATCGAGTGAAAACATTTAGTATTGACGAAATTTTTAGCGAATGTAGGCACTGATAGATATGAAGTTTTCAGTGTATTTGCATTATCCCAAATATCAGGAATGTGAACATTCAGGTCCGTTCAAGATAAGCTTTACAGCGATCAATCATTGCCAGGGCCCAGAGTGTGTGGATGAGATCCTCCATTGAGGATGTCTCGAAAAGGTTACAGGCACTTACAGCAAGAGATGTTGAAATTAGTGACACCATGTGCAACAGGATGACTATAACACTTGAAGGACCATCTCAAATAATCTTTGCAATGGCCAATTTTTTCCAGGGCCATAAGCGCGTTGAGGAGATCGTAAGATGAAATTTTTTCAGAATGTTCAATGCCAATTATTTTAAGATCTTCGTCCAGGATAGGCATGACTCACTGATTATTCTCCAGTGACCGGAACAGGTAAGATTTGTAGTCATCAATCTGTTCCAGGGCATTGACTATCTGTTTGATGCGTACATTTTGTTTATCTGGGCCTCCTGGAGACATTCCAACAAATCCGGCGATTCCTCCAGGGGTGACGCGCTGATTATACTCCAGGAACCTGCCGAACGCCCGGTATACCCTAACCCCCTATTTGTGAGCAAATCATGTGCTCGTATCATGCAGCTTAAGGATGCCTAATCTCGTGCTAGCCTTGGCCCTCACTCAGTAAGTGAATTTCTTCAGTCTGTCAACTCCAAGACAGATGAATTGGCGATCATTGATCGACCCCTATCGGACGATGACATCATGCTATATTTCATCAACGTCCTAGGCCACGCCTATCGAGAGATTGCAGCCCCCATCTGCTCTTAATCATCTTTAACCTTAACAGAACTTCATGACATGCTGGTTGGTCATGAGCTTTATCTTAAGCGATTGGAATATCAGAATTCCACCCTTCTAGCCACTGCAAATGTCTCATCCCACTCGTTGCCTCCTTCATCGGACAGTCAGAACTCCACGCCCTGTTACCAGCCTAGGCAGAATCAGTTCTCCCACAACAGCAACTATTCGTGCTGCGGTGGTCAATCTGGCCGCGGGCTGCCGCGTATGCATGGCGGCAACGGGTCCGATTGAGGTTCCCAGTAGCACACACCAGTAATCTGTCAACTATGTGGTTATTCCGGTCATATCGTACCATATTGCCACAACCAGTCCCCCTGCGCATGTTGTTCAATCTCCAACCGCACCACCTAACTTACAGCCTTACCATTCATTCATAATATGATGGAACTCAGGAGGTTCGGATTGCCGACGGAACAGGTTTACCCATCTGTTGAGCCTTAAACGCATTGTTGAGTTTAATGCTTAATTTATCTCCAAATTATTTATGAGTTTTGATGATCAACAAATCTTGCATCTGTTATACTAATGTGTCTACTTAGAGTATAGTGTAGAGGGTTAGATGGTTGAAAAGTGCACTGATTAAAGGGGATCAAATATGCAAGGAAATGGGCGGATCGCCCCAGGCGATGGCGAGGCATCGCCGCGCCCATCGACACAGGCGATGGCGAGGCATGCGCGCTACAGAGATCGCCCCAGGCAATGCTGACCATCGCTCCAGGCGATGGCTACTGTCAAGACATCGCCCCGCACATCGACTGAAGCGACGCCGAGGACTCCGAGCATGGTGAGATCGCCCGGGGCAATGAGGAGATCGCCTGAGGCGATGCATGGTTCGTTTGAGGCGATGGAGAGATCGTTTGAGGCGATGCAAATTTCTGATCATTTAAAGCTACGGCATTATTTTTGGTGGACGATCGCCTGAGGCGTTCTAGTGATCGCCTGAGGCGATCTGTGTAATATTGTGACCGTTGGTGCGTGGCGATGGAGATCGCCCAAGGCGATGTACGAGGCGATGCAGGAGTGATTTATGTCTCAAGTGTAGCAACGGCTAGTATGAGCTTTGAGAGTCTTCTACACTATAAATATGGATGTTTGGCTCAAGATGAGGACAAGAAACAAGAGGATAAACTACAAGAAAGCTTTGTTCAATTAAAATCTATCTAACATTGCAAACTTCATACATTTGTGTTGTATTGAAGTTTGTAATTTCATTTCTTGTGTGAGAGCTTGTTACACCGTGAATGTGTTATTTGATTTGCTGTAAGGTCCTCCAACACCGACGCAAGTTGGAAATTGTATAAGACATCAACAAGTGAAGTTGGTGCAAGGTTGTGGCTATCCTTGGAGCCCTTAAGGCCAAGAAGACTCGTGAAGAGTGTGTGACTCGGGAAGAGTTTGTGTGTGGCTATCCTTGGAGCCCTTAAGGCCAAGAAGACTCGTGAAGAGTGTGTGACTCGGGAAGAGTGTGTTGTGGCTAACTTGGAGCCCTTAAGGCCAAGATCAAAGTTGTTCTAGTGGAACCTCGGTTGGACGTTTTCTAGCCGGGAAGAGGAGACGTAGGCGATTCATCGCCGAACTTCTATAACAAATACTTGTGTCATTTATCGCTTTATTTACTTTACGCATTTACATTATTGCTTCATATTATTTATTGTTCGATTGACATCAAGTCTTCCGCAGCGCAAACTCGACTATTTGCAAATTCATTTTAAAACGCTAAAGTAGCCAAGGAACCTCATTCACCCCCCTTCTTCGGTTCCAACAAGTGGTATCAAAGCCAGGTTTGTTTTTGTTTTTAAACCAAAATTTTTATGGCTAATCTAGCAAGTGAGTTTTCTCAAGGTCAATCGACCAATCGACCTCCGCTCTTCACGGGAAATAACTACGGATATTGGAAGAATAGAATTTCTCTATATATTCAATCCGTAGATTATGACCTATGGAAGATTATTGTGAAAGGTCCACATATTCCTTTGAAGAAAGTTGAGGGAATGAATGTTCCCAAAGAAATGGACGATTTTACAAGGGCAGATATGATCTTAATTTCTCAAAATGCTAAAGCTATTAATATTTTGCATTACGTTTTAGATATGAAGGAATACAACCGCATCTCGATGTGCTCAACCGCAAAGGAAATTTGGGACAAATTACAAATTTGTCATGAGGGAACCAATCAAGTAAAAGAGACAGATCGATCTTCTACAACTCAAGTACGAAACATTTGAGATGGAGTCCGGAGAGAATGTTGATTCAATGTTTAGAAGGCTCACCCAAATCATAAATGAGCTTGCCCAACTTGGTGAGAAGTATCCTCCGAAACAAATATGGAGAAAAGCCCTTAGAGCGTTGCCAAAAGAATGGGATGCCAAGAGGACAGCTATCATCGAATCCAACAAAGGAGATAGTGCATCATATGATCTTGATGAACTTCAAGGTACCTTGGTGACCCATGAGCTTGAGGTGTCAACCCGGAAGGAAATGAAGAAGGATGAAGATAAATCCATAAGAAAGGGGATAGTCTTGGTCGGAAGGAAAGCACAATCCGATGATGAAGATGATGAGGAGATGATCTTGTTCACAAGAAAGTTCAAGAAGTTCTACAATAAATATAACAAGCCAAAGACCTCCGGTGCCACCAAATATGATTCCAAACAAGAGGTAACATGTTATAATTGTCAATATAAAGGTCATTATGCTAATGAATGTCCTAGGAAGAAAAATGACGATAAGGGGAAGAATAAATGTCTAATGGCCACATGGAGTGATAGCGACTCCGATGAAGAAGAAGAAACAAATCTTTGTCTAATGGCCAAAAGATGACAAGGAAGAGGAAAGCAACGATGAGGTATCCTCTTTTGATGAATTATTAGAATCGTATAATGATCTTATTGATGTTCTTGGCAAAACTAAGATGAGTAACAAATTGCTCAAACTTGAGTTAGCCAAGAGAGATGAAGAAAATAATTCATTGAAAAATGAATTAAGTTCTTTGAAGAAATCATTTTGCAAGTTTAATGAAAGTAGTTTAAAATTGGAAGAATTTCTTGGCTTGCAACGATATAGTGTCGATAAAGCCGGACTAGGCTTTTCAAGCAAATCTAAAACTTTTTCAAGCTTGTTGGCTAAAGCTAAGCATAATTCTTCTACTTGCACATATTGTTGTAAGGTTGGTCATGTTAGAAATAAATGTAGATTTGTGAAAAATCAATACCAACCAAACAAGAGGTGGAAGTGGATTCCTAAATCCCCCATTGTTACTAACCAACATGGACCCAAAGAACAAATGGGTACCAAAGATCCTCCTATTATAAATTTGTTTTGTAGGAACAACAAAGGTAGAGATGATGAAGGCACTAGTACCTCAAGGGAGGAAACCATCAAATGCACCACAATAGAGGAAGCGCGAGTTAAAGGACCGATGATATGAACTCATTCTTATCATCCAAGGTAAATTTATTTTGAGGCGATCTGTGTAATATTGTGACCGTTGGTGCGTGGCGATGGAGATCACCCGAGGTGATGTCTGAGGCGACGCAGGAGTGATTTATGCCTCAAGTGTAGCAACGGCTAGTATGAGCTTTGGGAGCCTTTTACACTATAAATATGGATGTTTGGTCTCAATATGAGGACAAGAAACAAGATGATAAACTACAAGAAAGCTTTGTTCAATTAAAATATATCTAATATTGCAAACTTCATACATTTGTTTTGTATTGAAGTTTGTAATTTTATTTCTTGTGTGAGAGCTTGTGTTCTTCGTGTTGTCACACCGTGAAAGGTGTTATTTGATTTGTTGTAAGGTCCTCCAACACCGACGCAAGTTGGAAATTTTATAAGACATCAACAAGTGAAGTTGGTGCAAGGTTGTGGCTATCCTTGGAGCCCTTAAGACCAAGAAGACTCGTGAAGAGTGTGTGACTCAGGAAGAGTTTGTATGTGGCTATCCTTGGATCCCTTAAGGCCAAGAAGACTCGTGAAGAGTGTGTGACTCTGGAAGAGTGTGTTTTGGCTAACTTGGAGCCCTTAAGACCAAGATCAAAGTTGTTCTAGTGGAACCTCGGTTGGACGTTTTCTAGCCGGGAAGAGGAGACGTAGGGGATTCATCGCCGAACTTCTATAACAAATACTTGTGTCATTTATCGCTTTATTTACTTTACGCATTTACATTATTGCTTCATATTGTTTATTGTTCGATTGACATCAAGTCTTCCGCATCGCAAACTCGACTATTTGCAAATTCATTTTAAAACGTTAAAGTAGCCAATGAACCTCATTCACACCCCTTCTTCGGTTCCAACACCATCTCTCATAAAGGTACTTTTTTTCCTTGTCGTACCTTTAAGTTATCTAATGTGCTCTGTGTTGCATCGGTCAAGACCAATATGACGTCGTTCCACCAGTTTACTAAAGCTAATGATGTTTCTATTGAATTCATCATTCTCATTTTGTTGTGAAGGATCAGCAGACAGGGTACCTCTGGTTCGAGGAGCATGTAACAATGGTGTTTATCACATCCGTCCATTGGCGTTTCATCTCGCGTCTACAGTATATTTTGCGTTATTAGGTCTTCGGGTATCTACCACTACTTGGCATGCACAGCTTGGACATCCGTCTTTTAAGACTAGTTCATTTGTTATTTCAATTTTTATGTTGCCTATTTCAAATAATTCTATTGTTAAAGACAAGTTTTGTGATTCTTGTAGTGTGAGCAAAACTCACCAACTGTCGTTTACTTAGACTTCTTTAATTGCACTACATCCTCTACATTTTATTTATGTTGTTGTTTGGGGATCCACATCTATTCCTTCGTGTGATGGTTGTCGGTTTTACTTATCATTCGTTGATTATTATAGCAAATATTGTTGGCTATTTCAACTAGAAGCAAAATCGCATGTTGCCTCTATATTTCAACAGTTTAAGCAACTGGTGGAAAAACAATTTGCTTACCATATCAAGAATATGTAAAATGATAATGGTGTTGAATTTACAGCCTTGAGACCCTTCTTTACCACCCATGGCATCAGTTGGCTTACTACGGCCCCTCACACGCGTCAACAAAATGGGACGTCTGAGCATCATTACCGTCATATTTTAGAAACTGAGCATGATCTTTTGCATAATGCTAGCCTCCCACACAGATTGTGGTCCTCTACGCTCCAGACAGCAGCCTACTTGATCAATCGAATACCCACTCCGGTTCTCAATCATCGCAGTCGGCCCAATTATATGAAGCTACGTGCATTTGATTGTATGTGCTACCCATGACTAAACCGTAGACCAAAGGGAAATTAGATCCACTACGTCTACCTCGGGCGGTGTTACCCCCCCCCCCCCCCCCCCCCACTGAGTATCGTAGTGCTCTCAGGGGTCTGCAGTACCTAACCCTGACTCGACCGGACATCGTCATCACTGTCAACAGATTAGCGCATGCCATGGCGTCTCCAACAGATCATGATCGTGTTGCGGTAAAAGGGCTATTTCGCTACTTGAAAGGCACACTTCATCATAGATTACTTCTTCGTTGTCCCTTTACCTTATCTCTTACTGCCTACTCTGATTCTAACTATGGTGGTGACCAGCATGATAATAAGTCTACTTCGGCCTACATCATAGTCCTCGGTGGTAATCCCATCTCTTAGTGTTCCCAAAAATAGCAAGATGTAGCCCGCTCATCCATGGAAGCTGAGTATCGTTCCAAAATCAATGCGGCTGATGGCAAGTTGATTTTGCGGGGCATATTAAATGATAACATTTCATATCCCTAAGATAATGTAGAAGATATACTCTCTATAATCTTATCGTATCCCTTGTGATCTTTTTATATTTTGTAAAGATTTAATACAAGTGTATAATCCCTATTAAAAGAGACATGTACAATCAATAAAAATATCTTCATTCCCATGACGTGTACATCCATATATTTCGTAGGTAATTTCTAAGAAAAATACTCTCGTTTCAGATTCTATATATTTCAATTTTGTTTCAAATCCTCCCCTAAAATCTCATATTTTCACCATTTTTCATCGAATTTTTCTGAAGGGAAATAAGCCATCTCTTTCGAAAATATTACAAATTCCACAACATTTTAAACCGGAAGAGGAATCAAATCCGACAGGGTTTCTTCATCCATTGTTGTGTTAACTTCCAGTGTAGCAACAACCTTACCCTGGATCCGACAAAACCCATATTTTCTAGGTCGAGTTTGTTTACATATTATGTGTTCATGGTGTCAATCATGCTTGCGTTTTCGTGTTCTTTCAGCGCCATGTTTATGCACATGAGAAAACCTGTGGCAGCCAAAGTGTTGAGATTCAGTGCAATATTTTATTTGTTATGTGCTTTATCATTGTTGTCCAGTGCTATTGTTTCAGCTACTTTCGTTAGATTGTAAGTAATGTAAGAAATTTGTATCGGATGTGTATCTTTGGGACAAACAAAGCAAAGTAACAAGATGAATCAATGAATGTTTGTCGAGGTGAAATTTGTAATCTCCATCCTTGAAACGATATTATCCCGCTATGGTGCTCACGGTTTAGCGGCATTTGTTTCCTAATATACAATGACTATGACTTGTGAGAAGAGCACTCCAAATCACAAATCCTCAAACCACAAATGTTTAAAGACATTCAAATGTGAGCAAGGGATGAACAAGATGAACGTGTAGAATTTTGCTCTCAAAACATGAATTTGATCTTGAAAAAGTGTGTTAATGCATTCAATAGTTGTTCTATTTATACTAAACCAATACACATCATCAAAAGACATTTTTGGAAGTGTTTTTCATGAAAAATCGCAACTATACGTGAAAGGGTACACAACCCTTCGGAAAAAAAGTTGTTCTTCACCTTTTGACAGGAAAGCTCTATAACACCTCCAAGCGGCACCCATGCAGTACGCAGCGCCCCGGCGCTGCCCCCACTGCCTGGGTTTTTCCCCGGCAATGTTTCTTGTCAGTTTTCGTCCGGCGCTGCCCCCATTGCCTGGGTTTTTCCCCGGCAATGTTTCTTGTCAGTTTTCGTTCATTTTTTCTACATTCATATTTTTTCGACTTTTTCATGCTTAATTTCAATTCATTATGCATATTTTTTCCAAATATCCCCCACATGAATTAAATTAATGCAAAGCAAATGGGCGCCTTTAACGAATCGTATAGCATCTGGAGAGATAGCTTGCGGCTTTGAACCTTCTGTATTAGTATTCAATTGGATTTACTTGACTTAACAGTGAACTTATAGTCTTGAACTATTTAGTCTTTGTATAAACCGAGATAAAAACCTAGATCATAACATTTATAACCTTCATATTGGTTTCTTACGGCTGTGTCTGTTTCGGCCTTGGACCACAATTGGCTTTATAAGTGCTTTCCATCTTTGAAGCGGCCACACTAAGCACTCAAGTAGGTGATCTCCTAAAAGAGTATCCCGCTATACTATAACATATTTTCTAATATGTCTTAGGAATCCCTAAAGGCCTTCGTCCCGTACCCCTTTTGCAGGTTACACCTCTTATCATAGGAATGAGTTGGAGATTAATTCTCCAGGTGTTTCTCAAATTTAGTATTTGGTTGTCCCTTTTGGACCTGGATCTTGGGATTTCCAATTATCTGGGTTGGTACCCACTACAAGGTTTTAATTTTGGGGTTTTAATCGCATTCCCCTAAGTAACTTTCTCGATCTCTTGGTAAACATTTTCATTAATTGTATCCAGGATTTCTCATACCTTAGAGATCACATGCCTCGTGGTATTATGTCTACGACTTATATGTCGAGACTTGCCATTATACATACTACTTTGTCCTCTTTCTATATCAGATTAGCTATCACAATGTATAATTGTAGGCACAGGTTTTTCCCAACAAGGAATTTCTTCTAAGAAACCTTGAAGCCATTCAGCCACTTCTCCGGTTTCATCCAGTGCAATGAACTTGATTTCACTGCGGATCAAAATATATATGTTTGTATTGAAGATTTTCACAACATGGAGTCCTTCTCAATAGTAAACACATTACTATATATGGATTTTGAGTAATTCATTATAGCGGTTTTGCTATTATTTGCCAACAAGAAAGTTCACTTAACAAAATCATCAAAGCCGTCGGCTTCTTCTCCGCTTTATCCAACTATATGAATTCTGAATTCATAGTGGATTGACCTATACACTTTTGTTTTGAAAATTTCATTCGTTTCCTTTTTCATGACACAAGAGCATTAACAATGGTTAACACATAATCGTTTTGTATCAGATATCCAATTCATATCAGTATATCTCGAGTTTCGAATTATAATCAGTATAGCTTACAAAATTTGAAACTATAATAAATTATCGGTTTTAATTCACAATTCAAATTTTAAGCAGAATTATTCTTAGAAAATCCAAGTTCAAGATTTTATTTGTTACAAACTTGAATTTTAAGCACAAAGCTTAAAATTTTGAAACTAGAATTAAATATAAGAATTAAGTCTTTGAAACTTCAATTCCAATTTTGGCATAGTTGCATCAACATTCATCATGTAAAAAATGTTTCATCGGTATTTTCTTCGTTTTTTTATGATCTCTATGTTGCTTCCCATAACGAGCATATAATCAACTTACAAATATACTTACGTGTCACACTTGTTTTGAACAACACAGTTTTGTCAAATTTCTCATATCATTACTTTGACACTTGTTATGGAATGACGGTTTGTTAACTTATTCTCCGCACGAGTCCACACTTATATTTTTAAGTAATATTCGCAGAATGCAATAAATTTCATTTTACAAATTTGCGTAGTGAGTTATAATTTACAAGACTCAATTGGTCATTTCCCAAATCACAAGATTCTAGCAAATAAGCATAATGAAAATTTTATTGCTTTTTACAATAATCGTTATTACATTTATTTCAAAAAATTGATATTCCTTTACCAACATTTTTCCCACAAAAACCAAGTTTGGATAATACAAATTTTGTCGGAATCAAAAGACTAGTCAAGCGGTAAGCATTAGATCAGATAAGTCGTTTGACAATCATTCATATTTGATTACATTGATTTCAACATTTGCTTTCCCTCGATCGTCTTTATTCCGACAGTCCTTTATAGGATGGTTGGGCTTTCCACATTTGAAGCACTTTCCTTTGAACTTTTTAGCCTTCCCACTCTTGGAGGCTTTACCGTCAAACTTTCTTTTTGTTATGGTATTTTGTTCAACCAAGTAAGTCATTGCTTCCATATGGTGTTTTATCGCATTCCTTTAGAAAGTCTTATTGTCATCCTCGATTCGAAGACAAATCACAAGGTCTTTAAGACTCATCTCTTTCCCCTTGTGCTTGAGATACTTCTTTAAATCCTTCCACATAGGATGCAATTCTCAATCATTGCGACAACTTGGAATGAGTCACTTAAAACCATTCCATCCGCATGAATATCTTGCATGATCACTTGTAGCTCTTGCACTTGCGCCATCATAGGCTTAGTATCGATCATCTTGAAGTCCAGGAATCGTCCCATGGTGAATTTCTTCATGCCGGCATCATCAGATCTATATGTCTTCTCCAGAGATTCCCAAAATTCTTTAGCGGTTTTCACAAGGCAATACACATTGTATAAAGTATTGTCAAGACCGTTGAGAATGTAGTTCTTGCATAGGAAATCACTTTGATTCTATACATCCACTGCAACCCTCTTTTGGGTGTCAGTTTCCTTTTCGCCTATAGTAGGATCAACCTCATTGAGGAACTTGACAATCCCAATTTTGTCAAGTGTAACAACATTTTCTGTTGTCAACGCTTGAAATCATTTCCATTGAATTTCTCGGGTCTTTCTCCATGATATATGGATTTCGTTGTTGCGCTCAAAGAAGCCATTTGTTATGAATATCGTTCAAGATTGTAAGAATTTTGTATCGGATGTGTATCTTCGGGATAAACAAAGACAAAGTAACAAGATTTCAATGTCGAGGCAAGATTTAGAATCTCCGTCCTTGAAACGATGTTGCCCCGCTATGGTGCTCACGGTTTAGCGACAATCGTTTCCCAAAATACATTGACTATGACTTGTGATAGGAGCACTCCAAATCAAAAATCTTCAAACCACAAAGGTTAAAGACACTCAAACAAGAACAAGATGAATGTGCAGAATTTTGCTCTCAAAACTTGAGTTTGGTTTGCAAAAGTGTGTTAATTCATTAAAGGGTTGTTCTATTTATATTAAACCAATAAACATTATCAAAAGACATCTTTTAGAATTGTTTTTCCTGAAAAATCGTAACTATACGTGAAAGGTTGCAACCCTTCGGAAAAAAATTGCTCTTCACCTTTTGGACACGAAACGAGGAGCTAGGGCGCCCTAGCGTTGTGCCTACTGCTTGGGTATCGCGCAACAACATGCAGCACTGGTGTGCTTCCCCCACTGCCTGGGTTTTGCCCGGACAATGTTTCATTGTCCGTTTTCGTCCGTTTTTTCTCTATTCGTATTTTTTCGACTTTTCTATGCTTAATTTCAATTCATTATGTATATTTTTCCAACAAGAAATAAATTGGAAGGAGAAGGGGAAGGATTGATGTTTTATTAATTTAAGTAATTGACATTGAGTGCAAGGTTTATATCTGTGGAAATAACAATTTTCGTTCAGAAGTTGGGATAAATTGATTTCGATCATTCAATTGTCGAAATTAAGTTTTAGTTTAATAATTTAGTTTCTCTTGTAATTTCATTCATTTTTTGGTTGAATAACTGATATGACATCAATAATGTTGTCATGCGTCCGTACTTTAAAGTTATTACACTGAGGTTATATATTGACTAATTAAAGAACCAAAATCCAATTTATGTCAATTTTAAATTTTTTGCTATTTTTCCGATTCAATGTTCAATTTTAATTAACTGACTACTTGCCTTTTTATGTTGTTTATATTATATAATTTTAATTAATAAATGATTAATGCATAAGTGTAATCTGTCTGATAAATAATTTAATTATATAAATATAAAATGGAATATAGTTGCGGAACATAAAATCTGAAAATCATTGGATCGTTTAGAGATTGTTAGTTGCATAGATACAAATACACGGACAGAGATACGACACGGCACGTAAACACTTATATGAATATGAGATACGATAATTTTTGAAAAAATAAAATAGGGCACGATAAAATAAAGAGGAAATTACAAGAAGGTACCATTTTTTAAAACATCTTTCAACTAAATCACCCTAAAAAATCTTCTTTTAACTAAATACATCTTTTAGAAAATTTATTTCAAATAAGTCCATTTTATCAAACCCTAATATAATTAGTCCATTAATTATGATTAAAATACCCCTGCTCTACACCTTCATCCCCAAGCCTTTTGCCTACTTTCCACCATCGTGTTGCCCTCTGAAGCTTCTGATTTGTTTCTGATTTTTATTTTCCGCAATTCTACAAAGGATTCTTCGAACAAATTGAGATAATTTCATTTGGAATCACTTTATTAGGTTGTGTTGTGTGATCGTATTTACAATTTGTGTTGTGATTGTTGTTGATTCCTTGTTCGCTCTCAGTGAATGTTTCTAATTCTCTGGGTGTTTGCTTGAATTCTGTTTTAGCGACTAACTTCTGATCGAATTTCAGTTGTTCTAGCCTCGCGTTCTTCGATCGTGATTTTCTAAATCATTGAATTCTTTTTCGTTGAATTTTGGATTAATTTTCTTAAGTTGAACACTCAATTTTGGGCAGAAAACGTGAATCTAAAAAAATTGAGAAACTTATTCATTTATCCTCATTCTCGTTGTTTTGAATTTCTTTCCAATTCTTGCATTCGGTTTGCATTCCCGTTGCTTATATTGTTGAATCGGTCATTTGATACAAGAACGATTTGGTGGTACAATCACTTTATTTGATTTTGATTATTTAATTTTTACATGAACCGACTGAATCTGTCGATGCATGTAATTTCATGCACCGAACGAGTCTATCGGTGCATGTAAATTACATGCACCGATAGACTCATATGCATGGATTGAGGTAGTTTTTTTTCCTGCTGTGGACTTGTTACCATCTGTGTCTATCGGTGCATGTGATTTACATGCATCGATAGAGATAACACCTGTAGAGTCTATCGATGCATCTAAATCACATGCACCGATAGACTCAAATGCATGCGTTGAGGTATTTTTTTCTTCTGCGGTGGACTTGTATCATCTGTGTCTATCGGTGCATGTGATTTACATGCACCGATAGAAACATATGAGATAGTTTAATATGCATAATCTATCGGTGCATGTTACTCATGCGATGCATGTAAAATTGAGTAACGAGATGCATGTAAAATTACTAATGCGGTGCATGTAAAACCTCATGTGGTGCATGTAAAATTACACATGCGGTGCATGTAAAATTGAGCGGTGCATGTTAAAATTGACTAATGCGGTGCATGTTAAAATCGACGGTGCATGTAAAATTATTAGTACAATTCATCTAAAATTGAGCGGTGCATGTAAAAATTATTCACGCGGTGCATATAAAATTACTCTTATGGTGCATGTAAAATTGACTCATGCGGTGCATGTAAAAATTGACTCATGCGGTGCATGTAAAATTACTCACTCGGTGCATGTGAAAATGAATCATGCGGTGCATGTAAAATTACTCACTCGGTGCATGTGAAAATGAGTCATGCGGTGCATGTAAAATTTTTATTGCGGTGCATGTAAAAATTATTTATGCGGTGTAGAGTATTTTCGTAAGTGGGGTTAGTTTGGTCATTGTATTAAAAAATGGACTTAGTTGAAAGAACTTTTTATTGGATGACTGGGCCGAAAAAACTTTTACCTAATGATACCGGCCTGAAATTTTCCCTAAAATAAAATTAGTGCAATAGTGGGCTACTGCCCAGCAGATTCTTGGCCCAAAATATTTGAGTTGTCTCGGCCCAACATCTAAAACTTCAAAAATCGAACATAAAACAATACTACCATAGCACACTCTACATGAATGGCCAATGGCTTTTGTTTTACTCCATTTCAAATTCAACTTTCAAGAATGAAGTTGCGAAGCTTTCTTTGAAAATGTAGCTTAGAGAATAATTAGATATTATCAATTCAAATTACACACTCAACAAATTTAATATTTCATCGATATATTATTTTGTTATTTTTAATATTTATTTCTTAAATCATAATACTCCATTAGAATATAGGGAACAATCAAATTAAGTTATTGATCGTATTTAGGGAATAATCAAGAAAAGTGTTGTAGTGCAATAATTGTCCATGCTTGGAGAGTGATCGAGCGCTTGGGCTGCTATACAGTTTAAAGATTAAGGTTGCAATGTTATCACTAGCTGTAGCTTTTGGTAAAATGATAAACGATTATCCTACAATTGGTATTAGAGCCAAGGGCACGTGTTCAATTAACATGACTTGCAAGGTATTGAAATTATTGGATGTGAGATTATTGATGTGCAATAATTATCACTGATTTGAGAGCGATCGGAACGTGGCGCTTGGGCTGCAATATGGTTTAAAGATTATAGTTGCACTGTTACTATCGGCTAAAATAGCCAAACATTTGATCCTACAAAAAGTAATATTGGCATATTGGGAGAACTAAATATGCAACTTAAGAAGAATTTTGATGTGTTTTTGTTGGATATTTTTAGTAATTTTTATTTCATCATTAAAATTAATGTAAGTTATTACATATTTCATTTCTACACTTATATGCGTACTTTTAAATGAATTTTGCCTACTAGATTAAAATTTTCTGCTTAATACAATTTAATTTGGCATACATATAAAATCAATATATGGTTTGCTGCACGTTATAGAATTTGAATGAAAAAAAATTATAATTGTGTCCGTCATTTACAATATAATACACAACTCATATGGCATACTCATAAGTCATAATATTCAACTAATTTAGCTAATTATGGTAATATCACTACAGTAATCATTTAGCTAATTATGGTAATATCACTATATTAATCACCAACTATTTAATAATATTCGATAAATTCGAAATTCAATATATGGATCTAACTTAAGCTTCAATCTTTCTAAATTTTTAATTATTTTAATTTTTGATAAAAAGTATTTTTTTGTATAAGCCAAAATATATTAAAGGGAGCAATAGAAGTGCTCATAAATATAAAGTTATAAATGATACACAAACAAATTTGTCAACCTCACTAAACAGAATACAAACAAAGGAGAGGAGATCGAAACTAATCAATGATCGAGTATGATGCTAGTCCCTCTATTTTAGCTACCAATCTAATTTTGATTTTTTCTAGGGTGTTGAGGCCTTGATTCCTTGAAAATCACCGCATTAAGAAGATTCCAAGGGCTCCAGACAACAAAATTCCATAATGCAATCAAAATCTCACTCGCTGACTTCCCTAGCAGAGCGTTCGAGAGATGAAGAAAATGTAATGCTGGGAACGAGTGAATTATCGTATGAATTCCAAGCCAACTAAAGCACTCCATCCAAATTTTGAGCGAGAAGTTGCAGGTGGTAAAAAGATGAGACACATCCTCCTCATGGTCATTGCAAAAGGGGCACTCTAGAGACAGTAAATCGGCCAGCGCCCCTCTTTGGTTCAAATTAACTTTGGTCAATATGTGTTTGAAGTAATTTCCAAGCTAGAAATGAGACTTTGCTGGGAGTGAACTTGTTCCAGACCATAGCTAGTGAAGGATTTGCATCTGTAGCCGCCTGAGAGGAAAGAGAGAGGCATGAGTTGTAAGCAGACTTTGTTGTATAATTGTTTCCAGCAGCATGAGTCCATTGCCATGAGTCTTCCTTGTCCTGATTAAACTCAAACCTGTCGAGCCAAGTTAGCAGCAAACAAGTGACTCTTCTTCCGAAGCAAATAAGAGGCGTCTCCAAGAACAACTCCACACTCTCATATTACCTTAACAATTCAAATATTTTAAAATAATAGTTTTTCAAAACATCCGATGTGGATAAGATATAACAATTGATTATTGTTGGAACGGAAGAGGGGGTGAATCAGGTTCCTGGACTACTTTAGCGATTTAAAGTAATTTTGCAAAAGTCGAGTTTGCTATGCGAAAGACTTGATGTCAACGGAACAATGAACAATAAGATATAATAATGTAAATGTGTAAAGTAAATAAAGCAATAAAGAAACAAGTATTTGTTATAGAAGTTCGGCGATGAATCGCCTACGTCTCCTTTTCCCGGTTAGAAAACATTCAACCGAGGTTTCACTAGAATACTTCGATCTTGGCCTTGAGGTCCCTACTTAGCCACAAACAAAATCTTCCCGAGTCACACACTCTTCACGAGCCTTCTTGGTCTTAAGGGCTCCTAGGATAGCCACAAACATGCACCAACTTCACTTGTTGATGACTTATACAATTTTCCAACTTGCTTTGGTGTTGGAAGACCTTACAATGAACTTCTCTCTTGTGAGTTGCAAAACAATGACAACCCCCTCACAAGAATGAACCAAGCTTGTCGAAACAAGCACAACCCCTCACAACTCGTGTGCTATAATAAATCACACTTTCACGGTGTATACAAACTCAAGCACCAACTCTGACAACAACAAATGACTTATAGAAATGAGCCTCACACTATCACAAATGAAACACAACTCAAAATGATGAACTTGAATGAGATAAATGTGTAATCTTGAGCAAATCTTGTGTTTCTCTTTGTTGTAGGTTGTTGTGTTGTGTTGTGTTGTGCCACCCCAAATGCACCAATTTATAGTGTAGAAGTCTCCCAAGTGAAGACAAAAGCCAAACTAGCCGTTTAGAGCCGTTAGAAACATTTTTGATCAAACCTGCGCCCCAATCACCTCGGATGTTCTCCTCATCGCCTGGGGCGACCTCTGGATCGCCTCAGTCGTTCTCCCCATAGCCTGGAGCGATCCACAATAAAAACAAGGTCTTGGGAAAAATTCTGGATCGCCTCGGGCGTTCTTGCATCGCCTGGGGTGATCGGATCGCCTGAGGTGATGGCTCGGATCACCTGGAACTATCTGCGCAGATTTCATCTCAAACTTTGCACTTTTCGACCATCTTAAGCTCGTTTCTGGGAAAAGTGGTAAACATCAAAGTTGTATCCCTTCCTCTTGGCTGCGCGTGGACACCAAAATCATCAAATTTTATTAAGGTATGAAGAAGTTATGCCCAAAATGCTACAGCCGCTCAAACCTTGCTTCAAGCTAAATGCAATATCCACTTGCTATGACTTCCATGCCATTTTGCTCCATGATGTAATCTGAATTGGACTGAGATGTTTTGAATATGAAATATAGAATTTTAAGTTAGCTTTCCAACCTCTTTGTATTCATGTCATTCGGATCATCGAGCCATGAGATATAATCAAAACACTGTACTGCGCTCCAAGTGACTCCTACACGAACGGACCATTGGTCCGTGGGTCTTCATCCCAACATAAGATATTGTTTCAACATCATTCCCCACATGTTGAACATTAATTTTGGTAGTTCATAGATGTCTTTCCTCTCGCCCAAGTTCAATAGCTTCCTTGATAAAATTTACCGCTTGCCCTATGAAATCGCAAATGTCATTGTGTAACTTGGGTCCTCTTCCATTGGTCTTCCCAACCAATTTATCAATCAAACCCTTGTACACTAAGTAGACACATTAGTACAACAAATACAAGTTTTGTTGATCATCAAAACCCATAAATAATTTGGAGATTAATTAAGCATTAAACCCAACAATGCGTTTAAGGCTCAACAATCTCCCTTTTTTTTTATGATCACAAAACTTGGTAAACTTGTAAATGAAATATGCATGAAATAAGAATAAACAAGACTCCCCCTTAACAAATGCATAACACATACAAGTTGAACCATATAAAGCATATTACAAAGACTCCACCCCCTCAAAACCTGCATGTATTAAGCTTCAAGTTTACCTCAAAATTCTCCCCCTTTTTGTGATAATCAAAAAGCACAATATTCAAATAAACAAATCAAGAGAACATGGCATAAACATATGTTGACACATAGCAATAGTCTAAAAGTAAGCACATGTTCTTCATCAAGCATGTAATAACCATAACAATACTTCAATCACAATTGTTCAATAAATTGTCAATGAAATCAAATCCATTTGAACTCCTCAAAGCAAGATATCATATACGCATGAGAGGCAAAATGAAAAATATTTAAGCTTAACATCACATTATTGAGAGGAAGGCAAACATGCGTTTAAGGCAATGAAGCAATATGCGAAGGTATCCTTAATGTGCAAAGTGTGCATATCCAAAAAATCATGCATTAATGCTCAATAAATATTAAATTGCTCAATGCATCATCATAAACAATTTACGAGTTAATAAGATGCATGTGATGAGAGCAAAATCATTTAGGCCATAGAAACAATAAAGATATATGAAATTTTTAAGCCATGATACTATGATCCAAGATTCAGCATCTAAACAATTGAAACATGCTTACTTACCTTGAATTAAATTGCACATTGCATATTCAAAGTGAACTCAAGGCACATAATAGATTTATGATCATGCAAAGAATTTTAAGTTGGTTAATGCATACCAACATAAAGTAGGCAAATTTTAAGCATGCAACATATGAAGCATCATGATGAAGTGTATAAAGCATCATTTTAAGCTCATGGAAAAGTCTCAAACAATTTATGACATGGCATCACAAGACTAAGCCTACAAATTAACATGCTCATGGTGTCAAATTTCTCAACACATCAATTTATAACAAACTTCTATAGCCAATTATTTGAGCATTTGCATATTTTAACCATAGTGAGTTAAGCATTTAAACAAATTTAAATATGCAACAAAATTCATTATCATAAGAAGATAACACTTAATTCAATCATAAACTTGTGCAATAACAAAAATGAGCATGTAATCAAGTCATGTAATGTTTAAGCTTTCAACAAAAACTCAATTTACAAAACTAAAGCATAAAAACCCATATATATGATTATAAAAGTTCCAACACATTTAAGAATATATGGTCACACAGGGGAAATGCAATGCACTCCAATTGAATATTGAGCTACACAATTTCTTGGTCATAATTAATTTGTGTCAAAAATTTTTGTAATTGCTCTATTAAATGCACAAGGAAAATATAATTAGCTCCCCCTAAATATGATATCATAATCAATGTACTCAAAACTCAATTTCTCAAAGATTACCTTCAAAGTAATTGAATTTTACTACATAATCATGATATACAATTCAAGGACCATTAACCAAGCAAAAGAGCTAATTTTGCTACTATGATGCTTAAAATAAATTTACCTTGGATGACAAGAGTAAGTTCTTATCATTGGTCATATATCTCGAGCTTCCTCTATTGTTGTGCATTTGATAATTTCCTTTGAGTTGCTAGTTCCTTCACCCTCGATCACTTTGTAGTTCCTACTCAACAAGCTTTGGTACCCGTTTTATCTTTGGGTCCTTGTTCGTTAGTAATAATGGGGGACTTTGGAATCCATTTCAACATATTGTTTGGTTGGTATTGATTTTTAACAAATCTACATTTGTTTCTTACATGTCAATCTTACAATAATAAGTGCAAGTGGGAGGATTATGCTTAGATTTAGCCAACAAGCTTGAAAATATTTTTGATTTAATTGAAAAGCCTAGTCCAGCTCTATCGAAGCTATATCGTTGCAAGCCAAGCAATTCTTCCAACTTTAAACTACTATCACTAAACTTGGTAAATGATGTCTTTAATCATGTACGTGACTTTTTAAAGTGATATTTTCTTCTTCCTTCTTAACCAAGTATAGTTTGAGCATTTTGTTGCTCTTCTTGGTTCTACCAAGACAATCAATGAGTTCTTTGTATGCATTAAGTAATTCATCATAGGAGGGTACCTCATCATCATCTTCTTCTTCTTCATTGCCAAGAGCCATAAGACAAAGATTAGCTACACCTTCATCATCGGAGTCATTATCACTCCATATAGCCATTTAGAGCATTCTTCTTCCCCTTGTCCATATTCTTCTTCCTAGGACATTCATTAGGATAATGACCTTTATATTCACAAATTGAAACATGTTACCTCTAGTTTGGAATCATAGTTGGTGGCACCTGAGGTCTTAGGCTTTGTTATATCTATTATAGTACTTCTTGAACTTTCTTGTGAGCAAGACCATCTCCTCATCATCTTCGTCATCGGTGTGTTCACGCTTTCCAACCAAGGCAGTCCCCTTTCCTTTATGTTTGTCTTCCTCCTTTTTTTGTTTCTTTTGGGGTTGACACTTCAAGCTCATGAGTCACAAAGGTTCCATGGAGTTCATCAAGATCACATGATGCACTATCTCCTTTGATGGATTCAATGATTGCCGTCCTCTTGGCATTACATTCCTTAGGCAAAGCTCTTAGTGCTCTTCTCCGTATTTGCTTGAAATGATATTTTTCACCAAGTTGGGCAAGCTCATTGATGATTTGAGTGAGCCTTATAAACATTGAATCAACATTTTCTCCGGACTCCATCTCAAAGGTTTCGTACTTGAGTTGCAAGAGATCGATCTTTGTCTCCTTCACTTGGTTTGTGCCCTCATGACAAATTTGTAGTTTGCCACAAATTTCCTTTGCAGTTGAGCACATCGAGATGCGGTTGTATTCCTTCATATCTAAAGCACAATGCAAAATACTATTGCTTTAGCATTTTGAGATATTAAGATCATATTCGCCTTTGTAAAATCGTTAATTTCTTTGGGAATTTCCCTCAACTTCCTTTAAAGGAATAAGTGGACCTTTCACAATAATCTTCCAAAGATCATAATCTACGGATTGCATATATATAGAGAAATTCTATTCACCGAAGTTATTTCCCCTAAAGAGCGGAGGTCGGTTGGTCGATTGACCTTGAGCAAACTCACTTGCTAGATTAGCCATACAAATTTTGGTTTAAAAACAAAAATCAAGTGGCTCTGATACCACTTGTTGGAGCCAAAGATGGGGGGGTGGGGTGGGGTGAATGAGGTTCCTTGGCTAATTTAGTGATTTAAAGTGATTTTGCAAAAGTCGAGTTTGCGCTCCGGAAGACTTGATGTCAATCAAACAATGAACAATAAGATAATAATGTAAATGCGCAAAGTAAATAAATCAATAAAGAAAACAAGTATTTGTTATAGAAGTTCGGCGATGCATCGCCTACGTCTCCTCTTCTCGGTTAGAAAATGTCCAACCGAGGGCCTTGAGGGCTCCAAGTTAGCCACAAACAAATTCTTCCCGAGTCACACACTCTTCACGAGTCTTCTTGGCCTTAAGGGCTCAAAGGATAGCCACAAACAAACTCTTCTCGAGTCCCACACTCTTCATGAGTCTTCTTGGTCTTAAGAGCTCCAAGGATAGCCACAAACATGCACCAACTTCATTTGTTGATGACTTATACAATTTTTCAACTTGCTTTGGTGTTGGAAGACCTTACCATGAACTTCTCTCTTGTGAGTTGCAAAACAATGACAACCCCCTCACAAGAATGAACCAAGCTTGTCGAAACAAGCACAACCCCTCACAACTCGTGTGATACAATAAATCATACATTCACGGTGTATACAAACAAGTACCAACTCTCACAACAACAAATGACTTATAGAAATAAGCCTCACGCTCTCACAAATGAAACACAACTCAAAATGATGAACTTGAATGATAAATGTGTAATCTTGAGCAAATCTTGTGTTTCTCTTTGTTGTAGATTGTGTTGTGTTGTGCCACCCCAATGCACCAATTTATAGTGTAGGAGGCTCTCAAGTGAAGACAAAAGCCAAACTAGCCGTTTAGAGCCATTAGGAACACTTTTTGACCAAACCCGCGCCCCAATTACCTAGGGTGTTCTCGTCATCGCCTTAGGCATTTTCCCTATCGCCTGGAGCGATCCCCAATAAAAAACAAGGCCGTGGGAAAAATTCTGGATCACCTCGGGCGTTCCTTGCATCGTTGCCTAGAACTATCTGCGCAGATTTCATCTCAAACTTTGCACTTTTCGACCATCTTATCAAACCTTGCTTCAAGCTAAATGCAATCTGCACTTGCTATGACTTCCATGTCATTTTGCTCCATGATGTAATCTGAATTGGACTGAGATTTTTTATGAAATATAGACTTTTAAGTTAGCTTTCCAACCTCTTTGGATTCATGTCATTCGGATCATCGAGCCATGAGATATAATCAAAACACTGTACTAAGCTCTAAGTGACTCCTACACGAACGGACCATTGGTCCGTGGGTCTTCACCCCAACATAAGATATTGTTTCAACATCATTCCCCACATGTTGAACATTAATTTTTGTCGTTCATAGATGTCTTTCCTCTCGTCCAAGTTCAATAGCTTCCTTGATTAAATTTACCGCTTGCCCCATGAACTCGTAAATGTCATTGTGTAACTTGGGTCCTCTACCATTGGTCTTCCCAACCAATTTATCAATCTAACCCTTGTACACTAAGTAGACACATTAGTACAACAAATGCAAGTTTTGTTGATCATCAAAACCCATAAATAATTTGGAGATTAATTAAGCATTAAACTCAACAATGCGTTTAAGGCTCAACAATTATACAATACCTAATTTTTTAAATGTTATCTACAAAAGCTTCGATAATTAACAAAATACATATAGCCACTGTAGGATATAACACTTGACACTTTACAAAAGGAAATATAGCTGATGGTAACGACACGACTCAGATATTTTAAATCGTTTATCAGTTCAAGCACCACGTTTCAATCGCTCTCCCAGCAAGGATAATTGTTGCACCCGACAACCACCAAGTTGCTATTATATTTTATTAAGCATTAAACTCAACAATGCGTTTAAGGCTCAACAATTATACAATACCTAATTATTTTAAATGTTATCTACAAAAGCTTCGATAATTAAAAAAAATACATATAGCCATTGTAGGATATAACATTTGACGCTTTACAAAAAAAAGTATATAGCTGATGGTAACGACACGACTCAGATATTTTAAACCGTTTATCAGTTCAAGCACCACGTTTCAATCGCTCTCACAACAAGGATAATTGTTGCACCCGACAACCACCAAGTTGCTATTATATTTTTATTCAACCAAAATCTCAAATGAATTCACTCTATTTCCATTATGAATTCTATTAATTGGATGTGGTCTATTAATTTTTTCCCAAATTAATTCTGATGATTTATTCTAGTAATTTTTTTTCCCAAATTAATTCTGATAATTTATTCTATTAATTGGAGGGAAAACTCAAAAAAAATCCCTATTGTCAAAGTTAAATATGAAATCAGTCCCCATGTCAGAAAAATTTAATTTAAACTCCCTACTGCAACATAAATTTTTGTTCTAACTCCCTATGACTATAATACCATCTACTAAAAGTTAAACTTTTAATTTTGATAAATCATTACAGTCGGTACGAAACCTATACAATTTTGGTACACGTTACACATAAAATCGGTATGAAATCTATACAATTTTGGTACAAGTTACACATGAAATTGGTACGCAACATATACTATTTTCGGTACTTCTTACACGTGATTTGGTATGAAACATATACAATTTTGGTACTAGTTACATATAAAGTTGGTATAAAATCAATATAATTTTGATACTAGTTACACATGAATTGGTATAAAACCTATATTATATTCGATACTTATTACACGTGAAGTTGGTATGAAACCTATACAATTTCGGTACTAAATATGCATAAAATTAGTATGAAACCTATACGATTTTGGTACTAATTACGAATAAAATCTGTACGAAACTTATACTATTTTGGTACTTGTTACATATAAAATTGGTGTGAAATCTTTATAATTTTGGTACTAGTTACATATGAAATTGGTATGAAACCTATACAATTTTGGTACAAGCTACACATGAAATTGGTACGAAACCTATAATTTTTTTGGTACTTATTACAAATGAAGTTGGTATGAAACATATACAATTTTGGTACTTATTACACTTGAAGTTGGTATGAAACATATACAATTTTGGTACTAGTTACACGTGAAGTTGGTATGAAACATATACTATATTCGAAACTTATTACACGTAAAGTTGGTATGAAACACATATAATTTTGGTACTAATTATGAATAAAATTGGTACGAAACCTATTCTATTTTCGGTACTTATTACAAATGAAATTGGTATGAAATCTTTACAATTTTGGTACTACTTACACATGAAATTGATATGAAACATATACAATTTTGGTACAGTTATACATGAAATTGGTATGAAACCTATACTTTTTCGGCACTTATTACACATGAAGTTGGTATGAAACATATACAATTTTGGTACTTATTACACTTGAAGTTGGTATGGAACATATACAATTTTGGTACTAGTTACACGTAAAGTTGGTATGAAACCGATACTATATTCGAAACTTATTACACGTAAAATTGGTATGAAACATATACAATGTCGGTACTAAGTATACATAAAATTGGTATGCAATCTATATAAATTTGGTAATAGTTACACGTGAAATTGGTATGAAACCTATACTATATTCGAAACTTATTACACGTAAAGTTGGTATGAAACCTATACAATTTCGGTACTTAGTATAGATAAAATTAGTATGAAACCTATATAATTTTGGTACTAATTATGAATGAAATTGGTACGAAACCTATTCTATTTTCGGTACTTAATACATATTAAAATAATACGAAATTTTTACAATTCTGGTACTAATTAATCATGAAATTGGTATGAAACCTATACAATTTGGTAAAAGTTACATGTGAAATTGGTATGAAACTTATACTTGTTTCGGTACTTATTACACGTAAAGTTGGTATAAAACATATACAATTTTGGTACTAGTTACACATGAAGTTGGTATGAAACCTATACAATTTTGGTACTGGTTACACATGAAGTTGGTATGAAACATATACTATATTCGATACTTATTACACGTGAAGTTGGTGTGAAACCTATATAATATCCGTACTATTAAACCTATCTAGAGATTCGACTTCACCCAACTATCAACTATGTTGTGATCTTCAGTTTATTAGCCAAAGAATCCTATGTTATTTTATTACCTCTTTCGAGTGTTAAGTAGAAATAATCATTCAACAATCATCTTGATGTGTCCATCTAAGATAAACTATTAACAATTTAAATAGCACAATGATTCGTTGGAGTTATACGCCTGTCGACTATATAATTTTCCAACGATGTAAATTCTTACGGTCCTATTCAAAAACCCCTCTCCCGAGTGATATATTCTAAATAAATATGATGATTCAACTATCATACAGTTAATTGAAACGCATTCAAATCAGGAATCACAAATAAAGCACGATTCGACATAGTCTAGTATAATATACTAATCATATTCTCGATTCATCATGCACGTTTACTCTTAAACCCATTGCATGCAATGCCCAATTGAAAATAGTAATGTCAATGACATTTATACAACTCGTATACACATATCTCATGTGTAGCTAGTATACGTTTCAGACCAACTTTACGTGTAATAAGTACCGAAAATAATATATGTTTCATACAAATTTTATGTGTAACTAGTACCAGAACAAACAAATATTGTTTGTAAAGTTTGAAATTGATGTTATTTGAAATTGATATTTTTGTTTGTTCGATATAAAAGATTAACATTAATATAGATGATTCTATAGAAATGTTGTTATTGTTGATTGAATTTGATATTGTTTGTTTATTCGATATATAAATTTAACATCAATATTGATGTGTAATTAGTATCGAAATTGTATACGTTTAATACCAATTTCATGTACAACTAGTACCAAAATTGTATAAATTTAATACCAATTTCATGAGTAACCAGTACCAAAATTGTATAGATCTAATACCAATTTCATGTGTAATTGTACCAAGATGATATATGTTTAATACCAATTTTATATGTAACTAGTACCAAAATTGTATAGTTTTAATACTAATTTCATATGTAACTGGTATCAAAGTTGTATAGGTTTAATACCAATTTAATTAGTACCAAAATTATATACGTTTAATACCAATTTGAGCGTGTGTAACTAATACCAAAATTGTATTTGATTAATACCAATTTCATATGATATATGTTTCATATAAATTTCATGTGTAAATAGTACCAAAATTGTAATACAATTTCACGTGTAATAAGTATCGAAACTAGTATAGGCTTCATATCAATTTCACGTGTAACTTGTACCAAATTGTATAGGTTTCGTACCAATTTCTTGTGTAATTAACATAAAATTATACTAATTTAATGTATTAAGTACCAAAAATAGTATATGTTTCGTACCAATTTCATTCATAATTAGTACCAAAATTATATAGGTTTAGTACCAATTTTATGTATACTAAGTACCAAAATTGTATATGTTTCATACCAACTTTATGTATAATAAGTTTCGAATATAGTATAGGTTTCATACCAACTTCACGTGTAACTAGTACCAAATTTATATAGATTTCATACCAATTTTATGTTTACTTAGTACCGAAATTGTATGAGTTTCATACCAACTTTACGTGTAATAAGTTTTGAATATAATATTGGTTTCATACCAACTTCACGTGTAACTAGTACCAAAATTGTATATGTTTCATACCAACTTCAAGTGTAATAAGTACCAAAATTATATATGTTTCATACCAACTTCATTTGTAATAAGTATCGAAAAAATTATAGGTTTCGTACCAATTTCATGTGTAACTTGTACCAAAATTGTATAGGTTTCATACCAATTTCACGTGAACTAGTACCAAAATTGTAAAGATTTCATACCAATTTCATATGTAACAAGTACCGAAATAGTATAAGTTTCGTACCGATTTTATTCATAATTAGTACCAAAATCGTATAGGTTTCATACCAATTTTATGTATATTTAGTACCAAAATTGTATAGGTTTCATACCAACTTCACGTGTAATAAGTATCGAATATAATATATGTTTTATACCAATTTCATGTGTAACTAGTACCAAAAGTGCATATGTTTCATACCAACTTCAATTGTAATAAGTACCAAAATTGTATATGTTTTATACCAACTTCACGTGTAATAAGTACCGAAAAAAGTATAAGTTTCGTACCAATTTCATGTATAACTTGTACCAAAATTGTCATAGGTTTCATACAAATTTCATGTGTAACTAGTACCAAAATTGTAAAGATTTTATACCAATTTCATATGTAACAAGTACCAAAAATAGTCTAAGTTTCGTACCAATTTTATTCGTAATTAGTACCAAAATTGTATAGGTTTTATACCAATTTTATGTATATTTAGTACCGAAATTGTATAGGTTTCATACCAACTTCACGTGTAATAAGTACCGAATATAGTATATATTTTATACCAATTTCATGTGTAATTAGTACCAAAACTGTATTGGTTTCATACCAACTTCATGTGTAACTAGTACCAAAATTGTATATGTTTCATACCAACTTCACGTGTAATAATCACCGAAAATAGTATAGGTTTCATACCAATTTCATGTATAACTTGTACCAAAATTATATAAATTTCATACTGATTTTATTTGTAACGTGTACCAAAATTGTATAGTTTTTGTACCTACTGTAATGATTTCTCAAAATAGAAGTTTAACTTTTAGTAGATGTGTATTATAGTCATTTTAATAAAATAGGGAGTTAGAACAAATTTTTTAATGACAGTAGGGAGTTGAATTAAGATTTTCTGACATAGGGATTGATTCCATATTTAACTTTGACAATGAAGATTTTTTTTGAGTTTTCCCTTAATGGGATGTGGTCTATTTATTTTTTTCCCAAATCAATTCAAACTGATCAGGCTATTAATTGTTCTGGCCCATAAATGTAAGATTAATAAGAAAGAGTATTCATCTTCTTCGTCAGAAATTTCCATTGGGAGTGTTTGAATGGGTCGATGAGACGGTTTTATTATGATAAAGTAAAAGTTTGGTTAACCGAATAGAACTAATTCGAAAATTTGTTACGTTATTTCAAAAGTTAATTTTTTCAGTTAATCAGTTCGGTTTTGGTTTTTATTTAAAAAATAATGGTTAACAGATTAAACCGCTTAAATTGATATTTTATATTATATATTAATTTTAATAATTTTTAATTTTTTTAATTTTTTTAAATCATTTTAATTATTTTTAAAAAAAATATCGGTTTATTCAGTTTTAATAATAAAAATAGTCTGTTCTGTTGGTCGAAAACAAATTCGATGGGTTCGATTGTATAAGTTCGGTTTCATCAATTTGGTTTTGACCAAACGCTCGCACCCATACTTTGTTATGGATTGGGTTCACATGGCTTTGATTTATTCATTATATCATTAGCTACAAATTCCGCTTGGAATTTGTTGAAGGATGACTTTGACAAAAGCCAGGTACTTTCTGCAGTTCGATTACACCAAATAATAATAATATTACGAAAATATAGAAAAAAAATCGACTCACAGAAAATAATACGTGGATAGCATACTTTTGATATTCTTATAGGAAAAATATCTACAAACTCAAGTTTAGTCACTATCAAGAAATGACCGAAATCCATGGACTCCTCTCGACGCACAGGTGTATTAGGCCATCTCCAACCCAAAAATTCATTTTAGCGCAGATTTTGCACCAAAATAGTGCAATTTCTGCACCAAACACAAAACTCATCTCCAACCCATCTACTCTAAACTTTACTTCAAAAGAAATATTCCTTATAATATTCCTTTTAATTTCATTTATAATAATTATTTTTTTCGATTTATTTTGCGTGTATTATTAAGTTAAGTAATTTTTAAATTAATTGTATGTTAAAACATCATGAATAATTTAATTTTGTAATTTTTTAACATGTTTTAATTTCATTTATAATAATTAAAAATAAATTTAATTTTTAAAAATATTAATTATAAAGTTTTAAATACTATAAATATTAATAATTTATAATGTTTCAAAAATTATATAATAAAAACGATTAAAATATATTAAAAACAATATAAATAGTATAAAAAATAAAACAAAAAAATTAAAAAAAAAGGTAAAATCTACAGTGCTGCGCCATTTTTGGCGCAGCACTGTTCCCAGCGCCAGAAATGGCGCTGGGAATAGTGCAGGGTTGGAGAGCCAACCCTGCACCAAAATGGCATTGAAGCCATTTTTGGTGCAGGGTTGGAGATGGCCTTAATGAGCCTACGTTGTACGTAACAAAACCAATGTAAGCGACTTTCTATACAAGCTACACCTACTTAAACTCGAATATTTTCGTTCCTTATTTTATTTCTTCTGATGTTACCGCACATCGAACAAAGCATATGCATCTCAGCTATCGGGGCAGCTCAAGTGCAAAACGACTTAAGATATTTGCTTTAGGCCCACAATTTCAATGAGGCCAGATTCCAAGGTTTAGTGCATGCTATTATTTTCCAAATATTATGATATATTTAGTTTTTTATTTGCCTTGACATATTAAATTCTTATTTTGATTAATACTGGAAAAAAAATTATATTGTGCATTCTAATATTGACAATTTAAATTTATTCTTGGGATTAAAAGTTTTATAAAATGTTGCAAATTTAAAAATTAAAGACCTACTTGAAATTCTATATTTAATAAAAGAGTTGGATTGTTTTCCAATTATTTTATAGTATATAAAATATTACTTAATATAATAATTATAATTGCATCTGTCTAAATAAGTTTTTCAAAAGTAAAATTATAAAAAATACTTCCGAACAAATGTATATCAAGATTTATTGTTCTAGCAATCGAAAATGACCGATTGGCTCAACTTGAATACAAAAGTTTAATAAGTAATTTTGCATAAAAAAAGGCAAGCAGTAAAATTTTAGTTTAATACTTATATTTTTATTTTTTCAATAAAGGCATCATTTGTATAACTTGTCCAAGACCTCAAAAATATTTGTGTCGTCCCTGCTCTGCTACACTCATATTTTGGATGTGATGCATCTTAGATGTCCATCATTCAGTAACATATAATATTGTAGATCTAATGGAGGTTCTATAAAACTTTTTCTTCAATTTTCAGCTGGATATTACATGTCATAGAACTTCGGTGATATTTCACAATTTCAACCAGTCCGCCCTAATCCCGTGGAGCTTGATGCTCATCGATACCTCTTGGCCATCGAGTGCTACAACAGCGGGATCCCGAAAGGTACGACTACCAAATCTACACTCCATATAATCTGTTTTAGACTTACTTAATCTAAAATCATTTGATTCCAAGGTCTCTCTCACATAACTCCAATTTGGCATTTACTCCTGCCATTGTCTCGTCGATTAACACAGCATCGTCATCGAAAAACATGGTCCAAGGTAATTCAGTATGTATATCTTTTGTTATCTCATCCACCATTATACCGAACAAGAGAGGAATCAATACAGACCCTTGGTGCATCTAATAGTTATCGAGAACTCACTTGTCACCCCACTGCACGTTCTCATATTTGATACTACTTCGTCGTACGTGTCCTTGATTATATTGACATACTTGATGCGAACTCTTTTCTTCATCAAACCCACCATAATATCTCCATTATGACTTTGTCGTAGGCCTTCTCCAATTCTATAAATACTATATGCAAATATTTACTCCTCTCACGGTAGCGCTCGACAAGTTGACGAAATATTTAGCATTTTACCTTAAAATTAAGATCAAAATTATATGAGAATAATTTATTTTAAATTATGTTCAATATCTTAGTGAAAGCTATTATTGATTTCAAATATTTAAGAATCTATGGAAAGCTATTATTGATTTCAAATATTTAAGAATATATACTATCATCTAATACATTTAACTACGAAAAATATTTAATATGTGGGTATATTACTTTTTCGAAGGGAAATTAAGTTTTGATTTATATATAAATAACAATCAATTTAATCGTAAAATAATATACTTTTATCAAGTGGGGTTCTGCTATGAAATTTTGATGTTGTGTTAGGAACAAAAAATATTTTATTAATTTTCATATCAAAATAATTTATATCACCTAACACAATAAAAAACAAATCGCTACAAGATTCGTGGGCCTAAGAATGGGCCGAGATGTGGTTATGCTCATGTAGGAGTAAGGTAGCATCTATAATGCATTGATACTCTTAAAAATCATTAAGTGCAGTATCGGTGTGTCTGATACTATTCAGACATCGACACTCCTCAGACACTCATCGGACACATGTGGCATGTCTTTAATTTTTTTTAAAAATAAAATCGGACACCCATGTCGGATACTTCCCTTAAAATTAGACACATGTCCGACACAAAAGAAAATTTTTGGGGGTTAAATTGTACAATTTTTTTTAAAAAAAATTGGCTAAAATAAAATTTGGAGGTGTTAGTTAAACTTCATGTTAATTGAAGTAATATATATTTGGTGTTCGTATCGTTGATACTATGATGATCTCAGCATTTTTTATATCTCATTGAATATGATAATATTATGTTTGATGCTATTTTTTATTTGGACGTGTTTGTTAAATTTAATGTTCATTGAATTAATATGTATTTGGTTTAGTATGAGTGATACTATGATGATTCAATGACATGTGTTTATTTATTTGCTTCTTGAATTTGGTAAGTATATTTTGTTGATTTCACATGGTTTTAGAATTTAAAAAAATGTGAATTTTAGTATTTGTAATATAGTAAATATCAGTGTCATTGAATCATCATAGTATCGTCGTGTCCTTGTCGTGTTGTGTTTGTGTCGCCTTATCAGTGTCCGTGCATCATATGTTCGATACTGTAGTGGAAACTCTTTGGCACCGTTCACCAAGTTCATTGGGGTTGTGTCTATCATCCGTGCTGAGCAACTTTCTATCCTACAACAAATAATGCGGTAATTTATCTATTGTACATATCTAGTGAAGGTGAGTAAGGACAATTGGGCATCATATTTTTTAACCAATTACTTTTATGTTTAGTATATAATTTATCTAAAGTACATTTTTTTAAAAAATTTAAAATGCACCAACTAATCATTTTCAAAAAAGACTTGCATTCTTAAAAAGTGTGTTGTTGTGGACGAATGGAGTTATTGGGGGTCCATTTCTTGAATTGTGGGGGGTTGGGCAATCAAATGGAAAACTATTATTAATGGTGATGGAGGCGTATATTTTATTGACTGTCACACGATATGCGTCTTTTGTCAGTTTGCTCGATTTCTCTATGGTAGATTTGATGTTATCCTTAACAACACATCAAACCATTGGAAGAGAATATTTTAATCCAAATTAAATATGAATATTATCATCCAATGATTACTACCCTTATAACACTACTAACAACCACTCCACCTCTACATAAAAACCATATTGGATATAAAATTTCCCTAATTAGGAGAATTTGTATACTACACAGGGAGTAACACTCCCGGTGTGGAATTAGTACCCTGTTCTGTTTTCAATTGTTTCCCTGGTTGGTGCAAGAAATATTGACACTTATCTTTTAAATTGTATACACTCTTCTAGTTGATTAACTTGGTTTTAGTTTACTTAGCTTCAAGTTTTCTTCTGTTTATAAATAAGACAATTGATTTGGTTTTAAAATGAGGTAACAGAAAATAGGAATATTTCTTTCCCTCCAAATTCTCTGTACAGATATTTTGATATGGTATCATAGCCTATCTAGATCCCATTTTTGATCTATTTTTACACGTGTTTTGGTTCATTTTCAGCTTCGCGTGATTACGTTGATCTCTCTTTCTAGTTTCGATTTTTTTTGTCGCGTATTTTGTTTTATGCGTGCTTCCGCCAAGGCTACTGGTTTGAGCTTCAATGATCCACTTTATATTCATGCTTCGGACACTCCAGGTATGAATCTCGTTAATGATCCTTTGATAGGAACTGAGAATTATGTTGTCTGGAGTAGGGCGATGTTGATCGCATTACAAGCGAAGAACAAATTAGGTTTTATCAATGGCACTTGTAAGAAGCCTTCAGCTGATAATAATACACTTTAACAATGGAAGAGATGTAATGCTTTAGTTTTTATCGTGGACCATGAATACGGTTTCGAAAGAGATCTTTGGTGGTATCATATATTCTATTGATGCTTCACAAGTGTGGACTGACCTTAAGGAGGAGCAGTATGATAAGGTTAAAGGCTCGAGAATCTTTGCTCTGCATATTGGGAACTTGGTACAAGGTGATTCATCGATTTCTGTTTATTACTTCAAATTTAAGCAATTGAGTGATTAATTTTCCTCTCTGGCCGCTCTTCCTTCATGTGAGTGTGTCACTTCACGGAAATATCATGAACATGAACATCATCAGCGATTACTTCAATTTTTTAATGGGACCTAATGAGAGCTATGGACATGTATGGAGTCAAATTTTGATGATGAGGCCTCTGCCTACTGTTGGACAAGCATTTTCCATTATTTCACAGGAGGAATCACATTGTTATTTGTTACCTGCGCAGAGTCCTGCTTCTGTTTTTTACTCTAACAATCAGTATATTAGTAATGCTCAAAAGAGAAAGGAAGCAGTTTGTTGTGAGCATTGTAATTGGCTTGGTCATACTAAGGTCAATTGTTACAAGATAATAGGGTATCCTCCTGGCCACAGATTGCATAAGTCTATGAATTTAGGACAAACCAGAAAGTCATTCATTCCGAATAAGAAAACTGGGGCAGATTTTAATGTTGTGCAAAATGAGGGTTCACATAGTTCTGAAGGAGGCAAGACAGGTTTTAATGCACCTATTTTCACAAAAGCCCAATATGATGAAATTTTGAAGCTATTGGAAGCTAATACTAGGGATTCTACTACTGAAGTGTTGGCTAACATGGCAGGTATACCGTGGAATTCTTTATTACATGCTCAAACTCGATGGATTATTGATACATGAGCCAATGAACATATGGTAGGGAGTTCTTTATTGTTGAAAGATTCTAGATCCATAACTAATGCCATCAATTCAGTTAGTTTGCCTGATGGTCCTACCATTCCTTTTAGCAATGTAGGTTCCGTGGATCTCAATGATCATTTAACTCTTCATAATGTTATGTACAGTCCTAGTTTTCGATTCCATTTGTTATCAGTGTCCAAGCTAACCCAATCTCATCAATGTTCTGTTGTTTTCTTTCCAAAATTTTGCATCTTTCATGACCTCAAGTCTGGGAAGATTGTGGGGATTGGTAAAGAAGATCATGGCTTGTACATGTTTGATTCCAGTTCTTCATTCATTCCTCCATCACATTCTGCAAATAACTGTTTTATTCCAACTCCTTACTTTAATACTTTACTTTCGAATAAAGATACGATTTATTGTAATCATGTTAGTGATATTTTTTGGCATAAAAGCTTGGGACATATATCTTCTATACGAATGAGAATGTTGCCTTATTTGTCATAACATGTTATTTACAGCATTGTTCTATCTGCCCTATTTCTAAACAAGCTCGACTAAAGTTTCCTGCTTATCATAGATCAACCACTACACATTTGTTTTAACTCATTCATATTGATATTTGGGGACCATTTAATACCCCAACATTGTAAGTAATCCTTAGAGCATACAACGCAGCGGAATAAAATTTTTAGGATTACAAACCAGCAGATCTATACATAGGTTATCATATCGGATTAAGGTATACGAAGGTCTCACCCTTGTAGCGTGTTTGAAGCAGAATCCACGGAGCAGCACCACGTCCTACGCCTTCTCCGAGTCAATAGCAAAACTCAATGAGTTTTGCCTCAACGGTATCCACACGATCAAATCGGGTGAAGGGATGGATTAATAACAAGTTGCTAGACAAGTTATTAAACCGATACACGAAGCTAACTCGATTCACAATCGAATGATGGCACGAAAACAATCAAGGATGCCCTTCGACAATGAAGAAGCCGAGAGCAAACTTGAGAGGCGGCCGAGAGCTTCTCACGTGTAGGTTTTGATATTATGAAGTGTTATATCAAGTCTTAATAATTAAAACCTTGTTAACACATTATATATGATTAATTAAAGGCTTTCATAAAGCCTCATGGTCTTAAGCCCATGATTTAATTAATCATTATGATTATTAATTAAGACTCCTCTTAATTATTTAATTCATCCCATGAATTTAATTTCCCTTCTCGATTTAATCTTTTGTGCGACCCGATAGGATCTTGTAATGTTGGCAGTGACATAAAATCTCATTTTACGTCTCAAGCATTGAGCGGTATCTAGCAACACATCAATGCTACCCAAATTACAAGAATGTCAATGACTCGACATAACCTTTAGAACTTGTGATAATATTAATCATGTAACTTAATCCCTTTGTCCTTTGTGTTTAGATTGAACACGAGTCATGGAATAGTCATACTCGTATATCCAATCTTTATTTCTTGATCCCCAAGTAGAACTAGAATAAACGAATAAGCTCGATATCTCATATCGACTCATTCGAGCATGGCCATGCATTTTAGTTCTCACTTGATCAAGGGCCTAACACATCTCCTGTTATATAGGAGGGACAAATCCTATCTCGATCAGTCAACATCCCTCTACATAATTCGTAGTATATCCAATAGTCGCCTTTATAGTATACCCTGTTACGGGTAACGTTTGACGATATCAAGATACATAACTCCTTATGTTGGGATCTCTGATGATCACAAGTCGTAAGGATTACATACATTATTATCACTATGAGAATTGCATATGACGATCATATAACTATCCATGTTGCATTCTCATGGTGGGTCTGTCCAGTACATCGTTCTCTAACATGTACCCATGTATTGATTTGATCTCTCATATCAATGAACAGTTCATCGATCAACACATACTAGTCTCTACGTATTATCATTATCCCTTTCATGATAATACTTGACTAGGGACATCTTTAAGAATAATACAATATTATTCTAAGGACATTAACATATATATTAATTCACAATGCACAGTTAAAAGAATAATATATAATAATGAATTGCCATTCATAAAACCATAAACATTGTATGTCTTAAACAATCATCTAATGACTTGTCTTAGGGCATATCCCAACAAATCTCCCACTTGCACTAAGACCACTCAGACATATACCTAATGCCTAGAGATCTAGTATGACGATCATGCTTCTGCTGTGACAGCGGCTTCCTCAATGGGTCAGATACATTATCATCTGTTGGTACTTTGCATATTTTAACATCTCCCATTTCAACGATTTCTCGAATGAAATGGAAACGCCTAAGTATGTGCTTGGATCTTTGGTGAGATCTTGGTTCCTTAGCCAATGCGATCGCTCCATTGTTGTCACAATAGAGTTCTATCGGATCTTTAATGCTAGGCACCACTCCAAGTTCAGAAATGAACTTCCTCATCCAAACAGCTTCCTTTGCTGCATCCGAGGCAGCAATATACTCAGCTTCCGTTGTAGAATCGGCTACTGTTTCTTGCTTTGAACTCTTCCAACTCACAGCACCTCCATTTAGGCAATACACATATCCAGATTGCGATCGAAAATCATCTTTGTCGGTTTGGAAGCTTGCATCAGTGTAACCCATTACATTGAGCTCTTCCTCACCTCCATAAATCAAGAATGTATCCTTAGTCCTTCTCAAGTACTTCAGGATATTCTTGACAGCAATCCAGTGACCTTCACCTGGATCAACTTGATATGTGCTCGTCATGCTCAAAGCATACGATACACCGGGACGAGTACATATCATGGCATACATGATAGATCCAATAGCTGACGCGTATGGAATCTTACTCATGCGTTGTCTCTCATCTGGTGTTGAAGGACACTGTTCCTTCGAGAGATAAATACCATGTGTCATAGGCACGAATCCTTTCTTGGATTCTTGCATGCTAAACCTTTTAAGCACTTTGTCTATGTATGTACTTTGACTTAGACCAAGAAGCCTTCTCGATCTATCTCTATAGATCTTGATTCCTAATACATAGGTGGCTTCTCCTAAGTCTTTCATCGAAAAGCAATTCCCTAGCCAAATCTTTACAGATTGCAAGGCAGGGATATCATTTCCAATAAGAAGTATGTCATCTACATACAACACTAGGAAAATGATTACGCTCCCACTGACCTTCTTGTAGACACAAGGTTCATCTTCATTTTTGATAAAACCAAACTCTTTGATTGCATCATCAAAACGAAGATTCCAACTCCGAGAAGCTTGCTTCAATCCACAAATGGATCGTTGTAGCTTGCATATCTTTCCAGCATCCTTTGGATCGACAAAACCCTCGGGCTGTGTCATGTACACATCCTCGAGCAGATTTCCATTAAGGAAAGCTGTTTTGACATCCATCTGCCAGATTTCATAATCATGAAATGCAGCTATTGCAAGTAAGATCCTTATGGATTTAACCATGGCCACTGGTGAAAAGGTTTCATCATAGTCAATACCATGAATTTGTTTGAATCCTTTTGCAACCAGCCGACCTTTATAGGTTTGTACGTTACCATCCATATCGGTCTTTTTCTTGAAAATCCATTTGCACCCTATGGGTCGTACCCCTTCAGGTGGATCAACCAAAGTCCATACTTGGTTTGCATACATGGATTCCATCTCAGATTTCATGGCCTCTTGCCATTTCTCAGAATCATTGCCCATTATAGCTTGTTGATAAGATGACGGCTCATCCTCATCAATAAGTAGTAAGTCACCTTGTTGAGTCACAAGAAATCCATATCTCTGTGGCTCCCGATGTACTCTTACAGACCTACGCTGGGCTTGTGTCTCTTGAGCAGGTGTTTCTTCCACAGCAGCTTGCGGTGCCTGCTCTGTTTCCATCTCAATCTCAGGTTCAGTGTTTTCTTATGGTTGAACTTCACTAAGTTCTATTTTTCTCCCACTGGTTTTTCTAGAAATAAATTCTCTTTCAAGAAATACACCAGTCCGAGCAACAACTACTTTGTTCTCGGTGGGATAATAGAAATAGTATCCTTTCGTTTCCTTAGGATACCCCACAAATCAGATTTGGGTCCAAGTTTGTTAGTGGCGTGACGTCTAACGAAAGCCTCACAACCCCAAATCTTCATAAAAGACATACTAGGACGCTTCCCAGTCCATATCTCATATGGTGTCTTTTCCACTGATTTAGATGGAACACGGTTCAGTAAGAAAATCGCTGTTTCTAGAGCGTGTCCCCAAAACGATATCGGAAGATCTGCATGACTCATCATTGATCTAACCATGTCTAACAAGGTACGATTTCTCCTCTCGGATACACCATTCCATTGTGGAGTATACGGCGGAGTGAGTTGTGGGACTATCCCACACTCTTTTAGATAGTCATGAAACTCTTGGCTTAAGTATTCACCTCCTCGATCTGATCGAAGGATTTTGATACTTTTGCCAAGTTGGTTTTGTACTTCATTCTTGAAATCTTTGAACTTTTCAAAGGTTTCATGTTTATGTTTCATTAGGTACACATACCCATATCTACTGAGGTCATCAGTAAATGTAACGAAGTATTGAAAACCACCTCTAGCTTGTGTACTTATTGGTCCACATACATCACTATGTATTAGTCCCAATAAAACATTTGCCCTTTAAACATGTCCCTTGAAAGGGGCTTTAGTCATCTTGCCCATTAAACAAGATTCGCATGTTTCATATGATTCAAAATCAAATGAATCTAATACTCCATCCTTATGAAGTTTAGATATGCGGTTCTCGTTTATGTGGCCCAAGCGACAGTGCCAGAGATAAGTCGGATTACAATCATTATTTTTAATCCTTTTAGTATTTATGTTATAGATAGGCATATCAAGATTTAATACATAAAGACCATTCACCATTTGTGCACTAGCATAAAACATATCATTTAAATAAATAGAACAACAGTTGTCCTTTATTATAAATGAAAAACCATACTTGTCTAAACAAGAAATAGATATTATGTTTTTAGTAATAGAAGGCACAAAATAACAGTCTTTTAAAATCAATGATAAACCAGAAGGTAAAGCTAAATGATAATCTCCTATAGCTAATGCAGCAACTCTTGCTCCATTTCCAACTCGGAGATCTACTTCACCTTTCGCCAACGTCCTACTCCTTTTGAGATCCTGCACATTTACACAAATGTGAGATCCACATCCAGTATCTAATACCCATGATGAAGAAGTAGATAAATTGACTTCTATAACAAAAATACCTGGAGCGGAAGTCACACTTCCTTTCTTTAGATCCTCCAGATATACTTTGCAGTTTCTTTTCCAATGGCCGGTCTCACCGCAATGGAAATAGTTCACTTCCTTTGCTATCCCTCCCTTTGGCTTCAGTGCAGAAAACTTTGGCTTAGATTTAGCAAAGACCTTCTTTGCTTTCTTGTTGCCTTTAGCTTTGGCCCTTCCTTTGCCCTTATTCACAATAAGGACATTTGTGGCCTTAGTCTTCTTAGTATTTGCTTCATATGTTCTCAACATACCAAGGAATTGTGGTAGAGTCTTTTCCATGTCAGTCATATTGTAATTTACTACAAATTGACTGAAGCTCTCAGGCAACGATTGCAAGATTACATCGGTGGCCAACTCTTGGTCCAATGGAAAACCTAGCTTGTCCAGATTCTCAATGTACCCAATCATCTTGAGCACATGAGTTCCAACTAAGCTTCCTTCTACCATCCTGCACTGAAATAACGCCTTAGAGACGTCATACCTCTCTTGTCTTGCTTGCTGTTGGTACAACTGCTTTAAGTGTTCGATCATATCGAACGCCTCCATTTCCTCATGTTGCTTCTGAAGCTCAGAGTTCATGGTGGCAAGCATGAGGCAACCAACATCAAGTGCGTCACTCTGATGCTTCTTGTAAGCATCTTTTTCAGCTCTTGTAGCTGTTAGGGGAGGTTCCTCAGCGGGCAAGGGTTCCTCTAGGACATATTGTTTCTTTTCTTGTTTGAGAACTATCCTCAAGTTCCTATGCCATTCTAGGAAATTCGTCCCATTTAATTTGTCCTTCTCAAGGACCGATCGCAGTGACAAAGTGCTAGTAACGTTGTTAGTTGCCATGGATATCTACAATATAAATATGCAAAATAAGTTTATGATTTAAATCATTTAACATGGTCTTATATTAAATGATACTCCCACTATTTTGTTTGAAAAATATCAACCCTCGAAACCTTTAGTGGGCCAAGATCCATATTTCGCCTAATCTTGAGTTAGCTTTGGCTAATCGCCCAAGACTCGGTTATTTAGGTAGACAACACTTTGTCAATTACATCACATATAATTCTTGGATAGTTGGACGAACAACACTTTGTTCAATTCATCAAATGAATTAAAATCCAACCCATGCCTCTAGGTTCCCAATCCTATTGAGATAACCTAGTTAAGTCGTACCCAATTAAAGTATAACGGATATCACTTTTATCCTTTCGCGCCTTATTAAGATTGCCACGGTGCTTTGCTTTGGCAAACCCACACATGTACAATCGAAGTTATTGACGAGTACTTTTATTTTGGAAGGCATCTAAAACTTAATATTTTAGAGGGATTTATTGATCTCATGATTAATTTGATAATTTAAAATATGTCCACTACATATAGTTGTATACATATCTACATATATGTGAATACTATTATCAAACTAAAACACAAGATAAATCATGCATCAACATACATAATAAAACGTGACATGGTTATAGCCCCTACTAATGATTTTCTCAAGCCAATGAGAAAATCCTATGAGTCAACCTAAGGTAACTTCACAAGCACCTTCCTTTGGCTCCAATTTGTGAATGGCCTCCTCATCCCGGCACGATGCTCCATCTTCATTGATCACCATCAATAAAATAAACTACACTATTTACAAGATATAGAATTCCTCGATTCACATTCGCGGGGAACATAGGGGAGGGATTACATTTAGAATGAAATAGAGAAAGGCACGACACGCAGGTCGTATTATAAATACAAACATCCACAAATCCTATCTAATAGGTCAAAGGGCTATAACCATGCACCATGCTCAAACAACACATAAAGCATGCATTAACATTTAATTAATTAAATTCTAAACATTTTAAATTTAATTCTAATTAAAACTATAAAATAATTTTTGAAAAATTATCGTACGCTCGGGACATCACATGCCACGAACTAAAGCGACTAAGACTCGAACCACCATGGTTCGAACCACAAACACTCGGCTGGACCATAGATGGGCCTAGGGTTCGAAACCCTAGCCCATGGCCGAGCCAAGCTCGAGCGGCGGCGGCGCTAGGGTTCCAAACCCTAGCCGCCTCGCACCCTTTTGGTATTTTATCGAGCCATCTTGTTTTAAACGCTGGAATTTGTTAGCCACGAGTCACGGTCATGCCATGCACGGGGTTCGCTCAACCATCTCGAGCTAAGGGTTCGAAAAACTTTGCTCTCATGTGGTAAAGTTACTAATCCATGCATGCGTGAACCATTATCGAGTCAAAGAGTTCAAAACTCATCCACGTCTCAAAACTTTAGAAAATAAGGCGATGATGGCCGAGCCATGCACGGCTATTAGGGTTCGAAACCCTAGCCGTCATGAGCTAGCCGTCACGTCCAATGAGTTCTAAACCCTAATTAATTTTCGACACTTCCATGCACAATTATTAGCCACAACGACTAAGCCATCTCGAGCCAAGGGTTCGAAAACCCTAGCCCTCATGTGGCTAGCCGTGGTGACATTTGTGATGGTGATGGCCGAAAACTTTATGACATATGGTTCGATATTCGCCTAATTATATCAAATACAACTTTACGATGATTTTCAAAAATTAAATATTTATTTCATATCATATATGAATTAAACGGTTTTAATTAGCATGCAATATTAATTCTAATATGATTAACACAATTTAATCACATAAATCCGATATGAGCCTTGTACACGGCTCTGATACCACTGTAAGTAATCCTTAGAGCATACAACGCAGCGGAATAAAATTTTTAGGATTACAAACCAGCAGATCTATACATAGGTTATCATATCGGATTAAGGTATACGAAGGTCTCACCCTTGTAGCGCGTTTGAAGCAGAATCCACGGAGTAGCACCACGTCCTACGCCTTCTCCGAGTCAATAGCAAAACTCAATGAGTTTTGCCTCAACGGTATCCACACGATCAAATCGGGTGAAGGGATGGATTAATAACAAGTTGCTAGACAAGTTATTAAACCGATACACGAAGCTAACTCGATTCACAATCGAATGATGGCACGAAAACAATCAAGGATGCCCTTCGACAATGAAGAAGCCGAGAGCAAACTTGAGAGGCGGCCGAGAGCTTCTCACGTGTAGGTTTTGATATTATGAAGTGTTATATCAAGTCTTAATAATTAAAACCTTGTTAACACATTATATATGATTAATTAAAGGCTTTCATAAAGCCTCATGGGCTTAAGCCCATGATTTAATTAATCATTATGATTATTAATTAAGACTCCTCTTAATTATTTAATTCATCCCATGAATTTAATTTCCCTTCTCGATTTAATCTTTTGTGCGACCCGATAGGATCTTGTAATGTTGGCAGTGACATAAAATCTCATTTTACGTCTCAAGCATTGAGCGGTATCTAGCAACACATCAATGCTACCCAAATTACAAGAATGTCAATGACTCGACATAACCTTTAGAACTTGTGATAATATTAATCATGTAACTTAATCCCTTTGTCCTTTGTGTTTAGATTGAACACGAGTCATGGAATAGTCATACTCGTATATCCAATCTTTATTTCTTGATCCCCAAGTAGAACTAGAATAAACGAATAAGCTCGATATCTCATATCGACTCATTCGAGCATGGCCACGCATTTTAGTTCTCACTTGATCAAGGGCCTAACACATCTCCTGTTATATAGGAGGGACAAATCCTATCTCGATCAGTCAACATCCCTCTACATAATTCGTAGTATATCCAATAGTCGCCTTTATAGTATACCCTGTTACGGGTAACGTTTGACGATATCAAGATACATAACTCCTTATGTTGGGATCTCTGATGATCACAAGTCGTAAGGATTACATACATTATTATCACTATGAGAATTGCATATGACGATCATATAACTATCCATGTTGCATTCTCATGGTGGGTCTGTCCAGTACATCGTTCTCTAACATGTACCCATGTATTGATTTGATATCTCATATCAATGAACAGTTCATCGATCAACACATACTAGTCTCTACGTATTATCATTATCCCTTTCATGATAATACTTGACTAGGGACATCTTTAAGAATAATACAATATTATTCTAAGGACATTAACATATATATTAATTCACAATGCACAGTTAAAAGAATAATATATAATAATGAATTGCCATTCATAAAACCATAAACATTGTATGTCTTAAACAATCATCTAATGACTTGTCTTAGGGCATATCCCAACAAACATATAATCATGAGCGGTATTTTTTAACCATCATCGATGATTTTTCCAGAGGTACTTGGGCTTTTCTCATGCACTCAAAACTTGATGTTCTATCTATGCTTCGTGTATTCTTTTCTATGGTGAATAATCAATTTTCTATCAGTGTTAATTCATCGCATTGATAATGCTTTGGATTTCTTTAAGTCTGAATGTCAATTGTTGTTTTCGAATCTTGGTATCATTCATCAGAGTTATTGCCCTTATACTCCACAACAGAATGGAGTTGTAGAACATAAGCATCACCATATTCTAAACATTGCACGAGCCTTGAGATTTCAATATTCCATTCATCTCCAATATTGGGGTGATTGTGTTACGACTGCAGTTTATATTATAAATCATACTCCTACTCCTTTATTGGATAACAAAACTCATTTCAAGGTTTTGCTTCACAAACCACCTTCATCAATCATTTGAGAGTTTTTGGCTGGTTATGTTATGCTTCTAAATTACCTTTCAGGATAAAGTTTCCCCTCGAAGCTCTTCATGTGTCTTTTTAGGCTACTCTAACACTCAAAAGGGAATACGGTTCAAGATCTCAACTCCAAACGATTTTTTGTTTCCTGGGATGTTATTTTTCATGAAGATATATTCCCTTTTGAATCTTCTTCTCCTACCTCATCTATTTTTCATTCTCTGCCCATCTCCTTGGTTGATGACACATCAATGCCTGTTGAGTCAGCCTTTCCACCATCTTCCTTTGATTCTGATTCTATTTCTCAAACAGACATTTTGCCTCCTATTCTTCTCAGCCTCGGAAATCCTCATGACATGTGCGACCACCTGTTTGAACACATGATTATTCTTGTCCTACCGTGCCATAAAGTCATTGCAGTTAGTGCAATTATCCTCTTTCCCAGTATCTTTCTTATACCAACTTCTCCAATTCATATCAGAGTTTTTTGGACAAGTTTAAAGCCCGCCTTGTAACCAAGGGCTATACACAACAACATGGCATAGACTATCATGAGACATTTTCACCCACTACCATGGTTGTTACCATTCGATGTCTTCTTAGTGTTGCGGCTGCCAAGAATTGGCCTATTTTTCGGATGGATGTTAATAATGCTTTTCTTCAAAGGGATTTGGATGAGGAAGTATACATGTTACCTCCTCCTGGTTATGATCTTTAGGGGGAGCGCAAGGTTTGTAAGCTTCAAAAATCTTTGTATGTCCCTAACAAACTTCTCACAACGACACTCTAAATTTGCTGTTATCTTAATTCAAGGTGGTTTCACACAATGTAAGAATGATTATTCATTATTTGTCAAGATGAATGGTGCTGATATTACCTTATTACTTGTTTACATTGATGATATTGTGATCACTGGTTCGAGTAATAGTTGCATCGATGCTTTGAAGTCATATTTGCATTCCCATATCAAGCTTGGCATGCTTAAGTATTTTTTTGGGGATTGAGGTGACAATATCAAATAATGGGATTTATTTAAATCAAGAAAGTATGCTCTTGAGTTGATTGAGGAGACTGGATTAATCGGTGGGAAGCCTTTTGATACACCCATGCAACAAAAAATCAAGATGACAAGTAAGGAGCTGGATTTGTTGCTTAATCCTCAGAATTCTTTTGTTCTCGATCCTTTGATCGATAACCATGATGTGTATAAGCGTCTTGTTGGACGCTTGCTTTATCTAACAATTACAAGTCCTGATATTTGTTATGTCGTGCAAACTTTAATTCAATTCATGCATGACCCTAAACACTCTCAATGACAAGCTGTTTTTCATGTTCTGAGATATCTCAAAGGTTCTGCTGGAAGGGGCATTTTGTTGCCTTCGCACACTTCTCTAGCTCTTAATGCATTTTGTGACTCTGACTGGCCTGCTTGCCGATGACTCGACTATCTGTTACTTGATTTTGTGTGAAGTTAGGGGAGTCGTTGGTCTCGTGGAAAACTAAAAAACAAAGTGTTGTTTCTCGTTCATCAGCAGAATCGGAGTATAGAGCAGAATCGGAGTATAGAGCAATGACAACCACATATGCGAAGTGGTTAGGATTAGAGGTTTGCTCACAGACATGTGGATTGATGTTCGAGCACTCACGGTTTTACGTTGTGATAACAAATCTGCACTACATATTGTTGCAAATCCGATGTATCACGAGCGTACTAAACGCATTGAAATTGACTCCCATTTAATTCGTGATAAGATCAAAGATGGTGTTATTCAAACTGCATACATCTCCACAAATCACCAGCTCTAGCTGATATATTTACAAAGGGCTTGAGTAAAGGGCAGCATGCACATTTAACGTCCAAGCTTGGTATGGTTCGACCTCTACCAAGCTTGAGGAGGAGTGTTGGCTCAAGACATATTGACACTTATCTTTTAAATTGTAGACACTCTTTTAGTTGATTAACATTTTTTTAGTTTACTTAGCTTCACATTTTCTTCTGTGTATAAATAAGACAATTGGTTTGATTTCAAGACAATTGGTTTGATTCTGAAATGAGATAACAGAAAATGGGAATATTTCTTTCCCTCCAATTTCTCTGTGCAGATGTTTTGATATCCCTCATAATTGAAAGCCATTTGGCATTGATATCGATATAAGTTATTAAATACCTTTGGATTTATTTAGATTTTAATAATCATGCGTTGAATAATTTGTTGGCTAAGTTAAAAAATTGAAGTTTAGAAAAATTAAAAATAATGGTCAATTTTTTATCAAATTAAGGTGAAACACATACACTAGTTTCTTACTTAAGTAAGAAGCGCATACTACGCATAGACTCTATGCGTTTCTTATTATTTAAAAAAAATGTTTTATTTATTTTTTTAAACAAATAAGACAAAATTTTCATCTTTTATAAAAAATAATTTTTTTATCACATTTAAAAAATATATATTTTGTTGGAAATTTTCTTTTTTTGGCAATCCGTAAAATATACATTTGAGATATATTTTTCTTGAGCTTTTTGTTTGGTTTATAATTTTAGAAATTGGGTTGTTTTTTGGGTTAGAGCTTTTTATGTATTAGATTTATGATTTAAAATTAATTTAAATTTTTGCACAAATGAGTACAATAGCTTTTAGCGCTCATGTCCTATGGTGCGACAACATGAGTATAATTGCTGTTAGGGAGAAAGTTCTGGCCAACACTTTATTAGTTCGTCATGTTCCTTCATGTAATCAAGCCGCGGCCATTCTTGCATGTCGGCCAGTTATTTAACTCGACTAATGTCCAAGCTCAGTATTGTGGTTCACCCCTCCTTGAGCTTGCGGGGGCAAGTTAAACATTGAATTAACACTCACTCATGGGATTGCATGTGCTTGGGAGAATACACTGTAAAGATACTGGAATGCATTGGAAGGATCCATGCACGAGCAATGCATCAGCAATGCAACAGAATTCTGTTTTATTAATTTTTTTTTCTGTAAATATAATTAATTTGTTTGCAATTGTGTATAAATAATGTTGGGTCTGTGGCCCAACTAATTACCTAAACCTGGCAGCCTAATGGGTAACTCTGTACGTGCGCCTCCCAACTCTCAAAACTCTCGCTAATAATTTGCGCCTCCTCCTCCAAAACCTCTATCGCTCGTTTTGTTCTGCCCTTTCTCTGCGTGATTCCCGGCGGCGATTTTGTGGCTCCTCTTGACCTCAGATTGACGAGCTTCTTCTTGTCTGAGTGTTGTGTGCAATTGGTGAGGGTTGGTTCCTGTCCGTGTGTTGTGTGCGCCTGGTTGGTTTGGTTTTGGGGAGGTTTTTGGCTCCTTGTCTGATTGCTTTGTGCGGTTTGGTGTTGGGCGTGTGGAGTGGTGGTTCTGACCGTGGTGCTCGGTTTATGGTGTGTGCGTTCGCTTGCTTTGTGCCGTGTGTTCGCTTGCTTTGTTCAGCGGTGCGGTTCCTTGCGTTACAAATGGTGCCTTCACTGGTCTTTATCATGGTTATGGTTTCTCTCAATGTAGATTATTGGGAAAATAGCATATCTGAGCCCGACCCTATATCCTTTTGATTACTATTATATATTCCCATATTTATGTATTGTTTATGTTGGTCTTTGATTTGCATGTACACAATATAATGTCAAGTTGAATAGTAACCTAACAAATACACTTGTATCACATTCATTTGTGTTGTGATTAATTATTAATTATTGGGTTTAATAAATAAAAGCCCAATAATTTGGTATAATTTTGTTAATGAGAATAAAATTAAGGTAAGTTAATTATGAATATTCAATTAGGCTAAAGAAATCTCACATTGAGAAATTGAGACACTTATGATTTGTTTATAATGAGATACAAATCAATAGAGTGTAGTTAAGTAGAAAAGATGGGTGCCCCTCGTGCGCCGTCCGTCCGTCCGCTCCGCTCGGCTCGCCTCGCCTCGCGATTTCTGAAATGACTTTTCATATACCTGACTTTTCATATTCTACTGATTTAAGTTTGAGAATTTTCATCTACCTACAGAATTGATTTCAGATTTATGTGTGATACTTATCCGAATTAATCTGATGTTAAGTATTGAGACTTTTTATCAACCCCACTAAACATTACATTTAATTATCTGTGACTTTTGGAGAGGTCTGCTGCTCAGCTATATAAGCTGCACCAACTCTATGCTTTCTTCATTCCAAAAATCTGCATACATACATATAGCATTCTGCTTTGAGAGTACTGCACACTGCTAGTGTTCGAGGTAGTCTGTTCGGAGTTTTGCTTCAATCCGAACATATGTGATTGGGTGTTGTACCTTGGAACTCACTTGTCCATGAGGACAGAAGCTAAGACGGACAAATTTGAGTTTACGGGCACACGGCTTGCTGTGGCCTCGTCCAGAATTGTTTCCAAATTCTTGTTGATTAAGTCTTCAGTTTATAACTACTGTTGTAAGTCTAATGCTTTTGTAGTTTGATTGTTTGATGTTTGTTTACATTATAATTTCACTTCTTATTGCAATGTTTAAACTGATTCAATCCATCGATCTAAATAAACAGAACCAACAATCGTAAACTCAAATCTGTTTTGTGTTTTTGTTTATCTTTGGAGTTGAATCAGTTTCGGAAACAATAATTCTCGAATTTTCAAAATCACTGTTTGAGCAATATTAAAGGTTTTATACTGTTGTTTTTCAAACTACTTTGATATTATTTGTCTTGTGTTGTTTGTGTTCTGTTTTAGCTAGTGGTTGACCAGATTCAAAACCGAATTGCTGAGAATACTGAGATTCCAGGGGTGAAAGCTAGCGGCGCTGAGGTCGTTCTGAGAAACCCAATGTCGTTCTCTCAATTTGAGAAACTGGAAAAGTTCAAAGGTTCCAACTTTAAGCGTTGGCAACAGAAGATGATGTTCTTCTTGACCACCTTGAACTTGACCAGGTTTCTCAAAGAGGAGAAACCAGTGGAGGACAAAGAGGATCCTCAATCTGCTGTAATAGTCGAATCGTGGCTGAGTGCCGACTATCTATGTCTTAACTATGTACTGAATTCTCTTGACGATGCACTTTGTATTCCCCCAAAGAAACTGCGAAGGATGGGAATCGTTAGAAATGAAATACAAAGTTGACGATGCAGGCGCAAAGAAATTTGTAGCCGGTCGATTACATGACTATCGAATGGTAGATGGCAAGAGCGTTGTTGAGCAATGCGAAGAGCTGCAGCTGATATAGCATGAACTTGCTGCCGAAGGTATGGGGCTAAATGATGCCCTCCAAGTGGCGATAATGATTGAAAAATTACCGCCATCTTGAAAGGACTTCAAGAGCTACCTGAAGCACAAACAAAAGATGATGAGTCTTGAGGATCTTATCAGGAGGCTGCGCATCGAGCAAGACAACCGAATAGTTGACAAGAAATCATTTGGAATGATTTCCAAGGCCAACGTGGTTGAAGTTGGGGACAGCACCCATGGGAATAAGCGCAAGTGTACTTTTGATCCCAAGGGAGATATTGAGACAAGGAGGTTCACCGGTGACTGTTATGTGGTGTGGTAAGCCTAACCATAAGGCCAAGGACTGCACTCAACGTCAAAACAATGAGGGTAAGAGGAAGATAGTCCCTTACAAAGGCAAAGGCAAGAGGTCTGCTCATGCCCACATTGCTGAGGACAAACTGAGCTCCGACATGGATGACATGCATCTGACAGCAGTGGTGTCGGAGGTGAACCTTGTTGGTGGGAACTCCAAGGAATGGTGGGTGGACACTGGGGCTACTCACCACATATGCGCCAACAAATGGATGTTTAAGACCTATCAACTAGTCAATGACGAGCACTGCTATATGGGAAATTCAACAGTTTCAAAAGTTGAAGGCAGGGACGGTTGTGCTAAAGATGACTTCTGGCAAATAGTTGACTCTTACCGAAGTGGTCCACGTGCCAGAGATCCGAAAGAATCTCATCTCCGGAGCAGTGCTGAACAAGAAAGGTTTTCGGCTCGTGTTTGAATCCGACAAAGTCATTCTGTCCACGGGTGGTATGTTTGTGGGCAAAGGCTACTTGGCCAATATCCTCTTCAAGATGAATGTAATGACTTTAGCTCCTAAGGCTAAGTCTAGTGTAGAGATTGAAGTTGATGTTAATGCAGAAAATGAGGCTAGCACAAGCAAAAATAATGTAATGACTGTTGCCAGTGTGGCTAATAAAACTTTAAAGTTTGATTATTCTTGTGAGTCTTTATATTTGTGGCATGATAGATTATGACATGTAAATTATAAGTCCTTACAAAGGCTAATGTCTCTTAATCTATTACCTAAATTTAACATCAATCATAAACACAAGTGTGAGACTTGTGTAGAGGCCAAATTAACCAAGTCTTCATTCCACTCAATTGAGCGAATCACCGAACCGTTAAGCTTGATCCATACAGATGATGCGATCTAAAGTATGTACAATCTAGAGGCGGTAAAAATTATTTCATAACATTTATCGATTATTGTACAAGATATTGTTATGTCTACTTAATGAGAAGTAAAGTCGAAGCAATTGATATGCTCATTCACTATAAGAATGAAGTTGAGAATCAACTTGATAAAAAGATTAAAATTCTTCGAAGTGACCGAGGCGGTGAATATGAGTCACCATTTGCACAGATATGTGCTGATAGTGGCATTATTCATAAAACCACTGCGCCTTATTCTCCCGAGCAAAATGGTATTGCTGAAAGGAAGAATAGAACGCTTAAAGAAATGATGAATGCAATGCTTATAAGTTCCGACTTACCTTTGAATTTGTAGGGATAAGCTCTGTTTTCGGCTAACTATGTGCTAAACAGAGTACCACATAAAAAGTTGGATAAAATGCCTTATGAATTGTGGAAAGGTCGCGCATCTAGCTACAATTTTTTAAGGGTTTGGGGATGTCTAGCAAAGGTATCAATTCCTCCTCCTAAACGGACTAGGATAGGACCTAAGACAGTGGATTGTGTATTTATTGGATATGCGCAAGATAGTAGTGCCTATCGTTTTCTAGTACACAAGTCAGATAATGCAGAAATACATGTAAATACTATCATTGAGGCTAGGGCTGTTTCATTCTTTGAGGAAATCTTTCCACACAAAACTCAGATATTGACTGAAACCAATGTTGAGAGATATGTGGGGGATAGAGATTCTCAAGAGAATGTAGAATCACCTAGATGAAGTAAAAGAGCTAGAAAAGAGAAGTCTTTTGACTCGGATTTCCTAACATACTTGTTGGAAAAGGATCCGACTACTTTCAAGGAAGTATTGTCTACACAAGACTCTGATATTTGGAAAGAAGCGGTGAACAGTGAGATAGAATATCTCTTACATAATCATACTTGGGAACTAGTGGATCTTCCTGCAGGTTGTAAACCACTGGGCCACAAGTGGATCTTCAAGAGGAAGATGAAAGATGATGGTACGGTAGATAAGTACACGGCTAGACTTGTAGTCAAAGGCTACAGACAAACTGAAGGTGTTGATTATTTCGACACATACGCTCTTGTATCCAGGAAAACGTCGATAAGTTTAATAATTGCATTTGCTGCATTATATAATCTAGAGATCCATCAAATGGATGTAAAAACGGCTTTTCTAAATGGAGAGTTAGAAGAGGAGGTTTACATGGATCAACCTGAAGGGTTTGTAGTTCCAGGTAAAGAAACGAAGGTGTGTAGACTTGTGAAATCCTTGTATGGATTAAAACAAGCACCTAAACAATGGCACGAAAAATTTGATAGTGTCATGCTTTCAAATGAGTTTAAAGCAAACCAATGCGATAAATGTGTCTACGTAAAAGGAGACAATACAAACTATGTGATAGTATGTCTCTACGTAGATGACATGATAATTGTTGGTAATAACAATAACATCAAAATTACCAAGAAAATGTTGTCACTAAATGTTGAGATGAAAGACCTAGGTCTTGCAGATGTTATTCTTAGGGATGAAGATTACCAAACATGAAGATGGATATTCTCTTTCTCAGAGTCATTATGTCGAGAAAATACTTGACAAGTTTGACAAGAGAAATAATATCATCACGAGAACACTTGTGGAGGTGGTGTCAAATCATTGCAAGAATCGCGGAGAAGGTGTGCAACAACTTGACTCTAGGGTCATAGACAGTCTAATGTACCTCATGGACTACACTAGACCTGATAAAGCTAACTCAGTCAACAGATTGAGCAGATATACGAGTAATCCCAGTTATGAGCACTGGAAGACAGTAGTTCGAGTTCATAGATATCTAAGATACACTACTAACTACGGACTACATTATACGAGATATTCAGCACTAATTGAAGGGTACTCAGATGCGAATTGGATTTCAGACTCCAAGAATATAAAGTCCACGAGTGGATATATTTTTATAATTGGAGGTGCAGCTGTCTCATGGAAATCATGCAAATAGACGTGCATTGCTAGATCAACTAGGAATCTGAGTCATAGCTTTAGATCTTGCAGCAGAAGAAGCTGATTGTCTTCGGAGTTTCTTGGAGGATATTCCAATGTGGTCAAAACCTGTGCCACCTATTAGTGTGCACTGTGATAGTCAGTCAGCTATGGGAAGAGCACAAAACAATGTGTATAATGGGAAATCTAGACACACACGTCGGAGACAGAGAAATCTACTGAAAACCGATGTTATTTCTTTAGATTATGTGAAGTCTAAAGAAAACATTGCGTACCCATTTACGAAAGGTCCAACGAGAGACCGAGGAGAGATTTCATCGAGGGGAATGTGGTTGAAGCCCATGAAATTGATTTCCAACCATGATGGCAACCCAACCTGAATTGTAAAGTTCAATTGCAGGTTCAATGGGAAAACCGAATTGTGGGGGGGATCGAACGAATCACTCGGGAAATTGAGTTCCTTACCTATTCCAGTGATGACAGAGTGATAAACCTGTATTTGGGAAGACTGAGCTCATGCTCTTAATGATTCTTCTATCCCGAGATATTAAAGTGGGGGTATGACATGATACTCTTTAGGAGAAATCGCCTATATCGAATTTGAAGGGGCCGCTTCTATGAGATGATCTGAGGGCTAAATCTCTAGAACATTCGATGCATCCAAGGCAGTCCAGGGCCAAAATGGACAACAACGAAAGAACCAATAATAGTGTGGAGATGAAGCTGTGTGAGTATTGTTGTCTTGTTATACATAAAAAGTCGAACAGTTCAAGGCACCACGTCCACTGGTTGACAAGTATATCCGATGATACTTTACTAAGGAAGGTTCAAGGTTAACCACCACCTATCCTGATGCAGTGAATTCTCAAAGTACTCTCAAATCTTCATCTAGGTGCATTGTGTAATTTTTTCGTCATATTGCATTCATGTGGGGGATTGTTGTGATTAATTATTAATTATTGGATTTAATGAATAAAAGCCCAATAATTTGGTCTAATTTGTTCATGAGAATAAAATTAAGGTAAGTTAATTATGAATAGTCAATTAGGCTAAAGAAATCACACATTGAGAAATTGAGACACTTATTGTTTGTTTATAATGAGATACAAATCAATATAGTGTAGTTAAGTAGAAAAGATGGGTGCACATAGCGCGTCGTCCGTCTGTCCGTCCGCTCGGCTCGGCTCGCCCATTATCTGTTCTGGATAAAATATAAATTCTGAAAAATAAATTTTCAACAAAAAAATTCAGATATTATAAAACATTTGCCAACTTAATTTTTTTTTTTCATTTTTACATGTTGTAACAGTCATGGTTAATATGCCGTCAACCCTTTAATAATATTCATTAATCACATATTAGTATAGTCCAAAGGTAATGAATACATAGTATTTTTCAAATTTTCCGACGAGTTCGACTCGCGTTTATCATAAAAATTGAGTTAGCCCCTAAAAAAAAAAAGAAGCTGCACCCACGCACAAACTTTTCATGTATAATTGTATACAAAAGGATGTCTCTTGTATACACACATCAACAGAAAGCAAAGGTACATTAGTTAGCTTCGGCTAGTCATTTTCTGTACGTCATTTTTGTTGTTTTCCGATGATTGTAGGACACAGATTTATGCATTTGTTTTACTTGTCGTTTTCATTTGGAAAATTTCGGGAGTGGTATCTAAAGATTTCAGAACAAAATTGTTAATGGCGTAATGTGGTACTTTTGAACAATAAATTACCTCAAACTTGGCTTCACATTTATTAGTTATTTGTCGCTTTATCGAAAAAAATAATTATTGGTGATGATATTACTTAAATCTTTTTAAATTGTATAAGGGCCTAAGGGCATACACGATGGGATTGCATATTGCCACAAGGACAATTGCAAATCCTAGTTGTCAATTGCAATATAATTGCATGGATGTGAGGAACAATTGCTAATTTGCAAGATTACAAATTTAGCAATTGCACTTGCAATGACACTTGGCAATGCAAGTGCAAATTTTTTTTTTTAACTATTTTAGTTTTTTAAAAAATTTCAAAATGATTTATTAAATATTATATTATGTATATAATTATTATCAATATTATTATTAAAGTATATAAATATTACATAAATATTGTTATTATATAATTATTATATATAAATATAATATAATTAAAGTATAAATTATATAAATACTATTATTATATAAATTATATATTAATAATTATTATAAATATTATTATTATATATTAATATTAAAATTTTCATTTAAGTATAAATTTGAAGAATAATTTATAAATTATGCATATGGATTTATAAATAAATTTAAAATAAATGTTTATTATAAATATGAAAACAATATATTAAAATATTAATAAAAAATAATAAAATATTGAGTGTGTCCATTAATTGAAACTGAAGTGAATTGCAGGGATAACGATGGTTTGAAATTGTTGGATGGGGTAATTGTAAAATTTATTGATATGGCGTGGGGCTCGTTTATAAAATTGATCTGTACTTGTAGGGATCGATATGACATAAATATCACATTTTTATGGATCTAATGGGAAACATTGTTGTTTCCAATTATCTTTTTCTCAATAATTCTTATAGCTCATAAGAGTCAAACACATGATTTTGACTTTATTATCAATTATAGAATCTAGCTATAATTATGTAAAAATAGTACAACAGTTGTACAACAGTCCAATGATCATGTCTTGATTACTTTCATAATAAGGGTAATTATTACTCCAAGATCACGTGTTCTTCCGGATCCACCAATGCAAATGGGCATAAACATGCAAATCAATTTAGATTTTTATGTAGGTAGCTAGGAAGTAACATTTGCTAACAATGAAATGACAAATGGCTATCGACTTTACATTTGTAAATGTATATAAAGAGACCCACTAGGGATAAGATTATGAGTTTGTGTCCTTTGCTTTGAAATTATTAATGACCAAAATATCCACTTGCTATATTGTGACAGACACTCGTCACTGATGGTGGTCTCAATTCTATACGTCCGATCTTGCAAACATCAACATATACATGCATATATACACATATTTATGTATTTTGGTCTTTACAAACACCCGGTCCATATAAGTATTTTTCGATATATACTAAGTGGAGAAAGAGATAAAAAAATTAGTTTGAAACATTAAGTATTTAATGTAAAGTAATACCTCTAACATCTTCCACTCTAATAAAATAAATGGAAAGATAAAATATGATAATCACTACACCTTTTAACTGTTGAATTAACTAATTTTGAATATAACATGTGTCGTACATATTCTTGCTATTTCGATTATTGGATTAAAAGTTATTAAATTAATTTTTTTTTAAATTTATTTCAAAGTTTGTTCTTGAATTATTTGTATTAAGTTAAAACATATATATCAAGAGAAATGTAATTGTTCGAGGGCAATAATTTAATAATTTTCTAATCTATAGTAGAGAATTCTTAAAAATAAATTTGGTCGATAAAAAATATCAAAATTTTCTTTTAAGAATTACAATTTTTAAAATCTCAAACATAAATTAGATTAAAAAAAATTACTCTAATGTAATTATATTTTAAATAAAACATATTATGTAAAAAATTACATTTCATATTAAATTTATATCTGCGTATAGTACATAATCAGTATTATATTAAACTTCGTTGGTACATATTAAAGACTTGCAAATTTTTTTCTTTCTTTTGAGTACATTGTACAATCCTACACGATAGGGAGAGGAAATGAGAACTCAAGACCTCTTGGCTCGCTTATACGAGTGTTGTCAGCTTGGCCAAATATGAAAAGTTGTCTACATAATGGTGTCATTGGGTAGAAGTGTTTTCAAAATATGAAAGGTTGTTTGCATTATGGTGTTATTGGGTACAAGTGTTTCAAAATATAAAATGGATTAGTTAGTTTAATGTTAGTATTCTTAAGAAGTCTAAATATTTTAGTCGCCCAATTTTATAAAGATAAATTAATGTATCTGATAATATTTTCTAAAGAATTCCATTCCAACTTGTATACCTCTACTCACACGAAAACTTTATAAAAAAATTTGACTACGACATGCCATTATAAAGAATTTTAATTTGAGAAGTAAAAGTTCTAACTTTTCACTGAATTCTATAAAAAAAAAAAATTATACATGCTTTCGCTGGTAGTATATTTCCTAGAAGTCTTGGCTAATTTGCCCACTTCTTGTTCTAAAATTAATTTTATTTTAGTATGTATTTTGATCAAAAGATGATGGGTATAGACAAGTGGGTCGACTCGACTGTCCTGTACCATTTATTAGGATCGATATAGTCAGATTTCTCTATGTAGCTCCCACCTTGAATCCTTAAATGAGATCTCTTTTTATCTCACTTGGATTCCTCTTGAATCATCATCTTTTGTACTTCCAAATGGTGTATTTTATAGCCCTCGACAATTATATATTCGTTAAACACAAGAATATAGCTGTTAGTTGGACCTTGTTGCTCTCATTGATTTCTGGGCAAAGTGATCAGCATGAAACTTGTAGCTCTTGATCTTTACTTTTCAAAGAACAAAGAATCATTATATTTTGATTAGTTAGCTGAAAGTTGATGTCAATATATCAGAGTTGCTCTTGTCCTGATGTTATCCTTTAAGAGATTCAGCGAGGTCCAAGTCTAGTTGTCGTGATGTAGCTTCTCTTGCAATTCAACAAGCTCTAAATCATATTCTATTCTATGTATACTTGATGACATATATTATCAACATAATAACAAGTTTTGTTAACATCAAAACTAGACTTAGTCTCGTTCCCAAAACCCAACAAAATATTGAATTTAAGAAGGGGTTTATTATTTAAATTTCAGATGACTCTAACCGATGGGAATTTAGAAGATTTGGCACGGAACCTCCCGTTGATTTTCACAATAGACAGTTTATCCCCATGTAGTTTGAAAAAATACGGATTACACACGTGGTTTGAATATATGTGCAAAATACCCCATCAATATATGATTTGTGTTACACGTACCATATCTTGTGTCTGGACTTTGAAATTACCTATTAAAAGGTCAATTGTACTCTTTAGGGGGAAAATGCACCCAAATAATAATATAAAAGGGTAGGTAATCTATAAATTTTGAATAACATTGGGGGTAAGCTGCAACTAACCTAAGGGGTTAAAATTGCACCTAAAATTAGAAAAAAAAAATGACAGAATTTATCATGTGTCAATTTACCCCTGCTATTTTGATCAGGTGCAACTTACCTCCATCTTGTTTGGAAATAGGCAGAAGGTCTTATATGGTTTGTGAATTGGTGCAAAACACCCACCCCTAAACGAGAATATTTTTGTCATTACAAGTCAAAAAATTCTGAAAATTGTAGTGGGGAAGGTGAGCTATATTTTGTAAACCACAACAGATAAAATATCTATTTTACAAACCTCATATGAATAAAGTGTCTTTTAGCGATATCATATGTAGTAAATAATCACTAGTTCGAATTTGGAGACTATCATGCTGACTAGAAATAAATATAAAATTTTAAGGATAGTATTTGAATTTTGGTAACTCCGAAAATATTCAAATTTATATATAAAATATTAAATCATGGAACTGGAAATTTCTCCATCCATATACTATCTTAGCTTTTGTCGATTCTCCAAAAATTAAAACGTGCAATAGTGGGGAGTAACCTAAACCCACAACCCCTAAAATATATCATTATATGATAGAATTTTAAAATGTTCTTGTGCCTTTATTTTGTCTATATATTTATAGAAATTTCAAGATTTGCGTTTGCAAGTTGCCACTGCTGGGATAATTTGGCCACTAAAATCTGCTCTCCCTCACTCTTTTTTTGTGGCCAACCAGAAAAGGAGCAGCAGAATACTATTTTAAATAAATCATCAAATAATTATAAGCCACATATAATGTTACAATTTGGTTACTTTTTGTTACACTTGCACACGTCTGTACGAGGGAGATTTTTTTTCAAGCCACAAGTGGATACTGTGGATTCTCAAGGATTATATAATCAATAGCGACGACTCAGATTCCAGCTAGCAGTGGAAATTTACGAGAGATTACACATAAATTTATATATATATGTATGCATATAAACTACGTGTGTTGGTGTTTAATGTGTACATACATCCGATTTATAGAAGAATCTCTCGAAATTTATTTGGAATATGTTTATATAAAATAAGTAAAACTTAAGATCTTTCCCACAAATTTTACATAAAAATTTAGAAATAAACAGTCTTTATTGGAAAATTATTATGTCACCTTCTGTAAATCTGAAGAGAAGTGAGAAGAAAACAATATTATTTTGGGTAAATATTTGAGCAATTCGATGGACCTTTTTTCAGGGAAAAATTTTATTTGATGCTACCTTCTTTTGTTCATTAAAAATGAATATACAATTTAATATGCACAACTTTTTTTGACATGAGTTATTTCATTTGATCTCTTGATTGTTGTGTGTGGGATCGAGTGTTTGTTGCTTTAGAAAAAGCTATACATGATAGTATCGATGCAAACTCAAATCTTTTTAAACTGTACAACAGTCAAAGCTACATTTTCGGTTGCTCCCCCTCCCAATAATCATACTCATTGCAATCCGTCGGAATTGAATATGTGGCTTGGACTATAATACCAGTTGTTGGATTAAACACTTGTCACTTTACCAAAAGTTATACGCGATGTTAACAGTGCAATTCATATATTTTAAATCGTACAACATCCCAATTTGTGGGAAATGAACACATAACATTAACTATGATACCAGTTGTAAGATCCAACAATTGCAGTTTCACCAAAAGCTATAGCTGATGATAACGGTGCAACTCAAATCTTTTAAATGATACAGGAGCCCAAGAGCCACGATTCAGTTACTTTCCTAGATGGGAAAATATTGATTCCCAATCATCTCCCTTCCAATAATTGCATCAATTCCAATTGTAAGATCGAACGCTTGTTGTTTTACCAAAATGTATATCTGGTGGTAACGATGCAATTCAAATCTTGTAAACCATACAACAATCCATACTTCGTGTTTCGGTCGCTCTTATATAATTATTACTTCCCAACTTTGTTATGTTTTGTTCTCAAGTTTCTTCAAAAAACTTTTTAATGGTTATGCTGAACTTATATATGCTAACAATCCAAGAATCACCCATAGACAAGCCATTTGACAAGGAGCTCGGTTTTTGAATTTTTTTTTAAAAAAATAACTCATCTATTCTTGTTTTTTTTTTCTAATATTTTCAGCTATTAGAATTTCTAATGTCTTATTTGTTCTATTGATTTCAATAAAACACGTATCTCACGATTTAAGAAAAATGTAAGAAATCGAAGATCATGTTCATGGCCAGCTCGAATCGTCGGGGCTTTATTCCCAAAGTGTTGACGATCTCTACTTGTAGAAATTAGGCGCAATACATCACTAACGAATATTTTTCCCTAATTTGATTAACATCCATTTCATAAAGAAAATCAATAAAAATAGGGAATTTAAACTGTTTAAGGATGTTCTATCCACTTTCATTACAAGTTTTAGAGAACTATTACCAAATTAATGCGCTTCTATATATTCACTACTTTAGCACTTTAGAAAACAAGGAAAAAAAAGTATGCAAATGTACAGTTTAGCTCGAAATATTCTTCTTGGTTTATATGGATTTTTCTAAGAAAGTAATGAAGTTGGGGCCAAATCAAGAATTGAAAGTAGATAACAGGAAATAAAAAAAATGTTCGAATATGATTATGTTTAGCTTTTGCATGCATTATCCAATTTCAAGTTTTTTCAATATGTCATATCTCATATTCTTGTCCCGCTTTAATTCGTAAAAAACGATTTAAATGATTTACATGGGGTTAAAATGTATTCCAATAATAACTTAGTTGATCATTTTCATATATCGAGAATGAATATAGAGTAGTTTCTAGTGAAGCCAATTATTCACAAGTGTGCTTGTCTAGGCCTAGACTTAGTGTTGGAAGAATAGACTTAATGAATCGAAATAAAGCAAGAAAATCGATTTACAACGCCCAGCGCTGTGTATTCTGCCTGGCAGGTAGAGAGTAAGGCGTTGTGGGCGTTGCATGGGCAACAACCCAGTGCCCGTGTTCAGTTTTTGGCCAAAGGTTGCACCATTTGACGTATATATGCGATTTTTCATGATATGCTGCTTCCGAATGATGTCTCCTTTGGTGATATCTATTGGATTACTATATATACAACACTTCCCTTTTGACTTAAAGACAAGTTTTCCATCATATTAACAACAAAAAGAAAGAGAAATCTGTGCCCTTGCATTCATATTCCTGTAGAAAATTTCTCGAGTACTTTTAAACATTTGTGGTTTAAAAAATTTATGATTTGAAGTGCTTCTATCATAAATGATAGTCGGTGTATCTTGGAAAGGAATTGCCACAGAAATCAGAAGCATCATCGTGAGGCAATATCGTTTTAATGATAAAGAGTTGAACTCTTACCTCGACATCCAAAGCCATTGTTTCTTTGCCTACAATTACCCAAAGATAAATATCCGGAATTTATAACAACACTCGGGACGTGACATCATATATTCACAAATGTATAAAGTTTATATAATGCGTTGAAATCTGTTTTCACTTTAAATTTTTCCATCTACCCCAAAGAGAATATATCGCACATCGATATACCTCCTTATGTAATCAAAGCATAACCTTCCTTTCACAAACAAAAGTCTAGATGCAAATGAATCAATCCCATGTTTACAAGCATATTTAAGTGCAAAAGAAACAACTCTTCCCTTGACACTATTTTGTTTGCTAATTAATATAATTGCATGCTCCTTTAATCAAATAAATAGGTCATGTAATGTAATATTAAATGCCCTTTTATGGTTTAATTTGTCACTTTATGATGTTATCTTGTACTTATCATAATTCATTTTTATCCGTTGCATGAGGATGCGCTCATCGATTAAGGGGCGAGTATAGACTGTCGTTGATTTGTTATGTTATAATGACCACGCATATCCGAGTCAAATTTGGACATTTGGATTATACTAGATTTAAGTTATCTTACATTCTTTTATTTCCCACTAGCTATTTACAAATCAAGTTTCACCAATGTATTGTTGCCAAAAAAACAGAAGAAAGTGGGAGCATGAACAAAAAGTATAGGTATACATTCTATTGTGGCCCTTTTTTGTTTATTTGTTTGGAGGTTAGTGGGGATCTAACTTCCGAAAAGACCAAACTACCCTTACCAATTTTTCTTTAATTAAAAAAAAATTATTGGGTGAGCTTAAGACACCCTAGCAAAAAAATTTGTTTAGGTGCATTCTTGATTAGGTCATCTTCCTTATTAATAGAAGCTATCAAGAAAATGACAACTGTTTTCCTATTCAAGTCGGCATTTGAAAGTACATGGGAAGAAGAAGAAGAAAGAGCCCATTTACCCTCAAATTTTAAAAAAATTCACTTTACATTTAACTACGACATAAAATTTAATATGATAAAATAAAAAAATAATAATAAGAAAAACGAGATTTATTATTTCTGGACTAAAAAAAATATCGGTGGAACCAGGGAGGTCTCTTACATGGGACAAAGTCGGGCATTTGCTCGATATAAAATGTTTAAATTAAATATAATTTTTTATAATTAATTTTTAAATTTGTACGAATTAAATTTCAAAAATAATAAAACCATTATGCCTTAATATTAATTTCGCAATGGTTTGGAGAGAACCCTACCTTCTCTGATCCATTCGATGATTTTAAATTTTTAGTTATCCGATCATGGACTAATTTAGAATTTAGATCGAAAGGGGAAAAAATATTAAAAATAAGGGAATATATTTTAGGAGACAATCTGTAATTTTGAGGGAACAAAGTATAATAATAGGAGTACTATAAATATAATTTTGTCTTCACATACGTCCGCCCCAATATCTGATTTGGTGAAACTCAAAGTTGAGTTTAATATAAAATATCTCCATACATGTTGTCAACTAGTTGAGGTTAAAAGAAAACAAAATCTTCTTTTACCCCCACTTTCAAATACATCGACCCCATTCATGCATAGAATAATATCATTATTTATTCATATGAATTTAGGTACAAGGTGGTAATATCAAACATGGGACCCTTCTATCCCAAATCCAAGTGCCCTTTGAGTCATCAAATAATAATTATTAAAATTTTGAGATCTTATTTTTCATGTCCTAAAGAATAAAATAACCTTAAAATTGGCCTTAGATTTCGTCACCCTTCACAAATTGGAAAATATATGTCACGCCTTGGGTCCAAGCCCGCGCAAGTGCGACTGCACAATGAGCTCCTATAGCAACTACTTCATATCCGTCATCGCTCTACGAAAATGGTTAACCCAAATTGCTATAATAATCCATTGTAAACCTTTATAAACCACTTTATATTTTTCATCCACAACTAATGTGGGACAAGGGTATTACAATATATGTTAACTGACATCTATTTGATTAAAGACTCCTAAAGCACATTGAGTTAAAGTAATTCATTCAATTTTCTTCTCCTTTTTTTTTTCCCACAATGGAATTTCATTGCTATATAATTACATCCATTAATCATTATTGTGAAGACCCGGATTTTACTTATAGATCAACTAAACCTGGATAAAGAGAGTTTGAAATTTCCTAAACTCTAGCCAAGAGTTTCAATACATCCAGGAGTCCTTAAGCTATACAACTCATCCTTTAATTCCCGATTTTCAGCGCATGGATTCGCTTGGCTTCGGAATCAATATCTATCGGTTTTGCTCCTAGAATTCGAAGACTCCAAGTCGTGATAAACCACCTAAACCAGCGAAACTCCACCCAAGATAGCAGCAACCAAGATCAAACAGAATCCAACCACTCACCACATCAATCCGCACGTTTCCGTTGCTCTAAGTTCGAAGAGTCCTAACCAGTTTCCACCTATTCTCTATCGGCATAGATTTGCTCCAACCCGTATCAGATTTTAATCCCATAAATCGAGAGGAGTCCAAGCCATGACATCCTTCGAAAGACTCCTCCATAGATGCAACTTAAAGATCGAAACAAATCTGTCATCCGCCTCATAGTTTCAGAATCAGATCCCCTCTATTTTCGAGTTTGAATCCTAGTCGAACTCTTAGACTAAGCCTCTACTTTCATCTATAAATAGGGACCAAACCGTGGCTATTAATCACTCCAAGCCAACTCCTTCCAGCCTCATAAACCGAGAAGAAATCTTTTTCTCTCCAACCTCGAGTCTGCACAAGAATTCCAGTAGCTTAACACCTTCGATAATCCCTCCACAAACAGAAACCGTTGCATGCTGTTTTTACCAGAACTTGATCATCGAGTTATTCCAGAAACCATCACAGAGATCAAGCCGTAACTCCTGCTTTTGGTTTCGTAAATCCTTTCAACAGCCCATGCTAGAAAGCGTGAGCCATCTGCCCCAAAATCTTTAAGCAATCCATTCGAAACTCTTGCACAGAAACAGATCGAATCCCTCACCTTCTGTCAAATTCTCGAAGGTGCAGATTATCACTTGAAAAACCACCAAAGTTCAGATGCAATTTGGTCCAAATCCTTTCCATGTTATCAGTAAGTTTTGAGAACTAAAACCAAGTGAACTTGACCAAGTTTCAGCAACCTAACCATCGACTTGTTCAAGCCAAGAACTTCCAGCTTCTGTTCGATTGACAGCAACATAACCGAGCCAAGTTTAAACATTAAACCATCGAAGTGCAACCAATATTCTGTTCGAATCCGGGAAGAATCCGTTCGAGAGGTAGTCTCCAGATTTCGTTTAAGCCAAGGGAAGATTGGAATCCATTCGTGTAATACCTCGATCGATCAAACACGTCTACAATCTGTAAGTGGGCTTTTGTTATATATATTCGTTTCGTTTTCTAAAAATCATATAGTATGTTTTAAATCCTCAATCGATATGTATTATGTTGAAATTATGAAAGTATATTTTGTAAGCACGTTAAACTCGAAATCTAATTGGATTTGGATCCCCATGACCCTGATGCGGTGGGGTGTAACCGCTAAAAGAACATTATACGGTGGTAATCCGTTGTTTCTGGATTATCTAGACCCTTTATTCGTGGGTTAGCCGATGTTATGACCTCATCTCTAGGAGGGATGAGTCTAGAGACTGATATCAGTACCAAGAGGAGAGTAGAATGCTTTACTGTGCTTAAGTATATGAAAATTATGAAACGATATGATATGTCATGGCTCGTAGGGGCAAATCAAGTATGTTAAGATACATTCATATCGGTTTATGCAAGTTTTATGATCCAAGTTTATGAAAATTATGTATATGTATGATATCGATTGTCCCCCACTTGCTGAGTGTTTTCCAAAGCACTCAACCCCTTACTCTACCTACCCATATAAAGTCGAAGAAGAATTAGAGCAAGAAGAAGAGCACCAATTTTGGGGTTGGTGAAATCAAGTCCGCTGCGTAGATCAAGATCTTTTATGTTTTCAAGTTTTCCGGTTTTAAGACAATTTTATTTATTCAGTTGTTAAGTTTTTAATTCCGCATTCCTTTATTCATTGTAAAGACAATGGGTTTTTATTTTTATGGAAAAAGACTGGCTTTTTAGTAGTTACGATATTACGAGGCTTATTGGTTTTCAAGTTGTTATGGAAATCAATGCCGGTGTTTTTGACCCCGGTCTCGGGGCGTGACATTTTAGTGGTATCAGAGCTAGCCAGGTTCCATAATCCCGCTGGGAAAAGTATTCTAGTTAAGGAAATAACTAGAAGAAAATTCCGGTTGAAATAGACCAACTGGAGAAATAAATACAGTTGGGTGAAAATTGTCGTTTCATGATAATTACGATAATCAGAAGTCCAATCTGATTAATCACATGAATACGAAAATTTTTGAAATTTTAAAATTTTCAGTTTCTGTTTTTAAAATTTTATTTTCAAAAAATTCGATTTTTAAGAATTATTTTCGGATTTTTCGATTTTCGTACAGTAAACCCTAAGCTCCAAGTCGTCGCCGCCGCCTGCCGCCACGATAGCCGTCGACGAGTATACCATTCGAACCGTCTCTTCCAGTCGACCCTACTGTCCAAGTTTCGGATCGATCGGATTCCGTTTGCTCTGTCAATTTTGCATTCGAAATCTAAGAACCCCAATTCCCAAATTGGTTTGTTTCCCCGATTTTCTGAGCATATGTTGATCGTTTTGAAATTAAAAATTTTCGTGTGATTACTCCAGCAAGTCGATCATTAACCCTCTGCCAATTTCAGATTTCAAGCTCCGATTAGGGATTAATTCGAAACCCCTATTATTCGAATTAAGAACCCTAATTTTCGATTTTTTTTAAAAAAAAAAAAAAAGAAAATTTCCAGAATTCGAAATTTCGATTCTTACTGTTGATACTTGATTTTTATGATTTTGTCAAGTATTCCATTTGACTTAATTATTTCCGTAATTGGGTTTAGGTGATGACAACCCGAGCTCAGACAGTCCAGATCCTTAGCCTAGAACAAGAAGTTGAAAAGCTCAAGGAAGCTAATTCTGAACTACTTGAGGTAGTAGACCACCTGCAGGGCGATGTTCATAGACACGGCTACTATCACCATCAAGCCGACGAGCAGAGTAAGGATGCTAACAAAGAAGTTGCTCGACTAGATGAACTCCATCGGACTGCTGCCGAGAAATGCGTAGTGCAAAGGCAACAGCTGGAACAAATGGCGGAGCGAGTTCTCTCACTACAAGCTACGAACCATCGCTTGGCAATAAGAAGCAATGGATACTGGAATATCATCACTCACCTCCAGAACGTCAATAGTGATCTACGGGAAGCCAATGATCACATGCGAGACATCCTGGACGTGGTAGATTCAGACTCGGATGAAGACACAAATGAAAAACCAATGGAGGAAGATATCGTAGAGGAGCTAGGAAGTGGAGATGTTATAGATCCGTAGTTTCTAGAAAGCTTTGTTTAGGAGTTTTGTTTTTAAGAATTATTTTTGGATGTTCAGCATTTCCTTTCCGTTTTGTTTTGATAAACATTTTCAATGATTAATAAAATCGTCATTTCTGTTTATCATGTCTTCTTTATCTTTCCGCTATCGTTATATCTTCTGCGCAAAGTTTTAGATCTTTATGTATTGTAGGAAATGGCCGGACGTCCTACTCGCAGCAATCGTAATCCCAATTACGTTGTTCCTCCTAATTCTAATGAGAAGAGAACGGATGAAAATCAAAATCCTCCACCTGCACCACCACAACCCCCGAGGGTGGGACTGAGTCGTGAGGACTTGGCAGCAATAGCCACCATTGTGGCCACAACACTTCAAGGTTTGAATAACCCTGCTGCTAATCAGCCACATCCGCAGCCAACGCCACACCCGCAGGGAGTGAAGTACCACTATGAATCGTTGCGGAAGAACAGAGTTCCAACCTTTGATGGCAACTCAGACTCGGAGATGGCCCAGAACTGGCTGAAACAAATAGAGAACCACCATAGACTGTTGGAAGTACCAGAGGATATCAAGGTGGAAGTTACCACGTCTTTTCTCATCGATCAAGCTGGAAAATGGTGGGAAAACGTGTCACCACTTATGCAAGAAACGGGACCAGTTACATGGCAAAGGTTCCGGAGCACATTTCTGAAGCAGTACTTTCCAACTGCGGTCCAGAACCAGAAGTTGCGAGAGTTTGAAAACCTGACGCAGACTACAGATATGACAGTGGTGGATTATACCGCAAGGTTTAACTCGCTGGGAACGTATGCGCCGAGTATCATGGCAGACGAGTCCCTTAAGCTACATCGCTTCAGGATTGGACTGAACAGTCGAATCCAATCCGCCCTGGCAATTTTCGAGACAACCAATTTCGGAGATTTAATGGGAGCCGCCATCAGGGCTGAATCAGATATCAAGCGTCGCGAGGAAGAGTTTAAGCGCAAGCGACCCTCCACCAGTCAGCATACCTCTAGTAGTCAAAACTTCAAGAGGCCTAGTCCGTCCAGCAACCAGCAAAGGGGACCCACAGTAGGCCCAACTCAACAGAGGTACCCTAAGTGTTCGAACTTTGGATTCAACCATCTAGGAGAATGTCTCAGAGGAAAAGGTGGATGTTTCCGATGTGGGAAGACAGGCCACCGAATTGCTGAGTGTCCCGAACCTGATATGAGGGGGACGACTGTAAGGAATAACGGCCCTCCTAGTAAACCAAATGAGACTAAGCCGAACGCCAGAGTGTTTGCTATAACGCGAGAAGAGGCCGAGGACGCAAACGATGGCGTGGCAGGTACCATTTATTTAAACGAACTACCTGCGTATACATTGTTTGATTGTGGTGCCACGCACTCGTTTATATCTAAGAGGTTTGCTAAGAAGTAGCCCTTAAGCCTGAACTGCTTAGTGAATCATATAACGTAGCAACACCAGCCAATAAGACCCTTATAGCACATAGCATACACCGAGATTGTAATCTTAGTATTAATGAAATCAAGTTTAATGCTGAGCTAATTCAACTCAACATGGTGGATTTTGATGTTATATTGGGAATGGATTGGTTATCCAAACATCATGGAGTAGTAGACTGCCGTAACAAGAATGTTAAACTACGAACTCCAAACGAGAAGGAGATCGTATACCATGGCAAAGCTAAGGAAAGAAAATTCCTACTGACGGCAGCACAAACGTGGAAAGCCGTGAAGAACGGTGAAGAAGTATACCTAGCAACAATAAGCGAGGTAAAAGAGGAAGATGGACCCATGATAGAAGACATAGCGGTAGTGCAAGAGTTTCCGGATGTCTTTCCTGAAGAACTGCCCGGTTCTGTTCCAAACCGAGAATTGGAGTTTGAAATCAACTTGGTGCCAGGCGCTGCACCAGTCTCAAAGGCACCATACCGAATGGCTCCAGCCGAATTGAAAGAACTCAAGGAACAACTTCAGGATCTCTTAGACAAGAAACAAATCAGACCAAGTGTATCCCCATGGGGAGCTCCAGTGTTGTTTGTAAAGAAGAAAGACGGGAGCATGAGATTGTGCATCGACTACAGAGAGCTGAATAAGATCACAATCAAGAACAAGTACCCTCTTTCAAGGATAAATGACCTGTTCGATCAACTCAAAGGAGCAAAAGTCTTTTCTAAGCTCGATCTAAGGTCAGGCTATCACCAACTAAAGATAAAAGCTGATGACATACCGAAAACATCATTCAGATCGAGGTATGGGCATTACGAATTCACGGTGATGCCATCTGGCTTAACAAACGCGCCCACATGGATTTAATGAATCGTGTATTCAAGCCATTCCTGGACGACTTTGTAGTAGTGTTCATCGACGACATACTCATTTACTCGTCGAGCAATGAAGAACACGAACGACACCTTCGTCTTACGCTCCAGACACTAAGAGAGAAAGAACTCTACGCCAAGTTTAACAAATGTGAATTTTGGCTAGAAAGTGTATCTTTCTTAGGTCACAAAATATCAAAGGAAGGCGTATAAGTGGACCCTAAAAAGGTAGAGGCAGTTTTAGATTGGCCTAGACCAACGACAGTGACTGAAATCCGAAGCTTCTTGGGATTAGCTGGTTACTACCGGAAGTTTGTCGAAGGATTTTCGTCAATAGCAGTACCTCTTACCAGGCTCACACAAAAGAACGCAAAGTTCATATGGAGTGAAGAATGTGAGAAGAGCTTTGAGACTTTAAAGGAAAAGCTCTCATCTGCACCTGTACTGGTATTACCAACTGAAGACATGAGTTTCACTATTTATAGTGATGCATCTAAAGAAGGACTAGGATGTGTACTCATGCAGGAAGGAAGAGTGATTGCTTATGCATCAAGACAGCTCAAGCCCCATGAGCAAAACTACCCTACGCATGACCTCGAGTTAGCCGCAGTAGTGTTCGCCTTGAAGATTTGGAGACACTATCTGTATGGCGCCAAGTGCGAAGTGTTCACGGACCATCAAAGTCTCAAGTACTTGTTCACTCAAAAGGAACTCAACATGAGGCAAAGACGATGGATCGAACTTCTAAAAGACTACGATCTCACAATTAGCTACCACCCCGGCAAGGCAAACAAAGTAGCAGATGCTTTGAGCCGGAAAGGCAAAGGAAAAATAATCTTAGCTACGGTCTCAGCTCAACCTTGTCTTCGAGAGACCATCAAGCTAAGCCAAGATCAAGATCCGAGCCTAACCAAGCTAAAAGAACAAGTCAGGGAGAAGAAAATTACTGACTTCGAGATCGATAACAATGGAATTCTGTGGATGAAAGGACGATTATGCGTGCCAGATGTGAACAACATAAGACAAGAAGTAATGCCTGAAGCGCACAAGTCAAAGTTTTCAGTCCACCCTGGGAGTACAAAGATGTACAAGGATTTGAAGGAAAGTTTCTGGTGGAACGCCATGAAAAAGGACGTAGCAGAATTCGTCGCCCGATGCTTGGTATGTCAACAAGTTAAAGCTGAGCATCAAAGACCCGGAGGACTTCTTCAACCTCTGGAAATCCCTGAATGGAAATGGGATCACATCTCCATGGACTTCGTCGTGGGCCTACCAAAATCAAAACAGAGCCATGACGGAATTTGGGTAATTGTTGATAGACTAACCAAGTCAGCACACTTTCTACCTGTCCGTATGAACTACAACTTGGACAAGTTGACAACTCTATATATGGACAATATAGTGAGATTGCATGGAGTCCCAGTGAGAATCCTATCCGACAGAGATCCTAGATTCGTGTCGCGTTTCTGGAAAAGCTTTCAACAAGTTATGGGAAGTAAAGTGACTCTTAGCACGGCCTATCACCCACAAACCGATGGCCAGACAGAGAGGACTATCCAAACCCTCGAAGATATGCTAAGAGCTTGTGTATTGGATTTTACTGCAAATTGGAGCGAACTATTACCTCTAGTCGAGTTTGCTTACAATAACAGCTATCATAGTAGCATTGGATGGCGCAATACGAAGCACTCTATGGGCGCAAATGTCGATCACCCTTATACTGGGATGAAGTAGGAGAAAGAACTATCACAGGACCGGAGTTAGTGCAAGCTACTACCGACAAGATAGCAATCATCAGAGATAGGCTTAAGACAGCCCAGGACCGACAGAAAAGTTGGGCTGATTTGAAAAGGAGACCAGTGGATATTGAGATTGGTGAAAAGGTCTATGTAAAGATTTCACCAATAAAAGGAGTAATTAGATTCGACAAAAGGGGAAAGTTGAATCCAAGATATGTGGGACCATTTGAAGTTCTAGAAAAGGTGGGAACGCTAGCATATAAAATAGCACTACCGCCAAATCTGTCTAGAATTCACAATGTCTTCCACGTATCACAACTAAGGAAATACATTGCTGACCCAAGCCATGTACTGGCAGCAGAACCCCTAGTAACTCAAGGGAATTTGGACGAAACATTGAAATACGAAGAAATCCCAATCCGTATCCTGGATACCAAGAACCAAGTTCTGAGAAGAAGGACAATTCCATATGTCAAAGTCTAATGGTCAAACCATACCGAAAGAGAAGCTACATGGGAAGTAGAAGAAATGATGCGAGAAAAATACCCCTACCTTTTCCAAAACCAAGTTGACTCGAGTTTCGAGGACGAAACTTCCAATAAGGAGGGAGGGATGTGAAGACCCGGATTTTAGTTATAGGTCAACTAAACCTGGATAAAGAGAGTTTGAAATTTCCTAAACTCTAGCCAAGAGTTTCAATACATCCAGGAGTCCTTAAGCTATACGACTCATCCTTTAATTCCCGATTTTCAGCGCATGGATTCGCTTGGCTTCGGAATCAATATCTATCGGTTTTGCTCCTAGAATTCGAAGACTCCAAGTCGTGATAAACCACCTAAACCAGCGAAACTCCACCCAAGATAGCAGCAACCAAGATCAAACAGAATCCAACCACTCACCACATCAATCCGCACGTTTCCGTTGCTCTAAGTTCGAAGAGTCCTAACCAGTTTCCACCTCTTCTCTATCGGCATAGATTTGCTCCAACCCGTATCAGATTTTAATCCCATAAATCGAGAGGAGTCCAAGCCATGACATCCTTCGAAAGACTCCTCCATAGATGCAACTTAAAGATCGAAACAAATCTGTCATCCGCCTCATAGTTTTAGAATCAGATCCCCTCTATTTTCGAGTTTGAATCCTAGTCGAACTCTTAGACTAAGCCTCTACTTTCATCTATAAATAGGGACCAAACCGTGGCTATTAATCACTCCAAGCCAACTCCTTCCAGCCTCATAAACCGAGAAGAAATCTTTTTCTCTCCAACCTCGAGTCTGCACAAGAATTCCAGTAGCTTAACACCTTCGATAATCCCTCCACAAAGCAGAAACCGTTGCACGTTGTTTTTACCAGAACTTGATCATCGAGTTATTCCAGAAACCATCACAGAGATCAAGCCGTAATTCCTGCTTTTGGTTTCGTAAATCCTTCCAACAGCCCATGCTAGAAAGCGTGAGCCATCTGCCCCAAAATCTTTAAGCAATCCATTCGAAACTCTTGCACAGAAACAGATCGAATCCCTCACCTTCTGTCAAATTCTCGAAGGTGCAGATTATCACTTGAAAAACCACCAAAGTTCAGATGCAATTTGGTCCAAATCCTTTCCATGTTATCAGTAAGTTTTGAGAACTAAAACCAAGTGAACTTGACCAAGTTTCAGCAACCTAACCATCGACTTGTTCAAGCCAAGAACTTCCAGCTTCTGTTCGATTGACAGCAACATAACCGAGCCAAGTTTAAACATTAAACCATCGAAGTGCAACCAATATTCTGTTCGAATCCGGGAAGAATCCGTTCGAGAGGTAGTCTCCAGATTTCGTTTAAGCCAAGGGAAGATTGGAATCCATTCGTGTAATACCTCGATCGATCAAACACGTCTACAATCTGTAAGTGGGCTTTTGTTATATATATTCGTTTCGTTTTCTAAAAATCATATAGTATGTTTTAAATCCTCAATCGATATGTATTATGTTGAAATTATGAAAGTATATTTTGTAAGCACGTTAAACTCGAAATCTAATTGGATTTGGATCCCCATGACCCTGATGCGGTGGGGTGTAACCGCTAAAAGAACCTTATACGGTGGATATCCGTTGTTTCTGGATTATCCAGACCCTTTATTCGTGGGTTAGCCGATGTTATGACCTCATCTCTAGGAGAGATAAGTCTAGAGACTGATATCAGTACCAAGAGGAGAGTAGAATGCTTTACTGTGCTTAAGTATATGAAAATTATGAAACGATATGATATGTCATGGCTCGTAGGGGCAAATCAAGTATGTTAAGATACATTCATATCGGTTTATGCAAGTTTTATGATCCAAGTTTATGAAAATTATGTATATGCATGATATCGATTGTCCCCCACTTGCTGAGTGTTTTCCAAAGCACTCAACCCCTTACTTTACCTACCCAGATAAAGTCGAAGAAGAATTAGAGCAAGAAGAAGAGCACCAATTTTGGGGTTGGTGAAATCAAGTCCGCTGCGTAGATCAAGATCTTTTATGTTTTCAAGTTTTCCGGTTTTAAGACAATTTTATTTATTCAGTTGTTAAGTTTTTAATTCCGCATTCCTTTATTCATTGTAAAGACATTGGGTTTTTATTTTTATGGAAAAAGACTGGCTTTTCAGTAGTTACGATATTACGAGGCTTATTGGTTTTCAAGTTGTTATGGAAATCAATGCCGGTGTTATTGACCCCGGTCTCGGGGCGTGACAATTATCACAATTATTTTTTTTCCAATCCTATTTATTATGCATTTAACATATGTAAGGTGCTCAAATATTATACAATTTGAATGCTCTGTTTTTTGTTAAAATGACAAGTAGCATTGGTACTCCTGTCAAAATTTAAAAAAACAAAAAAATCCTTACTATAAAATCAATACTTTTAAAACCCTTTATTGGTATAAAAACCCATTACAAATAGGGTAAACGGGTTTATTCTTGGCTATCTCATGGGGTAGTGTCCAATGGGATAGTCTTATCCAGTTTCAATGGATAGATCTATATAATGGGGCACTACCCCATTAGATAACAAAGATCAATTCGGGTAAACGTACTTAATTTTTAAAACAACTTTGGTCCGTTGTCAATACCCCACAGATCACCCATTATATTCTATCTTCTCTCCCGTTAATGACAACACCTCTGCTTATGTAACACTCCTGAAACTATTCCACACAGAATTTTTTGTCCCATGCAACACAAAGCCTCCCCTATAAATACCCTCCACCCTTCGGACATTATCTCATCCAGAACATAAACTTAGAAAAAAAAACACTTTTCAAGATTCAAGCAATGGATTTTTTGGCTCATGAAACCTTCTCAAACTTCCACTTGACAATGCAAACCAATTTACCACCATTTGATCATCACTTCAACAAATTCTTAACCCACTTCCCTAATCATTCAATGACTCTCCCGATGCATGAATACGTCCCGAATTCGTCATCCATGAGCAACAACTCGACCTCTGATGATGCTGATGAAAACCAGTTTAGCAGTAGCAGCATAATTGATGAAAGAAAGAAGAGAAGAATGATATCGAATAGGGAATCTGCTAGACGATCAAGGATGCGTAAACAGAGGCACCTCGACGAACTTTGGTCTCAAGTTCTTCGTCTCAGAACCGAAAATCACAATCTTATGGATAGATTGAATGTTGTGTCCGGAAGCCATGATAGAGTTCTTCAAGAAAATGCAAGACTCAAGGAGGAAGCTACGGATCTTCGAGAAATTGTGACTGAACTACAAATATGCAATTCTTACTCCATTTTCAGAGATCTTGAAGACTTCCCTTGCAACATAGCCCACTACCTAAATGAATCTCGGTGCAAAGAGTTATGCCCGTGAGGCCAACAGCTCCGAGAAAGAAAGTTATCCCCTGTGTACCTTCTTTTCTATCAGTTCGTTTTTATCTTAATTTTAATCATTGTTTTCTTTAAGTTTTATACACTTTACTATGTAAGAATTATTGAATTGACATATATCTAAAAGCTCTAAAGTACGAGCTTTTAGATGATACGACAATTCAACATAGTATCGAAGCCTCTTGATAGAGTAGGGTCTGAGTTCAAAACTCATAAACGACAATTCTATCAATGCTAAACATACACTTGATGAGCCGGAAAAAAAAAGAAAAAGAAAAAAGAGCAACAAATTGGCTGAGGGGAAATATTAGATAATAGATAATAAATTGTTCAATATCTCTACAAGTTCGTGTTTTTATATGAGACGGCAATTTGAATTACCATTTGTCGTCCGTGGAAGAAGAATATCAAATAGTCAATCGTGAAACTGAGATAACAGCAAGATAGACTGAATTGAACCACATTAAACAAGATTAACGGAAGAAGTACGTCATATACACGTTGTTTCTCCCAAAGGCCAAATTATCAACGTCACATTGATAGTGCTCAAAACAGCTTAATATCAAAGCCGCGCTAATGGGTTTCGAGCGAGCTTTCATGTCCAGCAGCCATAGTATAATGTATTAATTAAGGTTACTTCGAACGATGTGATAATATCGATAAATTATATTACAATTATTAGTGTCATTGATAGGATATAGAATTGGGTTATATAAATAATAATATATTTATTTTAAATGATTGAGATTAATATTATAATATTGATTCTACTATAAATTACATTTTGTTCTTCTGTTCTTATTTTTAATATTATGTTTGCTTCAGTGTATTAAACTTCTGATTGTAAGTATTATAGGATCTCATTTTTCTATTTATTATTTTTACTTGTTTAAATAATATTTTTATTTACCCAATTTTTTTTTTACCCTTCAATTTTTCATCAAAATTTCACAATTTTTATTTATTTCACATCCATTCTTCTTGTTTTACTATCAAAATAAATATGGCATAATTTTATTATTTTAGGTATCTATATTTATCAAAATTTATTTCATATTAATGTAGTTAATAAATTATAAATTTGCACAAGTCTTTTATAAATATTTATTAATATGTTTATTCATTTGATTGGTTTTATATGAATATATTATATATATATTCCAAAATAAAAAAATATAGTAAATATATTTGTTAAAATTTTATTATTATAGATTTTTAAATTTTTTATTTAATTTTAAATAATAACATAAATAGAAAATAAAATATCACATGAGCACATATGTCTTTTTTTTTCATATTCCACTTCTCAATCCCAAATATTGATTCTTTATTCCACCTCAAAATAAGGATTTTTTTTTTATCATAGTAATTCAAAAGTACAATTTTGAAAAATTTCCAAGTAAATATTTGATAATTTTGATTAATAATCTCATCCAAATGCCTTATTCACCCAAAGAAATACACCCTAAAAGCACAGAAGTATCAGTCAAAGTGCTCGACCTTACTAAATAAATGTTTTCAACATGACCTTTGTATTTTGCCCACTGCCTCAAGATCATGGGCAAATTAGAGGGAAAATTGCACACCTCAAAGGGCCCTTTCACACTATAGATCGAGCAGCTCTTCAAATATCCATTAGCAAGAAACAATGGGAACTAATGGTGGTGGATATATATGGTGGCCATAGTGGATCACACATAATCCAAGAAGCTACCGTAACAAGAGAGACACTTGAAAACGCAGCGCATTATCATTACTCTACTTACTGTTTTTTATATTTTTTTGGTGAGCCAAGCAATATTACGTTTTGGGTCACATGCTCATTTAGGCCCCTTTTCACAACAAGGCCCATTATTTTAAAAATTTTATATATATTAATTATATTAAATGGGTTGGGCTTATGGACTAATGCCCAATAGACATCCATATTAGGCACAATGCCAAACGGTGATAACCGTCAACCCGAAAAGACATGTATGACCTAGGGATAGGGCTTGAGCCCTATAAATATGAGTCTAACATCCCCTATTCACATACATCAAAAGTTCACTCTCATTCTTATATCACGACACGTCCCTCTTGGAGAATCACCAACGACTCCAAGGGCTTAAAGTGTGCAATTAGAATGGATTATTCTAGTAGTAATCTATCAAAACAAAGAGAGGTTGTTCAACGATCTAGGCTTGTAGACGAACGTAAATATCTGGAATAATCTTTCGCTGCAGGTTTATTTATTGTATTAAATTACAACAATGGTATCAGAGCCATAAAAGCTCGATTTCGCCATTCATGATTTACGAAATCATAATTTCTAATTTGCGTGGCAATTTGTTCGGTCATCTACATAGATGAAACATCATAAATAAACATAAGGGAGAAGCTCGACTCTTTGGTGACAGATAATGTTCTGTTAAAATCTAAAAGTGGTACATGCATCGCCTTGAAAATCCGATGGACGCAGGCCTCGGTGTCGTAAGCTCGACGATGTACCGCTGCTGAAAACACGACCCACAGGCCAGATTACGCACATATGGGTGCCGCATGGCGAGAGTATTGGTCCGAAAAAAATGAGGCAGCGTTAGTTATGTCCAACGGTGTTCGCCGATGATGTATCGAAGCGGCACGCGGTGGAAGTTGCCGCGACCACGTCTTCTACACACGGCGATGCAGTGGATCTGCCTATGGTGGACCTGTTCGCAGTGAATCTGCACACGGTGGTCCTCTTGTGTAGACGTCGGAGGGCGATGTTGCAGCGTCGCTGCTAGCGGCGACGGGAATGAATCATTTGTTTCAAAATGCAAATCTGTAAGCACAAAAAAATATGATTAAAAAAAAGGTGACGTTGCTGATTGAGAGTGATGGCGATGGAGATTCCCTCTAAACCCTAATTTTTGGTTGAATCAAATGGGTGATGGCGGGTAATTGTTTGAGGAAGAAGACTGTGTGCCAAAATAATACGGCTTGGTCTTAGTGGATATAAATTAATTTGGCCAATAATTTTTGAATTTGGTTTTGGACTAATTTAATTTTTTGATGGCTAATCAAGTTCATATTCCTTATTGATGATAAAAGATAATGATAATTATAATGGCTCTAATGATTAATAGATTTTCTATGGCATTTTTGATTGAATAAATTTATGTGATTAAATCGATGTGTAGATCTCCAATATGATTAGATGATATAGTTAGATCTCTTATTAAGATATGGATTAACCCAGAGATTCAATCTATAATTAATTGATTTTAATGGACCATGACTTTGTTATGTTGGATTAATGATAATTTTATTTAATGATCAATGGATCTAATTAAATAAAATTTTGGACTTAAATATTTGAATTTATGTCCTATTGAAATTTTAATGAGTCATTATATAAATGTAATTCTGTGGCTAAACACAATATGATAATGTGTTTTCCATTAGTCATTTTACTAAATATGTTTGGACAATAAAATGACATAAGGAATAAGTAATAAATTGCGTATTTAATTTTTTCTTGAGCTTCGAATAATTTTTAGTTCATATGTTTGATTGAAAAATTATTACGGCTTAAGAACATTGCATGATATATGATTATGCAAGTTATGTTTGTACATGCAATTTATTAGAATGTCATGCTTGATTTAATGCATTTATATATTCATGAATTTATAACTTGATGTCATATATGATATATTGCTTTTAATAAGCATGCAATTTCATGACATTATTATTTGAGTTGTATTCATGAATTTGTAATTTGATTATGATGTCAAATATATTGCGTTTATTTTGACATGCAATTTATGGTATTGGATTTGTTACATCATGCATGATATTATGAACTATTTTATTTTGAGATTGGTAATTTTTTATTAGGATCTGTAATTAGGGGGAGATGATTACTAGCTGAGTACGAAATTTTTGATTTCAATGAATTAAAGGAAATAATAGAAATTACTTGGATCTGAAATGAAATAATTGTTGAACAAGTACCTTATTTGATTGTGCAATCAGTGATAGAAATCAAACAACTTTCTCTGATCTTCATGGAAGTGACAAATTTGATGGCCAAAACTATGCAATGTGGCATAGAAAAATTTAGTTTTTACTTCACAAAGAAAAATTGCTTGATCATCTCACTAATGATATGCCTAAACCAGCTGAGCCGAAAAATGGACCGACTGTGATGTCCAGAATAATTAATAACATTTATTTGTATTTAATTAATGTGTTTATATGATATGTCAGGATTTAATTATTGGATATCAGATATTGTAGCGGAGTTGGGATAAATGATTCCAAGATTGAATTTACAATGTTAATTAATTTAAGAGGCTTTTCTTGCAATAATAAAATAATTATTGGTATTTGGAGAAAAGTCATGATGCCGAATAAATTATTTGTAGTTAGACTAGCTTTAGGGATAAATTGAATGTGTGTTAATTTTATGGTGTAAATGATAATACATATTATTATTGGAGACTTAAATTAAAATAAGTGGAAAAGATGATAATTGAGTGGTTAATATTTAATCTAGGGTTGTGGGTTAAAACATACATAAAATCTCATTTTTCCTCCTTCACCCCAACACCTCTATTCTCCTTCTCCCCACCACTTTGTCGATCGAGCAGCTGAGCGATTTTACCAGGCAAGAACACTCCATCGATTCTTCAAGGTGTGTGGGAAATAATCTTCTATTTTGTCTTAATCATCCTTTATTGAGTGTTTCCCTTGAATGTTCGATTTCATCGCTAGGTTGGGGGAAGGGGAAGGTTTCAGTCGGGTCTTGCTGGTGTGTGTGCGTGCATGAGATTACACAAGGATTGAGCCTTCTTGCTAGCATGATTTAATCTTGTTCTACTATACATTTCACGGTTAAGTTTGATTTCTCTCTATGTTGGACGTGAACTGCATTTTGATGGATTGTTGCTGCTGTAATTTATTGTGTCTTGAACTTTCCTAAATGTTAAATTATTGCTTTAACCATGAGTGATTCCCAAGTGAAGGCTGATTTGAACACATGTTCCCTTGCATTTCCATCTAAAGCATTGCTGATTCGAATTCTTATGGACCTTGTGCATCCGAGTTATGCTGTGTGAATTAGTGTGTCTGCATGTGTTGTGCGTAGGTGAGTGTGCGTAGGTGGCTGCTGTATATACGTGTATGTTTGTGTCTCAGCTTATATAGTGTGGGTATATACTATAGATACATGAGTTTGTGCATTTTAGGGTGTATATACTGAAATGGTGTATTGGTGAGTTTTACGATGGTAGTGAGGCTAGACCGATTAGTGTAGGCCCTTGCAATGTATATGATATAATAACTTGAAGCACAACTAATACATCTTAACTTCATACTGAATGTTGAGTAAATCGTATGAACGAAATGTTTAATGGCATGAGGAAGCGGAGTGAGTTTCTTGATTTAAAGTGAGAATCTCCCATTGAAAGATTTAGTATTTAAATGGTAAATCTATGAACTAACTGTGTAGTTGATTTGAGTAATATAGATTGTCCTGATTATGTGACAATGTCCATTTTATTGAGTTGTCTATTCACGATATTGGATTGGGAGTGGGAAATACCTATTGATAACAAATGTATTATTAATGAGCTAATATTCAATTGATATTCGATATAGATACTCCACGAACTTCTGGAAGTTGAGGGTAATTTGTCCATGTTGTTGACTTTAAGGTACGTGGTAACGTATGAGCAGTTATTTTATGAAGTAATTATCTATTTGTGCATTCATATATTGCTAATTGTGAGATGTTGATATCAGATATTGGAGACATGAATGGAGATTGATGAGTATGGCACAATGGATATGTAAATGTAAATTACTGGATATACGGGTTGAGTGATATGCCTATGGCATGTATGATATGGGAAATCGTTGGGGTTGTGTGACCGATAGGCATATTGGCCTCTACTATGTTGTTAGTCCCGAATGATAAAGAAGTGACACATTATTGAATTATTAATTATTCTCTGCGATGCATACTGGCCTCTACTATGTTGTTAGTCCCGAATGATAAAGAAGTGACACGTTATTGAATTATTAATTATTCTCTGCGATGAGTATTTTGTTGGATATCATGTCTTAAATAACGCTATTGAATTTGATGGTTGGAAATTGTGAAGTTGTGAAACATGAACGGTTCGAGGAAACTATATTGGTTCAAACACATTCAGGGAGCATCTCTCTATTAGTCGTGGTGCATCATTTTGTTGAATTACGATTCTGATTTTGTCTATACGGCTATGATTAGCATGACGGAGTATGCTCACCCTATTTGTGGTTGTTTATCTTGAAATAGGAAAAAAAGGCACTACGTTGTCCATGGGGAGTAAGCGAGTCTAATTGGATAGCATCGTGCATGGGGACTTTGTACCAATATTGGTAAATGAGAGAATGTGATATATGCAAGTAAATATATACTCATTTATTCATCGCTCATCTGTGAGCATTTTGATGCATGTATATGGTCTGTATAAGAGTGTTGAATGTTGCAAAGCTCCACCTTTACTTAGTTGCCATATGTGCATCCTATTCGGAGTAGATCATGCTTAATGAATTGAATACATAGATATGATGTGTATTGACATGAGTATTAGCTAGTTGCTTTATTTTGGTGGATTTTATTACTGGATTAGTATTGGATATTTGTGATGTTGTTGATGATGTTTATTATGGTGTTTTCTTAGTTTTGGGGAGTCCTGTTTACGGGGAGACTCTACCCAAATTTTTATAAAATCTCACACAGTAATTATGAAACATGTCGTGAGAGTTTTAAAGAAGGAATTTTTATATACACAAATGACGTCATAATTGCACAGTTGTCGAGAGTAGGAGTTGGGTTTTACACCGACAGCCCAATATCGTAGCGATATGGACGCGTACAATAAATGGGCGGATCAGAGTAAAAGTGCGCGGCTTTGCTATGCTAAGCTGCATGCACGGTAATTTGATCAGAGAGTTTGAGAAGCACCCCACAGCTAAAGAGTTATGGGAAGTTCTGAAGGTCATATACGGTAGCACTTTGGCTACTAGACTGAGGGCTCTCACCCTCAAATTTAATCAGTATGTACTTGACCCTAGGTACTCGATGAGCCAACATCTTGATGAGATGAAGGATATGATTCGAGAGCTTCAGAATGCTGGAACTGAGCTCACAGATGAACAACAAGTCTTGTCAGTCCTTAGGTAAGCTACCTTAGCAGACTTAGGGAAATGTTAAACTTGTTTTGTCCCACAACGAGCAGATTAAAACGTTCGATAGTGTCACCAGTCATTTAAAATCTGAGGCTGACCGAAGAGAATCTGAACATGCAGAAACGTCTGCTCTTGTCGCACGTGCTAGACAGGAAAAACACCAAAAGGGTGGACGCTGGAACAAGCAAATGGTTGCAAGACTGCGTAATAACAAGAATCAAGCTCTATCCCCACTGAGTGGCATGACAAAACTGCATCGCGGAGGCAAAAGGGGTGGAAAGAGGGACATAAGCAAAGTAAAGTGTTACAAATGTGACAAGATGGGTCAGTTTGCTCGTGATTGAACTGAGCCGAAAAAGGTAACACATATTTCTTGCTCTTCTTGTAATTTCGTTAGTATAAATTTTTCTTGTTGCTAAATCTCTCCTTGGTGGATTGTATATAAAGGAGCAACAAAACATGTGACAAAGGATCGAGTAGGATTGGTAGATTACTATCAAGTGCCAGTATGCAGCCACTATTTTGCTACAAAAGATGGCGCACATAGAGAGTTTTGGAGTTGGTTTTTGTACCTTCTTTTTACTTAGCATTTGATGTAATTTACTCTTAGTTACTTTGTTTATTAGGACTTGGTTTTTCAGTTTTATTTTTCTATTTTTCCTAGCAAAGACCTTCGTGGTTTGGTTATAGAAATAATGGATTATTTATGTATCCGTTGATTATATTTCATAAGTTATTGATATAGTTTCTGATTCTGTTATACTGCATGATCTATTGTGACATATCGCTCAAAAGAGGATGACTAGTTTAGTTTGAGAAAGTTATGGCAATCTAGCTAAAATCAACCTCTCAGTGTGCGAATCATATATGCCTATTTGAACGGCATAAAAAGATGTTACCCCTTTAGTTATCACACTAGACATCTGCGAACCTATGAGTGTGATGGCACGTCACAAGACATTTTATTTCTCATTTTATTTGCGCTATGGATCGGTATACCTCTTCTCTCATCGGCTAGAAATGTTTGAATATGTCAAGCAATTCTTGGCAATGGTTGAGAATGAAAAAGAGAAGCATTTAAAATTCTACGTACTCTACGTACCGATAAAAAGCAAAATATATGTCTGATTAGTTTAGACAGATAAATGATGGCGCAATCGAATCTTCCAATATTTTTTTTGAGAAGAAGAAACTTTTGATTGTTGCCTACAGTTTGTACCACGTGCCTTCTAAATAGTCATTTCGATTCCCTTTTGAGTAATGGCATCCCATAAAATGTTATTTGGAAGTTCCGCGCCTTTGGGAATTAATGTGATTTATTCACGGTATTTTTTATAAGCACTAAAGCTCGATCCAGGAGCTTCAGAAATTATTTTTTGGAAAATATTCTAATATTCTAATGGAGGAATGACTGAAAAGAGTTCGAGATATGACTTTTGTGAGTGAAGTCAAAAAGGGGCATAGAACTATACGAGTTACATGAACCCTGTTGTTGGCTCTCCGATCTCTAACCTAGATGATGCTATAAGACCTTGTCTGACATGTAATAAACAAAAATGAAAGCGACCTCAGTTCAGTGGGAATGTTTCACTGATGAAATGCTCTCATAATCCTTAAATATAGAAAAGCAAGTGCAAAATTATTCGCTAATGATATATACCATTGTATGAGAATTTTTCATGCGTGATTTTATAGATTTTGATGAGCCAACCAAATATTAAGAGGCCGTGACTTCACAAAAGGCAAACCAAGTGGGTGTCTGCTATACGATCAGAGAGTTATGTCCTAAAACAGAAAATGAAAGAAATGTATGAATGAAGTTCCATATGCAAGCGCTGTAGAGGGTTTGATGTACACAATAATGTGTATTCAACTTGACATGTGCTTTACAATTGGATGGTGAGTAAAATCAAAGTTATTTGAGGGTGCCTATTAGATGACAGTCAAAATGATCTTTCTTTGTGCTACCATGGAGATGGTTTGAGAAATGATGGATATAGTGACGCTTATGGGCCACTTGATAGAGATGAGCGCAAATCCATTATGGGATATGCATTTATAGTGAAAGGCACAAGTATCACTTGGAGTGATAAGAAGCGGCCTTGTATCTTTCTATCTACATTAGAAGCAGAGTAATGGTCTGGATATCACCAATATAAGATACAATCTGGTTAACAGGATCTCTACAAATATTGCTAGTTCTGCGCATGTAGATGATCTTGTTGTATCTTTATTCGAGATTATGTTGCACAAGCCAATGTGGTTCTAAGGCATATTCCTAATAGCGATATGAGCGTTGACCTATGGACCAAGCCATTGCGCGAAGATTTGTTCCTACGACATGTTAATCCTATGGGCTTTGTAGGACTTGTTTTGCTGCTAGAACAACTGTTATGAATAATTGGTTTGTTGAGGTAATGTGTTCATATGTGAATGTCACCAGACTTTGATTGGCCCACTCACACGGGCAATCACCCTGGCGCTTTGATAGCGAGTAGGATGAGACTTGAAGATCATGTATGTCATGATCCCTTCGCGCTTGGAAGAGCGAGGAAGGTTGTGATGATAATATTATAGTCGCCTTAACAAGAGGCTAAGATGAGATATGATTAGATCAATTCTGGAGTACGCCCAATCTCCATAAAAGTCTGTTTATAACCAAATGTGTGAATTGCGGGTAGACGGTATCTCGCAATGCCATGAGCTTTTTGTAGCAATTGGACTCAGATTCTTATGATGTTAAGAGTGTGACATACCCAAGTTAAGTGGGAGCTCCATCATAGCATGTATACATACTACATGTGCTGAGTAAGTTCGACCATAGTAGTGGAGTGACATAATGGATTCCTGCTTCGTCACTGTGTGAGTACTTTATTTGTTCTTATATATTTGGGACTCTGGACCATGTTATAAGGTGTAAGCTTGATGGCATTACTTTAGCATGTATCCAATGGCCATGATTGATGCGGTCTGTCGGAGCATGTCTGGGAAAGCTATCAATACCAAATTGATTGGCATGAGCGGCCGAGGAAGAACCAAGTTGGTATTCATCATTTTGTTCGATGGCTCATAGGCCGGTCGACTAAGTCGAAATTTGTATTTGACATAATCATGAGCATAGATACATATTGAAAGAGACAACCATGCTCTATCATAATATGAGGAATCATAGATTTTTGGTCTGATACGACAACACTAGTTTGGGGTATATGCGAGTTTTTGAGTAGTAGAATTATGTTAGTTTGGTGATGGCTTAATATAATTCTCCTCACCATTCCTTCTCGCTTGGTCGCACTCTTTATTCTCAGTATGAGAGAGGGCGACGTGAAATGAAAGATGATTGATAAATAATTTGGATATTGATTCCAATATATATAAGTGGGAGATATAGATATATATGGGTTGGTTATGACCCAATGCCCAATACACCCATTGGGTTAGGCTTATGACCCAAGGCCCTATAGACATCTATATTAGGCATATTGCCAAACCCTGGCCGTCAACCCAAAAAGGCAGGTATGACCTAGGGTTAGGGCTTGAGTTCTATAAATATGAGTCTAACCTCCCCTATTCACATTCACCAAAAGTTCACTCTCATTCTTATATCACGACACATCCCTCTTGGAGAATCACCAACTACTCCAAGGGCTTAAGGTGTGCAATTATAGTAGATTACTCTAGTAGTAATCTATCAAACTAACGAGGGGTTGTTCAACGATCGAGGCTTGTAGACTAGCGCAAAGATTTGGAATAATCTTTCGCTGCAGGTATATCGAATACCCGATTATTTATTGGTTTAAATTCCAACAGTTTCATTTATTTATCGTGTATTTTGACTATTGTGAAGATATTTTTTTAAGTTAAATTTTATCTTTTCTCATTTGGATCTCAAGAATTTATAGTGACCAAGATTGGTTGCTGAAAAATCAACAAGTTGGCATGAGAATAGATCTCTATAAATGGAGATGACATTATGAATTTAGTACTCATTTATACTGTCTTCAAGGTCTTGCATATATATTCGTTGAGTGGATCAATATTAGCTTATGAGATAATGCATGCTTGATAAGGCCTTATTTTTGTAATTTGTCTAATGCCTCTGGAAAGTTTGAGTTGCCCCTGCCCATGCTCACACAATCATGACTGATATAGGTGAAGCATGGAGTAAAATGATTAACCTGTTGATTCACACATAATGCCAAGAAAATTTCGAGAATAATGAAAAATATTCACAATGCTTTTTTATTCAGTGCTATATTATCTTATGTTGGGTTTCCGTCCCCCGGCGCCAGATACAAACGCATCGAAAATAAAACAGTAAACAGATCTGACCCGTGGACGGACGATCACACATGATTCATATATTATCATACAAATATCATAAATATAATGCACGAAAAAGAATTACCGTTCACCGACGAGAATCTAATGGTGGTGATCCTCGAGTCCAATCAACCTGACCAGAACTACAAGTCCAGCATCAGTGCTAGTGTGATGTCGGTGTTTCTATGAGATAGAGTGAATTGTATGGAATAATCTGATTAACCCTATAGATGAACATATATTTATAGGAGTTTGGGTAACTTATTTGGGCTAGGGTTCTTAGGGCCCAACGGCCAACCATTGGCCCGTTGGCTTGTAGGGCAGCTTATGCTCACAATCTCCCACTTGCCCAAAAGCCAACACAAAACTGCAAACTCGTAATCCAAGTAATTCAGTCTAATTGAACAACTTGATGTATTACCAACGTACATAATTATGAGACATAAATATATCAACGTTTTAATTTTAGAACTTTCTATAAATGAAACATTTTCAAATATAGAAACTCCACAAAAGTGAGGAGCTTTCAAAAATTAAATTCATCTATTCTAAATCGCTCAATTTGAGCACTTAACATTTAAGTCTCAATTCTCATCGATAGACCGGTCGGTTGATTATGACCCAACGAGGTTCAAGTGTATCATAGCAGTAGAATCACAACCTTTGTGATTTTAGAAGTCAAACAACTTCTTTGGACTTATACTGAGTGCCCCATTGTCAATTAAACTCATTTAATAGACAATGACTAAAATATAATTCCAGCAACAACCTACCGATCGTGGGTAGCGCCTAGCATCTGCGCTTCACGAAGACCTAGATACAAATGACTAGCAACATATGAGAACATGTCAGCCATATTTAGCGTGCAGTACATTCCTTTCTATTGAGCCTTAAACGTATGGTTGCGTTTAATGCGTTAATTAATCCCCGGTCTATCTTTGAGTTTTGATGATCAACAAAACTTGTGTCTGTTATACTAATATATCTACTTAGTGTGCAGATTAAGTGATGAAAAGTGGAATGGAATGAAGAAAATCGAGTGTGCATGTTGTGGGCTGGATCGCCCCAGGCGATGATGACCATCGCCCCAGGCGATGGTGACCATCGCCCTAGGCGATGGCAGCCAGGTGCGACATCGCCAGGCACTTCGACTGAAGCGACGCCGAGGCATGCGCGGGCATGCGCGCAAGGGGAGATCGTTTGAGGCGATGGGCTGATCGCCCGAGGCGATGCGATGGGCGATGTTGAGTTCATTTGAGGCGATGACAGATTTGGACATGCTGAGGCTACGGCCTTGGTTTTTGCGTTTGATCGCCTGAGGCGATGGCTGAGGCGATGCTGGAGTGATTTCAGCCTTTTGTGTAGCAACGGCTAGCAGGAGCATAGGGGGCCTCCTACACTATAAATATTGATGCTTTGGAGCATTTTGAGGACAAGAAACAAGCCTACAAACTTCTACAAAGTCTTGATCATTATAATTTCAAATTGCTTTGCAATCTCCATACATTGTTGTTGTATTGGAGTTTGTAATTGTCTTTTTGTTAGAGTCTTGTTGTCTTCGTGTGAGTACACCGTGAATGTGTTTTTGGTTTGGTTTATTGTAAAGGTCCTCCAACACCAAAGCAAGTTGGAAAATTGTAAAGTCGCCAACAAGTAAAGTTGGTGCATGTGTTGTGGCTATCCTTGGAGCTCTTAAGGCCAAGAAGACTCGTGAATAGTGTTGGTAGCTCGGGAAGAGCTTTGTGTACTCGGGAAAAGCGTTGTGTACTCGAGAAGAGTAGTGTGCTCGGGAAGAGCTTTGTGTACTCGGGAAGAGTATTGTGTTGTGGCTAACTTGGAGCCCTCAAGGCCAAGATCTTTTATTCTAGTGGAACCTCGGTTGGAGGTTATCTAACCGGGAAGAGGAGACGTAGGCGATTCATCTTCGAACTTCTATAACAAATCTCTTGTCTTTTATTGCTTTAATTTCCATTATTACGCATTTATTTATTTTGTTCTTTTCTTTTATCGATTGACTTAAGGCTTCCGCAAGCGCAAACTCTTTTAGTTTTGCAAACTCATTTTAAAACGCTAAAGTAGCCAAGGAATCTCATTCACCCCCCCTCTTCGATTCCAACACTTTTACTCATATGTCCCGATTGAATCTAGGGCATTGGTTGGTCGAGGCCCATTATGATTTCAATGACTATGTATTTGTTTCACGTTATATGATTCATTGTGTGCATATATAAAAACTCTTTTTTCACAAGCACTACCCACTCTGGCCAAAGATTCCTTGAATCATATACAGAAACACATAGGACATCCTGGTTCATCAAAACCAGTGGTGAATCCCCAACGACAATCATAGGCCTCTGACAACATCACTGAATACCCAAAATAACATCTCTGTGACCCACATGTGATCAGTCATTAAATCAAAGTATACAACTATCTGTCAAGACCTCAATGATAACTTGACTCATGAAGAGTAATGGTGCACGACTGTGACTAGAAATTATATACCACTTATAAATTCCGGGTAGGGTCATTCAGTGAACTCATTCCTAATGATCACCTATTCATGTGTGCTAACTTCTCCAAGCCAACACTGATGAAACGCGGCGCACTACACTAGACACATCATGAATACCAGTCTCTTTTGAGCATATATCGATATCCCAATCTCGAATGCTCATCAACCAGGAATATTTAGAAATTGCAGTCGAGAATGTACTTCATGGTCATCATCATATGCATAACCACATTCTATGGACTATATCAATCTCATGGATTTCATCAATGCATCATGATACATTGGTAAATAGGATGAAGAATGCCACATTTATTAATAATCAAATAAAGATCTGTCATAATATGATTATAAATACAATCAATCAACTATTGATTCCAATATTATCATTTATGACTATAATAATCTCCTAAAGCCAACTACCCATGTTCCTCAAGACCATCTTCTCAAGATGTCTTTCGAACACCAGTCGTGGTAAAGGCTTCGTCAGTGGATCTGCTACATTGTCTGTTGAAGCAACTCTCACGACACCACTACCAGATTCTTGAACCACAAATCTTGTCGAATCTTTCTTTTAAATCCTCCCAAACCTTTGATGTCCCGCTGTAGTAGATGATGCCACTAAATATTTATTTGGAGACGAAGCTCATAATCCATGAAAGAACAATGGCGTTGTATCGCTCTCATTGTTGCAAATTTGGATGTGTATCTGCTGGACCAGCACAATAACCATTGATGAATCCGAGTTTGTTCTTTGCTCCTAGTGCCAGTAGCATTGCTCGACTCCAAACGCTGCAATTGTCTGTACCAATGAGCTGATCTTGAACAAGCGATATTCCGGAGTGTCCAAAGGATGCATATAGATTGGATCATTGAAACCAATCGATGAGGAGTTGTTTGCCATGAATGATGATTCAATCTGTATGCAGTAAATTGTGGAAGGCCGAAGTGAAGGAATTTGCCCAAAAAGAGTCGGTTCGTGTAAAAGCACGAGTCTTGTTCGTTGGCCCGTTTACAGTTCAAGGCAACCAACTTTTTTGTCCAAGTACAACATTGCCTAATATCTGCTAATCTGGATACTTGCCTTATTTGGCATTTTGGGTGATCCCAACAAGACAAAAAGGCATCTTTCACCGTGTCAACGACCCTGTACAATTAGCTTGACTACCAACTCCTTTGTATTCGTTATTACTCTACATTATTGTTAGAGATAGTCGGTTATGTAGTTAGGCTGGTAAATGTAGTTAGGCAGTTGATGAAAGTGGTGTTGTTAGTTACGTAAAGTAGTTTTGTTAAACCGGACGTCGATTATTTCAAATGTAAATAAATACTTGTAATCTGATACAGTTCACAATCAATGCACCATATTATTTTGATACTTCTTCTCCTTTGATACGAGAGGTTATTCCACCATTAATGGAGATTTATTGATTCTTTTGTATGGACTTTAACATGGTATCGTTGAAATAATTTTTCTTCCACGATTTACTGCATACAGATTGAATCATCATTCATGGCAAACAACTCCTCATCGATTGGTTTCAATGATCCAATCTATTTGCATCCTTTGGACACTCCGGGATTATCGCTTGTTCAAGATCAGCTCATTGGTACAGAAAATTACATCGTTTGAAGTCGAGCAATGCTACTGGCACTACGAGCAAAGAACAAACTCGGATTCATCAATGGTTCTTGTGCTGGTCCAGCAGATACACATCCAAATTTGCCACAATGAGAGCGATACAATTCCATTATTTTTTCCTGGATAATGAGCTCCGTCTCCAAATAAATATTTAGTGGCATCATCTACTACAGCGAGGCATCAAAGGTTTGGGAGGATTTAAAAGAAAGATTCGATAAAATTTGTGGTTCAAGAATCTTCTCCTTGCATCGAGATATTGTACAGCTCTTGCAAGGTTCTTCATCGATTTCATCTTATTTTTCAACACTAAAGCGACCATGGATGAGTAAAATTCTCTTGTCACACTCCCATCTTGTGCAAGTGACAATGCCACAAAACATACGTGGAACATGATCAACAACAGCGTATTCTTCAATTTCTCATGGACTTGAACAACAGTTATGGACATATTCAAAGCCCAATCCTCAAGATGAATTCTCTACCATCCGTAAATCAAGCATATTCTATAATGTCATGAAGAATCCAATCGTCACATATTATCCTCCTAACCTATAGCTGATATACATGCTGCCTTCTATTCATCTTCCTTCAAGAAACAAGACTCCTTGACATGCCAAAATTGCAATATACCAGGACATACAAAAGAAAATTGTTATCTGTTGGTTGGTTATCCACAAGGCTTAGATTGCACAAGAAATTTCCCAAACAAAAAATCCGAATTCAATCAAATGTCACAAAGTTGTTCATCATAACATCTTCACAAATATGGTGGAACCACGTCGATCATCCAAAGATCCCAGAGTGTTCTCCTCCTTGCCTCATACATTCATTGAGGCTCAGTATCATCAACTCAAGAAGCTTCTAGATTAATTTTCCTCAACACCTGAAATCACATCAAATTTCAAAAGTAACTCCATTAGTTTTGATGTCCATCTCAGGTTAAAATGAATGTATTTTAGATAGTGGTGCAATTTCCATATTATAGGAACTTCAAGTTGTTTGCAAAGTCCTCAGCCATATGATTCTGCCACTAGTTCTGTTATGATGCCCAATGGTAAAACAACTTCCATTTTATCTCATGGTTCATTTCAATCATCACCTTCTTGCACACTCAACCAAGTCCTCCATGTCCCTGATTTCAACTACAATCTCTTATCAATCTCTCTATTCATCAAAGAACATCGTTTTTCTAAATATTGATTCTGAAATCGAAAGAACTTTAATCTTTTTTGGATGGAGAGGGTTACGAGAAGGGAAAGGCCTCATAGCTCCTTACTATAGGATCGACTACTACTACGTAAAGCAAGAAGGGACGAGTTGAGTCAAATGGCTGCTGAAAATCACGACGCCGAAGCTGTTCCAGTAGCTATTAGAGATCACTTTAAACCAGTGATCAATAATAACTACTCCGGTATTGCTCGCCAGACCATTAATGCAAGCAATTTTGAACTGAAGCCAGTATTAATCAACATGGTGCAGCAAAACAAATTATGTGGTTCAGATGTGAGTGATCCTAAATTCCTGATCTCCATCTGAGGATCTTTCTTGAGATAGCAGACACTATAAAGTTAAATGGCATTACTGAGGACACCATCAGAATGCGCTTGTTCCCTTTCCCTCTTAGGGATCAAGCAAGAAATTGCCTTCAATCCTTGCCATTCGGTAGTATCACGACATGGGATGACATGTCATCCACATTTTTGGCGAAGTTCTTTCCACCAGCAAAGTCAGCCTTGTTAAGGACCGAGATCATCACCTTTAAGCAGCATGATTCTGCACAACTGTATGAGTCATGGGAACATTTCAAAGACTTACTCAGAAAATGCCCACAATATAACGACGAGAGCTGGGTGCAAATCCAGCTGTTTTACAATGGATTGAACGGTCGCACTTGAATCATATTGGATGCTGCAGTAGGAGGAACGCTTTTTCTCCAAGACAGCCAAGGATGCATATGAATTACTTGAGCAAATGGCTGCCAACAGTTACCAATGGCCAACCAAGTGAGCACTGGTGTGAAAGCTAGCAGGTATGTACGGAGTTGACCACTTTACTACATTATCTGCACAATTGGCTGCTCTTACTACACAGGTTGCCATCATGAACAAGCAAGGGCTTCTCCTATTATTGAGTTTGTCGCTGCTGCTACTGGGGTGTCATTAACTATAGAGGATCCGAATCAAGATCAAGCTCAGTTCATGAACAATAGGTATCCAAACAACTATAGAGGTAATCATGGTGCCTAATCAATACAATCTTGGATACCAAAATCATGAGAACTTTTCCTATTCCAATAACAAGAATGCTTTGGACCCGCCTCCTGGATATACACCCCAGAAAAATGAAGGTAAGCCCTCTCTAAAAAACATAGTTGGTATCTTTGTAACCAAATCTTCCAAGCGGTTTAAATGGAATGAAGCAAGGTTGGATAACATAGAAAACCAACATGGCCAACACGAGTGCTTCGATGAAATCTCTTGAGATGCAAATTGGACAACTTGCAAACCTTGTAGGCAACCAACGTTCAACAAGTTTTCCTAGCAGTACTGAGGTAAATCCAAAAGAACAATGTCATGCCATTACATTGAGAAGTGGTAATGAAATTGGTAAATCAGAATCTATGCATACTGATGAATCCCCAAAGGAAGAAAATCCAAAGTCAGTTGAAACCTATAAGGAGGTCGAAAAGGAGCAGCATGAAACCCAACCCGTGAAACCTCCAATGTATAAGCCTACTCTTCCATATCCTCAACGCTTCAAGAAGAATGCAATAGACGATCAGTTTACAAAGTTCTCGAAAATTTACAAGAAAATTCATAGCAACATTCATTTTGCTAATGTTTTGCAATAAATGCCCATTTAGGAAAACGTCATGAAGGACGTGATGGCTAGGAAGCGCAAGATGGAAGACTTTGAGACAGTGAATCTGACTGAGGAATGTTTGCAATCATCCAAAAGAATATGCCACTGAAATTGAAAGATCCAGGGAGTTTTACTATCCCTTGTATTATTCGTAGTTCTTCTTTTTAAAGCTTTATGTGATCTTGGAGCTAGTATAAATTTAATGCCTCTATCTATTTTCAGGAAATTAGGTCTCTCACATACCCTGACGGTATAGTGGAAGATGTGTTAGTGAAAGTGGGCAAACTCTACCTTCCAGCAGACTTCATTATTCAAGATATATAAGAAGACAAGGAGATGTCGCTAATCTTGGGACGACATTCTTGGCTAGAGGAGAAAAAAATAGATGTAAAAAGGGGTGAGCTATCAACGCAGGTTGAAGATGAAAAAGTCATAATGTATTTAAAAAGACTACCACCCCACATGTCATGGAGAAGCCAAAGGATTGTAAGAAGGTCCAAATGTCGACAACTGATATAGTTGAGCAATGTTGCAAGATTGATATGACTGTAAAGCTGCACAAAGTAGTTATTGATGTCAGAAAAGTTGTGAACAAGCTAAAGAAGAAGAGATAAAAGTTCAAGCAAGTGTGGAGGGTAAAAGACAGGCACAAGCCCTCCAAACAACGAGCAACAAATGGTTGAAAGTGCCGCAAAGTGGCTGATGACTATAAACTAAGCGCTTCTTGGGAGGCAACCCAAGTTTTATATCCTTTAGATTTTCTTTTTTGTTGATTCTTGGTTTAAATTTTTATTTTTATTTTTGATGCAATTCTTACCCAAAGTCGTCTTATTTATAGATCTTCAACCACCACAGCCACCGAAGTTTCCACCATATCACCATGATCAAGATGATGAGGAGAACGATGACTACTGACGGTCATCGAAATAGATATGTGCCTCGTTCTTATTTTTCCTCTGTTCAGTACATTGAGGACAATGCACAACCTTAAATTTATGGGGGTCATATGAATTGCATGTTTATCATACCTTGCACGATTTACCTGAACTCCTGATTAGTTGGTTTTGATTTTGATTTATAGGATGTCTAGTTAGTTGTTGAGTCATAAGTTGTGTATGATTGAATTGTGAGGCCGGTGATGAGAATTGCTGCTTAAATGTGAAAATTTTGAACACTTAGTTCGCTATGTTGGCGGATCTTATGATTTTATTACCCAGTTGATTGTCACTTGAAGTTTACTGTGATCTAAGTGAGCATATAAATGATACAGACAATCTTTTGTAATTGATTTGGGCGTTTATTCATTGATATAAATTGCTAATGGAGCCCTTTTGAGCCTAAAAGAAAAGAATGGACTTGAAGGAATTGCATACCTACTATAAAGTCCCATTCAAATTGTTCTTGTTGGTATTACCTTTGCTTGTATCTTGGTTTTGAGACGATAATCAAGCACGATAGTCACATCATACAATTTGAATGTGAATTGATAATAGTCTAGAACTTTCCTGAATACCCTTCTAGGAAAATACAGACATTATATGGTTTAGGAATGATGTAGGCGATTTTTGAATAGTTTGAGCCTTTCGAGCCACCCAATAACATCATTTATAACTTAGTAACCCCCTTTGAGCTTAATGAAAAATCGAACGGCATGTGCTTAACAACATGATTTACCCCGATTCGCCATCATTTCGAATCATCAACCACTATATTTCTAGCTTATACATTATTTCCTACATTTGATTGAGTAAGCCCTACTGCGCGTTAATATTTTGAAAATCTCCCAATGTTCATGATTGAAAATAAACCAAATGTAGAAAAGAAGAAAAGGGGTTGAATGAATTGAGAAACAATGGTGGAAAGAATGGATGAATTGAATGTAAAAGAAAGAGAAAAAATTATGGAGGGGTGAAAGTCAAGAAAAATGGATGATGAATAAGCAAAAAGGATAATGAAGAGTGAAAAGGGAGTGGGCAATACATTTATCGGAATCACTCGATCTTTTGAAACTCTTACCCCTTTTTGTTGAAGCCATGAACCGATGCCATACATTATGAGCCAATTAAGACATATTGATTGAGCCATGTTCGTACAGCATACTAGTGAAGAAGGTTACAAAAGTTAAGCCTATGAACTCTCGAGAGACATGTTTGATGAGTATGAATTGAGACCAAAGTGATACCGTGAAAGCCCTATTGATATATGTGAAGGAAAATCTCCTGTAAAGGAAAGTGGCTTGAAAATTGAGTCGAATGCTAGACCATGAATCTCTGAGGCCAATCATGATTGATCATTGCACAACTTAAATCTTTAAAATTTGTTGTTTCGTTTTTATTTTCTTTGCTTTTGTTCTTAATTTGCTCGGGACTAGCAAAATCTAAGTTTATGGGGTTTGGTAAGTGCATTTTTGCACTTATTATTTTCGTGCTCTTGTGAGATTGATGTTGGTTTTTCAATCAGAATTGTTTTTTGTCTGTTTCTGTGTTTACAGGAATCCAAGTAAGGATGAGTGCTATGAGAACGAAAAGGGCATGAAATAACGAGAAAATGTGGAACAAAGTCATAGCAAGACAAGGAAAAGAAGAAAAATCGAAGATGAAGAATTTGCAATTAGGGATTGATCGCCTAAAAATGGATATTGATCCCTAAAAATGGAAATTGGTCGCCTGAAAATGGAGATTGATGCCTGAAAACAGAGCCCTGGTTGGCACGCCGATGGCCCGTCGGAGGAGTGAGTTGAGAGATGCCGTAGCGGTGAGTGTGCCGACGTCGCCCAGACACGAGGGATGATGGATCACCGATGGCTCGACTGAGAGAGATGTCATAGTGATGAGCGTGTCGACGCCCTGCTCGAGCTTGATGATTGATTGATGATATTTCCATTGGACTCCTGAGATCTTGATATTGGAGATTTGATACCTCTTATATGCATTTGCATTCATGCACGGCATGCATTGGATGATACTTTGTCATTTATTATGATTTTACATGTTTCTCTTACAGGTTCAGACCCCCTTCGCGGGGGGCTGTGTTGTATGGGCATGACAGGTGGTACAGGTTGATGTGCTGCGGATGCTCGAGATGAAGCATCGATGAATAACAGAGCTCCTTAAGAGCGAGTTCAGGTTTATGTTTTACGTTTTGAGTCCCAGTAGTCGTTAGAGTATTTTTAACTACGATTCAATTAACCGGAGTATGCCCGAGTATCTGTATTTTAAGTATTACATTACTGTGGAGCTTATAGTGATGTTTATGCGATGAATATCATGTTAAATTGTCAAACTGGAATTATATATTTTTCAGTACTTTAATTTATATCAAATCAAAAATTGTTGGGCTCATGTTGATAAATTTTAAATAATCTTTCGATGTTAACTCAACTCACTCTCTCCGCCGAGCCATTGGCGTGCCCATCATCCCCAAACACGTATCAGAGATACCAACGAAATGATATAGGTATCAACAAAAGAATCGATAGGATCAACATGGCGTGCTCAAGGTCCATGCGTGTCAATGCATAATGCAATATCATAATCTCATGTGATGCATCTCAATATATCATGTCATCATATATCATGCAGTTCAATGTATAATGTGATCACATACTGTAGTTCAACATGCCATATAGTCACATAAGTAGCAAGTAATGACAAGTAAATCATACCCTGTGAACATAAAGTCTTTGCCAGACATCGTGATAGAACCGATTTTCTACGTACCTCCACCGAATCAAACAAACATCAAGAATTGCCGTACTCCTCAAATTAACCCCGGTCTATAGTCACCTGACCAAATATCATTCATATAAACCAAGACTACCAACATAATTATTCTAAAGATCAGGTTTCAAGCCTACTCTAAATTTCAGCAACATGCATCCAATGATAAACCCATAATTATTTCAAAACTTAATCAAATGACAAGGGTCCATTTTTAAAGCTAACCCAAAATATGACATTTCATATTTTTGAAACTTCCCCAAATTCGTTCATTTACCTAAGGAAAATTGGGCCTAAACATTATTTATGCAAAACAAGGGAAATTCTAAATTCCAGATTGACCACTTTTCGTAGAAACTTCATACATAATTCATACTATAGCCAAATGACCTAATTCAGTTGGAAGAATTTAGATAACTCAAAATCCTACAATATATCGTTATGAGCTTTAAGTTAATTAGTTCATCTTGATGTACATTCTTTGCAAAATGTAACAGCCTAAAAACTCGCATGAAATTCTTTTCCAGATTGAGCAGCATGTGGTAAAATTGGCATAACTTTTGCATACAAACTCCAATTTGAGTGAGAAAATTTCCAAATGCAAGCTAACACCAAATACTACAACTCTTTATAGAACGTAATGCTTCAAATTTGTAGCCATTTATTCCCAGAAATTCGACGAACACACTGCTTGTCACATGCAGACTTGATCTGAGCATAGTATAGTCAAATCATAATAACTTTATCATTTTAACTCCAAATTAGCTGATTTTGATGGCCAATTAAAGCTAAGTTAAAATACTACAACTTTTACAAGGGACACCAATGTCAAATTTGAAGCTTATCTATACTTAAAAGTCAAAATACCAGACCACAAGTATACTGAAATCTGTAGAACATTCTGACAGCAAGTTTTCACTACATGTCTCTGATCACTATTATTTTAATAATATTTTTCAGCGTAGCGATTCTTTACCGCAAGTGCACGGTGTCAAGTTTTAGTATAATTATATGATAATTACGGATTGTCGATCCCACGAGGACTAGAAAATAATTACCAAACTCCACTAGTTTAACTGTATTTAGTCTACGATAACTGATTGTGATTAATTACCTAAATTGACTAATGAACTCATGATCAACCAAAACACACAAGAACGAATAATAATATAATCAAAAGAGACAATTATCAAGACTTTCGGTTCACCTATGTAATCCCCCACAATTAGCCTATTAGTTAAGAATTAAATTCAAACAATCTAAGGTGACGAGTTTTCCTAAAGCACCTATTATTCATTGGTCCGGCTATAACAAATCTAATACTAACGTTGCAATAAGCTACTCCCGTATCCTTATTGAACAATCAATATTGTACGTTGATCTATGAAAACTTCTAGCTTTTGATTACTAGATATCTATAGCTATCACATGTGTATTTGACTTCATCTCTCGATATCAGTCTGAAATTCACGACATAAATCACTATATCGTATTGTCAATTCAATTGCAATATACTATCATTCAATGATGGCCAAACCCTTAAAAACATGAAGAACAATGATCTATGCACTTAGATATATAAGAATCAATCAAAACATTCAATTTAAATCATGGGTTCATACAAAGGATCCCCTAAGTCTTGACAATAAACTTAGCCTAGAACATATTCAAAATCAAATGCAAAATCATGTTTTCCAACATCAAAAGCATAAGGTAATCAAATAGAAACAAAGTAAGTTCAGAAATACAGAAATAACGAGAGACGTTGACTCCTTGAGTTGCTCCGTTGTCCCGTCTCTTCCGATGCGTCTTCTCTTCAATGGTTATGGTGTATGGATGGTTGGAGAGGATGAAGGTGATGGTGGCTGAGTATTGTAGGTCAATTATGAGCCAAGAGTCCTCTTTTTCGTCTGAAATATTCTATATATTGTGTTAGAGGAGTCCTCCATTCTTTGGACACAAAATAGCTTGATAAGAAAAGAAATCTTGAGTTTTTCGGGTTTGGCGATCGATAGCGACAATGTGCCGATCGATCGCCAAACCATTCTGGTTTTATTTTTCAAAATTTCCAAAACGGCGATCGATCGCTGATCTTTACCGATCGATCGCGAATCGCCTGGTTATACCGATCGATCGCTAGTTTGATTTTTAACATTTTGCACTTTCGTCCCTCCTTTTCCGTGTATGTTCAGTTAGGTCATTTTTTTTTATCATTTTAAGCTTAATTCCTCCACTTTTATGCATTTGGACCTGGATTCCTGAAATATATAAATATATACCAAAAAGCATAATATTTTCCAGGAATCACTACAAAAACGCCCCTAAGCATATATCAAATTAAGTGTAAAAATCACACTTATCAGTCTCATGTCAAGGCATCAAACTTCGACCCTTAATCTTACATGCAAGTTGATAAAACTCAAAGATGATTTTATACCTTCAATTATCTTCAAGATTTGAGCACCAAACCATCACCATAGCCCCTTCCTAGCTTGAACTCCTCCAAACTTGCTTCAAACTTGAAAATTCTTGCACCTTATTAACACCCTTGCCTTGGAGTTTCTAAATATTAAATTGCATGTAACATGCACTCACAATTTCACACGAATTCTGGGAGTGGAAAGGATGAATTTTTGAAATTCTAGAGAGATGGATGAGGATTTTAGGTTGGGTGGAAAGAGAGAGAAGGTGTAGGTTGGGTGGAAAGAGAGAGAAGGTGGAGGATGTTTAAAGTGAGGTGGCTGAATTCTACAAAGTCTTGGGGTGAATTTTTAATTCTTTGATGTATTATGGAATTCATGTGTCAATACATCACTAACTTGCAAGATTAATGGTCCAAAATCATATATTAAACATGAGTTAATTCATTAGTAACATGTGTTCTCCAAGTGCCATGTGATCATGCACATGCACATGCACTAAAAACATGTTCCACTATTTGCTTGACTCATCGAAGTTCGGAACTCCTTAATTCAAAGTCTGTACTTTTAATTATCCGGGTTTTCTTAATCATCGTTAATCCGGATATCTCTATGGACAGTGTGTTGGGGAAAAATTTAGGCGATGCAGCAACCGATCTCTATAAAAATGGTGATCGACCGCCTAATGAAATTTTTGGAAAAATAGCGACACAGCAACTGCTCGTTGGAAAACAAGATCGATCTTTGCACGAGTCCTTCCCATTAAAAATTGGCGGATGCAAGTGTTTAAAAGGCGGCCTAGCCTAATTTTTAAGGACTTTTGACACTCTTTCAAGGGGAGAACATATTGAGAAGGCGGCTACTCTTCCAAGGACAATGATTTCATCACAAAACGAAGGCGGCTTTCATCTGGGATGAAGATCGTTTTATATCTCTTAATTTTTTTCTTTTATGAATTTTTTAGACATGTCTATGCTTTTTATCAATTCTAGGATGAACTAATCCCTTCTTTCTAGGGGGAGACGTAGCTTGATTGTATATTATGTTTGGGATTGATTGATCTATATATTAGGATTTATCATATGGTTTATTTGTGTTTTCATGCTTTGAATGCAATTTAATTGACCGGCCATTGATTCAATTGTCATATTTGTTTGTAATCTATCACTTAGGAGAGGGGATTGTGAACATGACATAGGAAAATACATCGTGGATGTTTATACCATCGACGGACGTATAACTCCATTGAAGCCTTTGAAAGAATTTTGTGCAAGAAATGTCGTTTAATATTTGATCTTAGATAGGGATATCAAAGTTGATATTGAATGATAACTTCTACTATCAATTGGGAAAGGGAGTATGAAACAATTAAGAATTCTTGGCTAATAAACTAGATAAATCTATAATATTGTAGTTGATAATGAGAAACATAGTTCATAATCAAGTGAAATCGGACAACTAGAATCCTTCTCATAATTAATTCTCTTGAATTGTGCAACTGGTAGTTAGTGATTATGTTATTTGACAAACAACGCAATTCGTTTTTCTAAATAGGATAAAGAGCTTCTAGTACAATATTTAATTAATACTATAGACCAATCATTGTGGGTTCGACATCCGTTTTCATATCTATATACTAAAACTTGGCATCTTGCGTTACGTTTTACACGCAACACTTTACTATCTTGATCGGGCTTCATCATTCTTGGACTCAGCTGTTCACATCAAAAGTTTTCTTCTAATTTTTAGAATTCTTGTAATGTTTCTGTTTTTAAAGACAATGAAACTGATATATGGCATAAACGTTTTGGTCACTATCATATCTCGGTTACAATTTTTGCCTTTTATCCAAACTAAATAATTGTCCACACACTATCCAGTATGCCCACTTTCTAAACAAACAAGAAATCCATTTCCTAAAGTCGATCGAACTTCCTCTCCTGATGCATTTCATCTTCTACATATTGACGTCAATATGTGGTCCTTATCAAACCCTAATTATGATGGTGCATGATATTTCCTCACATTAGTTGATCATTTCTCGAGATGCACCTGGTTATTTCTTATGCATTTTAAATCACATATGCTACAACTCTTGAAACAATTTTTCACATATGTTTCGAAACACTTTGACCAATATGTTCAATCCATTCGAATAGACAATGTCTCTGATTTTTTTCATAATGAATGCCGAGCATACTTTGTATCTCTTGTATAATCACCAAAGTTTATGTCCCTACACCCCTCAATAAAATGACATTGTTGAAAGGAAACACAAACATATCCTAAATATTGCTCGAGCATTGAAATACCATGCCTCAGTCCCTGATTCTTATTGGGGTAATTGTGTTTTGCATGCTGTCTATTTAAAAATAGGACACCTACCCTCATATTAGATAACAAAATACCATATGAATCTTATTCTATAAGACCCCCTCTTATACTCACCTCAAAATTTTTGGATGTTTATGTTATGCATCAAACCTTAGGCCTACACACATATTTGATGTTCGAGCTAAAAGCGAGAGTTAGATTCTATGTCTTTGAAAATATTGTCCCACTATTATGCTCATGGTTTCGATGACAATTCGTTTCCCAAGATACGACTATGCTTCGTAAAAGTAGCACTACAAATCACAAAGCATTTAAAGCACAAAGGTTTAAAAGCACTCAACCTTCAAGAGAATAACACTAGATTGGTGTGTTTTCATTCAAATGGATTTGTTCCATTTATACTAAACCAATAAACATAATTTGGAGGCAACATTTCATGAAGTGCAACCATTCAACAAAAAATCGGATACTTGTGCTAGGGCGTTGCGCCTCCCTTTCTGCCTGGGTTTTACCCAGGCAGAACTCTCAGCACCTGGGTGCCTTAAATACAGTGCCACAGCACTGCCAACACTGCTCACCAGAAGGTTGAGTAGTTGTTAATCCCACAGGGCACAAACGATTGAGTAGTAGCTACCCAACGGGCAGTGCCTTACGGAGGTAGCTACCATTGTATGATAATATTATCATCTGTAATGCCTAGATATGCATCACATATGTTATATTGCATTATTGTGTCATTATAACATAATTACGGTATGATGGGTTCGGGTTGGACCGAGTATGATTAGTTGACATATGATGAAAATACTATTGTGCATGTTGAAAGGAACTAAACATAGTTGAGATACAATAAATTGATATGATGTATTGTTGTATGGCAAAGGAAATGTTAGTCATATATGCTATGGGAAATGATGTGATTAAATGAGGTAATAACAACTATATGGAGTTGTTGTCACACAAGTGTGATTATGCAATTGACAAGGTTGGCTTATATGAATTTATGAGTTATACTTGGTATAGTAGTAACTTTATATGGAAGGCATGTATTTGATGCATGGTAGAACACATGGAATAAACTGTACATGAATTATTATGCAATATAAATAGGTGAAAATCATATTTGAACACATAATGCACCTAAATTCACATACAAATCTCTATAAAGGTGCTCTCAAAACCCTTATGGATTTCTCTCACAAACCTTGCTTTGATGTGGCATGGAATCAAGTAGAGACTTGATTATAGATGAAAGTCGAAACTATTTGGTAAGGATAGCATACTCTCTATACCTCTTTGTTGCTAGTTTTGGTTAACAACTTGGTTATGGTAGCCTGATATTCATAAATAATTGATAGGAGGTGGAATTCAATAACATAAGTTGTGTGGTTATGAAAACAAGTTCATATGATGATGTAGTCATGTTTTATAAAGCTTTGGCGTTGTGTTATGAAGTGTATAGTTGAAACCATGGAGATAAGCTTGAAAATTGCCATGTTCTGAAATTCTCAGACATCGGCGATCGATCGCGAGACATGTGGTGATCGATCGTCGAAACAGGGGAAAAAATAAGGCGGTGAAATGTATTGGCGATCAATCGCACGAGATATGGCGATCGATTGCACGAGAACAGAAAGTTTTGACGATCGATTGCGTGTTTGTGACCGATCGATCGTGGGTAAGAGATCGATCACGTAAAACACTGAGATCGATAGCTGATGGCTAGAATGTTTTGGAGATCGAGAGATGAGAGATCGATCGATAGGGTTTAAATTCTGAAAAATGGTATATTTTCTTGGAATTTGATGATGAAGTCTATATAACATTTAATTGTTGATATTCATATAGTATCATATCAGGGAAACAAGCCAAAAGGAGGTTAAGCAATAACTCCTACTTTTCTATTATTGAAATGGACGACAGGTTCGTGTTGACGTACGAGTATTGATATTCCATTTATGATCATTATATGTGATGATGATATATTATTTGTTGAGATATGAGATTATTGTGAATATCATATTCGTGCTGTGAGGCACGATACTGTTGAGGCATGTGATTGGTGCTGTGAGGCACGATGCCGATATCATATGTGATTGGTGATTGGTGCTGTGAGGCATGATGTTGTTGATGCATATAGTTGATGCCATGAGGAGTATAATGCTGTTGGGCATGCGATATGACTGTTATAACGTGTGATGACAGTAATATGATATGTGATGCTAATATGGGACGTGAAGGGTGGACTACTGACATATTGAGCTGAGAGGCATATCATATCTGTCCCGTTATAAAAGGATGTTGAATGAGACATGTCATGACATATTTGGCCAATTGAATCATGTTGTATAATGTGTTTTGGTATATGTACATGGTGTATGTACATGAACAACCAGAGAGGGGTATTTCAAATGCATGAAATACAGAAAGTTGTTTATACAGTATTTATGAATTACATTGATGTTTGATTGTGAACATCATTTATATACTCATGCTGTGCGTGGTTGTTCTATAGGGACTCATAACTGGGAAATGCCGGGATTGGTGTCTACCTTTTGCTGCTAGGAGTTAAACTGATCGAGATTGATTGAATTGTGACGTGTAAATGATAGACAAGATGTGATGTATATGAACAATGCAAACAAAAGACATAGTGAAAAATCTTGACAGTAGTAATAGTATCTTAATCCTGATAAGTAAAGAATGTGATTTACTTAATTGAACGTATAATTGAGGATTAAGGTGACGAGACCCCACATCATCCAAACTAAACCCACCAAAACACCACTCATACTCTCACCCAGTACCTCATAAGTTCTCCAGGTCTCATTTCGTTGCTATGGGAAGCGATTTGATGTTTGTTGTTGTAAGACCAAATTAAACATAATGTTATTTAAGCCAAACTATGCGGCATTCTGATATCATGGTTCTCAAAACAATCACGGAACGGCCATTGCGGGAACAAGGAAGGCAGATGTCGTTGTAAAGTTCCATACTAAAACGAATTGGTAACTATAACGACGATTTCATGACCGTCAGAACGACGATTTCGCAGCCCGGAACGACTATTGCTAATATTTTTAAAAGTTTTCAAAAATTTTCCAATTTTTTATTTTTTATTAATAATTTGTTCAAATTATCTAATTATTTTTATTTTTACTTAAAAAAAACTTCGAGAAATAACGCGACTGTTCGACTAAATGTTAATGGAACTATAACAACAGCCTCCGCGATGCCATCCTCGACCGTGTCGATGAACCATGGATACAATGTAGTTATGTTATCACATGAACTCATGTCGTTGTCCTTTATCTAGTTGTTTCTACTGCAAGATGCAAAGACCACTAGTGTCTGGAGTATGTAGAAGTGAGAACAACGAAAGTTCCATTTTACTCCTCTGATAAACTATAAACTCAAACGTAACAAAATATGTTATGCAATTGTCCTGGAAGTAAGTTTCCAAGGCAGTTAGAATATTTCATGTATTTAAATGTGGAAGCTTTTTGACTAACTTATTCATGTTTTTGTTGTATCGTTTACCATTTCTACATAATATTACGTTCTGTTAATATGCCAATTGGGAAGTTGATAGTAAAATTATTATGTGGAATTCTGAATAGTTGGTATTATGAAGACCCAAAATCACCACCAAAGGAAAGTGTCAAAGCAAAATCCCTATCAAAGCAAAGTGCGTTAGTTATGTTAAAATCTTCTATCAAATGAAGGTGTTCGTTAATTATGAAAATAAAGATCATGAGATCACATCTTACAATCAATTGAGATACTCCTACATCACAAACACTAAGAATATATCCTTCCAAAAAGGAAGAAATCTCGAAAATCTTTCCCAAATACACAAAATTTTTAAGCAATATTTTCAGAATTGCTCTCCAATATTTCGAAAATATACACACATATAATTACAACCAAATCTGATCTCCCACCGTTCAGAATATATCTAAGGTGTTTTACACATGCCCTACAAATTTGAGTCCAATCCAACGGCTAGATTTCTGTAAATGTCATCCACAAGAAAACTGTGCATATTCTATACGGAAAACACCAGCTTCTATTTGTCCTCTATAAACCAGTACAAACGACACAAAACCCGATCTCTACCATTCACAAATTAGTTATTCCCTTATTAATGTGCTGACCAAATTTCAGCTTGATCCAGCAGTTGTATTCGTCACAAATGCTTCTTTACTCGGACTGATGCAGCATATGAAAATTTGAAAACTCCATCAAAGGATAAAAGGAGATTCACGTGAATCGCAACCCAAAATCCGTTCAAACGTGTCATCTTCAATCTTCAATCTTCACGCAGTCTTGGGACGTGACTGGTATGGCCCATGAATCATTACATTTTAGTTTTAATGCTTTGGTTCATCCTGGCCACATTTAAATAGTTTCTTGAAATTCAGCCAGGCGCCATATTCTATGCTTTCTGAAATTGAGAACTCATATCCACCACAGACAGGGATTTTTTCGACCTTTTTCGCTCATTCGCCTCAGAAATTTTTGTTTGGAAGAGAGCGTTGATAGAATTCTCCGGGTACGTTACTTGGGAGTCAAGATGTTGTAATTCTTACAAGTATGGGATCGTTGTTCTGAATTCTGATGCATAATGCCAATCTGGTTCTTGAAAGCCTTTCTTAGGTACTTTTGAAACTTTTTAATTGATTAAACTTGAGCATGTGTGTTCATATGGATTTACCCGTCTTTCAGAAAGTCTGGTTTGCATGGTTTGCGGCATTTGAATTCCGCACAACCTTTAATTCTGAGTAGCTCAATTGAAAGCAAGTTCTGAATATTATGTCAAAAGTTCCGAGTAACTACAACACGTGAGATTTTTATGACATTTCCCAGCATACTTACACTAGCTGCGTAACCTGCCGACTTCGACACTTGACATATTGCATTAAACATTGAATAACATATTACAAAATCCACATGCGGGGAAATCTCACTTGAAAAGTTCACACATGTGGCATAGATATGACAGGATTACTTGTTCTTCAATTTTTTGACGCTGATTTTCTTGTGTTCGAACTTATCTTTTTCTGTCTTCATCTGCTCAAAATGTTTCTTCTCCTCTTGTTTATGATTCTCCTCACCAATTTGTTTGTTTTCACTTTTGTTCCATGCATGGCTGAAACTGTCAAACCCGCGGACAGTTCCATATGACTGGCCTTGATAACTTGGGCCAGATGAGGCATCAGAAGCCATCGAATCATCGCTGTCGACATCTTCAGCTTCTCTTTCGGCGTCTTGCTTGTAGATTTGTTCACCAGTGCTACAATACTCTTCACCTTCATAGTCAACATAATCAAGTTCATGGGCCGGTGAAGCAATATACATCGTCCATCCTGATTCATTGCTGCTACACTCTTCAATGTCTTCAAGAATTTTTGTAGAATCCATTGTTGCTAGAGGTGCAAAAAAAGTGACTCGAGGATATTCTATTTATCAAAGAAAGTAAGAGTACTAAGTGACTATTGGGCATTCTGCAATGTTCTTGACTGGAGGAGATTGCCCTCTATCTAGTTGACTCTTTCGTGCATAAAAATCTTTATCATTGAAGAGAAAGTACTGCTTAGCTGTCTTTGCACAATAAATTCTCTGGCCGTTATTACAGAAGGCACTGCATTTTATAGGTGAACTGAGTTCACATGTCAAAATATTTAAGCCTCCCTTTTAAATTTGAACTCACCACACCTTTAAAATCTCCTACTATTTGGGACTCCTTTTATGCTGCAAATATTTTATCTGAACTGACCAACATGAATTTTTTTGCATATTAAATATATTTCTTCCCAAAATGTAGATGTTGCACCATTCCCCCAGAAAGCAAGAAATCGCCCCTCCTTGACCGCTAGACCCCCGTTGTCCCATTAAAACATTGCACCCAATATAAGAATTAGGTTGAAATCCTTTCTCTACTTAATCCCCTGTCTTGTTCATCAATATAAAGCTGCTTTTAAAATGGGGATACAGATAAGGTCCACTTCTCCAAATGGTTAAGATTGTATAAAACCAATGATTTCAAATAGCTAGAAATGACCTCTTCAGTACACTCTTTTATGAAGACCTTCAATTCTCTGTCTTGTCATCAACAAAGAGCAGCCTTCCATGTGAATTATGCAGTGAATCCAACTGTGTTTTTGGATTTTTTCAAGGGGTTAAATAGGATAAGTGAGTAATACGTTTGGTCATAGTTGTAACACAATCCCTTTGACACTTATTGTCCTCATAAAAAGAATTTTTTTTGTTACTGGTGGTAATTTTTTGAAGAATTACAGTTAAATTTGGCCACTCGTTTGTCATTATTATACACAATTATAAAGTCTTGCTAAAATAATATTGCATTTGAGATTTTGAAGATAACACACTAGTAATAGTGATTGATCAACTCGTGAACCGGGGACAGCAAAATGCTGGAACTATTGTTGGAGTGTCTGAATAAGGCTCCCAGCAATTCTTCTGTGCGCTCGTAGACGGGTAGCTCTACATCGTCTATGACATTACAAGCCTGGTTCATTGGCACCTATATGGTGCAGCCCTCATGTCAACTTGGCGTTTGATAGAGGCTTCCCGCTGCCACTGTAGAAAGAAATAAAGGTGTGCCGCTACTAACAACTATAGCTTTTAGCAAAGTGGCAAGCATTTGATCCTAACAATTGGTATCATAGTGATGGCGTGGGTTCGAGCCGGTCCAAGAAACAATTTATGAGGATTCTTCTGTGCACTCATAGATGGATAGCTATATACCGTCTATGGCATAACAAGTCTGACACATTGACACCCACGTGGTGCATCCCTCGTGTCCACATATCGCTTTAGTATAGGTTTTGCGCGGTCATTTATAAGGAAATAAAGTTGCGTCATCTGCTAATAGTTATAGCTTTAGCAATAGTAAGCATTTGATTCTAACAGGTTCTGTAATTTTAACTTTAGGTTATCAACATCGTGTTGCCTTTTCTTCATAAATTCATCATCTCATTTTTAAATATCAGCCATTCCGAAAAAAAGACTTTGCATTCTTTTCTCTTATGGTAGAATGTGTTGCCTCCCATATAGATAACAGATAGTTTCATTGTATATTTGTCTTGGTTGTATTCTACCACGGTTCCCTTCTAAATTTTCCATCCGTTGGCTTTATCCTTTGTTTGAACTGGGGCAAGACAGGCCCTTGAACTATTCGTGCCTGCTCAATTGTCTCATTACAAAACTATAATATTCGGGAATTCTTAATTATATATACCGATTACTCGATTTGTATCATATAACTTAATTTGATGTTCACCAATTATTTATCAGGTATTAAATGAAGTCCGTTATATGTTTGATGCCATCGAAGGCTGAGTTTTCTTTTTTGAATTTCATTATCCGTGTACGAATTACGAATTCCTCTTCCAACTCGTCCCAGAATGGGCGGTAGTAATCGTTGGGACGAACTCGGTAACAATGACAGTCATTTTGTCGAAGTTTTGGCCATCATGGAAATGCCTGTCCTCAACTTGGATGTTTTCTAATTCAAATTAATGGACAACTTCCTTTAGTTAGAGATACGATTCAGCATCTTGTTTGGGGGTTGCATGTGTGCTTTATAACTCACTTGGCTATGGCTATTGGCCATGTTTTTGAAGATGTTGACATTTGATACTTTTTTATCTGCACCTTATTTTATCAACAGCTTCACGTGCAACTGTGCAAGATTTGTCATAAACTAGCCAAAAGCTAAAACCACAAATATCGTGTTGTTAATATTTTTTTTCAGCCTTTCATTCCTAATATATAAATGATTTATATATTTTTTTCATGTGTAGATAAATAATATAATTACCACATAAATAGAGAAACGGTGGATTGACAATAATTTGAAACATGAGATAGGGTTGCAAGGATGGCAAGGGAGGGCAAAAAAAAATTTAATAGCTCTGAAATTGCATTTTACCCTCTAAAATTACAGATTGTCTCCTTAAAATTGTACATTGTTCCTCAGGCTTCTTATTGGGCCGGACTAACAGGAACGGACCGGTCCGGTTCGGATCGTTCCTGTTAGTCCGGTTACAAATCGGAACCTGATCCGGGTTTAACCCCGGTCGGAGCGGTTTCGTTGGATTGGAACCGCCAATCCGGTGGTTCCGGATCCAACGGTTCCGGTTAAAACCGATTCTGGTTCCGGTTGGGCAACGACTAATTTAAAATATATATTTATATACAAAAATTAATTATACTTAAATTTTTTCTATAAATACCTCATTTTTCCTCTCCAATTTTTCATCTAATTCCAATTCTCTTAATCTTACACTCTTACTCTTTCATTCAATTATCTCATTTTCCTATATGATTCCAATATTCCATACAATTTTATTCCATACCATTACCATCAATTTGTTATTATCATATTATTATTAGTTTTGTTGATCTACATATATTTCCAAAAATACGATGTCATCCTTACGATATTGAAGAAGCGGAACACGTTGTAGAACCTGCAGCACCCCAAAAGATCCTTTTGTTGTCGAAACAAACCGGGTACGAACGAATCTGTTGTTATTTTTAAAAATATGCAAAACCACATATAATTATAAAACAGCTGGTTCCGCGGGCGGTACCGGAAATTTTAAGAAACATCTAGTTAAGAACATAATTTTGATGATGTTAATTTACAACCATTAGGTAGAGAACCAACTCAACTTCAAATTAATCCTCAATCTGACACTAAATTTATCTTAACACATGAAAAAATAAAAGATTATTCGTTCGTTTTGTTGTTAGATGTTAACCTCCATTTTTGTTTTCTGAAAGCGATGGCTTTATTGAATTTCTCCTGGTATCTAACCATGTTTTAGACATATTTCTAGACACACATTGAAAAGAAATATTGTGGATGTGTTTCTTGATTATCGTAAAACTTTAGTTGATCATCTTTCTTCTATAAACTGCAGATTAAGTTTAACTACTGATATTTTAACGAATACCGTTGTGCTTTCTTTTCTTGTTATTACTTGTTATTGGATTGATGACAATTGGTGTTTGCAAAAAAGAATTTTGTCATTTGATGAATTAAAATCTGCACATGCTGGTTCCCAAATTGCTACATTTATTGTTAATGATTGTAGATTTTATGGAATTGCAGATAAAATTTGTTCGATTATACTTGACAATACATCAAATAATACGGCGGCGATGTGTGAACTTAAAATATATTTACGGCCAATGCTTAATGGTGTTTTTCCCACGTTAGATGTGCATGTCATATAATTAATTTAGCTGTAAAAGATGGTTATGAATGTAGTAGCATTGATAAACTTAAAAACTATTGTCGATAGATACGACAATCACGCATTAAGCGTGATTGGAAACATACGTGTGCAAGTCAGAATATTCAGTTTACTCTTTTTTCACCGCCCACTGCAACTCGATGGAATTCTTTGCATAAAATGTTAGAATCAATGTTACCATATCAAGATGCTTTAACTTCTTTTTATAACTCTTATCAAATGCCTGAAAGTGATGAAAGTTATTTTTTGTTTGATAAGAATTTGTATTTTGTTAATAATTTAACTGCTTTGTTATCAACTTTTAAAGAAGCAACGGATCGTTTCTTCGGTGTTTATTATCATACTTCTCATTATTTTTTTCCACTTGTATTTAACATGTTTTGTAAATTTATTGAATTTAGAGATGATACTGAATCGTTTATCGTATGGAGGAGAAGTTTAAAAAATATTGGGAACAAATTCCACACGTGCACTATATATCTACACTGTTAGACCCAAGTCAGGGTGTAGGATATTTCGATACTTTCTTTGAATATTACACTACATTTTTGGATAAGGATGTTGGCGATCAAAAGACTTCAATCATGTATTCTATTCACAATATGTTTGGATTGTACCATAGTGAACAGGGACAGAGCTCATCGTCACGTGTAGGAAGATGAGAAGAAGAAGAAGACGCTACTCAGACACGAAGCGGAGAGATTAATCTATTGAGGAGCCTTGGAAGAAAGAAGCAGAGAGGAAGCTGGGTATCATCTACCTCTTCAAATGAGTTGCAGTTCTTCCTGGGTCAAATGTTCATTATAGATGAAAATTTTACATACTAGAGTAGTGGAAAAAAAACGCAAAACAATATACAGTCTTAGCCAAAATGGCTAGAGATATATTTGCAGTCCAAACATCCAGTGTCGCATCGGGGTCGGCATTCTCAACTTATGGTCAACTCATTGGAGACTTTAGAGGTTCTCTAAAACCAGAACCATTATGCATGCTTACGTTGCTAAAAGATTGGTTCGATACTGAGATGAGAAATAAGAGATAAAGAGGACTCGACGAGTTCGGCAGCGAAAGTTTCAAAGAAGAAGAAGAAGAAGAAGAATTGGCCAAGACTATACTAATCAATTATGATGAATAATGTATTTTTTTATAAATTTCAAATGTTGTAACTTTTATGTTGTTTTTCATATTCAATAAACTATGTATTTTTCCTTTACGATTTGGGTTGAATGCAGAATATGAAAAAAAAATGTAAAATAAAAAATAGGACTGGCGATCGATCGTCAAAGGCTGTAACTTAAAAAAGAAGAAGTGTGCATTGGCAATCGATCGCCTAACCAGTTGTGGTTGGAACCGGTATAATCCGGACTATTGGATCTGGGGTTCCGAATCGGATTGGTTCCATGGCTTGGGCCATGGAACCGGAACCGGATTGGTCCGGTTCCACCCGGTTTGAACCCGAGACCGGTTCTTGGATTTTTTATGCTATTATTTTTTTGTCTCTCTCATCTTGGATTCTAAATATGCTTCTGTATAGTTGGAGAAACGATTACTTGTTCTCGTCTCAGATGATGATGTTCATTGTATGTTCAATAAGCAATGAGACTCTGTCAAAAACAACATTTGAAGTTGTGATATTCAATTCTAAAATTAATGCTGCTACAACATTTGTATGTTACTTAAGACATTGAATAATTGGAACTGGGATAGTTCCACACTTCCACTCTCACAGATAGTTAATTATACTCAAGGTTCCATGCACTCTTTTAAAAAAAGGGCTGAATATAAAATCGGTGTTTTTACTTATCATAGGTTCGATCAATGCAACCGATTGAATAACTAACCTATTAAATGTCAGCATGATGTAATATCTATGTTTGCTTTTGTAAAATATATAACATGTAATTGCCATATGTTCAATTTGTTCACAATAAACGAAAAACATTACACTAACATAAAACTTCAAACAATCACATTAAACCAATCGTCACATAAAAGAAAAACAATAAAAATCTCAAAACCAACCAGCAATGCCCAAAAAAAATGTCTCAAGATCATAAGAAAACTATTTTTTAAAAATATTAAATGATTTACATCTTTTATAATTTACTAGAAACTAAACCTATTTACATATAATATACATGACTTTTATTGTAGAATTGTATGGATTTACTGATAAGACAAACATAAAATATTCTTTTATAAGTATTTCAATAACAAGAAATTATATATAATAAATTTTGTTCTTAAAAAATCGGCCTATAATTTTAACGAAAATAAAAAAAATTAAAGAGTTAAAAAAAATGAAGGAACTGGCCAGTTTACCGATCAGTCGTTTTTGACCCGTTCCCATTGAGCAGAGTGATTTTAGGTGGTCAATCAGAATGGATCAAGTACGGGCCGGTCTGGTCCATTTTAAAATCAATGGTTCCATGTGATTGACAAAGGTTTTCAAATCAATGGCTCCATGTGATTGATAAATTGTTGGGTTTTGGAAACCCGAATAATCTTGGTTTTGATGTTAACAAAACTTGTTATTGTGTTGCTAACATATTTCATCAAGTCTGCAGTTCATAGATGATATTTTACAGCTTGATGATCTGCTAAGAAATGGCCTTGAGTTTGGTTGCTGAAATGAGAATTCAGCATCCAGTAGAGCCGAGCGCTGCTGACTAAATTGATCATATCTCATAGCTCGCTTATCGGAACGGAACGATTCAGTATGGGTTGGAAAGCTAAGACAAAGATCTACAAGTCATCTTTGGAAGTGAAAGACTGAACCGGACGTTAAGATGGCAAAAAAGCTTCTGCAAGTCATACCATGTGCTGCTGCATCCAGCAAACATACAGCAGGACCATCGCCTTGTATTTCGAGTATAACTCTCTCATACGAACTCGAAATCAAGCGATTCTTGATTCCGTGGAAAGCTAAGAGAAAGGGATACAACTTTCATGAAGATCACTTTGCCCAGAAATCAACGAATCAAGAGATATAACCAAGAGAACAGAACAGCAGATGTTGGGCAGCAGGGTACCAGCAGACCTCAGACCAACTGGTACCAGCAGACCTCATACCAGTTGGAGTACCAGCTGAAGGGACCAGCTGGAGTACCAGCTAAATGACCAGTTGGAGCTGGAGAGAACCAGCTGGAGTACCAGCTGACCAGACCAACTGGATGACCAGTCCAGCTGACAAGACCAACTGGATGACCAGTCCAGCTGACCAGACCAACTGGATGACCAGTCCAGCTGACCAGACCAACTGGATGACAAGACCAACTGGATGACCAGTCCAGCTGACCAGACCAACTGGATGACAAGACCAGCTGACCAGACCAACTGGATGACCAGTCCAGCTGACCAGACCAACTGGATGACCAGACCAGCTGACCAGACCAACTGGCTGACCAGACCAGCAGACTTCCAAAAATAGCCCAGAAGCAGAATATGACCGTTGCAATGTTTGAAAGCTTACCAAAACTGTCCCAACGGTTATATTCTTGTATCTAACGTATATATCATTGCTTGGGGCTATATATACATGATTTGGAAGCTCAATAACAGCTGATTGAAGATCAATCCAAGCCTTCCAAAGCAAACCCACTTGGGATTCAATTGAGGAACTTCAAAGACAAAAGCTGCTAAATAAAGAGCACTCCTCAAACCTTTGGCACCTCTTATCTTGCTGTATTAGATCTGTTAGGAGATCATTTGTGCCTTTGTATTCACTCTATTCATTGTATTTGTGAGCTAAATAGAAGAGTGAATACCATTGTAACGGTTGATGATTCATCACAACCGATTGAGAGGTCTTTGTATGTGAGACATTAAAGAACATACATAGTTAAGTTGCTAGGAGTTCTAGTTGGATGGGGAATGTCCAACTGGACCGGGTTTGTACAAAGAGTTGTATAAATCAAAGTCTTCTAGTGTATCCTTCCATGAGATGGAAGAAGGGGAGACGTAGAAGCGTTGTGCTTCGAACTTCCAGAAACAAATGCTTGTGTTATTTACTTTACTGCATTTATTTACCTTACTGTTTTTACATACTTTCTTGCATATCTTTAAAATGCCTTTCAAATGAGTAATCGGTTTTAGAGCGGGTTATGTCGAGTGTCTTCCGCTCGGTTTTGTAACCGAACTCGATATAATCTCTCGGTGCAATTATTTCAAGAACACGAGCTATTGAAGCTCAAGTTGGTTGAACTCGGGTGTGGAATGACAACCCACCCCCGAAATCGATCCTAACATAAATAAAGGAAAAAAGATATATATATATATATATATATATATTTATATATATATATATATATATATATATATATATATATATATATATATATATATATATCAATTTCGACTTGCAGTTAATCAATATCATTAAGCCAATTTTCATTATTTATGTTAGATAATCGAAAATTAACATATTTGTTTTTTTTTATGATAGTACAAGGTATTTTGAAGTATAGCTGGTCAATGTATAAAAAGCAGACTGTCGGTCAATGGTATTTCAGCATAATATAACCGGAAGAATTATCTCGATAAGCTGTGGAACGAACTAAAGAAATATCTGCAAGAAATCATATGGATTCAAGTATTGCAGAGTCAAAAGAGTTGTAATCAAAAGAGAGCTAGGAACATTTCGGTCTTTGTTGACATTCTTCAGCACGATGCTCTGTGAGAGCACATACATCACATATCTGATGTATGAGCATAAAACATGTTACACCCTGAGACCGGGGTCGATAACACCGACGTTGATTCTAAATATAATTCAAAATCAACAAGCCTCGTAATACAAATTCTGAAAACCAGTCTGTTATTCCATAAAAATAAATAATCCTTATAAATATCAGCGAAAACTTCAAAAATCAATGGCAGCGGCATCTTGAACTACATCAACTAAATCATTATCTGCAAAATTGATTTGATCTTCGTCTTCAATTTCTTATTCGCTTCTATCTGGGGAGTGGATGTAAGGGGTGAGTTTTTTGGAAAACACTCAGCAAGTGGGGGCCAATCGATGTGATAATATAATTTTTTTTTAATTATTTTCCAAAACATATATCATAATCGGAGCATAAACTGATATGAATACTGAAACATAAACTGAACAGCATTGCTCTAATCAGAGCCAGAACAAAACATGTCATATCAAAAAAAAAAATCATATACATAAAGCACATTAAATCCTCTAATTTCCTCCTTGTACTGATATCAGTTCTCTAGACTTTACCCTCCTAGAGATAAGGTCGGAAACCTCGGATCACCCACGAATAAAGGGTCTGGACTTTCCAGAACAACGGTTAACCACCGTATCAGGTCAGAATGTCGGTTATAATCCCACCGCATCAGGGTCAGAAACAGAAACAGAACTCGGAATTCCCACCAATTGGATTTCGAAATTTAAAGTGCTTCAAAAATATAATTTTCATCAAAACATCAGAATTTCAAAGTTTCAATATAATTCACATAATCGATTGAGATTTTAAAACATACATATGAATTTTCAAAAAACGAAATGAATATATAACAAGAGCCCACTTACCGTCAGATTTACGAAGCTTGGTATAATAGATCCTTGGTTGAAAGATAGTACAAAAGCTCTCTTCCCTTGCCTTGAAGTGTTCGAAATTCTTGTGTGTGAGATGGTGTGTATTTTCGAAAAAGGAGTTTGAAGATAGGATAGCATTTTCTTAGCATAGAATGGTGTGTTTTAAGGTGTAGGAATAATTAATTGGAATTCATAAATTTATGTCATTTAATGACATCATTTTGGGCAAGGTAATTGAATGTATTAATTAGGCAATTGAATGGTATGGCGTGATTTGAGCTAGGCACTTAAATGTCATTGAATGGCTAATAATAAGGTTTGGTAAGTAAATTGAATGGCTAACATGATTTGGGTCAAGACATTTGAATTGGGCAATCCGATGAGTCGTCACATTATCATAGTTTGAGCAAGTAATAAATATCATCAATGGGTAATGTAAGAATTGATTGTAAATTCCATGACTTTGGCCTCCTAATAAGAATAATTGAAATGTATTGATTGGGTCATCAAAAGGAATGAATGACAAAAATAATGGGTCATCACATGTTGGCCATCTAATGGCTAATTTGAGCAAGATATTAAATGCCAATAAATTGGATTGAGTGAGATTGAATGGTGACAAGAATTTGGGTCATACAATTGAATGTCCTTGATTACTAATGTTATGATTATGGCAAGACAATGAATGACTCTCATGATTTGAAAAGACAATTGATTAGGCAAATTTTGGGGTCATCACAAAACATGCACCAGAATAGATGCTCTTGTACGAATATTTAATTGGGTGTATCTTTGGGTAGCAAGCAACAGTAACAATTGTTCGATAGGATAAATGTCGATATGAGATTTCTAATCCCCATCCTTGAAACGATATTGTCCAGCTATGGTGCTCACGGTTTAGTGACAATCGTTTCCCAATATACATTGACTATGATTCGTGATAGAAGCACTTCAAATCACAAATCCTTAAACCACAAAGATTTAAAAGCACTCAAACAAGAACAAGGGTGAACAAGATGAATATACAGAAATTTGCTTTTGATCTTGTGTTTTAATCTCTTCAAAAGTATTTTATTGCAATAATGGGTTGTTCATTTTATACAAAACCATAAGACATTATCAAATGACACCTTTTGGAAGTGTTTTTTTATGAAAAAACGCAACTATACACGAAATGGTACACAAATCTTAGGAAAAACTGCATTAACAAATTTTGGCAGAACACCTCGGCGCTATGGCACCTCGGCGCCTGCCCTACTGCTCAAATTATTGGGTAGCGCTCGAGCTGCCCGAGTTTTTCCCAGGCAGTTTTTCTTCTCCGTCTTAGCCCGTTTTTCCACCCATTCGTATTTTTCGACTTTTTCATGCTTAATTTCAAGTCATTAAACATATTTTCCTACAATTCACATGAATTAAAATTAATGCATGAATGCAAATGAGCACCTTTAGTAAATTAATATAGCATCTGGAGGGGTTTTTTACTAAAATAACCCCAGAATTTTTTTTTTTAGACAAAATAACTCAATTTAAAATGGTTAACAAAGTAACCCGGGGCGCCAACTAAGTTGGCGTCTTCTAATGAAGACGCCAACTCAGTTAGCGCCTCCTACATATTTTATTTATTTTTATGTTGGAGTTGGCGCCTCCAACATATATTTTTTATTTTATTTTTTATGTTGGAGGTGCCAAATTTTTTAAAATTTTAGTTTATTATTATTATTATTATTATTATTATTATTTTAGGTAAAAAGGTCATACTATATGATCTTTCTTTTGCCTCAGATTGAACAACTCTCAAGCCCATTATTTTAAAATAAATGTCAAGTCCAAAAATTAATTCAATGGGACATGAGAGGAACAGCTTGCAACTGAATTCTTGTAGCAATGTAAAAATGAGCTTATTCAGTCTTCAAACAATAAAGACAGCGATAGAACTGGAAGAATGGATCGAACCATGTTACTCAATACAAAGCTATGATACACGGACACTAACACCGACACGACGCGACGCGGACACGGCTACATGGAGTTTTAAAATTTACAGGATACGAGATCGATAAAAATTAAAAATATATATGTGTGTCACAGCCATGGTTCACCGTCGTGGGAACGTTCACCACATGGATTTTCTAAAAATAATATTAATTTCATTTAATTAATTATTTTAATTAAAAATAAATTAACAAACTAAATAAAATATTAATTAAAATAAAAATTAACAAGCTAAATAAAATATTTTCATTTTAAGATATAAAATTATTATATACACTTTATTAAAACATAAATTTATCATATATATTTTTATATTTTTATCGATGTTGTATCCTGTAAATTTTAAAAATCCATGTCGTCGTGTCAGTATCATGTCGTATTCGTGTCGTGTCGCAAAGGGGTTTCAAAAGTGATTATGGGCATAGCAGTTAGCAGGGAATTCTGCGGCCCGGCTTGGATAGGTGATTTTAAATGATGGCTTTGAATACTATTGAAATGGAGGCCATTGAATTCAACAATAGAAAACACAAACACCACACCTAGTTTCACTTCAAACCAACGGACGGATGTAGCATCCTCATAATAATGCATTACTCTAATTATTGCAAATTTATCTTTTTCGAATCTGATAATAAAAAAAATGTTTAAATAAAATCTGAAAAATATTGACATGATTTTTTTTAATTTATCTGATAAGATAATGCATATTTTTATTTTATTTTTTATTTTAAATTGCTTGTTGTTTTATGAGAAAAAGAGAAAAATAAAAGATAAAGCGTTCAAGTTGGGGCGTGTCCAACTTTGAGAAGTTGAACACGCCAACTTGGTTGGCGTGTCTTGGAAACGCTAATCAAGTTGGCATGTCCAACTTCTAATGTTGGACACGCCAACTGGATTGATGTCTTCAATAGAAGACGCTAACCCAGTTGATGTTTTGGGTCAGTTTGGTGAAAGTTTTTTATTTCAGGTTATTTTGACAAATACTTTTTAAAATTATGTTATATTATTAAAAAAAAAAACCCATCTGGAGAGGTAGCTTGCGGATTTGAACCTTCCGTAGTAGTATTCAATCGGATTTACTTGTCTTATTAGTGAACTTTGAATTATAGGGTTTTAATCTCATTCCCTTCAATAAATTATTTACATGATCTCTTAGTTAACAATTCATAAACGGTTCCACGGTTTTCTCACATAACAAACTAAGATTATGCCTATAGAGATCATTGACATATGGTATTACATCTACGACTTGTATGTCGAGACTTACAATTATACATACTATTGTGCCCTTTCTACAACATATTGGTCGTCAAAATGTAATATAACTGCAGGCACATTTTCTTTGCAACATGAATTTTTTTCCAAGAAACCTTGAAGACATTCGGCCTTCTTCTTCAGTTTTATACAATGCAATGAACTTGATTTCATTGTGGATATATATATATATTTGCTTACAAGATTTCCACAACATGGTGTCCTTTCCAATAGTAAACACATTACCATTCATGGATTTTTAGTCCTTCATTATAGCGATTTTGTTATTACTTCTCCAACAAGAAATTTTCACTTAAAAAAACTGTGAAGCCCTCCAGCTTCTTCTCCGCTTTATCTAGTGCTATGCATTATGAATTCAAAGTGAATTGAGTTATACACTTTTTGTTTAGAGAATTTCCTTCGTTTCTTTTTCCATGACACAACAGCATTACAAATGGTTCACACATAACCATTTTGTGTCAGATATCCAATTCATATCAGGATATCTCGAGTTTCAAATTATAAGCGTCATAGCTTTGAAACTTTAATAAATCCTCATTTTTTAATTCACAATTCAAATTTTAAGCGTAATTATTCTTAGAAAATCCAAGTTCAAGATTTTATTTCTTACAAACTTGAATTTTAAGCGTAAAGCTTAAAATTTAAAATTAGAATTAAACATGAGAATTCGTCTTGGAAACTTCAATTCCAATTTTGACATTGTTGCATCAACATTCATCGTGTCAAAATTGTTTCATCAACATTCTCTTCGTTGTTTTGATGATATTTATATTGCTTCTCATAATGAGCATATGATCAACTTGCAAGCATACTTACATATGCTTCATGTGTCACTTTTGTCACACTTGTTTTGACAACACGGTTTTGTCAAATTTTCACGCCATTTATTTGACAATTGTTATGACTTACTTCAGTCAGGCAACCTCATACTTTCAATATTTGTAGGAAACCTGTATCCTTAACTTATAAGGATTTTCGTCATTTCCTAAGTGTGGTACTTAGAATATGGTTGACCAATTGAATTTCTTCCCCACAATTTTGGGTAATCTCGTACTTATCAAGATTTCATTTGTGTTTAACTTTCATATTTCAAATTCTAAGAGTTATAAATTTATAAATCAAAATTCTATATTGCAAACTTTTGATTTAAACGCGCTTGCTTAAAAAATTGGAACTTGGACAATATTCTCGAGTAAGATTCATTATTTGCATTTTAAACTTACAACTTATAAGAGTCGAAATTCAAGATTTTATATCTTGCAAGTTCGAGGTTTAAGCGTATAATGCTTAGAAAATTCATAATCAAATTTAGGAGAGAACGACGCCCAATAAAAACAATTATGACATATGATTCACCATTTATATTTTAAGCGTACAAATCTTAAAGATTAAATATCTTGCATATTCAAGTCTTAAACGTAAAATGCTTAGACAACACAAACAGAATCAACTCACAATTCTTCATACCAAACTCATTTGCTTAATTTGTTTTCAACCTCATTATCATGGTGTTCAAACACTTCTATGACCTCATCTTTGTTTCGTAGCAAATAACCATAACAATACATTGTGCAATAATCGATAAAGTAATGAATATTTTTTCCACTGTAGTTTGCACAAACTTTAAAAACATTAATGTGAATATATTCTAGAGGTGTCATATTCTTTCAACCGACTGACTGGAGTTTTTGTTAACTTATTCCCCACCCAAGTCTCACACTTTCATTTTAAGTTGACAGTAACTTAAAGCAATAATTTTAAGTTTACAAATTTGCGTAGTGAATTATGATTTATATGACCAACGGTCATCCATAAATCATAAAACGCACTCAAATGAATAATAACATAAATTTTATTGTTTTAATATTGACGAACAACCATCATTATATTCAAGCGAAAAAGATACATTTTCCATATGAACTTTTTCCCTTTTTTCTCCAAACAGTAAGTTTGATTAATACAGTCTTTGTCAAAATCAAAATGCTAATCAAGCGGTAAGCATAAGATCAGATAAATCGTCTGATAATTTGCCATCTTCAGTTATATTGATTTGAACTTTTGCCTTCCAACGATTGTCTATTTAGTTGCGACAATCTTTAGCCATATGATTGGGCTTTCCGCATTTATAGCACAATAATTTGAACGTTTTACCATTCCCACCCTTGGAGGCTTTACCGTCAAACTTTCTTTTTGTTCCGGTATTTTGTTCAACCAAGTTAGCTCTTGCTTCCATATGATGATTTACCACATTCCTTTCGGAATTCCTATTGTCCTCCTCGATTTGTAGACAAACCAAAAGGTCTTCAAGATTCATCTCATTCCGCTTATGTTTGAGATATTTCTTAAAGTCCTTTCACATAGGAGACAACTTCTCTATCGTAGCAGCCGCTTGGAATGAATCATTTAGACTCATCCCTTCGCATGGATATCATGCAGGATAACTTGTAATCTTGCACTTACGCTATCATTGGCTTGGCGTCAACCATTTTGAAATCCAGGAACTGTCCAACAATGAATTTCTTCATGCCGGCATCCATACATTTGCACTTCCTTTCCAGAGATTCCCACAATTTCTTTGCAGTCTTCACAAGGCAATATATATTATATAATTTATTGTCTAACCCGTTTAGAATGTAGTTCTTGCAAAGGAAATAGCTTTGGTTCCAAGCATCGACTGTAGCCCTCTTTTGGGAGTCGTCTTCTCTTTCTTCTATAGTATGAGCATCATTGGTCAAGAGCATTGCCAAACTCAAAGTGGTCAAGTAAAACATCATCTTTTGTTGTCATCTTTTGAAATTATTCCCAATGAATTTCTCTGACATTTCTCCATGATGAACGGAAGTCGTCGTTCCACTCGATTAAGTCATTTGTTACAAATACCGTTTTAAGTTTGTAGGAATATTTAACTGGTGTATCTTTGGGTAGCAAACAAAATTAACGATTGTGAATATGATGAATGTCGAGGTGAGATTTCGAATCTCCGTCCTTGACACGATATTGCCCTGCTATGGTGCTCACAGTTTAGCGGCTATCTTTTCCCAAGATACAACGACTATATGATTCGTGATAGAAACACTTCAAATCATGAATCCTTAAACCACAAAAGTTTAAAGGCACTCAAACAAAAACAATGGATGAACTAAATGAATATGCATAAATTTGCTTTGATCTTGTGTTTTAATCTCTTCAAAAGTATTTTTAAATCAATCATTGATTGTTTCTTTTATACTAAACCATAAGATATCATCAACTGACACCTATTAGAAGATTTTTCATGAAAAATCGCAACTATGCGTGAAAGGATACATAATCAATCCTTTGGCAAAAACCACATTAACAAATCCTGGCAGAACCCAAGGAACTAGGACGCCTGCACAAATTATTGGGCAGCGCTTCGGCGCTGCCTAAGCTGTCCGAGTTTTTCCCGGACAATTTTTTTGTCCGTCTTCGCCCGATTTTCCATCCATTTGTATTTTTTGACTTTTTCATGCTTAATTTCAATTCATTAAGCATATTTTCCACCAGCTCTCAATGACATCGCCCTTGCACCTACCTAGTTCATGACAATGACACAAACACAAACTATCAAAGAATTACAACAAAAATCATTCAAATTGGAAATCTAAACGACTATTACGAAGCTATTTACTTTGATTCTTCGTTCGCTGAATATATTTATCTATATATTTATTTTTTAGCATGTTTTTATTTAGGGTGATGATATTGCCAAAGCTAGAATTGTTGACGCCAAAGCAAAATTTACAAATTTCCATTTTTACCCCTTAAATAAAATATGTAAAAAAAAAACCAGATATTTTAATTTAAATTTTTTTAAAAAAATATAAACAAATAATAGGATAAGATAAATTAAATTTAAATTTTTTAAAAAAAATAATTAATTTTTTTTATTTTTAAATTTTTTTTAAAAAATGAAAAATGATACTATTTTGGTTAATTCAATATATTTTTAAAATTAAAATCGAGAATGAATTGAATTAACAGATTTTTGTAACAAATTAAGATCAAATTTCCAAATCAACCGAAGTGAATCAAAATACATTAATTAAGTGTTCAATCAATTTATATAGAAAATTCCACAATTTAATGGAAACCATGATCAAACAACAATATGTAAATTGCGTTGTATATATCAATTGCAATTTATCTTATAATGCAAAATCATGTATTTTCATCGAAAAAAATCTATGGGCAATATCTTTTATCCCATTTTATGTGGGTTTTTTTTATAGGATTTGAGGTGAAGGGATTAATAAAGTAAATGTGATGATGGAGAAATTCGCGAAGAATCAACGTGAAACCTAGGCAGGGGTGCAAATGGCAACGAGATTCCTTTTCTATTTGTAAAATGAACTTTTTTTAAAAAAAATATATGTATTTTTAATTTTTAAATTTGTGTGGCCTTTGAAGAAGAATATGACATTAATTATTGCCAGTTTCTTTTTCCTAATTTTTCTTACTCTTGAGTTGAATTAATATTTTTTATATTATTTCTCTCACGCACTCGATAAATACAAGGACAAGTATCAGACATTTGATATTTTTTTCTAAAGATTATATCTATGAAACTGAAATATATAGTAGTTTGTCTCGAGCCGTTCCATGGAACGATAGTTTTACAATTGTCACAAGTTCATAAAATATAAGAAAAAAATTAAAAATAAGAAAATTGCCATTTTATGCTATTGATATATAGAACGTAATTGATTATTATTTCTATTAATATGCGACTTTCTATATAAAGTCATCAACCACGTAATTGGTATATTCTAATTCACTTCGGTTAATTTGTAAACTCGATTTAATTTTTAAAAAAATCGGTTAATTCGGTTCGATTTTAATTTTAAAAACATATGAATTAACCAAAATAGTATATTTTAATTTCTTTAAACATTTTGATTTTTTTTTTAATTTTAGTTTATCTTATTATATTATTTGTTTTTATTTTTTAAAATTTTAAAATAAATTATCTCATTTTTTATTTTTCTACAGCTTTTAACCTAAGGGGTAAAACAGGAAAGTTTTTAAATTTGCTTTGACACCAACATATCTAGCTTTGGCAATATCATTACCCTTTTATTTAGTCATCTAATCGAATATTTCAAATATGTTTTTATTCTCAAAATATATTGTATTGTTATGACGTAGTAGTCACCAACTAACGGTGCTTAACGGGACGGGTTGACTTGGAATCGAATTGGTTCAATTCGGTTCGGAACCGAAACCGGGCAAACATTGAGGAACCGGTTAGTTAATGGTTCGGATCGGTTTCATATATCCGGAACAGGTAGCTTACCGGCTCCGAACCAATCCGTTTACAAATTTTTTTTTCCTTCAAAAATAAATATGAATCTCACGACTGTAATTCACTATCTGTAGGAATATGTACAATGTATACAACTTATTAGCGACATTACCATTGGAGGAGCAGAAACACACGTCATTGCCATTGAAGGAGCAGAAACACAAATGGCAAGAAATCACTATCAAATGGAACACCCAGCCGATATGGAAGCATTCGAAGATAATGTCCAAAGATCTGCCGAAACGCCAATGGCAAGAAATCATAGCCAAAGGGAAAGCCATGCAGACTTGGAAACATCCGAAAATAATGTCCAAAGATTAAGCACTTAATCAGCAAGTCTAGGAGCATTCACAGCCTACCAACTACGGAAACATGAACCATATATGGAGCATGAACCGATGACTATATCTGAAGCATTAACCAATGGAAACATAGCCTACCAACTAAGGAAACAAGAACCATATATGGAGCATGAGCCGATGACCATATCAGCAACATAAACCGATGGAAACTCACTCTAGTTAGTAGCCAATGTTATGGGAATACTATCATATTCTTCTGTATTTAAAATAAACTTACCTATACATTAAAAATTAGCCTTGTACTCACTGTTGTGCATCGAACAAGGAATAACATTTGGTCACGCTTTTCTCTCAACTAAGGTGTAATGACACAGAACAATGATGATTGATTTGTTTCCTAAAATACAAAAAATTTCAAATCTTCTCAATTAATGGACCTGTACATAATAGGTAAAGCCAACCCACAATTTTTAATTCTTTTTTTATTTTTTGCGGAACCGGTTCCAACCCTGAACCGAGAACCTTGGAACCGGAACCAATCCGGTTAGATTCCGGATTGTGCCCGGAACCGGTTCGGGCCCGGTCCAATCCGGTCCGGTAACACTCCTATCACCAATATTGGATTTTGAGGATTCATAAATTAATAATAAGGAAGATGAAAATGGGCTTAAGGAATTGAAATTAAGCAAATAAAAATCAAACGAACGAAACGAAGGCGAAAATGGAGTTTTCGGGCACATAACAGGTCACCGAAACTGTCCGGGAAAACCCTGGGCTATATGCATCTAGGCACCTCACTGCCTGGAAATAATGTGTTGCGTCTAGGCGCCTGAACCTTTGCATCATTTGGCTTGAATATGTGATTTTTTCATGAATGGTTGCCTCGAAATGGAGTATTTTGATGACATCCTATGACCTAGTATATATACAACATCCCATCATTTAATTGATCATTAAATTTTTGAATTTTACACCCAAATTCCAAGAGAAATAGTAATATCAAAAGCATTTCTGCATCATATTCATTTGTTCTGGAAAAAGAGAGTTCGCAATCTTTATGGTTAATGTTCTTGTGATTTTGTGTGCTACAATCACAAGAGAAGTCGTTGTATCTTGGGAGATGATTGCCAGAAACCGAAGCATCTTGTGTGGGGTAAATTCCTCTTAAGGACAAAGTGTTGCACACTTGCCTCGACTTAAGACGTTCATCGTTTCTTTTCCATAGACCACAGATGGAATCACATACAACGCGTCAAACAATCTTAAGAGGAATTCAACGTTATTTCTGGAAGAGAAATGATATCCACATCAACCAATGTTCCTGTGACGCAAGGAGAAAGGCCACAAAAGTTCAACGGTGTATACTTCAAGAGATGGCAGCAGAAAATGTTTTTTTATCTTACTATGTTGCACCTGGCAAGGTTTTTGCAAGATGATCCGCTTAGTGTAGACGATAAAGAGACGGATACTAGCAAGAGGGCTGATGTAGATGCACGGAATCAAAGTGATTTCATATGCAAGAACTACATCTTGAATGGACTTGATGATGCACTATACAATGTGTATTGGCAAGTCCGAACCGCAAAAAAATTGTGGAATATGTTTGAAACAAAGTACAAGACGGAGGATGTCGGCCTTAAAAAGTTCATTGTTGGACGCTCTTGGATTTCAAAATGGTAGACTCAAAATCCGTAGTGAGTCAAGTGCAAGAGAGACAAGTACTCTTACATGAGATTCATGCGGAAGGGATGAGTCTAAGTGAGTCCTTCCAAGTTGCGGCATTAATTGAGAAACTTCCTCCACTGTGGAAAATTTCAAAAGCTATTTTAAACACAAGATGAAGGAAATGGGACTCGAGGAATTGATAGACATCTAAGGATTGAAGAAGATAATCGGAAGACGGAAGTCAATATGAACAAGATGAGTGCAAGAGCAAATGTTGTGGAATCAAGCACCAATAACAAGAAAAGGAAAAACCATGAGGGGCTAATAACGGAGGAACTCTAAGAGGTTCAAGGGAAATTACTTTAATTGCGAGAAACCGAATCATAAAGCAAATGATTGTAGACGACCAAAGAAAAACCAAGTGATTTTGACTCAGAACAAGTCCGTGCTAATTGATTTGTCTGAACTTGACTTGACCTCTGTGATTTCTGAATCAAACTTGGTGGACAACCCAAATGAATGGTTGGTTGATACCGGCCCTATAAGGCATATATGCTCCGACAAAGAAATATTCTCTACCTACACACCAGTTTCTTGAAGAAAGCTTTACATGGGCAACTCTTCAAGTTCAGAAATTGTGGGACTTGGAAAGGTGGTGTGAAGATGACATCCGGCAAAGAGGTGACTTTAACTGATGTGCTTCATATCCTGGATATAAGGAAGAACTTGGTGTCGGGATCGTTGTTGGTTAGGAATAGTTTTAGACTTGTATTTGATTCCAATAAGTTTGTACTCACTAAGAGTGGTCAATTTGTAGGAAATGGGTATATTGAGAATACCATCTTCAAAATGAATGTAATGGCGGTTCACCGCAACTCTGAAAGCAATAAAATTAATAATTCTAGTTACTTGGTTGAGTGTTCTAATATTTGGCATTTTTATTTAGGACATGTAGATTATAATACTCTATGACATTTACAGAATTTAAATTTGTTACCTACATTCAGTGTTAATCCAACACAAAGATGTGAAGTTTGTGTTGAAGCAAAAATTACTAAGGCACCGTTTCATTCAGTGGAAATGAGTATGACTCCTCTTGAATTAATTCATACGGATCTATGTGATCTAAAGTATGTGCAAACAAGAGGATGGAAGAAATAGTTTGTAACATGTATCGATGATTGCTCAAGATATTGCTATGTATATCTTTTGAGGAGCAAAGATGAAGCCCTTGAAGCTTTCATGAATTATAAGAATGAGGTTGAAAATCAACTCAGCAAGCGAACAAATATTATTTGAAGTGATAGAGGAGGAGAATATGGTGCACCGTTTGATGAATTTTGTGCACAATTTGGCATCATACATCATACCACTGCCACATATTCGCCTGAATCTAATGGAAGTGCCGAAAAGAAAAATAGGACTCTAAAGGAAATGTGGACGCCTTGTTGATTAATTTTGGCTTACCCGACAATTTGTGGGGGGGGGAAGCCATAATGTCGGCGAACCACATTCTTAATAAAATACCCCACAAGAAAAGTGATGAAACACCTTATGAGATATGGAAAGGACATAAGACATCCTACAAATATCTAAAAGTGTGGGGGTATTTGGCTAAGGTAGAAGTACATAAACCAAGGCAAGTGAAAATAGGACCAAAAACGGTGGACTGTATTTTCATAGGGTATGCATACAATAGCAGTGCTTATCGATTTATAATATACAAATCGGGTGTTCCTTATATGAATGAGGGAATGACTCCTAGAAAAAAAAAGGAAAGCAATAAGTTAGAATAAAAAAACTTATGACATTGCTAATGAAGGCTCGGAAGAAACCGATGAACCAAGATGCAATGAAACTGAAAATAAAGGTTCAAAACAACATGAAGAACCAAGACGAAGTAAAAGGGGTAGAAAGGCAAAATCATTTGGTCCGGACCTTCAAACATATAAGTTAGAAACTGAACGAAAGACATTGAAAGATGCTTTGTCTAGTCCCAAATCTCCTTATTTGAAGGAAGCCATCAAGTCGGAAATGGATTACATCATGCAAAATAATACTTGGGAATGATGCTCCTCCGGGTACCAAACCGTTGTGGTGTAAATGGATTCTGAAAAGAAAGTATAATGCAAATGGAACAATCGAAAAGTACAATGCTCGATTGGTGGCAAAGGGATTCAAACAAATTAAAGACCTTGATTTCTTCGATACTTACTCACCAGTGACTAGGATAATATCCATACATGTACTCATTGCTATTGCCGCATTGCATCACCTTGAGATACATCAAATGGATGTTAAACAACCTATTTGAATGGTGAATTAGAAGAAGAAATTTATATGGAACAACCTGATGGTTTTATAGTTCCTGGGCAAGAAAGGAAAGTATGTAAACTATTTAAGTCATTATATGGGCTGAAACAAGCGCCTGAGCAATGGCATGAAATTTTTTACAAAGTTATGTTGTCAAATGGTTTTAGAATTAACGAGTGTGACAAATGCATGTACATTAAAAGCACTCGAGAAACGTTTGTCATTGTATGTCTATATGTTGATGATATGCTAATAACGGGAAGTAATCTGAAGTGATTGTCGAAACAAAGAAAATGTTGACAATACATTTTGATATGACAGCTTTATATGGGCATTGCTAATGTTATATTAGGGATTAAAATCTCTAGGACACAAGAGACAGTCATTCTCTCTCAATCACATTACATTGAGACTGTATTGAGAAAATTCAATACACGTGGCACTTCTCCTGTAAAGACACTGGTGGACTTAAGCGTGCATTTAAGTAAAAATCACTGTGAAACGGTGTCTCAGTTGGAATATTCAAGATTTATTGGAAGCCTCATGTATATTATGAATTGTACTCGTCCGGATATCGCTTGTGCTATGAATAAGCTATGTCGATTTACGAGTAATCCAAGTAATGTCCATTGGACGGTATAAATAAGGGTACTTAAATACTTAAGATACACCTTAGATTATGGGTTACATTTTACGAAATATTGGTCGCGCTTATCGTGTACGCCCAAATTAACACACTCGATCCTCAAGATTGATAACAATAATGTATTAGCGTGAATATTGGATCAATTCCACGAGGATGTGTGAATTATTGTGTTAATGAACATCAAAAACAAAAACAGTAAAGTAAAAAGATGGGGTTGTGAATGTTGGATTATACTAATTAAATTAAAACTAAAGATTAAACCAACTAAAGCGATTCTTGGTATCGGTCGACTCTACCTTAGATACTATAATTTATTTCATCTATTAACAAAATTGGAAATCTAATTCCTCCATCACCTTATTCATAGTCAATTAGTCCAAGCGTTCTAATTTAACTTCGTCAATCATTCAATTTATTTATGTGTAATCAAGATTAAAATCATGAAACCATTCAAAACTAGTGAGTGATGAATCTAAACAACATAAACACAAGCGGTTTATATAAATTTAGTCAATTGTTTCCCCTAAGAACTTAATAAATTCACACGCGCAAAATTATCAGTTTAGTCGCTTCTTCAATTACTCAAACAATCTCTTATTTGATATCCAATTAGCAATAGATTATATGCAAATCATTAGGTTGTCAATCCAATAAACAAACACAAAACATATCAATAAAATCAAAAAAACAATGAATTCAATAAAATCGATAAACAAAAGCATAGGAATCTCCCCAAGATAAATAAATCAAAGGTATTAGTATTCCTCAACCAAGAATTAAAACTAGCTAAACATAATTAATAAGAAAAACGAAAAATAAAAGAAAAGTAAAGAAAACTAATCCGATCTCCGCTCGTCGAGGTCGTCAATCCCGCTTCGCTTCGATCCTCGTAGCTTTCTTCAACAAATTTGATAGCAAAATTGTAAAAATATCATAAACTACTCTACCCTAACTATCTAGATGCTCCTAAAGTCTGATTTTCGAGTTGTATATGTAGGAAAGCAAGTATGTGAGATAGAATCTCCAAAAGATGGTAAAAAATCAGATTTCCTTATTGTTCACGGACACTGTTTCATTGTTTTTTTTTTATTTTCAAGCAGCTTCTCTCGGCAATCGATCGTCGTTGGGCTGGCGATCGATCGCTGATCCTTCAATTTTTCTGTCATGTTTCGTATTTTGGTCATAACTTTCTCATTAGATCTCCGAATTCGACGAATTAGCTGTCCACACGAAGATAACGAAAAGTTCTATAATTTTAAGTTGACCACATTCCCAAAAATGTCTCGAACATGAAGCAAATTAAGGAGAGAGATGTGTCTTGGGTTCCGATTTTTTCCTCTTTTCTTCAACTTTCTTCCTTATTCCATCATTTTAGCTCGTTTCTTCAATTCCACCTACATTTACACAAATATACAATTAGGTAGCATATACATCAATTTATCCATCAAAATATACCAAATATAGATAATTAAACGCACTAGATGTGTCTATTTTTAGTTGCATCTCCCACATACTTAATCTTTACTCGACCTCGAGTAAATCAGACAAAACTAAAATCGTTTTGTTGGCTCATAGATTCATAACAAACTAACTTATCCTCACCTTAATGCCTCAATAATTTTAAACATGCAAGGCGGTGAAAAGTTAACGGTGGAACAAGTTCAATCCCTAGGCATCTCATACTCAACAAAGCAGCAATCGTGCGTTTGTGGTCATAAACAAGTGTCATGTACAAATTATAGATCCAATAAATGTAAACTCACAATAGTTCAAGTTGTACACCAATACAAGTATAAGCTCACTTGCACACTCTTCTCCACTATCTTAGGCACTGACAAACATAATCAAGTAGGTCTTTATTAGCTTGTAGCTTGGCCTAGATATTGGTTAATGAAAGAAATGGTAAAGATGAATCAAACAAGGGAGTATTATGATATGTACAATATAAACTTATCGTCTTGAATGATTTTTTTTTAAAACCTTGTTCATTGTTTCAAGGTTTAATAAATTATTTTCTTCTTTTGTGCATTGGCTCCCATTGACGTCATATTTTTAGAGAAAAAAAACAAAATTCAATGCATTCATTTTCTTTCATGCATTTCATTTTTTTGACAATAAAGCTCTCAAAAATATATGAATCATTGGTAACAAGTGCATGTGAATGAGATACATCATACTCCCTTCAAATGTATGGATTTAAATCATTTTTAGGCTCGTTAGGGAATGATGATAAGCTAATCAAAGAATGTTGAATGAGGGTCTTTTGTATGCTTAGCATACATCCATTCTTTTGCATTAAGGCTCAAAATGGGTACTAGGGATGAATTTGTTTACATAGTAAGCTTGAAAGGCTCAAACGCATCAAAGATCGCCTATATCACTTTCATGTTCACAAGTAGTCTAGCCATACGCCTCAAAGAGCATGTAGTTACGTTCTAACATGTATCAGAGACTTCTTAAGACTGTCACAAAATTCACACAATCTTCTCTACGCTATGCACACTTCACAAGCCATGACAATATCGTTCTCAAAATATCAACTACTAAGTCAAAGCATAATTTGCATTAGAGTTAAAAGTGTTCCAAGGTTAACAATTCACCTATGTTCAAAAGCATGCATGATATTAATTAGGTTTCATCATGGGCTAGTGATTCTAAGCATACATGATATTAATTAGGTTTCATCATGGGCTAGTGATTCTCAGCATGCGTTCATTACTAACTATGAGCTCAAATTTTTCAATTTTTATGAGTTTTTATAATAGGAAAGCAATATCACACCACTAATCCCTCCCTCATACTTAAATCTTACATTGTCCCTAATGTAAGTCAAAATTGTGAGGAAAGAGAAATTAGACTAATAAACAATAAAAGAAAAATAAAAGAAAACTAACTCCCTTGGGTTGCCTCCCAAGCAGCGCCTCTATTCAAAGTCGGTGGCCCCACGCTAGTGCTCGATCATGGTGGATCATGTTTGGTGTTCGGTTCCACTTGTTTCCACCTCGGTATTCTCCTGACAACTCGAAGACGATGTCTATTTGCCTTGTATTTCTTGGAGTCCTCAACCCTTTTCTCATCCCCTCGTTTTCTAAAGATGCATCTTGGATTGTTCAGGGGGGAGTTTTAGCTCAATATCAAATGCCTGGAAGTCAGAATTTGAAAGTTTAGTAATAGGAGGTTGCAAAGTAGTAGTAATGCATGAAATATCAGTCAGTGTTTCTTCCATACCTCCTTTGTCAACAAGTCGATCAGTAGTTACCCCTAATTCATGCCCAGTGACAGGATGCCACTTTTCTAGTGATACGTGATGTGTGATGCCAATAGTGGAATCAGTAGTAGAAGAATGAATGGATCATGAGTATTGAACTTAGCTACCTCATTGTCAAACTCCATAGTAAAAGCGTCACCACTTACATCTATTATGAACTTGGAAGTTTTAAAAAATGGTCACCCTAACAGAATAAGGATGCTTTTATTATCATTTTCCATGTCAAGTACGTAGAAGTCAGCATGAAAGACTAATTTATCAACTTTCACTATAACATCCCTCAAGTATTCCCCTATGATGCGCAGTAAACCTATTTGCTAATTGAATATCAATTTTAGATTTTTTTCAATGATCCTAGTTCTAAAGAGGTATAGAGTGAATAAGGCATAACATTGATTGATGCTCCTAAGTCTAATATGGCCTTATAAATTCTATTATTTTCAATTGTGCATGTGACAGTAAACATACATGGATCCCTGTATTTAGTAGGGGTTTCCTTCTCCTCATCGTCAAAAAAGAAATCGTCAAACATGTCTATTTCATCACAGTATTCGACCCTCGGTTCCTTATCATCATAGGGTTCATGTTCATATTCAACATAGGGGTTGTTGGAGACATACCTTGTGTAGATGCATGATGTGCAAGCTCATTTTCTTCTATTGGCACATGTGTCTCCTCTTCTAGCTTGGGTGGCGTCAGTACCACACATTCCCCAGGGTTTCTAATCTTCATCACTCCTTGAGGCGACTGCAATGATGGTCTCTCTTGGTGCCTCCATCATCCGGGAGGGCATAATGTCTGAGGTACGTGCTGCTATCCTACTGATCGATTATGTTATTTGCTCCAATTGAGTACTCAAATCCTGAGTGCTAACCCTGAATTCCTGTTGAAATTGCAAAGTGCTATTAAACTTTCAATAATATCCTCTAACGACTCACCAGAAGTAGGGGGTTGAGATTGTTGTGGCCATGGCGGGTATTGCGGTATGTATGGCAGTAGATAGGACTGCATGTAATGTGGAGGTGGACTCATCCATTGATTTGCATAGTTGAGATTTGAATGATCACTCCAACTTGAGTGTATGCGCTTTGCCCATTCCCTATGCCAAGTTGGTGCAGAAGATGCTCCAATTTGTCCAAGCTACTATATTCCGTCATGGCAATCAGTGTGCGTCAATGGTTCGAGATTAGATGTTCACATGCAAGTACAAACAAACCACAGTAGCAATGAAAGTAATAACAAAACAAAAAAAAAATAACACAAAAATGTACAACGTCTCCCCGGCAACGGCGCCAAAATTTGGTCGCGCTTATCGTGTACGCTCAAATTAACCCCACTCAATCCTCAAGATTGATAACAATAATGTATTAGCGTGAGTAGTGATCGATCCCACGAGGAGGTGTGAATTCTTGTGTTAATGAAAATCAAAACAAAACAGTAAAGTAAAAAAGATGGGGTTGTGAATGTTGAATTACACTAATTAAATAAAACTAATGATTAAACTAATGAAAATGATTATTGGTATCGTTTGACTCTACCTTGGATATTATTATCTATTTCATCGATTCACAAAAGACTCAATTTTACTTGAATATTCATCAATTGGAAATCTAATTCCTCCCTCACCTTATTCATAGTCAATTAGTCCAATCTTTCTAATTTAACTTCATCAATCATTCAATCTATTTATGCGCAATCAAAATTAAAATCATGACAACATTCAAAACTAGCGAGTGATGAATCTAAACAACATAAACACAAGCGGTTTATATAAATTTAGTCAATTGTTTCCCCTAAGAACTTAATAAATTCACACGCGCAAAAGTATCAGTCTTAGTCGCTTCTTTAATTAGATTATTCAAACAATCTCTTATTTGATATCCAATTAGCAATAGATTATATGCAAATCATTAGGTTGTCAATCCAATAAACAAACGCAAATCATATCAATAAAATCAAAAAAACAATGATATTCAATAAAATCGATAAACAAAAGCGTAGGAATCTCCCCAAGATAAATAAAACCAAGGTATTAGTCTTCATTAACCAAGAATTAAAACTAGCTAAACATAAATAATAAGAAAAATGAAAAATAAAAGAAAATGAAAGAAAACTAATCCGATCTCCGCTTGTCGAGGTCGTCAATCCCGCCTTCGCTTCAATCTTCGTAGCGTTCTTCAACAAAATTGATAGTAAAATTGTAAAACTATCCTAAACTACTCTACCCTAACTATCTAAATGCTCTTAAAGTCTGATTTTCAAGTTATATATGTAGGGAAGCAAGTAGGTGGGATAGAATCTCCAAAATATGGTAAACAATCAGCTTTCCTTGTTGTTCACAGACTCTGCTGGTGATCGATCGTGGATGGTAGGTGACGCCAGCCTTCAGTATTTTTTTATTTTTGAAGCAGCTTCTATCGGCGATCGATCATCGTTGGGCTAGAGATCGATCGTAGATCCTTCAATGTTTCTCCCAAGTTTCATATTTTGGCCATAACTTTATCATACGATCTCCGAATTTGAAGAATTAGTTGTTCACTCAAAGATAATGGAACGTTCTACAATTGTATGTTGACCACATTCCCAAAATTTGTCTCAAACATGGAGAAATTTGAGGAGAAAGATGTGACATGTGTCTTCGGTTCCGGTTTTTTTCCTCTTTTCTTCAACTTTCTTCCTTATTCCATCGTTTTAGCTTGATTTATTCAATTCCACCTACATTTACACAAATATGATTAGGTAGCATATACATCAATTTATCCATCAAAATATACCAAATCATAGACAAAACGCACTAGATGTGTCTATTTCTAGTCGCATAATATCCGGAAGTATTAGTGGGATATAGTGATGCAAACTGATATCCGATACTAATGACTCCAAACCCACGAGTGGCTATGTATTTAGAATTTGTGGTGGGGCCGTGTCATGGAAATCCACTAAAAAAACTTGCATTGCAAGATCCACGATGGAGTCAGAGTTCATAGCTCTGGACAAAGCAGTGGAAGAGGTGGAATGGCTTCATAATTTATTGGAAGATATTTCATGTTGGTCAAAATCAGTGCCAACAATAATGATTCATTGTGATAGTCAATCGGCAATTGCTAGGGCACAAGACAGTATGTATAATGGGAAGTCTAGACATATTCGTCGTAGACATAATACTATACGACAGTTAATCTCTAATGGAGTTATCGCAATTGATTATGTAAAATCAAAGGATAACCTGGCGGATCCACTTACAAAAGCATTAAATAGAGATCAAATGTTTGAATCATCAAGAGGAATGGGGTTGAAATCTACAAAATAAATTTTCATAGTGGTAACCAACCTTGTTGACTGGATATCCCAAGACCTTGGTTCAATGGGACAACTAATTATGAAAATTTGAGATAGCACTCAGGAAATTTCCAAACCCATTCCTAGGATGAAGAGTGTTTATGATCTACCAAAGTAGTGAGGTTAAGTTGATACTTTTAAAAATTCTTATACTTGAAAAAGTGGAGTATGGTAGGATACTCTTAATAGGAGATCACATATATAAGTGTGAGGATGGGCCACCTCAATGAAACACTTATCAATCCAAGAGGTGTTCCATGGCCAAAACGGACACAACCGAGAAAACCAAAGCAAAAGTTGAGAATTTATTGTACAGGTGTTATTGTCTGGGTGTACACGAACCGCCAAGAAGTTCAAGACAGCACGTTCACTTCGTGGCCTAGCAAATCCAGTATACTACTAAGGAATGTTCAAAGCCACAAGCTACCTCTCACGATGAAATAATTTTTTGTGAGAAATCTCTTTTGACATCACGTGCATTCATGCATTAATTTAATTCATGTGGTGGATTGTTGAATGTTGAGGCTTAATGAATTAATATTAACAATATGAAAATGGGCTTAGTGAATTGAAATTAAGCAAAGAAAAATCGAATGAAGGAAATGAAGTCGAAAATGGAGTTTTTTGGACGCATAACGGCTCACTGAAACTGTCCGGGAAAAACCCCGGGCAGTAGGCGAGGCACCTAGAAGCCTCCTTGTATGCGCTTAGGTGCCTCACTGCTTGGAAAATTATTTCCAGACAGTGTACTACGCCTAGGCGCCACAAGTGCTGTGCTTAGGCACCTGTTCGGTGAATTTTCTGAACCATTGCACCATTTGACGTGAAGAAGAGATTTTTCATGAATGGTTGCCTCCAAATGGAGTCATATGGCCTAGTATATATACAACATCCCATCATTGAATTTGATCATCAGATTTTTTAATTTTACACCCAAAATTCCAAGAGAAATAGCAAGATCAAAAGCATTTCTGCATCATATTCACTTGTTCTTGAAAAATATTCACTTGTTCTTGAAAAATAGAGTTTGCAACATTTGTGGTTGATGTTCTTTGATTTTGTATGTTACAATCACAAGAAAATTTGTTGTATCTTCGGAGCGAATTTCCACAAACCGAAGCACCTTGTGAGGGGCAAATTCCTCTTAAGGACAAAGTGTTGCACACTTGCCTCGACTTAAGACCTTCATCATTTCTTTTCCATAAACCGCAGACAGAATCACATACAGCGACAAACAACCAACTGATATTAATCTCGAAATAAAAAAAATATTTAGCAATGAATTTCATGATCTGTTCCCCGAATATAACTAAAAGGATTTTGTTAGACTGTGGTCAAAGGCAGAGCTTGAGGGGGAATGGCCGATGCAGACACCTCGACTTCTATTTAATATTTTTTTTTTAACATTTATATTTTCTTATAAATTTATATTCACAAAACATAATTTTAACCCCTCAAATTTACCAATTTGCGAGCAAAATTCTTCTTATTTGGAAGTTCGGGTTCTGCAACATCGAAATCAAAGAACAATACAAAACTGCATTTGGATTGAACTATTTTGTCTTGATGATGAATTTGAAATGATTTATGTTGTAGACGATTGGAAATACCTTATTTTAGTTCAAGCAATTACTTAAAATTGAAATTAAATTAAATTAATCTACATGTTTAAAAATTATTCAAACAATTTAAAAAAATGAAATGTAAATCATTTGATCCAAATTCAGCTAGTATAACCTCAATAATTTAATAATCGATTAATTAATAACATTGTTTAAATAATATTTTTGGTCGATCTCCAACTTGAGAACAACGTGCTAAATTTATAAATAGCTAAATTCATAAAATAATATATATACAAGAATTCATATAGACTCAGGCTGCTTATTAGGTCGGACTAATCAGAACCAGTTCGAAACCGGACTGGTCGATTCTGATTCGGAACCGAAACCGGTTAGTCCGGTTCCAAACCGAAATCCGATCCGAGTTTTACACGAATCGGAGCGATTTCGTTGGACTGGAACCGCCAATCCGGCGGTTCTGATTCCAACAGTTTCGATTGAAACCGGTTCCTGTTGGAATCGAAACCGGTAAAATTAAAAAAATAAAAATAAAAAAGGGGCCAACGGCCCAACGACTATTTTAGCCGTTGGGCAATGGCTAAAAAATATATTTTTTTAAAAAAAAAGATTAGTACTTAAATTTTTTTTCTATAAATACCTCATTTTCTCTTTCATTCAATTATCTCATTTTCCCATATAATTTCAATATTCCATACAATTTTATTTCATACCATTATTATCAATTTGTTATTATCATATTAATATTAGTTTTGTTGATCTATATATATTCCCAATAATATGATGACATCCTCTTCTACTGATCGTGGTAGTCGTGGTGGTCGTGGTGGTCCCTCAAATCCACCTATATTCCAAGAAAATTGTGATATTTTTGCCGAGTTCGATAATGCTTACGATGTTGAAGAACCGGAACACGTTGTAGAACCTGTCGCACCCCAAAATCCGGCGCCCGGCTGGCCATACGCAACTACTGCCGCTTCGAGTCGCTCAAGTAACCGTCCCAAACAAAGCAAGGTATTGGATCATTTTGAAGTCGAGACAAAACCAGGTAAGAACGAATCTGTTGTTTTTTTTTAAAATATGCAAAATCACGTATAATTATAAAACAGGTGGTTCCAATGGCGGAACCGAAACTTTTAAAAAATATCTAGTTAAAAAACATAATCTTGATGATGTTACTTTACAATCATTAGGTAGAGAACCAACCCAACTTCAAATTAATCTTCAATCTGCCACTAATTTTATCTTAGTACCAGGAAAAAAACAAAAGATTATTCATTTGTTTTGTTGTTAGATGTGAACTTCCCTTTTTGTTTTCTAAAAGCGATGGCTTTATTGAATTTCTTCTGGTATCCAACCATGTTTTAGACATATTTCTAGGCACACTTTGAAAAGAAATATTATGGATGTTTTCTTGATTACCGTAAAATTTTAGTTGATCATCTTTCTTCTATTAACTGTATATTAAGTTTAACTACTGATATTTGGACGAATACCGCACTACTTCCTTTTCTTTTTATTACTTGTCATTGGATTGATGATAATTGGTGTTTACAAAAAAGAATTTTGCCACTTGGTGAATTAAAATCTGCACATACTGGTTCCCAACTTGCTAAATTTATTGTTAATGCTTGTATATTTATGGAATTGCAATAAAAGTTGTTCGATTACACTTGACAAATGAATCAAATAATATGGCGGCAATGCGTGAACTTAAAATATATTTATGATCAATGCTTAATGATGTTTTTTCTATGTTAGATGTTCATATCATATAATTAATTTAGCTGTAAAAGATGGTTATGAAGATGCTGAATGTAGTAGAATAGATAAACTTAAAAACTGTTGTCAATGGATACATCAATCATGCATTAAGCGTGATTGGAAACATATGTGTGCAAGTCAGAACCTTCGGTTTACTCTTTTTTCACAGCCCGTTGTTATTCGATGGAATTCTTGCATAAAATGTTAGAGTCGATGTTACCTTATCAAGATGTTTTAACTTCTTTTTATAACTCTTATCAAATTCCTGAAAGTGATGAAAGTTATTTATTGTCTGATAAGGATTGGTATTTTGTTAATAATTTAACTGCTTTGTTATCAACTTTTAAGGAAGCAACGGATGGTTTCTCCGGTGTTTATTATCCTACTTCTCATTATTTTCTTCCACTTGTATTTAGCATGTTTTGTAAATTTAATGAATTTAGAGATGATATTGAATTGTTGTCGTTCGTTTATCGTATGGAGGAGAAGTTTAAAAAATATTGGGAACAAATTCTACACGTGCACTGTATATCTACACTGTTAGATCGAAGTAAGGGTGTAGGATCTTTTGATACTTTCTTTAAATATTACACTACATTTTTGGATAAGGATGTTGACGATCAAGAGACGTCAATCACGCATTCTCTTCAAAATATGTTTGGATTGTACATGAACAGGGATAGAGCTCATCGTCACGTGTAGGAGGAGGAGAAGAAGAAGAAGAAGACGCTACTCAGTCACTAAACGGGGGGATTAATCTGAGCGGAGAGGAAGCGAAGTGTCATCTACCTCTTCAAATGAGTTGCAATTCATCCTGGGTCAAATGCTCATTACAGATGAAGACATACTAGATTGGTGGAAAGCAAACACAAGGCAATATCCAATCTTAGCCAAAATGGCTAGAGATGTATTTGAAGTCCAAACATCCAGTGTCGCGTTGGAGTCGGCATTCTCAACTTGTGGTCGACTCATTCGAGACTTTAGAGTTTCTCTAAAACCAGAATCATTGTGTATGCTTACGCTGTTAAAAGATTGGTTCGATGCTGAGAGAAGAAATAAAAGACAAGGAGGAGTCGACGAGTTCGGCAACGAAAGTTCCGAAGAAGAATAAGAAGAAGAAGAAGCATTGGCCAAGACTATACTAATCAATTATGATGAACAATGTATTTTTTAATAAATTTCAACTGTTGTAGCTTTTACGTTGTTTTTCATATTCAATAAATTATGTATTTTTCCTTTACGATTTGGGTTGAATGCAAAATCTGAAAAAACAAAAAACAAAATAAAAAATTTGGCCTGGCGATCGATCGCAAGATTCTTGGTGATATATCTCTGAAGCCCGTAACTTTAAAGAGAAAAAAATTGGGTTGGCTATCGATCTCAGAGAATGGCGATCGATTGCAAACCGGTTCCAGTTGGAACTGGTATAATCCGGACCCAATCCGAACTATTTGATATTGTGATATCCCCGAAATGATTATGTGGGTAATCATACAATTAAAGGTTGTTAATTGTGAGCCTATGTGCTAAAGGCGTATTTTATGTGGGAGTGATTTATTTATTTTGATGATGTGGTTTAGGGAGCATGTTAGGTGTTTTTAATTGTTGTGTTGATGTGGTAATATAATAAAATATCAAGGAGAGATATTTTTATACATCGTATGAAATACCGGGACACAATTAAACACCCCAAAACCACCCTACATGCAACCACCCCACCCCCACTTGACTCAACCCACGCCCCTCCCCTATTTTTCTGGAAAGCAGATTGACTAAGAGGCAACTTTGGACTTGGATATTTTCATCTTGCCTCTTCCAAAAAGACTCCTTCTTCTTCCCTTCCTTTTGTCTGCAACTTGGTCGGTTTATAGGAAGAAAGTGATCGGATTTCGTTCATCCCTTCATATAGAAAATCGAAGAGCAAAAGTGGTGAGGAGTCACTTGTTTTTACCAGTTTTCTGATTTCTAGCATGTATGTTCTTAGTAGCAGATTTGGCATGTGATCGCTTTTATTTTAAACAATTATTTCCAATCTAGCGATTTTAGACCGCAAGTGCACGGTGTCAAGTTTTAGTATAGATAGGAAGATACGGATTGTCGAACCCACAAGGACTAACAAGCAAGTACCACATAAGATTTCTTTTAACTATATTTAACCTACGATAATCAATTAATAATTAAACTAAACTAAATTAAGCTACTATAATCCAACCAAAATAGTCAACGATCACGAGAAAAATCCACAAGAAAGTATCAAGACAATTATTCACCTAACCCAACTCTTACAATTCTTTTCTTCATACATCTCTAAGGTGACGGGTTTTCCGAATTTATTCAATATACTCTCTCGAGCTATATTAAGTCTAACATCAAATTGCAACTAGTAACTCTCGTTCACGTAATTAACAATTTAATGTTGAATACGCTTTATGAAAACCACTAACTTTTAGATTAAACAACCCAAAGCTATCACTCGTGTGTGATTTTATCTCTCGATCTCAATCTTTAACACACGGCATGAATTACTATATCGTATTATAATTTCATCTCTCGATCTCAATTATAATAAAATATCATTCAAAGGTGATCAATCCTTCAAAAGCATTAAAAACAATAACACATGCTCATAGAAGATGTATGAAATCAATGAATCAATAATATTAAAGTAAAACAATGTTTAAGATATTTCTCAATCATCCAAAACACATAAAATCCAATAATAAATCAAAACAAATAATCGAAAAGTAAAAGCAAACTCCCAAGTCGACTCCGTTCGTTGATTCTTGATCCTTCCTCGCTTCTTTCTCGATCGTGCTCTTCGATTATCTTGTTGGCTTGTTCCAATTCCTAGGATGAAGTGGTGATGGTGGATGAAGGTTGAATGGTAGAAGGATGGAGGTTGGATATGAAGTGAAGGAAAGGGGTGATGGACGTGAATTATATGGAAGGAGGCGTGAGATGGTGTTAGTGGAGAGTGATGGAGGTATGATGGAATTGAAGGAAAGGGGGGCTGAGATTTGGATGGTGAATGGGTGTATGGAGGTGTGGAGGCTATTCCTAGGGTTTAAAGTATGATTTGGGTTGAAATTATGGTGTATAATATATAGGGGAAAGAATTATGGACTTTCCTCTTGCATCCAAACTCTACAAGGAAGGTATTTTAATGAAAATTGCTCGTCCCGATCGATCCGAAAGAAGAGCCGATCGATCGAGCCTTCCAGTAAGATTTTCGTGGCTTTTTCTGCCCGTCTCGATCGATCGGAAATTCTGCTCGATCGATCGGAAATCACAGTAAGTTTCTTCGCCTTTTTCAGCTTCTGGCGAGTTTCGTATTTTGGCCGTAACTTTCTCATACAAACTCCGAATTTGATGAATCAGCTGTCCACGCGAAGATAAGAGAAAGTTCTACAACTTTTATATGGACCACATTTCCAAAACATGGCTCAAACATATAGTAATTTGAGGAGAAAGGAGCAACATGTGTCTTGGATTCTGGTTTCTTCCTCTTTTCTTCAACTTTATTCATTTTTTCATCATTTTAGCTTGATTTCTTCCCCTTTTATGAATTTCAACATTGATTCCTGAAATATAGAAATATATACCATAAAACGTAAAATAACTCAAGAATCAACACGAAAACATATACATATCAAAGCATAAAAACGCGTAATATTCAACCCTATCAGCATGCTAGTGTAGGGTTTAAATAAATATTGTTATGATTACTTTTATGTGATGTTTATGAAGCTCTCTGTATTTTTCCTTGAGCATGTTGCATGTTTTATGTAGAGAAAATAAGCATGTAAAGTAAGGTGTTCGAAAATCTGGGTAAGGATGTGCCCTGTTTTCTGGAAAATTATGTGTGGGGAGTGTTTTTATGAAGGCGTTATCATGCACGTTAAGCTTAGGTTTTGGTAAACCTTTGATGTGAAAATATGCATGGTAGTTTTGTGAAGCCCTTGGCATGTTTGTTTGAGCATTCTTTATGTTATATGTGATAGTTTTGATAGCATGAAGAAAGGTACTCAAGAAATCTGGAAATGAATATGTTGCCCTGTTTCCAGAAAAGTTGATCCAGTACTTGTTTAAATGATCAACGTTTATGCATGTGGGCTTATGTTTAGGGTGTAAATTTGGATTTAATACACTCAGGGTAGTGTTGTGCAACTGCTAGCATGTTGGTCTTGGCATGTATTATGTCTTACATGTTAGATTTAAGGGTGTGAATATCGGTGTTAAGCAATTCTGGAAAATCGCCAAAGGAACAGAGTTGGCGATCGATCGCCAAGGAGGCGCGATCGATCGCGACGTTCCAGTAGGTTTTGGCGATCGATCGCCAATATTGGGGCGATCGATCGCTGACTGCATTTTTTTGATATGCGAGGCAGTAGCATCTCGCGATCGATCGGGGCTTAGGGGCGATCGATCGCGAGATGACATTGTTGGATAAATGTGGTTTTAATTGATGTTTTGATTCCGTATTATTATGAGGTGCCTAATATTGTGTTGTGTGGCTATGTAGAACCATCTCAGGTGCCAGCACAGCCGAGGAGATAGTCAATTGACTCCTATATCTTTTGAAAAGGTACGTAAGCGACGTACGGGCATCCCAACGGTAACATGTACTTTATGTTTATCTATTTGACACTTGATGAATGCAATGTGGTGCATTAAGGTTAAGATACATGTTATTATGCATTGTTTTTGCATATGTATGTTGTGAAATATAAGAGGTGTATTTCACGAGTCAAGGTTATCTTAGTAAGGATTTTAATGCTTACGCTAAGGTCCATAGGAAGCGAGGAAGAATTCCGCTTTCATGGAGTGGCAAGAAGCATTAAAATGTACTAATGATAAGGACTCGGGATTGAAATAAGGATTTAAGGAGGAAGGGTGTCATGACATTTATTTATAAAACCATATGTTCATATAACGTGTCATTATGAGTTATGGTACAGGGACAACCAATGGACGTTGTAAATGCTTGGAAATACAGGAAGTGCTTTGTATTTATGATTTTGCATTTACGTCTTGCATTCATATTATGTTGAATATGAATTGTGTTATGCTCATGTGTTGGGGGTTGTCTTTGTAGGTGCTTTTGATGATGAGAACCAGGGTCGGGGTTGAAATGCTGAGCTAATGAGTGCTACAGGATTAGCATGTTAGAGAATTTTGTATAGCTTCTACTTGTAGTAGAATGAGACTATAACGTAGTACCTTTTTGTAGGAATATGTGAAATTCCTTTTTGAACTTTTGGTACTGTAATCTCGTAAGCTCAGGTTAATCAACACGACTTTACTACTCTGTTATATGTATGATGTTTAGTTCTCTTAATTGCACCTTAGTACCTTGTTGAGATAACGGGGTCTCACAGATATGTGGTTCTGAATCAGACTGGTTCCATGGTTTGGGCCATGGAACCTGAATCGGACCAATGACCAATCTATTTCGGAACCAGATTGGTCCGGTTCCACCCATTTCCAACCAGGGATCGGTTGGATCCTGTCCGAATTCGGTCCGATCCGACCCGTAAACAGCCTGAATATAGACCCTCATCCAAGATATAAATTATTAATTTCTTAATATATAGTACATTTATGATTAATTTATAAAAACTTAATTAAAAATGACTCAATTGTCATTTGTTTTTTCCACTAAATTTGATGTCACTCTAATTCTAACATAGTAAAAACTTCTGATGTGGACCAGTTAGGAGTGCTTATTGGCTTGACCCGGTCCGGTCCGAACCGAAACCGATCGATTCCGGGTCCGGTTCCGGGTTGGACCGGTTCCAACCCGGAACCGGTATTTTAGAATTTTAATTTGTTTTTTCGAAAAATTAAGGTATAACTTGTTGTGTGGAGGATTCGAACACTCAACCAACACATTCTACTCTATAACTCTAACCAATTGAGCTAATGGGCCTTTGTGTTTGTAGACTAACATCAAATATATTTATCTATATTTAAAAAAAATAATTTTTTTAAAATTAACGGATCCGGTTCCGGTTCAACCCGGAACCGGATCAGTTTAATCCGGAACCGGTAAGATACCGGTTCCGGAACGGTAGAAGCGATCCGGACCGGTATCTTACCGGTTTCGGACCGGTTCGGAACCGGTTAGTCCGGTTCCGATCTCGGACCGGACTAACCGGTCCGGTTTCGGACCGGGTCCGGATCGACCCGGTCCGATAAGCACCCCTAGATGTGATTTTTCATAGCTCAATCAAAATTGTTCAATATAATCGTTGATTTAAGAGTTTTCTTTTGAGAAAAGGATTCTGTAATAGAACTATCATGTTCAACTTTATCACATTTATCAATTCGTATAAACACGTTCAATTATCTTTTAGTCAATCAATGTCTTCAGAATACATTGGGCAATGAAACACAACGAACAAAATGATCACCTAATTTGAATTAGTTAAAGGATGAATAAATGGACTTATTATAATTTTTTTTATGAAAAAGTACCTCTAATTAAATTTCTCATTAATTGTTGTCTTTCCACAGGATTTTCTATGCTACACTAAAAGGGTAGTTGCTAGCTCTGTAGAGAGCAATGATGTATATGTTTCAAGATAATGGGAAAGCCTACCTCCAAAGCGGGCTAATTTTAAAAAAACAATTGTGAATTTTCAAAAAAGTTGTGAATTTTCAAAAAACAATTCAAAAATAACGTTATTTTTTTATTTTTTTTACAAACTTAAGGTGAAACACCACATATTGTGTATACGTTTCTTACTTTTAAAAAGTAAGAAACACATACAAGTAAGAAATTTCTTAGTTTTTTAAATAATATAATTTTTTTTTATTTTATAAAAATGAGAAACACATTCTCACTATGCGTTTTACATTTTTTTTTAAATGTCCGTTTTTTTTAAGTAATGGAATGTTATTATTAGTCATATTTTTGTGGTGTATATCTCCTCAATTTTATATAATAGCAATTCAAAAAAATAATTATACTGAAATAACCAAAATAATCTTACTAAAAATTATTAAAAAAAATTCTTATATAAAATCACCAAGAAAATTCTTAAATATTAATATATAAGTTTTTAATAATTTATATATTAATGGATTTAATTTATTTATGAGCTTAAATTTTATAATTGGATTACTCCCACTCTCCATAAATTTATATTAAATTAAAAAAATAATTAACAGCAAACATATTTAATGTCACACCCCTAGCGCACTACAATATTATAAGCTATGTATAGCCATTTAAAAATTTCAGCGGCATCTTCTCTATTTATATAACATCTAGAAACACAACAGCATCAATATATAAGATTCGGATCACCAGAAACACCATCATACTATTTACATATAATTCTTTACTTTCTCAAAGTAAAATTCTCAAAAGATAGTTCTACAGAGTTAAAGCCAAAAGTTAACAAAATACCCTAAGAAACCCACATGTTTTTCAGAAGATAAATCTGCAGACTCGAAAACCAAAATAAGATAACACCATAGCCCAGCAGGTCGTCATCCATGTACATTGTCTCTCAAAACCCATAGGAGCGCATCGCCCTGCTCAGTAAGTCCAGATATCAGGCATCGTCATGCTCACCTACAATTCATGAACTGTGTGAGCCAACGCCCAGTAAATAAAAATCATACATGTAATGATAATGATATGAGCCATCATAACATTTATACCAAGATGCATACTCGAAAATATATAACATTTTATCCAAATTCATATTTTTCCTGGGCCCCGTGTGCATGAACAGTCTACGGAACCAAACATTGGCGCTCTGATACCACTCAATGGCACACCCCCAAATCACAACTGCTATAATATAAGCTAAAATCACAACTACTATAATATAAGCTAAATAAAGCTATGTAAACAAATTTCGGCTGCATCTCCTCTGTTTGTTTGTATAACGTCCGTATATATATATTTAAAGTATAGTCCTCAAAGATAGTTCTATAAATTTAAAAGCCTAAATGTAACAAAATAGCATAAGAAAATTGCATGCTTTTCAAAAGATAAATATGCAGACTCAAAAACCAAAACAAAATAACCCCATAGCCCAGCAGGTTGTCATCCATGTACAGCAGATCTCAGAAACCCGTATGAGCTCGTCATATTGCCCAGCAAGTCTGAGTCTCAGATATCGTCATGCTCACCTACAATGCATGAACTATATGAGCTAATGCCCAGTAAATAAAAATCATGCATGCTAATAATTGAATATATGGTTGACATGTTTGTTAGACCGTCATGAATTCTAGTATAACGGGTTAAATACTCGCCGAAATTCACCGAAATACGACAATATCAATTTTATTGAAAAGATGACTCGTATGACTACTACTTTCATGAATTGAGTTTGTACCGAGTTCTACCGAAAGAAGGGAAAAATTAATTTTGAAATGTGTCATGTTTAGGTAATAGATATAACTTTCTCGTCCGATATCCAAAGCTAGTGATTTCAAAGCTAGATGAAAGATAAAACATAAATCTATGATTTATGTTCAAGACTATTTTGCAAATTCGGATTCTATGACACCCGGATTTACATATAAGTAAGTACCTTGAACTAATAATAATACTAAACAATAATAATAATAAAAAAATGAAGTTTAAAAAAAAAAATTAATAGTAATAAAAATCTGCTTAAATGTTTGACCGACTTAACAATTATAATATATATATATATGTATATAATGTGTTAATTTCACATATGCACACATATTTACATACACACGCCTTACAGTAGACGAGAGAGCGTGGGGAGAAGAGGGTTTCACGATCTCTTCAATTTTCGAAATCTGCAACGCAGTCGAAACTTCAAATAAATTACATATTCAGAATCCTCGAGTTACCAGCTTCAATTTGAGATAGTTTTCTCTTGGGTTTTCTTGCATTTATAAAAAGGCCAAATTTATATTATTGCCTGAAAATTATGAAATTAATATATGTGATAGATTGAACGATGATAAACAATATTCGACAAGAAATTTAAGATTATGTTGTAATTTTAATGTTATAGGAATTTTAATGCTAGAATTAAATATTATAACTAGAAATCAATAAATTTTGGGATTAATTTTGCTTTGCTCTGTTATGAGATTTTCAAATAATAGAGCAGCCTTTCTAGTGCACCATTTCACTTTAGTAATGGTATAAATTTTAAGATTGAGAAACGATGATATTTAGCATCGAGATTAGGCACTATATTGTGGATCATCAATCACCAATTAAGTGCAAATGTTATGAGCTCTCTCCATCAACAGTTCAATACATGAGCTGTACATTCAAGACAATGATTATTGAAGTCAAAATTAGAAATTCATGTATGTTAAATTTCAATCTCTTAGTAGTAAAATAAATAATTGATTCCTGTTAACTGAACAGAGGCTCTTGGTAAGAATAATTATATAAATATAGTTAATTTATTGATCTATCATAGTATTGATATTTGGTAATTTTATAGATTGTACTGCCTAACGGAGAAGTAATAATTGAGAAATCTAAGACTAAGACATCAATCAGTGAATGAAATGTAAATAAAAATCCATCTGCAACTACAATGCATGAACATAGTATTTATTGTTATATTATTTGTGATGTTGGTGCTTGAATAAAGGTGCAATGAATTGTATTATATATCTTTGATGTATAAAATGTTTAATTGTTGTGGAGATAAATCGTTGCTTCATTGCATTGGCTATTCATTTGCATTTGCACATGCATGCATAATATATGAGTACATTTGATGCCTGGCATGCATGATATGATTTTGAGAAAAAGAAGATTTGTTGGCCACTAACAGGGCACCAAGGTTTGCGAGGCAGACTTTTATGATATGTTGAGTGCCGCGGGTGGAATACTCTTTGGATGATTATGAGGGTTGCTAGGGATGTGCTCTTGGTAATCACGAGGGGATGGTCCACTCGACTTTACTCGTTTGAATGATGCCGCGGGTGGAATACTTCACGAAAGATCTCGGAGGTTGATAAGGATGTGCCTTTGGAGGTCTCAGGAGGATGGTCCATTCGACTGTTCAATCCTTTTGGATGTGTGCCTATTGATATTATTTAGAGCTCTTTTCCAGTGTATGCACATGTGGATCAAGGGGCCCAGGATAAATATGAATTTGGATAAAATGATATATATTTTTGAGTATGCATCTTGGTATTCATGTTATTGATGTGTCATGTTATTTGCATAGCATGCATGATTTTTATTTACTGGGCATTAGCTCATAAAGTTCATGCATTGTAAGTAGGCATGACGATATCTGAGACTCGGACTTACTGGGCAATATGATGAGCTCATACGGGTTTCTGAGATCTGTTGTACATGGATGACTACCTGCTGGGCTATGGGGTTATCTTATTTTGGTTTTGAGTCTGCGGATTTATCTTTTGAAAATCATGCAATTTTCTTATGTTATTTTGTTACATTTATACATTTAAATTTGTAGAACTATCTTTTGAGAACTATACTTTATATATATATATATATATATATATATATGGTATGTAAATAGTGTGATGGTGATTTATATATATGTGATGCTGTTTCTAGTATAGATATAATTGTGATTGTGTCTCCGGATGTTATACAAACAGAGGAGATGCAGCCGAAATATTTTTACATCGCTTTATTTAGCTTATATTATAGTAGTTGTGATTTGGGGGTGTGACATTGAGGGGATCTCGTCGTATTTCGGCGAATTTCAGCGAGTATTTAAACTGTTATACTGGAATTCGTGATGGTCTAACAAGCATGTCAAACATATATTCAATTATTAGACTAGGGTATTACAGTTAAACCCTTCATTTAGCTGCTAAAATCAATTAAATTGTCATGTTTAGCAACGACTTTGTCCGAAGTGACAACAACAACTTTTACCATGCGGAGGCGAGCAAAGTATCATCCTGCATGTGATAACCTGTTCAGAATGGATTGTCCTGCTCGATAATGATTTTATCCGATGTGAACATACTCCCCCCACATCAAATTATAATAATGATAATCATATAATTATAATAAAAATAAAATAATAATAATAATCATATAATAATAAAAATAATGATGATAATAGCTGCTAAAATCAATCAAATTGTCTTGTTTAACAATGTTTTTTGTCCGAAGTAACTCAACAACTTAGCGATATATATATATATATATATATATATATATATGGTATTTAAATAGTGTGATGGTGATTTATATATATGTGATGCTGTTTCTAGTATAGATGTGATTGTGATTGTGTCTCCGGATGTTATACAAACAGAGGAGATGCAGCCGAAATATTTTTACATCGCTTTATTTAGCTTATATTATAGTAGTTGTGATTTGGGGGTGTGACATTGAGGGGATCTCGTCGTATTTCGGCGAATTTCAGCGAGTATTTAAACTGTTATACTGGAATTCGTGATGGTCTAACAAGCATGTCAAATATATATTCAATTATTAGACTAGGGTATTACAGTTAAACCCTTCATTTAGCTGCTAAAATCAATTAAATTGTCATGTTTAGCAACGACTTTGTCCGAAGTGACAGCAACAACTTTGACCATACGGAGGCAAGCAAAGTATCATCCTGCATGTGATAACCTGTTCAGAATGGATTGTCCTGCTCGATAATGATTTTATCCGATGTGACACATACTTCCCCCCACATCAAATTATAATAATGATAATCATATAATGATAATAAAAATAAAATAATAATAATAATAATCATATAATAATAAAAATAATGATGATAATAGCTGCTAAAATCAATCAAATTGTCTTGTTTAGCAATGTTTTTTGTCCGAAGTAACTCAACAACTTTGACCATGCGGGGCAAGTAGAGTATCATCCGGCACGGGGTAACATGTTCGGATTGGATTGTCCTGCTCAAAAAAGATTTTATCAATGTGACACATTCTTCCCCCCACATCAAATAATAATAATAATAATAACAATAATAATACCCTGCTCGCCCCCGTATGGCCAAAGTTGTTGCGTCCACTTTGGACAAAATCTTAGCAACTAAGTGAAGGGATGTAACTATGTTTGTTGTTAATTATTTTTTTAGATTAATATAAATTTGTGGAGAGTGAGAGCAATCCAATTATAAAATTTTACCTCATAAATAAATTAAATCCATTAATATATAAATTATTGAAAACTTATATATTAGTATTAAGAATTTACTGGATGTTATAAGTTTTTTTGTAATAATTTTAGTAAGATTATTTTGGTTATTTGAGTATAATTATTTTGTGAATTGCTATTATATAAAATTGAGCAGATATACACCACAAAAATATGGCTAATAATAACATTTCATTACGTAAAAAAACAAAAAAAAAATTTTAAAAAATGAGAAACGCATAGTGAGAATGCGTTCTCATTTTTATAAAATAAAAAAAATTCTTTTTTTTTTAAAACTAAGAAACGCATACTTACAAATAAGAAACACATACACACAATGCGTTTCATCTTATGTTTGTAAAAAAAAAAAATAACGTTATTTTTGAAATTGTTTTTAAAATTCATAAATTTTTTTTTAAATTAGCCTCGTAAGCGTATGCATTTACCATTGTTTTTTTGAAAAGGTTAATCCTGAAGCAGAAACTCCCACCTTGTATCAGAAGCCCCTTGATCAGGTTGTAATCGAAAGATGTGCACAGATTGCATGGTTCCTAGGGAGAGAGCCAACAATGTACCAATCACAAGACAAATCCTACAATATTTCAGTAGAAATTTACCCACACGAGATTCAAACATACGTTGCCCGAGGTGTTACATCACGCCACCCCAGTCCTTACCAATCTGTCTATGCCTTGGGGGGCCCCATTGTTTTCTTTGAAGTACATATAATAGATTTAGTCGACTGCATTTCAATTCTCATATATAATATGGTGTGTTATTTAATATTTTATATATTTAGGCATTATAGATATATTTTTAAAAAAATAAATATAATATATATTTAATATACACGTATCATTTAATTAGACATAAAATGTAAATATTTTGGATTAAGACTGTGTCTACGCTACGGATTAAAATATTTCTATGTTATTACTACTTTTTACACATATTATTGAGATAGCGTATTATGATTTGAAATATATTTTGGCAAAATTGAATATTAGTTTCAATAATATAAATGAATTATAATGTTTTGTAAGATCGATTGCCAAAATACAATGTATTGAGACTCGAGTGACGCAAATGCCACATGAAACTCGAGCTTGTTAAGGGAAAATACTTGTATGAATCTGGTTTAGGTCTTATATATGGACTAACTACATATGATTGATCTAAAATGATTGATGTTATTTTATTTATTTTAATTTAAAAATATTGTAATATTGTATTTTAATATTAAATTTATGTATAAGTTGGACTCAATCGGATTATATAAGTATTTCGGCATTTTATGTCAGATATGCATAAAATGTATAATTGGTATGAGTTAAAACAAACATATGTTTGGATTGGTTGATTTGAAATCATTCCATTATTGAAGTTGGATCTAATTATTTGAATACGTATAAAATATATTTGGATTAGTCGTTTGTTGTATGGGAGGAGAGTTCATATTAATTTTCAAATCTATTCAGAAGCAATATACTGTGAGAACGATCAAACATGACGTTAAAGTTGGTATAATTTTTGAAAGATTGTAGTTGCTCTATTATCGGTATCTTTAGACTTTGATAAAATGATGAGCGATGGATCGTATAAAATCTTTCTAGTAAACTCAAATCCACTTAGCCAAACACAATATTAGTGGACGATCTGATTATATAATGAGATTGAGCATGCACAGTATTTAAATTTTCCAAGTTTTAAAATTACTGTGTAAATGAAATGGATTTGAAGGCATTAAATGGTTTTAAATTATGAGTCTCATCTGCACTTCACTGATCTTTAATTCTAAATTTCTAAGTTATGAAAGTTCCCAATTTGTTGAGATTGTGGCCCAATATTTGTGGCCCAACTCTCTTAAGCCTATTAGGGCTTTAACCATTGTTATCTATTCCTAATCTGATAATTAATATTCCCTCTCCTCTCTTGTGAAGTCAGTATGTGTTTTAACCATTGTTATCTATTCCTAATCTGATAATTAATATTCCCTCTCCTCTCTTGTGAAGTCAGTATGTGCGCCTCTTTTCTTTGTGAAAAACTCTGTACGTGCGCCTCCTTCCAGCACTTCCTTTTGAATGGGTTCCTTTTGAATGGGTTTTCCGCCTCTTCTCATCCAAACTCTCCTGCTATTTTTCTGTGTGATTCTCGTCTCTTCCTTTGTGGTTCAGTGGGTTGAGCGTGAGGGGTCTCTTGTCCGGTTGTTTTGTGCTAAGGTAGTTCGCGGCGGCGTGCTGGTGGTGTGCTCCTTGCCCATGTGCTTTGTGCTTTCGGTGGGAGTGTGATTCGATGGTCTTGGGTTTTCTGGTGCTGTGTGTTTGCTTGCTTTGTGTTGTTTGTCCATCTGTGCGACGCGGCTGTCTGGCGGGTTGGGGTGATGTCTTCACTTTCTGGTCTTTAACATCGTTTCTCTGAGTGACGTAGATTGGGGAAAATAGTAGACCTGAACTGACCATATATCCTTTTGGAGATTACTGTTATATTTGCATATTGTGTATTTATATTGGTCTTTGAATTTGTATGTGCACATGGCGATGCCAATGCTGATAGCTTTGCATGATTATCAATTGACTAGAGATAGAGCTAGGGAAACATACGACAACCTCCTAAGCTAAGTGACTTTCATCTTGCTTCTTATGTGTTCAATGTGTTTGAATCAATTGATAGCTGTGAACCTAAATCCTACAATGAAGCTTTGAAATCTAAAAATTCTAATGAATGGTTGTGTGCTATGAAAGAGGAAATACATTCTTTGATTGTGAATCATACTTGAATTCTTGTTCATAAACCTGTTAATTGCTCTGTTGTATTGCAAATGGTTGTTTAAGGTTAAGAATGAAAATGATTCGGTTACCTTCAAAGCTATACTTGTAGCTAAAGGTTTTACACAAAAAGAATGTGTAGACTTCGCTGAATTTTTTGCTCATGTTGTTAAGTTCACTACTATGAGAATTATTCTCTCTTGTTGCTCAATTTGACTGGGACCTTATACAAATTGATGTAAAAATTGCATTTTTGCATGGTGACCCTGATGAAAAGATTTATATAAAGCAACCTAAAGGTTTTATTGATTCTAAAAATCCTGAAAATGTGTTTTTGCTCAAGAATCTTTGTATGGTCTAAAGCAATCCCCTAGGCAATGGAATAAGAAGTTTGATGAGTGCATGCTTTCCTTAAAATTTAAAAGAACCCTTATAATCATTGCTTGTATTTTAAAGATAAAGTATCTTTGCCTATATTCCTGATGATTTATGTGGATGACATTTTAATTGCTTGTCCATGTTTGAAATCTATTGAGCATGTTAAGAAATGTCTAAGTGGAAATTTTGACATGAAATTCTTAGGAGATGATGTAAGAATATTAGGCATGGAGTGAGAGATATGAAGATGTCGACTATCTACTTGAACCAAACATCTTATGTTGATTTTTGAAGAAGTTTTCTATATTTGATGCTAAGCATATTAATGTACCATTAGCTGCTCATTTTGTGTTGAGTAAAGTCAATATCCTAAATCTAATTTTGGCTTTGATTCTATGAAGAATGTGCCTTATTCAAATGCAATATGATATATTATATATTTGATGGTTAGTACTATGTCTGAGATAGCTTATGATGTTAGTTACTTAAGTAGGTATATGTCTAACCCTGGCATGGGGCATTGGAATGTTGTTAAATGGTTGTTGAGATTAGGGATGGCAATGGGACGGGTCCAAACCCGGACCCGCATTGAACCCGCCCCGCCGGGGCGGGTCTGGACCCGCTTCAACCGGGTTTGGAAGCGGGGTGGGGCGGGTCCTGGGATTGGCCGAACCCGCCCCGCTATACATTTTTAATTTTTTTAAAAAAAAATATGATATTGATTATACATTTTAGTTCTTTGATTGAACAATAAAGTGTCATTATTTAATTTTATATCAAAATTCATGTGTTCATGTTAAAAAGTTGGACATTTTGAAGGAAATAAGAACAAATTAATAAATATTTAGTAGTTTAAAGATAGTTTTACAATCTTTATTATAAATATTTACTAGAGAAAACATGAAATTTAATCACAAAACTCAACTTTTGTGTTTCAAAATTGATTTCTAGCTAAAATTTTTTTTAAAAAAAAAAAAAAAACTGGAACCAAGGCGGGGCGGGTAAACCCGCCGGGTTCGCGGGTCTATATGTTCAATTTGTATGGTGCTTGCATTAGTTGGAAATCTCGGTTACAACATATAGTTGTTTTGTCTACAACTGAATATGAATATGTTGTTGTAACTGACGCTTTAAAAGAAGCTATTTGGTTAAATGATTGATTTCTGAAATTGGCTTGCTTGAAGGTTATGTAGTTGTGTTTTCTGATTCACAATCTGAAATATAGTTGTGTAAGAATCCATTCTTTCATAATAAAACTAAGTATATTGATGTCAGGTTTCATTACATTAGAAACGTTGTTGCCAAATGCTTAATTTATCTTGAGAAAATACATTCTGAGTTTAATCATGCTGATACGGGTACCAAGTGTTTGCCCCTTAGTAAGTTTCAATCATTAAAATTTGATACTGGTGATTGATGCAGGTTTAGTCCATTGGTTAGTGTTTTATAACCTGCTTTGTGCTCGTTACAAAACGGCTACCTTGGTTACTTTCCCAGTTTAACTTGCTATGTGCTTGTTATTGTTTTTCTTTGTCTTTAATTTATGTTTTGACAGGAACTTTGTCCACATAATTGATTTGTGTATTGTGAGGACCATAAGACGATGATGATGCCTGCTTGTGTGTTTTCCCTACGTTTGAAGAGTAATCGGTATTGGGCCAATGTGAAGATTTGTTAAGAATGTGGCCCAATATTTGTGGCCAAACTCTCTTAAGCCCATTAGGGTTTTAACCCTTGTCATCTATTCCTAATCTGATAATTAATATCCCCTCTCCTCTCTTGTGAAGTCAGTATGTGCGCCTCTTTTCTTTGTGAAAAACTCTGTATGTGCGCCTCATTCAAGCTCTTCCTTTTGAACGGGTTCTGCGCCTCCTTTCTTCCAATCTCTCCTTCTCTTTTCTGTGTGATTCTCGTCTCTTCCTTTGTGGTTCAGCGGGTTGAGCGTGAGGGGTGTCTTGTTCGGTTGCTTTGTGCTCCGGTGATTCGCGGTGGCGTGCTGGCCGTGTGCTCCTTGCTCGTGTGCTTCGTGCTTTCGATGGGAGTGTGATTCGGTGGTGTTGGGTTTTTCTGGTGTTGTGTGTTTGGTTGCTTTGTGTTGTTTGCCAGTCTGCTTTGTGCGACGCGGCTGTCCGGCGGGTTGGGATGGTGCGTTCACCTTCCGGTCTTTATCGTGGTTTCTCTGAGTGACATAGATTAGGAAAAATAACAGATCTTACATGACCTTGTGTATTTGTATTGGTCTTTGAATTTGCAGGTACACATGGCGATGCCAATGTGGATAGACACCTAACACAATTAATTGCTTCACAAATCGGCTCACCACTTCACCACTGTCGATGCTATTAAAGGGGTCATCAATATTAATCATTGTTTTTATCACTCTAATTATTAATCATTCGATAAAAAATAACAAACATAACATTATTATACATTTTATAGTCATCTTAAATAAAAGAATGTATATTTTTATATATTTAAATGGATTCAAACTAAGTTTAATATTTATATATATTGCGAGTTTTGAAATTTATATTTCTCTTATACAAAAGATGGCGCCTCAACTATATGTTTTCAGGTTATAGAATAAAACGATGTTTTTTTAATAAATTATTCGGGAAAAAAAAATTTGTTTAGTAAAATAATCGATTTTTAGTTACTTTATTAAAGTAACCCATAATTAACATATATATAATATACATATGAGGTCACGACTTCTATATATAAAAAAATTTATATGGAATACGCCATTTTAGATATCTCCCTCTATATAAATTTTTTTTATAGAAGGTGTAATTTTAGACGTCTAAGATGGCACCTTCTAAGGTTTAATTTTACGAAATCATAATTTGTACAAAAATCAATCTCATGATTCATACGTAAAATTGACTTGATGGCTACGATTTATATAGATGGCGCATTCAGTATATATAAAAAAAATTATATGGAATGCGTCATCTGAGATGACGCCTTCCTTATAAATTTTTTTTTATATTGAAGGGGTCATCTCAGCTGGTGCCTTTTATATAAAAAAATAAATTATATTGAAGGCGCCATTTCAGATGGCGCCTTATTTTAAAAAAAAATATTAAAGATGTCATCGAAGATGGCGACTTCAAATGAAGTCGTCATCTTCGATAGTTATTTGGTTACTTTATTAAAGTAACCCAAAATCGATTATTAACATAAAGTAACCCAAAATCGATTACAAACTCGATTATTTTGTTTATATATATATATATATATATTTTAGTAAAACCCAATAAAACGAAGTTGAAAATGTTTTGATTTTTTTTGGAAAAGAAAATTCAATTTATATATTGCTCACTACATTCGCGAACAAACTGGCAGAGATGTAGTATGAAATAGGTTGTTCATTTACTTTTCGAAGGAATAACACAATATTATTTTATCTAATATTTTTATTCAGATATATATCAAATAAATGTAATATATTTTTGTTACTTATTTTTATTAGGCATTATTTTTCGCGCATGGATCATTTTACTAGTGATTATATTAAGTTTGGTTAATGGGGACATTTCCGTCATCTCGAATAAGAAAGATCATATCCATATATGAAAAATATTTGGGACCAAATATAAGCCCAATTAAATCCCACTGGGCTCTCCACATTACTCACAGGCCCAGGTTTTCCTTTCACCACAGCCTCCTTTACGACATTCAATGATTACAAAATTTACTACATTAAATTTTTTTATTTAGAATTTCGAACGTGATTTTAAATTATAATTTTTAAAAAAATATATACGAAGCATAACTTTCATTTTAGTTCATCTGTAAAATTATATCATTTTTAAATTTTAATTTGGCCAAATGACCAACTTTGCCCACTACGTGATCCACCCAACCTTAGCCACAATTTCAAGGAAAAGGATAGAAAGGTAATTTCGAGCATGAAATAAGTCTTGCACCTTTTCTCTGTTTATAAAGGTGAAAAGTTTCATAAAAGCTAAATTTGGAACTCCAAATATAGATTTTTAAAATTAACTTAAGTTCAATTAAAAGTAAAACGATACAAATAACACTATCATTAATAAATATTTGGTAATAAAAAAGTATTATTCTGATTTTAGTCAAGAGTAATTTTTTGCTCCACAAATTTATAACTTATGTTTTCATTCTTTATATAATTTTTTTTTTAAAAAATCAACCATTAGCAAAGGTTTTAAAGGTGTTTTTGCAATTCCTTAGTCAAAGCACTTTTATATTATTTTTGCTTAATGTTGTTTTAAACAAAAACATTGAGTATTTGCTATTAAAAAAAGCTTACCGAACTTCAAATTATTACAAATTTGTCACTACACAAATAAAAAGCATCTCATGACACGCTTCTCTGCTTCTTACCTACGTATTTTAGAGAATAAAGAGCAGAAGCAGTGAAATAATACACTAAAAAAAATTTGATTTTGATCTGAAAAGCAGATAAACAGTCTTAAAAAGCAATCGTAAACAATCACTAACTAACTTAAATTAAGCATCAAGTGTACAAAAGATATTATCTTTTTAAAATAAATGAGTAACAATTTTGTAAATATTAAATTTAATATATTCTAATAATTATTAACAAGAAATCTTTGCAGGTAAAAAAATAGCGCTTCGAAGATTAAAAATTTAGTACATTGTTTTTATTTTCAATTTCAGTAATAAAAAATAATTGAGAAAATTATCAAATAATACCAGTTACAAATACATTATTCAATTAAATCTGGGAAAAAATCAATCTGCCATAAAAAAATCGTATTTCAGGAACATTATTTAGATTAGTCCATTTTCCAAACTTCAGCTTCGATCAGACTTTTTTTGACCAAACTACCCTTATTTCAAAACTTACGTCAAAACATCTTCCCTCCCACTCATCTCCCAAATTCCATCTCCCTCACCTCACACATCTCCCAAAACAAAATCCACTGTCAAACATCCATGAAATCAAGGTCTTCACCTTCCTCCCGACGCTAGTCCATCATCTACCTCATCCACTCCTCCACCATATTCTTATCTTCTGTACAAATGGAAATGAGAAAATCAGATCGTTGGCGTCGTCGTCGACTCACTCCCAATGTCGTTCTTCAAGACCGACACGCACGGGCCGATGAACAAGGACGTGAAGGTGGAGCTCGAGGATGACCAGGTTCTGCACATCAGAAGTTCTACTATTTTATTTATTTTTGTTTTGTGTTGATCTCTTCTATAATTTTGGATTTCTGCAGTAAATGCTATGTTGTCTCAATTGAAAAACCATAATTTTCTTTACTTTCGTTGATAAAATGTTGTGCAGATTTACAGATTTTGTTTACACTTGTTATTTGTTTGCACTTGAGCAAGTGCATATGTGGGGTACTCGTTACATAATCCATTATGTATCAGTCCATTATACATACGTGGGTATAAATTAAGTAAAATATACACTGATTAAAGAGTTTTACTATGTAGGTTGTTACAATATTGACAAAACTCTGTCTTCATATACAACATATGTACAACAAAACAACCTAGATCAATACAACTCCTAGGCAGTGGTTCAGATCGCAGCGGAATAAGACTCACAATCCCGTCTTCCCACGTCTATGAGTCCCTACAGAACCAATCACACAACATGAGTATAGATAAATAACCATCTCAGTGCGATATCAATACGAAACATAAAACGATTAAGCACTATAAACATCAACTGTAATTGTTCTGTATTCATGCATCATCAAATGCAAATATGTCATGACATGTCTCACTTCTCATCCTGTTATAACGAGACCGATATGATATGCCTATCTCAGCTCAATATGTCAGTGGAACCTCCTCACATCTTCATATTAGCAGCACATATCATAGCACCATATCCACATGTTATAACAGCCAGAGCATATACTCGACCGGAGTATCATGCCAAAGCATGTGCATCATACCTATCGTGGCAATAATCACAGCCAAAGCATATGCCCAACACTGGCATACCTATCGTGGCACAGATCTCAAGCAAAGCATATGCTACATACCTATCGTGGCATCCATCTCAACAATATGAACATCATGAATGTACATGTATATGATACCACAAATCATATGATACATTGTCCACATCAGCATCACAATAATATCATATACTCGTAGTCAACACGTACCTGTCGTGCGACACAAAGATATAAATCAGGCGTCAATGGCTAATTGCCTCGTTGCCCCGTCCCCTGTGATGCTGCAAGTTATTCACTTCCTTGTTATTCTTTGCAAGTTCCACTCCAAGACCCACTCCTAGGTGTGTAGAGCAAAGTGTAGAGATTACCAGGTGAGCTAAGGTGTACTATGTGCCTTGAGAGTTGAAATCAACATTATATACTTAGCTTAAAATGAAATGCAAAGTCACATGACATTCCTAACAAATTCAAATGCCAAGTCACATGTATATGCAACTCTCATATCAAATTCAAATGCATGCCAAATCAAGTTGGTTTATTGTTCAACTACATGTGTCTCATATCCCTCCTAGGGATAACATAGCTCTCTCTCTTGCCACATGTTAACCAACCCATGTACCTCTTGAGTTTAACTATGTTTCATTTATTTCAACATAAATCTTATCACTAGTCACACTCAGTTCCACCCGAATCCGAGTCCACAACATACCGTAATTATTTCATAATTACGCGATAATTATATCACATATGTTTACGTCATATTGAGGCATTACAATTCTCCCCTACTCATTAAATTCCGTCCTCGAAATTGCATATACATAACATGCAAAGCATAAACAGATACTCAATCCGCCAACCCTACTACAAGAAGGTAAGAAACAAAATCATATCTGCCACAATATACATAATGAGAACAAGTTATTCTGCAGTATATACTCATTTATACTGCAATAAGGAATACCTACTCAACATATTCAACTTGCAGTAGTGAAAGATACTTACCAACAGTATACCAAAGCGTAAATCACATACCAGACAATCACTTCGCTGTGTCATATACGTACTCTGTTATACACGTCGACATTTTAACATTGTCTTTATCACACTGACTTGATATCATAAGGATCACTGTATAGAGTAACAAACAATCTGCACCTGGTAAGATTCCGAACTGATCATGTCATACTCATACAATACATCTATCTCTCCCTAGACATTATGATTCATATGTCTGTCAACCATATAGTAGTACAATTAATGGTGCATATATATGTACCAAATCCTTTCACAGAATACTGTGCCATACGTCATGGACACAACACAAAAAAAAATAAAAAATACATGTGATTGGTACTGCGTAGATAGATATATATATTCTCAGTTCTCATGTACTCCTACCCAACAACGATCCGAAACAATAATGAGTGACATCGTGACCATACACCATTTTCATATATCATGTCATCAATATGTCACAACTTCACTATTCATTGCTTTTGCTTGGTGCACACATGTACTGAACATATCACACAAACTCTTGCACTGTACAACAACGAACAACGAGGTGAACATCTCTTGATTCACCAAATTCCAGTACTTCAGTACTTTCACACAACTATCTCATCAGGTCAGATGTAAATAGAGCTATCATCGCCCTAACATCTCAACAACTTGTGCTTTACAATGCAATTCTACCATATGTCAAATGAAAACATCACCATTATCACAGTATGTCAAACTTGCACCCAGTCCTACATCTCCAAATCCATAACAACGAATGGAAGTATCAAGAGATAAGATCAATTGGTTGCTAACTCAATGAAGCAACCCTAAATCAGACAGACAACACCAAGACACGTTTACTCCACTGTCATCACTGTGTAGTCCAACATATAAAAGTGTGGTTTCACCAATGTACCATCACCCTATCAACACGGTGTACCCGACATGTCGTGGTCATCCAACCTCAGGCACATGGCTCTGTAATGACAACCATTAAGTACCAATGGACTTCGTATAAGTCATGCGTCATTGACCTCTGTAATTTTGTAAATACATCACTCCCCATGATCATTTTGACATAATTCGATACCACAGTTACCCAGAGATGCCAGTTCAAGATGAGGATTCTTATAATCATCTTTCTTTGTATCAACTATGTCCTCAAACTTACCATTCTCGCGAATTTCACAAACTCGTCCACACGATTCATCAACACTTCCACAAATCAAAACGGCACAAACAGTTGTACCGCCGAAACCAAACCAAATCAAATCGATTATGACAAGCATACTCATTCCCTCACCTTGGATATTACCAACAAGGCGTACACATCTTGGTACAAGACTGTAAACAAATCAATACCATAATAACTCAACACATGGAAAACAAAAACATTATGCATAACCATTTCCAAATTCGAACTCTTTTTCAACGAATCTTAGGTATGCCGCTTCAAATCTATCCTTATACCCATATTCCCATTTATTGGTACATTCAACGATGCTATAACATTTCAACTCGTATGGTCAAATGACAGATGTCTTTTCATGCCTCTCACACTGCATCTTTCCAATGCCGCCATCTTCCAGAGTTGCCACAGTAATACTCAAAGCCGTTACTATGCTATAATCATATGCACTCAATCATATCATGATTTTTCAGTCACAACTCCACAGTATCGTGTGATCAAACCACGGATCCACAATGCTGCATACAAGTCACCAACACTTCCTCAATGTACAATCAATCCTATAGAGGAGGATAATACCTATCACAACGGCTTGTCTGATTGACAATCTCAATCATAGTCACAACCAATTTGAAACCCGTCAAATGCAACATATGTCAGTACATGATACATCGATCTTATCAACAACACTGCCTTGTGAAATTATATTCTGGCAATGTCAAAAATCAAACATACAACCACTGACTTGAGGCAACTCTCATCTCAAGTCTTACAAGAAATTCTTGGTATCATATCATAGAATGCATCATACTTGGTACCCACTTAGTATTCATATTCCAGTGAATGGTTAGATTCCTTGTGTGCATCAGGTGGGCACATCACTACCAACATGTGAGACAATCCAGGATACTATACCATTCCACACACTGTCCATTCTACAACTACACAGGCTTTTCCTGACTTCCATCCCATAATGAAATCCGTATAAGACAACAATCATAGAGGATAAGAAAACATAATCTTCTCAATCTCACTTCCTGAAAAAAAAAATAGGCATAGATGTTAAAAGCATCAAGCAGTACAACTCAATCATTAGTCATGAGAATATAGTGACATGTTTATTTGTATCACCAGAATCTCTCTTCTTTCCGACATATACCCATGCAATGTCCATATCAACCCACTCAGTGCCAAGACACACTCAGCACACATATAGTACATCCGACGATGTAATCCATAGAACCAGATGCCATAATATACATCCAGCAGCAGATGTACTCCACTTTATCCGCTCATATCAGTCTCAGACACACAATCATATTCCATTCCGTTCACAAATTCCCATAGAGACATTCACATAGCTCTTTCTCTTTCTCATCACACATCCTACCAATGGTATCAGTACCCATTGTCATATTTGATCATCACAATACTATACTGGCACGTGTCACTTTGTGATACGCAAGCTCTCGTCAATCAATGACATTGCATCCTTATAACCAACAGTACTGCAACAATATCAAGTATTGTTCCTCTATCGTCAGGTACACAGTATATCATAAATAACAAATACGATGAGCATCAGTTTCCCCTCTCCCAAACTCTACAACATATTCACAAGCTGCACAAAGGAATAACTCGAGCCCGAAAGCACAATCTAGACCTACAGTCAACAAGAACAAACACTAGAAACAAATGCACATACTGTATCGGACATTCATCTTTTGACCAGTCACAGAATCCTAGTGACTCGGTAACACAATCTCACAACATCCCAGATTCATAGTCCCACTGTTATTGATTGTATACCGCTCCATCAGTATTCAACGCCTATGGAACATCATCATCGAACTCTCAGACGACGTATCTCAGTTCCACCATGTATCAGTTCGACTTTTCTCATCATATCATCCACAACAAACATAGGGTTCAGCACAATAACCCTACACACATATCTGAGGTCCTAACATGTTGTCCCAAGAACAACAATGAAAAGACGACTGGCAAGACCGTGTCTCACGATCCAACACTTGCCTCTGTTGAACATAACACATCATAGTACATGAAACTCACTTTCGGTACATGTGCTATCCAATCATCACCTGGTATTAAGTTCACCGTTCTGTCATCGCACTGTGTACACACTAAGTTTGTCAAAACCAAAATCAAAGCATCACACTCCAATTACTCCTCAATTGGCAGTTCACATTCAGAATCGGTAGTTCACATTCAGTCTATTCATGTCTAGACCACAATTCAAACACAAATTGAGTTTCAGCAAGTTCACTATTGCCCCTGGACTGCATACAGGACACCAGATAACAATTACAGTTACCCTCACAAGCATTGTCACATCATGTGTCATAACAACTCATCTTCATATCAACGTCTGATAACAACGGAACACAACAGAACAAATAGTGATATAGACTCACTATATGACGACATCCAGTCCACCATAAGTTCGCATATGCGGTCTCATTCAGACTGACTTTGCACATGGAGCTGATATCAAAATTTGGTTACCACGCTCCAACCACTCCGCAACTTGCTTTTCAGATTTAGTATCAAAACACATATCATTCACGATTGAATGATTGGACAGAGAACATCTCATGTCCCCCTGGCAAATGGTAGTACAGAAAACCGGTATACCAATCACAGGTACACACACAACATCACTTATGACATTCATAGGGATTCATACCAATTCATGCTACCATACTGCAAAACAAGGGTTAACAACAATACATAGCAACACATAGAGCATGTTAGTAAAACATCCTATCCAACACTAAGGATATAACATGCTGTAAAGTGAATACGCATCACCCTAATTCACTTCCTATACCCTTGTTCACCCCGTTCTCGAACCACTGCTCTGATACCACTAATGTGGGGTCCTCGTTACTTAATCCTTTATGTATCATTTCATTATACATATGTGAGTAGGAATTAAGTAAATTATACACTGATTAAAGAGTTTTACTATGTAGGTTGTTACAATATTGACAAAATCCTGTCTTCATATACAACATATGTACAACAAAACAACCTAGATCAATACAACTCCTAAGCAGTGGTTCAGACCGCAGAGGAATAAGACTCACAATCCCATCTTCCCACATCTATGAGTCCCTACAGAAACAATCACACAACATGAGTATAGATAAACAACCATCCCAACGCGATATCAATAAGAAACATAAAACGATTAAGCACTATAAACATCAACTGTAATTGTTCTATATTCATGCATCATCAAATGCAAATATGTCATGGCATGTCTCACTTCTCATCCTGTTATACCGAGACCAATATGATATGCCTATCTCAGGTCAATATGTCAGTGGAACCTCCTCACTTCTTCATATTAGCAGCATATATCATAGCACCGTCTCCACATGTTATAACAGCCAGAGCATATACTGGACCGGAGTATATCTCTCATGCCAAAACATATGCATCATACCTATCGTGGCAATAATCACAGCCAAAGCATATGCCCAACACTGGCATACCTATCGTGGCACAGATCTCAGCCAAAGCATATGCTACATACCTATCGTGGCATCTATCTCAACAATATGAACATCATGAATGTACATGCATATGATACCACAAATCATATGATACAATGTCCACATCAGCATCACAATAATATCATATACTCGTACGTCAACACGTACCCGTCGTGGGACACAAAGATATAAATCAAGCGTCAATGGCTAATTGCCTTGTTGCCCTGTCCCTGTGATAATGCAAGTTATTCACTTCCTTGTTATTCTTTGCAAGTTCCACTCCAAGACTCATTCCTAGGTGTGTAGAGCAAAGTGTAGAGATTACTAGGTGAGCTAAGGTGTACTATATTCCTTGAGAGCTGAAATCAACTTTATATACTTGGCTTAAAGTGAAATGCAAAGTCGCATGACATTCCTAGCAAATTCAAATGCCAAGTCACATGTATATGCAACTCTCATATCAAATTCAAATGCATGCCAAATCAAGTTGGTTTATTGTTCAACTACATGTATCTCATATCCCTCCTAGTGATAACATAGCTCTCTCTCTTGCTACATGTTAATCAACCCATGTACCTCTTGAGTTTAACTATGTTTCATTTATTTCAACATAAATCTTGTCACTAGTCACACTTAGTTCCACCCGAATCTGAGTCTACAACATACCGTAATTATTTCATAATTACACGATAATCATATCACATATGTCTATGTCATATTGAGGCATTACAGCATACCACAATTAAATTATATTCAATTTATTTCAACATAAATCTTGTCACTAGTCACACTTAGTTCCACCCGAATCTGAGTCCACAACATACCGTAATTATTTCATAAATACACGATAATCATATCACATATGTCTATGTCATATTGAGGCATTACAGCATACCACAATTAAATTATATTCAATTAAAGATTGTCATAGTGTGGATAATGGAATACAAGGAAAAAAGTTTGCATTGTTTTGTCGTAATTTGTTGTGTTTTTTGTTGTTTAATTGACGCTTGGTTCGTACCACCCTCAGTCACGTCTCTAATTTGATCAAGGGTGAAATATATCCAATCTGATCAAGGGATTGGAATGAGGGTGCACGTTGTTTGTGATGGTGGTGCACGTGATTTGTGATGGCGGTGCAGATTTTGTGTTGGGGTGCACGTGATTTTTGTACTGGGGGTGCATGATTTTTGTGTTGGGGTGCACGTGAATGTCATGGCGATGCATCAGTGCACATCAAGTGCATCGGGCGCACATGAATGATAGTTTATGATGATGGTGTTGGGATATGCCCTAAGACAAGTCATTAGATGATTGTTTAAGACATACAATGTTTGTGGATTTATGAATGGCAATTCATTATTATATATTATTCTTTTAACTGTGCATTGTGAATTAATATATATGTTAATGTCCTTAGAATAATATTGTATTATTCTTAAAGATGTCCCTAGTCAAGTATTATCATGAATAGGGATAATGATAATACGTAGAGACTAGTATATGTTGATCGATGAATTGTTCATTGATATGAGATATCAAATCAACATATGGGTACATGTTAGAGAACGATGTACTGGACAGACCCACCATGAGAATGCAACATGGATAGTTATATGATCGTCATATGCAATTCTCATAGTGATAATAATGTATGTAATCCTTACTTGTGATCATCAGAGATCCCAACATAAGGAGTTATGTATCTTGATATCGTCAAACGTTACCCGTAACAGGGTAATCTATAAAGGCGACTATTGGATACACTACGAATTATGTAGAGGGATGTTGACTGATCGAGATAGGATTTGTCCCTCCTATATAACAGGAGATGTGTTTGGCCCTTGATCAAGTGAGAACTAAAATGCATGGCCATGCTCGAATGAGTCGATATGAGATATCGAGCTTATTCGTTTATTCTAGTTCTACTTGGGGATCAAGAAATAAAGATTGGATATACGAGTATGACTATTCCATGACTCGTGTTCAATCTAAACACAAAGGACAAAGGGATTAAGTTACATGATTAATATTATCACAAGTTCTAAAGGTTATGTCGAGTCATTGACATTCTTGTAATTTGGGTAGCATTGATGTGTTGCTAGATACCGCTCAATGCTTGAGACGTAAAATGAGATTTTATGTCACTGCCAACATTACAAGATCCTATCGGGTCGCACAAAAGATTAAATCGAGAAGGGAAATTAAATTCATGGGATGAATTAAATAATTAAGAGGAGTCTTAATTAATAATCATATTGATTAATTAAATCATGGGCTTAAGCCCATGAGGCTTTATGAAAGCCTTTAATTAATCATATATAATTTGTTAACAAGGTTTTAATTAGATTAATACTTGAATAACACTTCATAAAAAAAACCCTACACAAGCTAAAGCTCTCGGCCGCACCATCCAATTCCTCTCGGCCTTCACAAGTCGAAGGGGTTCTTGGTGGTTTTGAGCCATCATTCGATTGTGAATCGAGTTTGCTTCGTGTATTGGTTCAAGAATAAGTCTAGCAACTTGTTCTTGAACATCCCTTTCGATTTGATCGTGTGGATACCGTAGAGACGAAGGTGAAAACTTTCGTTTGTGACTCGGAGTTCGTTGGACGTGCTGCTCCGTGGAATCTGCTTCAAACACGCTACAAGGGTGAGACACTTGTTATTCTCTAATCCGATATGAATCCCTATGTATAGATCTGCTGGCTAGTAATCCTAAAAATTTTATTCCGCTGCGTTGTATGCTCTAAGGATTACTTACAGTGGTATCAGAGCCGTGTACAAGGCTCATATCGGATCTATGTGATTAAATTATGTTAATCATATTAGAATTAATATTGCATGCTATTAAAACTGTTTAAATTCATATATGATATGAAATTAATTTTAGTTTATGAGAATCATCGTATAATTGTATTTGATATAATTGGCGCATAATTGTATACGATACACGAAAGCGTAAAATCGAGGGGTTAGCCCATGCATGGCTCACGGCAGCCACCAAAGGATGGCTAGGGTTTCGAACCCTAGTCACCTTGGCTCACGGCCGCCGCATGAGCTAGGGTTTCGAACCCATTAGCTCGTGCATGGCCATGCAGCCGCCGAATAAGGGCTAGGGTTCGGACCCTGGCTCGTGCATGGGTCAAGCCGTCACACTATCTAGGGTTTTGAACGCTATTGGCTCGATAAAGTATTGAGAAGGTGCAAGTTGGTCCGATCATGGTCCACGGAATTGTGAGGGTCGACGGCTAAACCACATGAGGGCTAGGGTTTTTTGAACCCTTGGCTCGAGATGGTTAAGCCGTCACCGTCATGAACCGTCCATGGTTGGACCGTAGCTTGTGGCTCATAAATTTCGGTGATTCAAGCAAGTTGGCTTGATGAAAAAATAAAGATGGTGCGAGGCGGCTAGGGTTGGAACCCTAGCGCCGCCGCCGCATGAGCCATGGCTCGGCCATGGGCTAGGGTTTCGAACCCTAGGCCCACTATTGGTCCAGCCGTGTGCTTCATGGTTCGAACCATGGTGGTTCGTGTTTTAGTCGCTTTAGTTCGTGGCATGTGATGTCCCGAGTGTACGATAATTTTTCAAAAATTATTTTACAGTTTTAATTAGAATTAAATTTAAAATGTTTAGAATTTAATTAATTAAATGTTAATGCATGCTTTATGTGTTGTTTGAGCATGGTGCGTGGTTATAGCCCTTTGACCTATTAGAATAGGATTTGTGGATGTTTGTAATTTACAATACGACCTGCGTGTCGTGCCTTTCTCTATTTCATTCTAAATGTAATCCCTCCCCTATGTTCCCCTCGAATGTGAATCGAGGAATTCTATATCTTGTAAATAGTGTAGTTTATTTTATTGATGGTGATCAATGAAGATGGAGCATCGTGCCGGGATGAGGAGGCCATTCACAAATTGAAGCCAAAGGAAGGTGCTTGTGAAGTTACCTTAGGTTGACTCATAGGATTTTCTCATTGGCTTGAGAAAATCATTAGTAGGGGCTATAACCATGTCACGTTTAATTATGTATGTTGATGCATGATTTATCTTATGTTTTAGTTTGATAATAGTATTACACATATATGTAGATATGTATACAACTATATGTAGTGGACATATTTTAAATTATCAAATTAATCATGAGATCAATAAATCCCTCTAAAATATTAAGTTTTAGATGCCTTCCAAAATAAAAGTACTCGTTAATAACTTCGATTGTACATGTGTGGGTTTGCCAAAGCAAAGCACCGTGGCAATCTTAGTAAGGCGCGAAAGGATAAAAGTGATATCCGTTATACTTTAATTGGGTACGACTTAACTAGGTTATCTCAATAGGATTGGGAACCTAGAGGCATGGGTTGGATTATAATTAATTTGATGAATTGAACAAAGCGTTGTTCGTCCAACTATCCAAGAATTATATGTGATATAATTGACAAAGTGTTGTCTACCTAAATAACCGAGTCTTGGGCGATTAGCCAAAGCTAACTCAAGATTAGGCGAAATATGGATCTTGGCCCACTAAAGGTTTCGAGGGTTGATATTTTTCAAACAAAATAGTGGGAGTATCATTTAATATAAGACCATGTTAAATGATTTAAATCATAAACTTATTTTGCATTTTATATTGTAGATATCCATGGCAACTAACAACGTTACTAGCACTTTATCACTGCGATCGGTCCTTGAGAAGGACAAATTAAATGGGACAAATTTCCTAGACTGGCATAGGAACTTGAGGATAGTCCTCAAACAAGAAAAGAAACAATATGTCCTAGAGGAACCCTTGCCCGCTAAGGAACCTCCCCTAACAGCTACAAGAGCTGAAAAAGATGCTTACAAGAAGCATCAGAGTGACGCACTTGATGTTGGGTGCCTCATGCTTGCCACCATGAACTCTGAGCTTCAGAAGCAACATGAGGAAATGGAGGCGTTCGATATGATTGAACACTTAAAGCAGTTGTACCAACAACAAGCAAGACAAGAGAGGTATGACGTCTCTAAGGCGTTATTTCAGTGCAGGATGGTAGAAGGAAGCTTAGTTGGAACTCATGTGCTCAAGATGATTGGGTACATTGAGAATCTGGACAAGCTAGGTTTTCCATTGGACCAAGAGTTGGCCACCGATGTAATCTTGCAATCGTTGCCTGAGAGCTTCAGTCAATTTGTAGTAAATTACAATATGACTGACATGGAAAAGACTCTACCCCAGTTTCTTGGTATGTTGAGAACATATGAAGCAAATACTAAGAAGACTAAGGCCACAAATGTTCTTATTGTGAATAAGGGGCAAAGGAAGGGCCAAAGCTAAAGGCAACAAGAAAGCAAAGAAGGTCTTTGCTAAATCTAAGCCAAAGTCTTATGCACTGAAGCCAAAGGGAGGGATAGCAAAGGAAGGGAACTGTTTCCATTGCGGTGAGACCGGCCATTGGAAAAGAAACTGCAAAGTATATCTGGAGGATCTAAAGAAAGGAAGTGTGACTTCCGCTTCAGGTATTTTTGTTATAGAAGTCAATTTATCTACTTCTTCATCATGGGTATTAGATACTGGATGTGGATCTCACATTTGTGTAAATGTGCAGGATCTCAAAAGGAGTAGGACATTGGCGAAAGGTGAAGTTGATCTCCGAGTTGGAAATGGAGCAAGAGTTGCTGCATTAGCTATAGGAGATTATCATTTAGCTTTACCTTCTGGTTTATCACTGATTTTAAAAGACTGTTATTTTGTGCCTTCAATTACTAAAAACATTATTTCTATTTCTTGTTTAGACAAGTATGGTTTTTCATTTATAATAAAGGACAATTGTTGTTCTATTTATTTAATTGATATGTTTTATGCTAGTGCACAAATGGTGAATGGTCTTTATGTATTGAATCTTGATATGCCTATCTATAACATAAATACTAAAAGGATTAAAAATAATGATTGTAATCCGACTTATCTCTGGCACTGTCGCTTGGGCCACATAAACGAGAACCGCATATCTAAACTTCATAAGGATGGAATATTAGATTCATTTGATTTTGAATCATATGAAACATGCGAATCTTGTTTAATGGGCAAGATGACTAAAGCCCCTTTCAAGGGACATGTTGAAAGGGCAAATATTTTATTGGGACTAATACATAGTGATGTATGTGGACCAATAAGTACACAAGCTAGAGGTGGTTTTCAATACTTCGTTACATTTACTGATGACCTCAGTAGATATGGGTATGTGTACCTAATGAAACATAAACATGAAACCTTTGAAAAGTTCAAAGATTTCAAGAATGAAGTACAAAACCAACTTGGCAAAAGTATCAAAATCCTTCGATCAGATCGAGGAGGAGAATACTTAAGCCAAGAGTTTCATGACTATCTAAAGGAGTGTGGGATAGTCCCACAACTCACTCCTCCGTATACTCCACAATGGAATGGTGTATCCGAGAGGAGAAATCGAACCTTGTTAGACATGGTTAGATCAATGATGAGTCATGCAGATCTTCCGATATCGTTTTGGGGACACGCTCTAGAAACAGCGATTTTCTTACTGAACCGTGTTCCATCTAAATCAGTGGAAAAGACACCATATGAGATATGGACTGGGAAGCGTCCTAGTATGTCTTTTATGAAGATTTGGGGTTGTGAGGCTTTCGTTAGACGTCACGCCACTAACAAACTTGGACCCAAATCTGATAAGTGTTTATTTGTGGGGTATCCTAAGGAAACGAAAGGATACTATTTCTACTATCCCACCGAGAACAAAGTAGTTGTTGCTCGGACTGGTGTATTTCTTGAAAGAGAATTTATCTCTAGAAAAACCAGTGGGAGAAAAATAGAACTTAGTGAAGTTCACCCACAAGAAAACACTGAACCTGAGATTGAGATGGAAACAGAGCAGGCACCACAAACTGTTGTGGAAGAAGTACCTGCTCAAGAGACACAAGCCCAGCGTAGGTCTGTAAGAGAACACCGGGAGCCACAGAGATATGGATTTCTTGTGACTCAACAAGGTGACTTACTACTTATTGATGAGGATGAGCCGTCATCTTATCAACAAGCTATAATGGGCAATGATTCTGAGAAATGGCAAGAGGCCATGAAATCTGAGATGGAATCCATGTATGCAAACCAAGTATGGACTTTGGTTGATCCACCTGAAGGGGTACGACCCATAGGGTGCAAATGGATTTTCAAGAAAAAGACCGACATGGATGGTAACGTACAAACCTATAAAGGTCGGCTGGTTGCAAAAGGATTCAAACAAATTCATGGTATTGACTATGATGAAACCTTTTCACCAGTGGCCATGGTTAAATCCATAAGGATCTTACTTGCAATAGCTGCATTTCATGATTATGAAATCTGGCAGATGGATGTCAAAACAGCTTTCCTTAATGGAAATCTGCTCGAGGATGTGTACATGACACAGCCCGAGGGTTTTGTCGATCCAAAGGATGCTGGAAAGATATGCAAGCTACAACGATCCATTTATGGATTGAAGCAAGCTTCTCGGAGTTGGAATCTTCGTTTTGATGATGCAATCAAAGAGTTTGGTTTTATCAAAAATGAAGATGAACCTTGTGTCTACAAGAAGGTCAGTGGGAGCGTAATCATTTTCCTAGTGTTGTATGTAGATGACATACTTCTTATTGGAAATGATATCCCTGCCTTGCAATCTGTAAAGATTTGGCTAGGGAACTGCTTTTCGATGAAAGATTTAGGAGAAGCCACCTATGTATTAGGAATCAAGATCTATAGAGATAGATCGAGAAGGCTTCTTAGTCTAAGTCAAAGTACATACATAGACAAGGTGCTTAAAAGGTTTAGCATGCAAGAATCCAAGAAAGGATTCGTGCCTATGACACATGGTATTTATCTCTCGAAGGAACAGTGTCCTTCAACACCAGATGAGAGACAACGCATGAGTAAGATTCCATACGCGTCAGCTATTGGATCTATCATGTATGCCATGATATGTACTCGTCCCGATGTATCGTATGCTTTGAGCATGACGAGCAGATATCAAGTTGATCCAGGTGAAGGTCACTGGATTGCTGTCAAGAACATCCTGAAGTACTTGAGAAGGACTAAGGATACATTCTTGATTTATGGAGGTGAGGAAGAGCTCAATGTAATGGGTTACACTGATGCTAGCTTCCAAACCGACAAAGATGATTTTCGATCGCAATCTGGATATGTGTATTGCCTAAATGGAGGTGCTGTGAGCTGGAAGAGTTCAAAGCAAGAAACAGTAGCCGATTCTACAACGGAAGCTGAGTATATTGCTGCCTCGGATGCAGCAAAGGAAGCTGTTTGGATGAGGAAGTTCATTTCTGAACTTGGAGTGGTGCCTAGCATTAAAGATCCGATAGAACTCTATTGTGACAACAATGGAGCGATCGCATTGGCTAAGGAACCAAGATCTCACCAAAGATCCAAGCACATACTTAGGCGTTTCCATTTCATTCGAGAATCGTTGAAAGGGGAGATGTTAAAATATGCAAAGTACCAACAGATGATAATGTATCTGACCCATTGACGAAGCCGCTGTCACAGCAGAAGCATGATCGTCATACTAGATCTCTAGGCATTAGGTATATGTCTGAGTGGTCTTAGTGCAAGTGGGAGATTTGTTGGGATATGCCTTAAGACAAGTCATTAGATGATTGTTTAAGACATACAATGTTTATGGATTTATGAATGGCAATTCATTATTATATATTATTCTTTTAACTGTGCATTGTGAATTAATATATATGTTAATGTCCTTAGAATAATATTGTATTATTCTTAAAGATGTCCCTAGTCAAGTATTATCATGAATAGGGATAATGATAATACGTAGAGACTAGTATATGTTGATCGATGAATTGTTCATTGATATGAGATATCAAATCAACATATGGGTACATGTTAGAGAACGATGTACTGGACAGACCCACCATGAGAATGCAACATGGATAGTTATATGATCGTCATATGCAATTCTCATAGTGATAATAATGTATGTAATCCTTACGACTTGTGATCATCAGAGATCCCAACATAAGGAGTTATGTATCTTGATATCGTCAAACGTTACCCGTAACAGGGTAATCTATAAAGGCGACTATTGGATACACTACGAATTATGTAGAGGGATGTTGACTGATCGAGATAGGATTTGTCCCTCCTATATAACAGGAGATGTGTTTGGCCCTTGATCAAGTGAGAACTAAAATGCATGGCCATGCTCGAATGAGTCGATATGAGATATCGAGCTTATTCGTTTATTCTAGTTCTACTTGGGGATCAAGAAATAAAGATTGGATATACGAGTATGACTATTCCATGACTCGTGTTCAATCTAAACACAAAGGACAAAGGGATTAAGTTACATGATTAATATTATCACAAGTTCTAAAGGTTATGTCGAGTCATTGACATTCTTGTAATTTGGGTAGCATTGATGTGTTGCTAGATACCGCTCAATGCTTGAGACGTAAAATGAGATTTTATGTCACTGCCAACATTACAAGATCCTATCGGGTCGCACAAAAGATTAAATCGAGAAGCGAAATTAAATTCATGGGATGAATTAAATAATTAAGAGGAGTCTTCATTAATAATCATATTGATTAAGTAAATCATGGGCTTAAGCCCATGAGGCTTTATGAAAGCCTTTAATTAATCATATATAATTTGTTAACAAGGTTTTAATTAGATTAATACTTGAATAACACTTCATAAAAAAAACCCTACACAAGCTAAAGCTCTCGGCCGCACCATCCAATTCCTCTCGGCCTTCACAAGTCGAAGGGGTTCTTGGTGGTTTTGAGCCATCATTCGATTGTGAATCGAGTTTGCTTCGTGTATTGGTTCAAGAATAAGTCTAGCAACTTGTTCTTGAACATCCCTTTCGATTTGATCGTGTGGATACCGTAGAGACGAAGGTGAAAACTTTCGTTTGTGACTCGGAGTTCGTTGGACGTGCTGCTCCGTGGAATCTGCTTCAAACACGCTACAAGGGTGAGACACTTGTTATTCTCTAATCCGATATGAATCCCTATGTATAGATCTGCTGGCTAGTAATCCTAAAAATTTTATTCCGCTGCGTTGTATGCTCTAAGGATTACTTACAGATGGTGAATGCGCACCAATGTTTTATTAAAATTTGAATACATTCACAAAGAAATACAATCAATGGCTAAAAACAAAACAAATGTGCAAGGATTGTATATTAAAATGTGAGAAATATAAAGGAGAATAAATGAAGTGGGTTGAACATGCACCACCATTGTATTGCAAAGTAAATCAAAAAGAATTATTTGCATTGTATTTGCACCACCTATTGAAGCACTCAACGTGCACCGTTAGTTGAAGCTGGGACATGCACCAGTGCAGAGGTGCATGTGTATGGATGCGGGAGAGGTGCACGTGCACCGATGCAGGAGATATGTGCGTGCATCGATGCAGGAGATATGTGCGTGCATGGTGTGTAGGAGGTGCACATGCACTTTAGAATATAACGTGTTGTTTGTCGGCCAAATTTCAATTGTCCATACTTTTGATCGAGTAGGAATTTTGTCTATTATGACCTATGCACAGAAACATCTTTTCGAGCCGGATCTAACCCAATAGACAACGTCTTATTGGCACCACCGACGAACACGAAATTCCTTTAGCTCACACTCAATTTTAAAAAAAAATTCTATGTGAGCCAACTTTCAGAAATTTTAGTTTCGAAACTTCTTGATGGATTAAGCTCAAATTTTGTGAGATTCATGTTTTTGTTTGGGAGAATTTTTATAAAAAAATTTCACTCAGTTTCGAGACACTTCAATTTTGTGTGATTCTAATTTACGTGCACCGGTAGACAAAATGTATAAAATTGTTAAAATTCACATATATGGGGAAAATGGTCCGTGATGAAACCATATATGTGTATTTTCCATTTCGGTCCATCTGAAGTGTAATAGTGATAGGTATTAGACCCCTACAAGACCATTACAGAATATTAGGTATCATCAATAAAGAAAAGAAATATACATCTTATTTGATTATATATAGACGTCAGGTACACAGTTGCAGAAATATGGATTCTACAGGGGTCACTTTTAGATAAGGATTGCAGAGAAGGGGCCATTTACAACTAAGAGGGGGCCACATATAATATACGTAATCATAAAATCTAATATACGTAATCCGAATTTGCATCTTAAGCGGAGCTGCCATGTCATCTCCTTGTTGGTCGAAGAAGATCGCCGATGCTTAAATTTAATAAGAAACAAGTGCACCACCATCTAACCTAAAAATTATATGTTGAGCCTTAAATGCATTGTTGAGTTTAATGATTAATTTATCTTCGAATTATTTATGAGTTTTGATGATCAACAAAACTTGCATTTGTTTTACTAATATGTCTACTTAGTGTACAGGGTTAGATTGATAAATTGGTTGGGAAGACCAATGAAAGAGGACCCAAGTTACACAATGTCATTTGCGAGTTCATAGGACACCATGGATTTTATCAAGGAAGCTAACGAAAGACATCTATGAACGACAATAATTAGTGTTCAACATGTGTGAAATGATGTTGAAACAATATTTTATGGTGATATGAAGACCCACAAACCAATGGTCCGTTGGTGGGCAAATTCATATAGAAGCCACTTGGAGCGCAGTGCAATGTTTTGATTATCTCTTGGCTCGATGCTCTGAATAATGTGAATCTAAAGAGGTTGGAAATCCGACTCAATAGTCTAGATTTCATATTCAAACATCTCAGTCCAATTCGGATTGCATCATGGAGCAAAATGGCATGGAAGTCATAGCAAGTGCAGATTGTAGCAAGGTTTGAGCGGCTGTAGTATTTTGGGCATAACTTCTCCATACCTTAATGAAATGCAATTCATTTTTGTCCACATGTAGCTAAGAGGAAGGGCTATAACTTTCATGTTTTTCCCAAAAAAGAACTTAAGATGGTTGAAAAGTGCAAAGTTTGAGAGTGTTGAAATCTGGCAGATAGTTTCAGGCGATCCAGGCCATCACCTCAGGCGATCCGAGCCACGCGTGCCAACGCCATGCACCATCAACCCAGGCGATGGCACGCTGCGCGCCTGGCGATCCAGATCGCCCCAGGAGATGGCATGGTCACCGCAGGCGATCCAGAAGCTTACGCCTGAGGCGATCTGGGCCAGATTTGACCGTTAGAACGAGGCGATGGTGATCGCCCGAGGCGATGTCCGAGGCGATCTTGGAGTGATTCAAGCCTTATGTGTAGCAACGGCTAGTAGGAGCCTTGGGAGCCTTCTACACTATAAATATGGATGCTTTGGATCAATTTGAAGACAGGAAACAACACTATAAACTACAAGAAAGCTTTGCCCAATTGAAATCATTCTAGCATTGCAAACTTCATACATTTGTGTTGTATTGAAGTTTGTATTTTATTTCTTGTGTGAGAGTTTTTGATACTTTGTGTTGATACACCGTGAATGTGTTATTTGATTTATTGTAAGGTCCTCCAACACCGACGCAAGTTGTAAATTGTTTAAGACATCAACAAGTGAAGTTGGTGCAAGTGATAAGTGTGAATTTTACACTTATTTTGCTATGTTTTCGTATTGATTTTTGTATTGATTCCTGGATGATTTTACGCATTTTGGTATATTTTTGTGTATTTCAGGAATCTAGGTCCAAGGGGATAAAAGGGGAGGAAATAAACTAATAATGTTGAAAAAGGACAAAACCGAGCGAAGACGTGAGAAAATGGACTGAAATCTCGAAGTATGAATTTTTATACAGCTCGCGATCGATCGGCAATAACATCGCGATCGATCGCCGAGCTGTAAAAAGTGATGTTGAACAGAATACATTGCGATCGATCGGCAAGAACTCACGATCGATCGCCAATATACAGTGAAGACTTGCGATCGATCGCGAGGGAACGAAGATCGATCGCGAATTTGTTTATTTTGACTATCACGTCCAGTAGAGATTGAAGATCGATCGCGGAAGAACGAAGATTGATCGCCGCGTAGAGTTTGTGGAAAATTAAAGACTTTCCATGTTTGGTTCAAGAGGGACTCCTTCCCAATTATTGTTGCCCTATATATCAGACCTAAGGACGAATTTTGAAGGACTTTTGCCAACTTTTACAAAAACCTAGCAGCCATTCTTCCATCCAAGGCATCACCACAAATCATTGAAGAGCAAGAGCAACGCAAGGAACGGAAGAACGGAGCGACGCACGGAGCGACATCCTCGTTATCTTAGTATTTCTGAACTTGATTATTTTTATATCATATTGTGATGTTAAATTTGTTTAAAGACATGTTTTTACATTATAATTTGATTATGGTTGTTGGCTAAAATATTTGTCAAGACATAGGGGATCCCATGTTTGAACCCTTGAGTTAATTAACGGTTTTGATTTGAATTCTATGATCTTTGCGCATAATTTATGTTGTTAATGCTTGTAAAAGATTAGCTACCTTTTGCATGATATTGGTAATCATAATTAAATTGACCATAGGAGATTACGATATAACGTAGTAAATTAGGCCGTGGGTTTTAGGTTGAGACGGACCAAGTAAAATCTAGCACATGTGTGATAGCAATAGATTTACCAAAATCGAAGGCTAGTAGTGTTCACGAAGCGTTTTTCAGTATTAATCATTCAATAAAGACACGTGAGTGGTTTATTGTAGATTAATGCTAGACTTGTTATAACCGGACCAAGGTATAGCGAATGAAATAGGAAAACTCGTCACCCTAGAGCATAGAACATTTAATCTTAATTAATAGACAACTTTTGGGGGATTACATGGGTGAACCGACGTCTTGATAATTCGTTTATAAATTCTCTTCAATTATCCATCACTACGGTTTAGGTTAATTTTTGTGCTTAAGTCGATTTAGTTTAATAATCATTTCATAATCGTAGGTTAAATATAGAAATTCTAATCGATCGTGGCAATTGCTACTAGTCCCTGTGGGTACGACACTCTTTACTCTTAAACCATTATATTAAAACTTGACACCGTGCACTTGAGGTAGAGAATCGCTACATTGAAATAATAACTGTTTAAAATAAAAGCGATCAAGTTTTTGACTCCGTTGCCGGGGACTAGTTTAAGTAATATCATAGGAGATTAGTTGACTATAATTTAGCCATATTTTTTTTTTATTTTTACTTTTATTACGGTTTATACGATTTCACCACTGTTGTTCCTTCGTTGTGTTGAATTTTGCAGGGAGTTGTCTTTGTAGTGCATGCTACGAAGTGACTGACCTATATTAGAGCCACTTGACTTAGAGATTGAGCGAACTTGTAGAAGACTTCGGAAAGAAACTAGAGAGATGGCTGAGAATAATCGAGGGAATGGTGAACAATACAATGATGAAGTGCCAATTACAAAGTCCATGATGGACTATGCACAACCATCTTTTCAAGGCACCATGTCTAGTATCACTAGACCAAGAATTCAGGCTAATAACTTCGATATCAAGCCTGCCATAATTCAGATGATTCAACATTCAGTGCAATTTGGAGGATCGCCTATGATGATCCTAATGCACATATCTCCAACTTTTTGGAGATATGCGACACATTCAAGCACAATGGCGTCAGCGACGACGCCATCAGGTTACGACTCTTTCCCTTTTCTTTAAATGATAAAGCTAAGAGTTGGTTAAATTCATTGCATGCAGGATCGATCACTACTTGGGAGGGGATGGCTCAAGCCTTCCTATAAAAATATTTTCCCCCTTCCAAGACAGCTAAGATGCGCAATGATATCACAACATTCATGCAATATGATCCGGAGACACTGTACGATGCTTGGGAGCGCTTCAAGGATCTACTTCGAAGATGCCCACATCATGGTCTTCCGATTTGGCTTCAGGTACAAACATTTTACAATGGTTTATTTTCTGCTAATAGATCGATGATTGATGCAGCAGCAGGAGGTACCATTATGAGAAAGTCACCTGAGGAAGCTTTCACACTCTTGGAAGAGATGTCATCCAACAGTTACCAGTGGCAGTCCGAAAGGAATGTGCCCAAAAGACCAATTGGGATGCATCAAGTGGATGAAGTGACATCAATACAAGCTCAATTGGAGGCTTTGAACAAGAAGATGGACAGTTTGAGCATGACAGCCATGCAAGCTCAAGTGATCACGTGCGATTTATGTGGAGGCAACCATCCAAGCACGGAATGTCAGGCAGGTAACCCTTTTATGCTATCTAATGAACAAGAAAATTTTGTAGGAAATAGACCACCACAGGGTAACTCATACTCCAACAACTATAACCAACCGTGGAGAAATCATCCGAACTTCTCTTGGTCCAACCAAAAGAATGTCTTGAATCCACAACCTCCACCGGGTTATCCACCAAAGCCGAGTATGGAAGAGTTGCTAACTAAGTTCATGACGATGTCGGAGAATAGGATGCAAAATCAAGATGCATCAATTAAGAACTTGGAAACTCAAATGGGGCAAATGGCAAATATGTTAGCGGGAAGAGCACCAGGAAGCTTACCAAGTGATACGGAAAAGAACCCCCGAGAGCAAGCCAAGGCGATCTCATTGAGGAGTGGAAAAGAAATTGGATCACAGGCTGAAGATCAGGACGATGAGCACGTAGTTGAGTTGGAAGGTGAGAATGACATTCAGACACGTGAAAATGGTAAGTCTACTCCTACCACTACACCTATCGCACCACCCAAGAAGGTACAAATCCCTCTCCCATTTCTTGCTGCATTGAAAAGGGCAAAGGTAGATGCTAGTTTTGCTAAATTCTTAGAAATTTTTAAGAAATTACAAATAAATATTCCATTTGCTGATGCTTTACTTCAAATGCCTAGCTACGCTAAGTTTTTGAAAGATATTCTATCGAATAAGAGGAAATTGGGTGAGCATGAGACGATTAAATTAACTGATGAGTGTTCTGCCGTTGTCCAAAACAAACTGCCTCCTAAGTTGAAAGATCCAGGGAGTTTTTCTATACCTTGCACAATTGGCTTTATTTCATTTACAAAATCTTTATGTGATTTAGGTGCGAGTATTAATCTTATGCCTTTGTCAATTTTCAGGAAGTTGGGACTTGGTGAGCCAAAACCGACCACGGTTTCGTTGCAATTGGCAGATAGGTCTGTGACATACCCACGAGGAATCATAGAGGATGTCCTAGTGAAGGTCGATAAATTCATCTTCCCGACAGACTTCCGTGTGTTGGATATGGAAGAAGATGCTGACACGCCACTGATCTTGGGAAGACCATTCCTTGCTACTGGAAAGGCACTTATAGATGTCCAACAAGGGAAGTTGATCCTCCGTGTAGGGGAGGATCAAGTCACTTTCAACGTTTTTAAAGCTTTAAAACACCCACATGATGAGCATATGTGTTTTAGTGTTGATATTATTGATGTGTTATCTGCTAATGTGTTTAAGGGAACACACAATGATGAATTGGAAGCATGCTTGGTAGAGGACATTGAAAAGCTGGGCGAGACCGCCGAGTTGAAAGAGACTGTCGTTTATTTGAACTCCAATATTCCCCATAATAGGCGTGTGTGGAACAATTTAGGCGAGTTGGGAGAAAGGGACATGAAGCCACAAAAGCCCTCCATTGAAGAACCACCAACTCATGAACTCAAAACCCTCCCTCCTCATCTCAAGTATGTTTATTTAGATTGTAGTGAGTCATTGCCTGTAATTGTCTCTTCATCTTTAACAGGTGTAAACGAAGACAAACTACTTAGGATTTTGAGGGAGCATAAGAAAGCATTCGGGTGGAAAGTAGCGGACATAAGAGGGATAAGCCCATCAACATGTATGCATAAGATCTTGATGGAGGATGCTTACAAACCCGTGGTTCAACCACAATGCAGGTTAAACCCAAAGATGCAAGAAGTGGTGAAGGCTGAGGTCATCAAACTGCTGGATGCAGGTATTATCTATCCCATTTCTGATAGTGCATGGGTTAGTCCTGTGCAATGTGTACCCAAGAAAGGAGGTATGACTGTCGTTAAAAATGAGAACAATGAATTGATCCCTACTAGAACAGTCACAGGTTGGCGCGTCTGCATTGATTATAGAAAGTTAAATGACGCCACCCGTAAAGACCATTTCCCCTTCCATTCATTGATCAAATGATAGAGCGTTTAGCATGGTATGATTTCTATTGTTTTCTAGATGGCTATTACGGGTATAATCAAATAGCTATTGCACCTGAGGACCAAGAGAAGACTACCTTCTCTTGTCCTTATGGTACATTTGCTTTTAGGAGAATGCCATTTGGATTGTGTAATGGGCTTGCAACGTTTCAAAGATGTATGATGTCTATTTTTCATGATATGGTTGAAAAATTCTTAGAGGTCTTTATGGATGATTTTTCTGTCTTTGGGGATTCTTTTGATGCTTGCTTAAATAATCTTGACTTAGTACTGACGAGGTGTGAAGAGACGAATTTGATACTAAATTGGGAGAAATGCCACTTCATGGTACAAGAGGGAATAGTCTTGGGACACAAAATATCCCACAAGGGTATGGAGGTGGACCGAGCAAAGATCCAGGTGATACAGGAACTATGTGAAGGGGGTTTGAAGCTTCCTAGGCCATGCCAGGCTTTTATAGGAGATTTATTAAAGACTTTTCAAAAATTTTGAAACCACTCTCTCATTTATTGACTAAATATACACCTTTTGATTTAATCCTGATTGTGTGCAGGCATTCGAGACATTGAAGGAGAAGTTAATAACAGCACCTCTGTTGGTAGCACCAGATTGGGTTATGCCATTTGAGTTGATGTGTGATGCTAGTGACGCAGCTGTCGGAGCAGTATTGGGACAAAGACGGAATAAGGTATTTCATACTATTTACTATGCTAGTAGAACTTTAAATGAGTCACAACAAAACTATGCCACCACTGAGAAAGAACTGCTAGCAGTAGTATTTGCGTTTGATAAATTTCACTCTTATCTCTGTCTATCAAAAGTAATTGTGTACACTGATCACTCGGCACTTAAATATCTTCTTGCTAAAAAAAATGCTAAACCACGTTTAATCCGATGGAATCTCTTATTGCAAGAATTTGATTTAGAAATTAAAGATAAGAGGGGTGTTGAGAATGTAGTAGCGGATCATTTATCTAGGATTGATAATCTGATGGAGAAACATGATAATGAACTGGAAGAAATCAATGAAAAATTTCCTGATGAACAGCTTTTCCAAGTTCTTGCACTACCATGGTATGTCGATTTTGCAAATTATCTGGTTAGTGGTATCCTCCCACAAATGACCTTCTATCAGAAGAAGAAATTCTTATCTGATGTTAAACACTACATGTGGGAGGATCCATTGTTGTTTAAAGTTTGTGCAGACAACATGATCAGAAGGTGTGTACCGGAGGAGGATATGGCATCTATTATGAGCCACTGTCATGACCGAGAGGTCGGGGCCACATGGGTCCAACAAAAACTGCTGCCAAGGTACTTGAATCGGGTTTTTACTGGCCTACCTTGTTTAAAGATGCATACAGGTATGTATCCACTTGTGATAAATGCCAAAGAACGGGCAACATTTCTAGGAGACATGAAATGTGTTTAAACAATATGCTTGAATGCGATTTATTTGATGTTTGGGGCATAGATTTTATGGGACCATTTCCAGTTTCATGTTCTAATTATTACATACTTGTCGCTGTGGACTACGTTTCAAAATGGGTTGAGGCTGAAGCTTCACGCACTAATGATGCTAGAGTGGTGGTAAATTTTTTGAAAAAGAACATTTTTACTCGATTTGGCACTCCTCGAGCAATCATTAGTGACGGTGGGTCACACTTTTGCAATAAACTCTTTGAAAAACTTTTGAGCAAATATGGTGTCACCCACAAGGTTGCAACACCTTACCACCCACAAACATGTGGACAAGTAGAGGTTTCTAATAGAGAAGTGAAACGGATTTTGGAGAAATCGGTCAATATGTCTAGAAAAGATTGGTCATTGAGGTTAGATGATGCTTTATGGGCATATAGGACGGCATTTAAAACACCTATTGGTACATCACCATATAGGTTAGTTTTTGGAAAATCATGTCATCTTCCTGTCGAGCTAGAACACAAGGCATTTTGGGCAATAAAAAATCTGAAATTTTGATTTAACTGTTGCAGGTGAAAAACGACTCCTACACTTAAATGAAATGGATGAGTTTAGAAACCAAGCTTATGAGAATGCCAAGATCTATAAAGATAAAACAAAAAAATGGCATGATGCTAAGCTTAGCCAGCGCGATTTCAAGGAAGAGGATTTGGTCCTACTTTTTAACTCCAGATTGAGACTCTTTCCAGGTAAGTTGAAGTCGATGGCAAGGACCATTCACTATCACAAGGGTATTTCCATCCGGAGCGATCGAGATCAACGATCCAACAAAAGGCACATTCACAGTCAATGGACAGCGGCTGAAGCACTATCATGGACATGATTTCAGTCCGCCTACTGTTGTCCATTTTGACTCTTAAATTGATGTTGGTAATAAGTCCAGCTTGGGACTATAAATTAAGAACACCATTTTTCTCCCTTTTCCTTGTTTTTATTTTTTTATTTAGAATTTGTTTGGTTTGAAATTTTGTTTCAAGGATTGACTTCGTGTGTCAATTTTGCAGAGTGGGTGGAGAAAAGCGAATCCCGAGAGCAAAAATGTTGATCTAAAAAAAAAAAAAACTTTCGGGCAGTGTGTTTTGGCGATCGATCGCCATACCATCGCGATCGATCGCCAAGTCCCGAGAAAGAAAAAATAATAATAATAATTTTAAATTGGTGATCGATCGGTAAAGAACACGCGATCGATCGCCACATTCCAGAATACTCTCGCGATCGATCGGCAAATATTCGCGATCAATCGCGAGGTCCCAAATTTCGTTTTTTTAATATCAGAATCAACATTTTTCACACATTACACACACTCAAACTCGAAACCCTCCCCCAAATTCCCAATTTTCCTCAAATCTTTCCCAATCCATCTTCAATCCTTCATTTTTCTTCAAGATTTTCGAACATATCTTCAATTCTAACCTCAAGCCTCAATCTTTCACATGAATTAGCAAGGGAAAAAGAGTTTTGGAGCACCCTCCACTCCAATTTGAAGCTATGGAAAGCTAAGGACTATCACTAACAAATTTTTGAAATTTGTTGAGGTATTTTAGCTTTGCTATACATGGTCCATGAATTGATTGACAATTAAGTGTTGGGGTGTCAAATTCTTAATATTTTGAATTGTAAGTTGGTGAAGTTGGAATTGTATGATATTGTTAAGTTTGGGGGAGAATTGAAGAGCTCCTTGTGGATTATTGTGTGGTTGGGTTAGTAACCTAACTTGGATTGGTGGTTGGAGGATTTGTGCTTGCTTTATTTATTGTATTGGTTGGTAGTGGTGTTGGTAACTTTGATTCTGGGGATGGCACCGAAGCGCAAGCAAAAGCAGGCAGTTCCCGCTCCTGAGGAGTTTGACTCCTCCAAGTTCATAAGTTATGAAGCTGCAAAGTTTTATGCGGTATACCGGAAGAAAAATTTGATACGGGAACGGGGTATGGACATCAGCAAGCTCGGGTGTGCTGTGATCCAAGAGGCACTCCGGCGAGAGTGGTACACTTTTGTTCTCCAACCACGAGATGCGGTGGTTTCTTTAGTCCGTGAGTTCTACTCCAACCTCCGGGCACAGCACCAAATTGAAGCCAACGTTGCCTCTGTAGGGCAACAACCAGTTCTCTTTGATTCACAGGCTATCAATGTGCTATATAACATGCCCAACATCCCGTAGGATGACTATACCATATATTGTCGGAATCACGTTGACTTGGATGCGATTTTGTCAACCATATGTGTAGAGGGAACACAGTGGCGACTGAACGCCGACGGAAAGCCACAGCTTGTACTGATATCGGATCTGAAGGAGGAGCCCAAGGCTTGGTTTTCATTTATAGTAGCTCGGGTCATGCCATCGACTCACACATCGGAAGTCACAAAGGACCGAGCTATACTGGTATATGCCATAGTTACCGGACTTACGATCGATCTCGGACGTCTTGTCGAGGCCGCCATCCGGAACTACATTCGCGGCCCTCCCCCTTCTGGTATGCCATGCCCCTCCACTATCACCTCGTTGTGCAAGTATGCGGATGTTGCATGGGACTCCGCAGAAGAGGCAATTCCACCGAAGGCATTGCTCGTGGTCGATCATCCTACACCAGCCACAGTCAGACGGATGGCACAACCACGATCCAGCAGCAGCCACCTTCCTGGACCATCATCATCTGCTGCTCCAGTGCCTACTTCAATTACGATGGAATCCTCCATCATGAGTTGCAGGAGATACGACATGAACTCCGATGGGGCCACCAGCAATTATATCAGCAAAACATGGAGTTCATGCAGTATCAAGCTGCATGGAACTCTGCTTTGGCACAGGGTTTCCCGGACATTCCATTCCCACCACAACCTACATACCAGCCACACCAGCCACATGAACCCTATTACCCAGACCCACCACCGGAGCAGGACGATGAGGACGACGATCACTGACGATCGTCGTTGAGGTATGTGTTTTGCTACTGCACTTATTGTTTTCTGTACATTGAGGGCAATACACATACTAAGTTTGGGGGGTCTTTACTGAGTGCTGCTGTTCTCTTGCTACTACTTTTATTGCATGATATTTTAGCGAGTGGTATGAAGTCGTTCTTGAGCATATTAAAGTTATTTGTTTGTGAATTGAGTTATTCATTAAGAAATACATGAATGAAACTTGCAACTGTAATACATTATTAAAATAATCTCCATCTCAATTAGAGTCTTGAAAATTTTGACTTGTTGGTGAATATCTTGGGTTGAGTTAATATGTCAAAATTGAGGAACATTTTGATGCACGCCTAAGTCATGATTGAGTGGAATTTATATAGGAAAGTGAAAAATATGTTAACTATGATTTGTCTTGAGCATCTTAGAGCACTCTAGAATCTATTTGAAGGCACTTTGAGGTGAAATTTTATAATTATGAACTGGACTTGGATATGATTTAGGCGATCCTTGGAACGTTTGAGCCTTTCGAGCTTACCTTGTCTAATTATACCACTAGTGTCCCCCTTTGAGCTTAAATGAATAAGAATGGAAATTAGCCCCCATTCAACAATTTTTTGGCAAACTCATTATACCCACATTTATGAGCCTAAATGAAAAATTATCCTTACCTAAAGGGAGTATAATGATTCTCATTGGATGCACATGAATTGCTACATTTGGATGAGCTTATTATTGAAAAAAAATGATGAATGAGAAAAGAAAAAGATAGATAAAGCCTTGAGAAAAAGTGATTAAATAAGACCCAAAGTGGCCAAGGCTAAAAGAAAAAGAAGAGAAGCTCATTTTTGTGCTAGAACTATGAACATTACATGCTTATACTCTCTTCTTTGTGCTATCCTATCTTTTCTTTGAAGCCAACACCTAGGCCTAACACTACAATCTTAAAAAGACCTATTGATCCAAGTCTAGGGAGTGATTACATTAGTGGAGAAGTGCTTGGAAAGTAGACTTATGGAGTGCTTGATAGTAATCTTGCCTTTGAGTTTACTAGCAGAATTTGATCTTAAAAATATATATGAAACTCAAGATTGACAATAGCACACACACACGTTCCAATATTTGCGAGGTATTGCTTGGCATAGGAGAAAACACTTCTTGTTGATTTTTGGATTGACTCTTGTTGATGTGTTAGTGAGATTTCTGAGCTATTGCATCTGAGTTGTTAAGTTAATTATGTTAAAGTATTGATGATAAACCCTACAGTTTGATTTCATTGCTTGCTCGAGGACGATCAAGTCTAAGTTTGGGGGAGTTGATAAGTGTGAATTTTACACTTATTTTGCTATGTTTTTGTATTGATTTTCGTATTGATTCCTGGATGATTTTACGTTTTTTGGTATATTTTTGTGTATTTCAGGAATCTAGGTCCAAGGCGATAAAAGGGGAGGAAATAAACTAATAATGTTGAAAAAGGACCAAACCGAGCGAAGACGTGAGAAAATGGACTGAAATCTCGAAGTATGAATTTTTATACAGCTCGCGATCGATCGGCAATAACATCGCGATCGATCGCCGAGCTGTAAAAAGTGATGTTGAACAGAAATTACTTTGGCGATCGATCGGCAAGAACTCGCGATCGATCGCCAATATACAGTGAAGACTTGCGATCGATCACGATGGAACGAAGATCGATCGCGGATTTGTTTATTTTGACTATCACGTCCAGTAGAGATTGAAGATCGATCGCGGAAGAACGAAGATCGATCGCCGCGAAGAGTTTGTGGAAAATTAAAGACTTTCCATGTTTGGTTCAAGAGGGACTCCTTCCCAATTATTGTTGCCATATATATAAGACCTAAGGACGAATTTTGAAGGACTTTTGCCAACTTTTACAAAAACCTAGCAGCCATTCTTCCATCCAAGGCATCACCACAAATCATTGAAGAGCAAGAGCAACGTAAGGAACGGAAGAACGGAGCGACGCACGGAGCGACATCCTCGTTATCTTAGTATTTCTGAACTTGATTATTTTTATATCATATTGTGATGTTAAATTTGTTTAAAGACATGTTTTTACATTATAATTTGATTATGGTTGTTGGTTAAAATATTTGTCAAGACATAGGGGATCCCATGTTTGAACCCTTGAGTTAATTAACGGTTTTGATTTGAATTCTATGATCTTTGCGCATAATTTATGTTGTTAATGCTTGTAAAAGATTAGCTACCTTTTGCATGATATTGGTAATCATAATTAAATTGACCATAGGAGATTACGATACGACGTAGTAAATTAGGCCGTGGGTTTTAGATGAGACGGACCAAGTAAAATCTAGCACATGTGTGATAGCAATAGATTTACCAAAATCGAAGGCTAGTAGTTTTCACGAAGCATTTTTCGGTATTAATCATTCAATAAAGACACGGGAGTGGTTTATTGTAGATTAATGCTAGACTTGTTATAACCGGACCAAGATATAGAGAATGAAATAGAAAAACTCGTCACCCTAGAACATAGAACATTAAATCTTAATTAATAGACAACTTTTGGGGGATTACATGGGTGAACCGACGTCTTGATAATTCGTTTATAAATTCTCTTCAATTATCCATCACTACGGTTTAGGTTAATTCCCCGAAAATAATCATAAATGACATCAATATATATATATATGTGTATATATATATATAACATAATATAATATAATATAATGTAATACAAGTGTGTAGATATGCACGTATTATAATATAAATGTCAAATATATATATATATATATATATATATATATATATATATATATATATATATATAATAGGTAAATAAAATCGAAAATGTAAACAATAAAATAAGAAAACTTGTCACTTCAAATTATTTGGACAAATCAGGTATGAGTGTGTCTCCAATCAAAATAAAAGATAATATTTTTTTTTACTTGTATTATATATATACACACATATGTAGGGACAACCACATAATATAATACATTATCTAAAAACAGAGGCAATGATTATACTTTCAAATCAACACTATAAATTGTGAGAGAAATGATGTAGAAGCCATCGGTTTTGGCTAAAGATTTCATTTCTACTTCAAGGTATGAATGATAAACTCTTTTGTATTTAATTAACTGCACTCCAGTTTTTGTTAATAACATTATAAAGTGTTTATGAATTTTTGAGTTCATAAATTATATACTTGTAAATAAGGCTTGACCTTGAGAACTATGAACCGTGATTTTTAAAATTTTATGGTATTTTAGTAATCTTTGCGTAAACCAAGATCCGTGACTACACTTGTTAAACACATGTATAATATATTTGTTTTTCGAAACTTTTGGGAATTGACATGTTAAGTATTATGATGGTGTATTTAAATTTCATGTTAGCATTTGAAGCATTGATGAAGGGTATAGTTGGGTACCGAAATTTAATTGGAGCATAACATGGATTAAGGAAGAGAATATAAACCAGCTAATTTTGAAGGGTCAAAAGCCATAAATCTTGAGATTTAACTATGGCAGTGTATATTTTTAAACTTGATGATTTCTTAAAAGTAAATGAACTTTTTGAATCAGGAAATAAGTTACTGCATTTGAACACGATTAAAAGTATATGAGTTTATGAATAAAAGGAACATGATGTTTTAAAGAATTTTGAGAAATCACAGTATGTATGCATGTGTATGCACCTTAAAGTTATCTTATTTAAAATTTAGACTTTTAAACCCTTAATATAAAATTGATATTTAACCTATTGAGCTTTGAGGATTGGGTTTCGAATTTCATGCTATTTATTTTGAAGATTAGCAAGTTTTGGAAGTAATCCATACTTAGGTGATGGATTTTAGTTCGAGATATTTTAAATTTGTTATATGTCAAATTCTGCAAATTTTATTAAATTAAAAACGGATCCTTGTATAAAATGTTTAGCTTAAGATGATGCTATCATTAACCCTACGTACTTATATGAGAATTGAAAACTTGACCCAGAATCTAGAGGATTAAATTTAAATTATGGTGCTTAGGGAATTCAAATTCCATGTTTTTTAAAAATTTTGGTAAAATAAAACATGTCTGAAAATATAAGCCTTGATTTAAAAACATCAAATAAATTTTGTGTGGTTGAACCACGATATTCGAACTTAGAAGTTAGTATGACATGAAATAAAGCTGAAACATGTATGTGAAGTAATAATTGATTTTGTGGTAATTGTAGAGTGATCGTGTAGCAGGAATTTCAGCCTATTTCCTTAATTTTTGCTTCGAAATTCAAAAAGGTATGTTATGACCGGGTAAAATACAACAGGTACCCGTATCATTTGATATTTGTTGAACGTGTTTTATGTGACATTTATCTGTTTACATGGTTTAATTCTGGCATTACATAAACATCGATGCAAGAAAAATAAAAATCTATTTTACACACATGTATTTTTCTGTATATGTAGCATCGATGTTTGACACGACATTACATTTCATATCGAGCCTTGATCCTATTTGATGGCCATTTTGATACTGTGTGTGGATCGAGGTGTTTGTTGGGATGGTACGGAGCTGCGACTAGCCCGAGAGATGTTGTAGGCCGACAAGGCGCAGTATGTCCGTAATCCCTGGTGAGGTGACCGGTACACGGTAGTAGACTGGCGGAGGAGTGGTTGCTACGGCAGTGTAGCCGAGCCTTACCTGTTGCTCGAGCTGTTGCGCTGCATTTACTGATTATGCAGTTACCGTTATTCCGATTACCCGTGCATGTGTATATTACCCTGAACATGCATTGCATCCACATATCATCCACTGCAGTACATATTGTATTTTTATTTTGGTCTTTTCATACTGGGTTATTGCTCACCCCCTCGGGGGCGGTTACCGTTTTGTGTGTGGATGGTAATCAGGTAAAGATGACACTGATGATTTTATTAGAAGAACACGTAACCGAAAAGATTAGCTACATAAATCTTTTCATAGGAGATTTCACTGTTATTCTTGAAGAAGTGACGTATGAATTCCCCGGAGTCTTGATCGATGATGGAAATGATCCCCACATTTTCTCCATACCAGTGCACCTTACTTGGAGGCTATACTACCCCATTTTCAGTGTTTGACTTATGATGCATATATAATATGGCTCATCATAGCTAGATATATACTCGTAATTTTGTCTGGTGGGCCTTGACGAGATATTTTGTATATTCAGACTGGATATTTAGGCTCAGTGATTTTGGAACTTGTATTATAACCGAGCATAAAACTTTGGATGTATGGCAGTATTCAATATTTTAATATTGTACAGTGTGGGGCCCTCGACTCTCACTGATAATCATAATTGTAGCGAAAAATTCTTCTTCTTCTTTTTTATAACATGAGCCCATACCATACATCCAAAGTTTTATGCTCGGTTATAATACAAGTTCCAAAATCACTGAGCCTAAATATCCAGTCTGAATATACAAAATATCTCGTCAAGGCCCACCAGACAAAATTACGAGTATATATCTAGCTATGATGAGCCATATTATATATGCATCATAAGTCAAACACTGAAAATGGGGTAGTATAGCCTCCAAGTAAGGTGCACTGGTATGGAGAAAATGTGGGGATCAATTCCATCATCGATCAAGACTCCGGGGAATTCATACGTTACTTCTTCAAGAATAACAATGAAATCTCCTATGAAAAGATTTATGTAGCTAATCTTTTCGGTTCCGTGTTCTTCTAATAAAATCATCAGTGTCATCTTTACCTGATTACCATCCACACACAAAACGGTAACCGCCCCCGAGGGGGTGAGCAATAACCCAGTATGAAAAGACCAAAATAAATACAATATGTACTGCAATGGATGATATGTGGATGCAATGCATGTTCAGGGTAATATACACATGCACGGGTAATCGGAATAACGGTAACTGCATAATCAGTAAATGCAGCGCAACAGCTCGAGCAACAGGTAAGGCTCGGCTACACTGCCGTAGCAACCACTCCTCCGCCAGTCTACTACCGTGTACCGGTCACCTCACCAGGGATTACGGACATACTGCGCCTTGTCGGCCTACAACATCTCTCGGGCTAGTCGCAGCTCCGTACCATCCCAACAAACACCTCGATCCACACACAGTATCAAAATGGCCATCAAATAGGATCAAGGCTCGATATGAAATGTAATGTCGTGTCAAACATCGATGCTACATATACAGAAAAATACATGTGTGTAAAATATATTTTTATTTTTCTTGCATCGATGTCAGAATTAAACCATGTAAACAGATAAATGTCACATAAAGCACTTTCAACAAATATCAAATGATACGGGTACCTGTTGTATTTTACCCGGTCGTAACATACCTTTTTGAATTTCGAAGCAAAAATTAAGGAAATAGGCTGAAATTCCTGCTACACGATCACTCTACAATTACCAAAAATCAATTATTACTTCACATACATGTTTCAGCTTTATTTCATGTCATACTAACTTCTAAGTTCGAATATCATGGTTCAACCACACAAAATTTATTTGATGTTTTTAAATCAAGGCTTATATTTTCAGACATGTTTTATTTTACCAAAATTTTTAAAAAACATGGAATTTGAATTCCCTAAGCACCATAATTTAAATTTAATCCTCTAGATTCTGGGTCAAGTTTTCAATTCTCATATAAGTACGTAGGGTTAATGATAGCATCATCTTAAGCTAAACATTTTATACAAGGATCCGTTTTTAATTTAATAAAATTTGCAGAATTTGACATATAACAAATTTAAAATATCTCGAACTAAAATCCATCACCTAAGTATGGATTACTTCCAAAACTTGCTAATCTTCAAAATAAATAGCATGAAATTCGAAACCCAATCCTCAAAGCTCAATAGGTTAAATATAAATTTTATATTAAGGGTTTAAAAGTCTAAATTTTAAATAAGATAACTTTAAGGTGCATACACATGCATACATACTGTGATTTCTCAAAATTCTTTAAAACATCATGTTCCTTTTATTCATAAACTCATATACTTTTAATCGTGTTCCAATGCAGTAACTTATTTCCTGATTCAAAAAGTTCATTTACTTTTAAGAAATCATCAAGTTTAAAAATATACACTGCCATAGTTAAATCTCAAGATTTATGGCTTTTGACCCTTCAAAATTAGCTGGTTTATATTCTCTTCCTTAATACATGTTATGCTCCAATTAAATTTCGGTACCCAACTATACCCTTCATCAATGCTTCAAATGCTAACATGAAATTTAAATACACCATCATAATACTTAACATGTCAATTCCCAAAAGTTTCGAAAAACAAATATATTATACATGTGTTTAACAAGTGTAGTCACGGATCTTGGTTTACGCAAAGATTACTAAAATACCATAAAATTTTAAAAATCACGGTTCATAGTTCTCAAGGTCAAGCCTTATTTACAAGTATATAATTTATGAACTCAAAAATTCATAAACACTTTATAATGTTATTAACAAAAACTGGAGTGCAGTTAATTAAATACAAAAGAGTTTATCATTCATACCTTGAAGTAGAAATGAAATCTTTAGCCAAAACCGATGGCTTCTACATCATTTCTCTCACAATTTATAGTGTTGATTTGAAAGCATAATCATTGCCTCTGTTTTTAGATAATGTATTATATTATGTGGTTGTCCCTACATATGTGTGTATATATATAATACAAGTAAAAAAAAATATTATCTTTTACTTTGATTGGAGACACACTCATAATTGATTTGTCCAAATAATTTGAAGTGACAAGTTTTCTTATTTTATTGTTTACATTTTCGATTTTATTTACCTATTATATATATATATATATATATTTGACATTTATATTATAATACGTGCATATCTACACACTTGTATTACATTATATTATATTATGTTATATATATATATATATATATTGATGTCATTTATGATTATTTTCGGGGCCTTACAACTTAAGTCGATTTAGTTTAATAATCATTTCATAATCGTAGGTTAAATATAGAAATTCTAATCGATCGTGGTAATTGCTACTAGTCCCTCTGGGTACGACACTCCTTACTCTTAAACCATTATATTAAAACTTGACACCGTGCACTTGCGGTAGAGAATCGCTACGTTGAAATAACTGTTTAAAATAAAAGCGATCAGCAAGGTTATGGCTATCCTTGGAGCCCTTAATGCCAAGAAGACTCGTGAAGAGTATGGGTGACTCGTGAATAGTTTTTGTGTGGCTATCCTTAGAGCCCTTAAGGTCAAGAAGACTCGTGCAGAGTGTGTGACTCGTGAAGAGTGTGTTGTGGCTAACTTGGAGCCCTTAAGGCCAAGATCAAAGTTATTCTAGTGGAACCTCGGTTGGATGTTTTCTAGCCGGGAAGAGGAGAAGTAGGTGATTCATCGCGGAACTTCTATAACAAATTCTCGTGTTCTTTATTGCTTTATTTATATTACACATTTATTTATTTCTTCAATTTATTTATTTGTCGATTGACATCAAGTCTTCCGTAGCACAAACTCGACTTTTTGCAAATTCATTTTAAAATGCTAAAGTAGCCAAGGAACCTCATTCACTCCCCCCCTCCCTCTTCGGTTCCAACAAGTGGTATCAGAGCCATTTGATTTTTGTTTTTAAATCAAATTTTATGGCTAATCTAGCAAGTGAGTTTGCTCAAGGTCAATATACCAATCGTCCTCTGCTCTTCACGGGAGCTAACTACGGATATTGGAAGAATAGAATTTCTCTATATATTCAATCCGTAGATTATGACCTATGGAAGATTATTGTAAAAGGTCCACATATTCCTTTGAAGGAAGTTGAGGGAAGGAATGTTCCCAAAGAAATGGACGACTTTACAAGGGTGGATATGATTTTAATTTCTCAAAATGCTAAAGCTATTAATATTTTGTATTGTACTTTAGATATGAAGGAGTACAACCGGATTTCGATGTGCTCAACCGCCAAGGAGATTTGGGACAAACTTCAAATTTGTCATGAGGGAACCAATCAAGTAAAGGAGACAAAGATTGATCTATTGCAACTCAAGTATGAAACCTTTGAGATGGAGTCCGGAGAGAATGTTGATTCAATGTTTAGAAGGCTCACTCAAATCATCAATGAGCTTGCCCAACTTGGAGAAAAAGTATCCTCCAAAGCAAATATGGAGAAGAGCACTAAGAGCCTTGCCAAAGGAATGTGATGCAAAGAGGATGGCTATCATTGAATCCAACAAAGGAGATAGTGCGTCATATGATCTTGATGAACTCCATGGAACATTGGTGACCCATGAGCTTGAAGTGTCAACCTGGAAGGGATTAAAGGAGGAAGATAGATCCATAAGAAAGGGGATAGCCTTGATCCGGAGGAAAGAACAATCCGATGATGAAGATGATGAAGAGATGATCTTGTTCATTAGAAAGTTCAAGAAATTCTACAACAAATACAACAAGCCAAAGACCTCCGGTGCCACCAAACATGATTCCAAACAATAGGTAACATGCTATAATTGTCAATATAAAGTCATTATGCTAATGAATGACCTAGGAAGAAGAATGATGATAAGGGGAAGAAGAAATGTCTAATGGCCACATGGAGTGATAGTGACTCCGATGAAGAAGAAGAAGTAGTAAATCTTTGTCTAATGGCTCTTGATGATGATGAAGAAGAGGATGACGATGAGGTACCATTTTTTGATGAATTATTAGATTCCTATAATGAGCTTATTGACATTCTTGGCAAAACCAAGATGAGTAACAAATTGCTCAAGCTTGGGTTAGCCAAGAGAGATGAAGAAAATGATGCATTAAAAAATGAATTAACTGCTTTGAAGAAAACTTTTTGCAAGTTTAGTGATAGTAGTTTAAAGATGAATGAATTGCTTGGCTTGCAATGTTGTAGCTTCGATAAAACCGGATTAGGCCTTTCAAGCAAATCTAAAACTTTTACAAGCTTGTTGGTTAAAGCTAAGCATAATTCTCCTACTTGCACTTATTGTTGTAAGGTTGGTCATACCAAGAACAAAAGTAGATTTGTTAAAAATCAATACCAACCAAACAAGAAATGGAAGTGGATTCCAAAAGCACCGATGAAAACTAACTCACAAGGACCCAAAAATAAAATGGGTAACAAAGATCCTCCAATTGTTAATTTGTTTTGTAGGAACAACAAAGAGATGGAGGATGAAGGCACTAGCACCTCAAGGGAGGAAATCATCTTATGCACCACAATAGAGGAAGCGCGAGGTATAGGACCGATGACAAGAACTTTCTCTTGTCATCCGAGGTGATTTATTTTAAGCATCATAGTAGCATAATTAGCTCTTTTGCATGATTAATATTCCTTGAATTGTATATTATAATTATGTAGTGAAATCAATTACTTTGAAGGTGATCTTTGAGAAATTGAATTTTAAGTACATTATTATGATATCATATTTAGGGGGAGCTAATTATCTTTTTTATTGTGCATTTAAAAGAGCAACTGCAAAAATTCATTGGCACAAATTAATTCTGACCAATAAATAATGAAGCTCAATATTTATTTGTAGTAAATTGCATTTCCCCTTGGCATATGCATTTTTGTGAGTCTTAATTGAGTAAGATCTTGTATAATCACTCTTATATGCCTATATGCTTGAATTTTGAAAATTGAACATTGGATAGTTAAAATTGGTATAACTTGATTTTATGTTCATGCTTTGTTGTTGCACAAAATAATTGAATTAAATGATATCTTCTTATGACATTGAATTATGTTGCATATTTAAATTTTTAATGCATGATTTATGCTTAACTCATTATGGTAAATACCTTGACTTCATCTATTATGTGCCATGAGTCCATTTTGAATATGTAATCTGCAATATAATTAAATGTGATTAAACATGCTTTAATTGTTTAGATGCTCAATCTTGGTTCCTTGAAATATGGCTTAAGATTTTCATATAACTTTATTGTTTTTATGGCCTCAATGATTTTACTCTCATTAACTTATCAAATGTTTATAATGATGCTTTGAGCAATTTAATGCCTATTGAGTATGAGTGCATGAACTCTTGGTAGAACATATGCATACTTTGCGCAATTTAGAATTCATTGTTGTAAATTGCCTTAAACGCATGTTTGTCTTCCTTTCAATAATTTAATATTATGCTTGTTATGGCTATTACATGTTTAATGAGGAACATGTGCTAATTGTTAAAATATGGCTATGTGTCAAAATATAATTATGCTATGTTTATTTGAACATTGTGCTTTTTTATTATCACAAAAAGTGAGAATTTTGTGATAAACTTGGAGCTTAATATATGCATGTTTTGAGGGGGAGAGTTTTTTGCTTTACTTGGTAAAACTTGTATGTGCTATGCATTTGTTAAGGGGGAGTCTTGGTTACTCGTATTTCATGCATATTTCATTTACAAGTTTATCAAGTTTTGTGATCATCAAAAAGGGGGAGATTGTTGAGCCTTAAACGCATTTTTGAGTTTAATGCTTAATTTATCTTCGAATTATTTATGAGTTTTGATGATCAACAAAACTTACATTTGTTGTACTAATATGTCTACTTAATGTACAGGGTTAGATTGATAAATTGGTTGGGAAGACCAATGAAAGAGGACCCAAGTTACACAATGTCATTTACGAGTTCATAGGACACTATGTATTTTATCAAGAAAGCTAACGAGAGGAAAGACATCTATGAACGACGATAATTAGTGTTCAACATGTGTGGAATGATGTTGACACAATATTTTATGATGATATGAAGACCCACAAGTTGGTGGGCAAATTCATATAGAAGCCACTTGGAGCGCAGTGCAATGTTTTGATTATATCTCTTGGCTCGATGCTCCGAATAATGTGAATCTAAAGAGGTTGAAAAGCCAACTCAATATTCTAGATTTCATATTCAAACATCTCAGTCCAATTCGGAATGCATCATGGAGCAAAATGGCATGGAAGTCATAGCAAATGCAGATTGTAGCAAGGTTTGAGCCGCTGTAGGATTTTGGGCATAACTTCTCCATACCTTAATGAAATGCAATTCATTTTTGTCCACACGTAGCTAAGAGGAATGGCTACAACTTTCATGTTTACCACTTTTCCCAGAAACGAGCTTAAGATGGCCGAAAAGTGCAAAGTTTGAGAGTGTTGAAATCTGGCAGATAGTTTCAGGCGATCCAGGCCATCACCTTAGGCGATCCGGGCCACGCGTGCCAACGCCGTGCACCATCGACCCAGGCGATGGCACGCTGCGCGCCTGGCGATCCAGATCGCCCCAGGCGATGGCATGGTCGCCCCAGGCGATCCAGAAGCTTACTATGGCAAATTTTCAAAGGGCGATCGCCCCAGGCGATGGTGATCGCCCGAGGCTATCTGGGCCAGATTTGACCGTTAGAACGAGGCGATGGTGATCGCCCGAGGCGATGCCCGAGGCAATACGTGCTAACAGCACCCACGTGAGGGTGAATTGATGTTTTTGGGTAGAATGGGTCAAAAAAACTTTTACCTTGTATTACATAACCGAATTTTTTCCAAAAAAAAGTTGCGCAAGTCAAATTTGAAAATTTACACCCGGACAAACATCTATCTATGATTTTTCGTCTATTATTTTATAATAGAGACAAAGCTATAGCACTTACTAGTGTGAGCGTTATTTCCTTCAATAATTTATGAATAATCAAATTTGTGGGTCCATACAATTAACTAATGGCCATAAATTTATTGAAAATATTACTGAAACAACAATTATTATTATTATCAGAATAATTTTTATGTTAAATTTATAAAAATTGATATGTCAAGAATAATAATTACTCTGACAATATCAAAACATTAAATTTATAGGTCTAAGCTTTAAAATCAGCTGGGGAATAAAGGAATATTAATTAAACAACATAGTAAGCAATCTTGCTACTCTTTTATTAGGTCAAGACTGGCTGCAATTTGTCTTGTAATGCTAGTATTAATTATTATATTTGGTAAACCTAGGAGTTTTTTTATGCAATTGATTTTATCATCCGTCTGATAAAATAGTTCAAATTAATCTTAAATTCGATAAATAAACAAATATATATATATATATGTATATATATATATATATATTCTGTTTGCAATGATATATTTTTATCCTGTGATGATCTAATTTGGAATAGTCTCTAGGATTGGTTAGTTATATCACCAGCTATAGTTTTTAGTAGAGTGATAAACATTTGGTCTTACAATTACTATCAGAGTCAATATCACATGTTTGATTTCCATTGATTGCAAGAAATACAATTATTGGGATGAAGATTATTGGGGTGCAACAACTACCCTTGTTGGGAGAATAATCAAAACATGAAGATCATGTTATTGTACCGTTTGAAATATTTGAGTTATACAGTTACTAACAACAATAGTTTTTTTTATAAAAACAACAAACACTTGATCATATAGCTACTAAATTATATGGATATTATTAAAATATTTTCATAGTTGGAATCACATATTCACATATCAAAAGATAACTTTCATTGAAGGTTTTTTCCATAAATCTCAATCTCAGACCCAAAAATAATAATTCAAGACGCCATAAAATGAGAGATATATAATTATCAATTTTTTTTAAATAAATGATTTTATATTTTTATTGCAAGATGCCCACAAGCTATCCACCTTTGTCCACAATTTTTGACTGAAATTTTAATTAAAAATACATTAAAAAGCTTGTCCAGGCTTTGAATAAAGATCTTGTGGAATCATAATTTGACGACTCGTGTGTCGCGACAAGGACTACTTAAAAATTATAATTTTCAATGAAATTATATTGGAATATAATGTTTATATGACGTGCTCCATGACTTAAGCAAGTAGCTAAAGAAAATGTGTTAATGAGTGTTGAGATACGAGATTAATTACAGGCGAGACGACAATAATTTTTTTAAATTTCAAATTGTTTTATTTTGGAGAATTATGGTTTTCTCCCATGTATAATATATTTATTCCTATGACCTCCGATTTGAACAACAATAGATGAACATCTTATGCTTTGACATACATTATAAATTCACCCATATGCTTTAGTACGACTATCTCCGAATCTTGAAATTTATTCATCTAACAAATGCTAAAAATCAAATAGGGAAGGTATAAGTTATGGTATTCAGTTTGAACAATAACGGATTAACATATTATGCTTTGGCATAAATTACAAATTCACCCCATATGATTTAATACGTCTATCTTCGAATCTTGAAATTCACTCGTCTAACAAATGCTAAAAATTAAATAGAAAAGATAGACGTTAATAATAATGGTAATAAAGTTCTGCAATGACCAAGACTTCCCATTGCGAGTTATAGCAGGAGCCCCAAATGATAGATAACGACCGAGTTATAGCAGGAGCCCCCAAATCATAGATAAGGACGTAACTAGAAATTTTTATCTTGTGAACAAATATTTTTTGGAAGTACGTGATAATCATCACATAATTGCAAAAATTTCAATTGCAATTATAGGTTTTTTTTTTTTTGATATGAAGAGTCAAATTTAATAGCATGAAAAGAAGTATAGGCCTGTTGCTAGGGAGGTATGGAACCACTTGGGACATATTTTTCAAGTACAACAGCCTCAAAACTTGATATCTCGGAGGATGGATGTGTTGTGGCGTCCAAAGGGACATGTCAAGGAGATGATTCCTTTTCTTTATAGAAGGCAAATCGAGTAGGGTACTCTTGGCCTACAATGAAAGTTGATGTAGAGGGAATAGTTAAAAAATTCAGTAATTATAAAAAAACATACCAATTTATCTCAATACCAGAGGAAATTCTTAATAGCAGGGTTATTTCTTGTCCATAGGCATCCCATTGTAGGAAATGCTTGAGGATTAGTTTGAAGAACGTTTTGAGATGATTCCACATCATCCTCTTCTCATTCACGTAGTGGAGACGAATATGAAAGGGGATTTGGATTATACCCCCTTGAACTTTGTCCGCGACCTTTGCTTCTGGCCATGTCTTTCCTTTCTTAATTTATGCAAAATTCTTCAACGTCTTAGCTTTATTTTCCCCCAGACGGCGCCAATGATGTGATTCAAGTTTTTCCATGTTAGGTAGAATTAAGTGTTGCGAAAAATAAAAGAAAAACACCACAATTTTTACGTGAAAAACCTCCAAATCTAAGGAAAAAACCACGGGACCTAGTCCAGTACAAATCTTCACTATCACTATATTTTGGTTTACAGGACTTAGACGCGAAACAAGAATTTTTGAAAAATAGAATAAGAGTAAAAGACCGAACAGACTATGATGTGCTATCTTTTTGGAGTCTTTTATTGCCTAGAAAATTCAATCTCTTACAATGAGACTATCGGTGGTATTTATAGTGTTGATCCCGGTGGTTAGCACGCGGGAAAATCGGAACACGATCTTCTATTATCGTGGCATTATTGGATCAAAACGTGTCCGAGAAATCCGCGTATTGCGCTGGTTGGTTTGTCAGTTATGTCCGGGTTTTTCGCTACCCTCTGACCAGAATGCCGAGCAGGTTTTGATGTTCTCGGGCAATTTGTGTTTGGGGCTTCTTGTTCGGGATATCTCTTGCTCGACACTTGTATGATATTTTACCGAAGAAACTGATTCATTATATGACATCAGCTGCATTATGGATTTTCTCTCTGGTTGTAATGGGATGAGGAAATATTACAGTTGTTTCCCTTTGATTTGACATAAAAATACATAGATGATAAATTAATGTTATTTTTTAAACTAGATAGTCAATTTGTAATTGTTTAAATTAGATGAAGTGTATATATATAATTAATCCGCCCTTAAATTTAATAGTATCATTAAGTAAAAAAATGATAGTAAATTCTAATATTGCAGAGTCAGACTCGATTTTTTTAAAAAACAATATAATTAAATCAGTATTTACAAATTTCATTTGGTAAATTGGGGCTCTTTGCCACCAACAATTACATTTTATCCACCAACAATTACATATAACCCCTCAAAAATTATATATTTGCCACTTACCCCAACGTACATATGCCGGTTTATATATATTCACAAAAATAAATTCAGCAAAAGGAGGAAGCTACAATAATTATTCACTATATTCTAAAGGGAGTGAGACAACTACAACTATGATCGTATTAAATTTGATTATGATATTACTAATTTGAGTTGATGACTGATCAAAAGGTCAACAAAACTGGTACCAAATTTTCAAACCGTCTAGATGACATGAGTCATTTTTCAGTAGACCGGATATCTATAAACACCAATACATATATAAAAATATATATATACATATACTTATATATTATTGTGTGATAATATTTGTAAACATCGGGTATACGTAAGAAATTTCAACATCGTGTCAGAGTCAGACTATCATCAAGGCACATTTTCCATCAATCTTAGTCGAATTGAAAAGAAAATTCAAATTGGGTAAAGGTAAAATCTTACAATACATTAAGAATATTCTAAATAAAATATTATCAATACATGATAGATAAATCCCTAAGGATACTGCCCTGACGACATCAAAAAATCATCATCTACGTAAGATAAAAAAGTTTGATGCTTTATTAAATGGAATACTTGCTGATTATTTCAACATAAATCTTTTAAATTGTAACAATAACATAAATGTCATTGTTCAATCGTTCATCTATTATAGACAATTATTATAATCCAATAATCTTCTGAATATTATAATCATGTAGTATCATTTGCATCACAGTTGTAGGAAAGTTTCCGGTTGAGATTAAACTTTTGCAAACCAATAATGTTGGCTTCCGGAACATATTAAATTTTGTATACTATATGATAGCTCAAATGTAATGGGTTGAATGCTCAACTAGCAGGAATATTTATTACACTCCAACAATTTACTATCCTTTTCAATTAATTATACTATTAATCCAACTTCGGGGAGAGAGGGGCTATGGTTTATCTCACTGAGGTCACTCCTAAATTGTACATTACATGTGAAAATGTGAGCTCCATATTTACACATATTTATCCAATAAAAATGCAAAATTTAGGATTAATCTCAGTTAACCCTAACTCCTTCCTCCCTCCCTTCGACTTCACAGTGTGTGTAACACCCAAATAATTACTTAAAATTTTCCCGATCTAGTTGAGGGAAAAAATCAATCTTCTGAAATATTATAATCATGAAGTATCATTTTCAATCAATTATGGTGCTGTACTAGTTTGACTCGACAATATGTGTAACCCCCGAGTATTAATAAAATTAACCTGGATTTACGTTAAGAAAACGGTAAATTGTTCCAAAATTTGTTTAAACGTAGTCATCTAAATAATATTAAGATCACCAGCGGTGGTAACCATCCTCCGTTAATTTTTCCCGTCGGACTTAGTCTTGACTCCAACTCATTGACTCGGGTTTAAACATCTTGAAGGTTTCTAAGAATCTCCTCATAATGTTTAATAATGATCTCCATCTGACTCTAAAGCTGATGGATCTGTGCAGGGACATGATATTATAAATAGTCATAACGCATCACTGTCTTCTGGATTTCTCTAAGATCTTGGGATATTTTAGAAGAATCTGATTCGATTTCTCGAAAGGTTGGTTCTCCCATCCTAATCATCTGGTTCAGACCCTGTTGGATCATTGGTGGCTGAACCACATCTTCATGTTCAAGATGGTCGTCTTCCTGAATTTCGGCTAAGTCGAACTGTAGTTTGAGTTCACTTGATGGAGTCTCTTAGCCATCCTTTCGAGTTTCTTGTAGTAGGGTATACCGGGTGTGCATAATCTTGTTCCTCGTAATAGTTTTCACTTATGGTTGAAGCTTTGAGCTTCTGCCATATGCTCTTGATTTAGTGCTTCCAATTTTTGAAGTATCACCTGTAAGAATGACGAACATTTGTTCGGGTCCATATTGTCTTGAATCGTCTCCTCCGTATAGGTTACAAATTAATATTCAAGATATTATTATAGTATTTTCAGAATAAAGCTAGGCTCTGATATCAATTTCGCAAGTTGGATCGTAAAGGACAAGTATATTAGAAAAATAGTAAAATTTTGGGGTAATTTTGAAAAGTGATTAAAACTCCAGGAGGTACAATGCAATTAATCCCTTTCCACTTGTAAGGGTAATTTGGTAAAGTGTTGTGGGGTTAACGAGTTAGGATAAATATGAAAGTATGGTTGAAGTATTAGAATATAGAATAATGGATAAGGGGAGTTAGATTAAAGAAAAGTTTGGGTTTGAAGATTTATTTGTAGTTTACCTATAAATTTTGTTGAAATTTGGGTCTTGCTCTTCAAAATCATCTTTGCTGGAAATTTCAATAACCCATCTTGTCAGTTCTAGGTTCATTTAATTAAGATAAAAAAGTTTACCACTTTATTAGATGATATAGCCGTTGTTAGCAGTACAACTTAAATATTTTTAAACCATACTATTGCACAAATGTCATTGTTCGATTGTTCACTTATCATGGACAATTATTGCAGTCCAACAATCGCACTCACAATAATTACACTCCTTGCAACTCATGATAATCGAGCACGTGGCATTGAGATACAAATTGTAGGTTCAAACATTAATTTTGCAAAAGCTATAGCTAATGGTAACGATACAAGTTAAATCTTTTAAACTGTACAACTGAAATTTCATGATTCGGTCACTCACCTAGTTGTGACAGGCTTGTGATCTAGCCCGATCCGATTTCTAATGGGGAAATTAGAGCTAAAAAGGCTACTCCTAATAGAAGTGGTAGAATTATTTCAAATATTTCAGCTGGACAGCTATGTACATTCTTTATTTTCTACACAAAATTTTCCCGAGCTAGTCAAGGAAAAAACAATCTTATGAGTACTATATTTCATTTAGTATCATTTTCAATCAATTATGGTACTAATTTGACTGTAACACCCGAATATTTAACAAAATTAACCCTGATTTACGTTAAGAAAATGGTAAATTGTTCCAACAATTGTTTAAATGTAGTCATCTAAACATGAATAATATTTGGACAAAAGACGTGGATTCGAACCACTGACAAAAGGATTTTCGATCATTTGCTCTAACCAGCTGAGCTACGTGAACCACTTTCCTAAATCTGTTTTCCCCTCTTATGTCATGTCGGCAGTATGTAGGGAGCATTACTTGTTTATGTCCTAATGTTGTTTATTATCTTGTATTTCCGTATAATGAGAATTAGAGATAGTGTTTATGCTAGTACAAGGGACTAATGTTTAACGTGTGTGTGACAATAAAGCCTTGGCCTAATGGTTATCGATTGCTCAATGTAAGATATCTCGGATTCGAGTCATCCGCTCTCCCCAAAAAAAATGTTTAATGTGTGTGTTTACAAATTTTAATTTCAAAATTTGATAACTTTATTTTTAAACAATATCCTAATCTTACAACTATATATTTAAAAAAAATCAGATAAAATCGAGAATCCAAATATATATATATATATTGAAATAGGACCAAATATTTAACAACCCTATTTACAAACGATGCTTAGTTCGTGAGGCTATTTTGTCTGTATTTATTAAAAAAAAAAAAAAGATTTCCTAACCAAGAAAAAAGTTAATCCACATTTGTTTTTTTAGAAACATAAAATTATATATTTAAATATTTATGACATCATTTTATATATAGGAAGAATGGTATTATTTATGCTTCATTCAATATTACACTCTCAATTTTATTAATAAATTTTATATTCAAATTTGAATGTATATATAAATACTATTGTAATGGTAGAGGCAGAAGAACGTGTATGGCTTTAGTTTGGTCAAATTCGTGGTCCGTTGGGGCTTAAATTAGTTCAATATGATAATTTTATAAACTGAAATTGGTCAACAAAGGCATCCACAAAATTCCAACATCAGGATTAGTACTATACCAAGAAAGTGAAATATTTTGCTTTTCTTGATAAAAAAAATTAGAAAGTGAGATATCTTATTTTATATGTTTATTTTATTTCTAATTGAATATAACATTCTTATGATTAAATGATCAACCATTGTTTTAAAATTATAGTTTATATCCAAAACTTGCATAAATAATAATGTTTTGCTTTCTCTTGACTCGATCTGGTGTTTTTATCGAAGATTTATCGTGACATTCCATCATCAACATACATCCTCAAATTTATAGCCCCTTAAGATAGCTAGTACAAAATTTTTTTTAAAGGAAATGTTTGGGGCGTCAAAATTCTCTTTTCCGAAATCAAAACAATTAGAGAATTTTGATACCTAAAATATTTTATTTTTTTAAAAAAATTGACAACTACTTTAAGCGGCCCTAAATTTGAGGATGTAAGGTGATGATGGAATACAGTCTTCGTTAAAATACCAAACCAGCAAAGTGTTGCAATTTATACAAGTTGATGTAAATTGTAATTTTTCAAACAACAGTTTTAAAGAAATTTGGATCAAACCATATGCTGAGTTTTGGAAATACGAATAATATTAGTTTTGATGTTAACAAAATTTATTATTGTGATGTTAAGACAATGTTTACTTGCATTGATTAAATAATGGATTCGCTTACTTTCAAAATCATTCATTATTTACTTAAAAAAGGATCAATTAATCATGCCATAAAATACTATTTTCAAATGATAAAAATCTCATAAAAATAGTGGGATAATTAGTCTTTGGCCGTTGTGTGAAAACCCAATTTTCACACAAAGTTTAGACAACCAAATACTCAAGTTTTCTTTATTTAAATTAATAAGTTAGTGTTTAGATGATATTGAATTGTATGAGAGTTAATATTGAATTACATGATATCAATCAATCTTATAGATTATAAAACACTTATAAACAAATAATTAGAGAATTAAGAGTTTATATTAATTTATAGATAGTAAAATAATGTGTAGAAGATTGAAGATTTTATCAAATTTAATAATGTGTTGTTAGATAATTAGTAATCATGTCATTAATATCTATTAGCCAATAAAACATGAGATAAATCCTATTCAATTTAATCTTGTAGAGTTGTAGCTAAACCAATGACTAAGTATTTAAACAACTATAAATATAAGACTATTCTACATGGTATGCGACTCAAAATATCTCACAATTCACACAATTTTCGAAACACACACTAACACACACTAAAAGATGTCAAATTTTCAGCAAGGAAATTCATCGCGTGTTTGCCACCCAAACTATTGACACACAATTATCGTTTCTGATCTCGGTAAGTGGGCTTTTGTTAAAATCATTCTTTCGTTTTTTAAATCATAAGTATGTGTTTTAAAATCCAATCGTTATGTGAACTATTTTCAAATTATGAAATTATGATCTTTGAAATCTGAAGCACTTTTAATATCGAAATCCAATTGGTAAGGAATTCTGAATTCTGTTTCTGACCCTGATGCGGTGGGGTTATAACCGTTTTTCTGACCTGATACGGTGGTTAATCGTTGTTCTGGGAAGTCCAGAACCTTTATTCGTGGGTGATCCGATGTTTTGACCTCATCTCTATGAGGGTTATGCCTAGAGAACTGATAACAGTACCATGAGGAAACTAGATGATTTATTGTGCTTACTTTAGTATATGGCATGAGATTCTGATATGAAGCTTATGTTCTGTTCTGGCTCCTGATAAGTGTGATTTTTACACTTAATTTGATATATGATTATGGGTGTTTTTGTAGTGATTCCTAGAAAATATTACACGTTTTGGTATATATTTGTATATGTCGGGAATCTAGGTCGAAATGCATAAAACTAGATGAAATGGGCTTAAAAATGCTGAAAAAAGACCAAACTGAGCAAATCTGGAAAAGGAGGGACCGAATCGCAAGATTGGAGATTTGAGGTCCGCGATTGATCGGCAATGACGAAGATCGATCGCCAGATTTCCGCGATCGATCGGCAAATGACGAAGATCGATCGCGGATTTGTTTATTTTGACTATCACGTCCAGTAGAGATTGAAGATCGATCGCGGAAGAACGAAGATCGATCGCCGCGAAGAGTTTGTGGAAAATTAAAGACTTTCCATGTTTGGTTCAAGAGGAACTCCTTCCCAATTATTGTTGCCCTATTTATCAGACCTAGGGACGAATTTTGGGGGACTTTTGCCAACTTTTACACAGACCTAGCAGCCTCTCCTCCATCAAAAGCACCACCACAAATCATTGAAGAGCAAGAGCAACGCAAGGAACGAAAGAACGGAGCGACGCACGGAGCGACATCCTCGTTATCTTAGTATTTCTGAACTTGATTATTTTTTATTTCAGATTGTGATGTTAAATTTGTTTAAAGACATGTTTTTGCATTATAATTTGATTATGGTTGTTGGCTAAGATATTTGTCAAGACATAGTGGATCCCATGTTTGAACCCTTGAGTTAATTAACGGTTTTGATTTAATTTCTATGATCTTTGCGCATAATTTATGTTTTTAATGCTTGTAAAAGATTAGCTACCTTTTACATGATATTGGTAATCGTAATTGAATTGACCATAGGAGATTACGATACGACGTAGTAAATTAGGCCGTGAGGTTTAGGTTGAGACGGACCAAGTAAAATCTAGCACACGTGTGATAGCAATAGATTAACCAAAATCGAAGGCTAGTAGTTTTCACGAAGTATTTTTCGGTATTAATCATTCAATAAAGATACGGGAGTGGTTTATTGTAGATTAATGCTAGACTTGTTATAACCGGACCAATGTATAACGAATGAAATAGGAAAACTCGTCACCCTAGAACATAGAACATTAAATCTTAATTAATAGACAACTTTTGGGGGATTACATGGGTGAACCGACGTCTTGATAATTCGTTTATAAATTCTCTTCAATTATCCATCACTGCTGGTTAGGTTAACTTTTGTGCTTAAGTCAATTTAGTTTGTTAATCATCTCATAATCGTAGGTTAAATATAGAAATTATAATCGAACTTGGTAATTACTACTAGTCCCTGTGGGTACGACATTCCTTACTCTTAAACCATTATATTAAAACTTGACACCGTGCACTTGCGGTAGAGAATCGCTACATTGAGATAATTGTTTAAAATAAAAGCGATCAGCTCCGAAAAGCAAATTCTGTTCTGTTCATATCGGTTTCTGTTCTGATTTTTGATTCATGTTTTCTGAAAAATTATTATATCTATATGATGTGTCACATACGATTGTCCTTCACTTGCTGAGTGTTTTCCAAAACGCTCACCCCTTACATCCATTCCTCAGATAGAAGCGATATAAGAAATCGAAGACGAAGATCAAATCAATTTTGGAGATAATGATTTAGTTAATGTTGTTCAAAATGCCGCTGCCATTAATTTTTGAAGTTTTTCGCTGATATTTTGTATTACGAGGCTTGTTGATTTTGAATTGTATTTAGAATCAACGCTGATGTTATTGACCCCGGTCTCGGGGCGTACAGTTAAGTGGTATCAGAGCGAACCAGGTTCCATAATCTCGATGGGAAAAGACTTTTAGTTGAGATATAACACTAGATTATAAAACCCAATATAATAGACCAACTTGAGAAATAAAATCAGCTAGGAAAAGATTGATTCACGATAATTACGATAATCAGAAGTTCAATCTGATTAATTACGTGAATAACGATGTGTTCACGAATAAAAAATTTAATTTTTATTAAAAAAATCAAAAAAATGAATCTGTAATTCTATTTTTACAAAAATAATAACAAACGAAAAAAAATTTTCCCTAAATCTGTTGCCAAGCGCCGCCGCCTTCTGCCTCCTCTTGACGCCGCTGACGAACTTCACCGGATCGCATCCTCCTGTCGACCAACCTGGCCAAATTTCAGACCCATCGGTGTTCGATTGCCCCTCCAATTGTACAAACTGAAATTCCACAACCTAATCCCGTCAACTTTTCCAATCCCACCACCATCGGCCACCTCCCGACGAATCAAGACGTGAATCTTCTTATCCATAGCAATACGAACAAAATTCCTCTAATACTTTCATGTTCCAGTCACTGGCCGATGACGATTATTCTGATCAAAGCCACGCGCATAAGAACCCTAATATGCCGGAAATTCGATCCTCAATTTCTCAGCCACCAGAATACGTTTTCAAATCCAACCTAGTTTCCTGACCCCCACGACACGTAAATAAGAAGCCCTCCAGCAATTTGGAATTACAGTCACTCAACGATGAAGAAATTTAGATCAAAATTGCGCCTATGCGCGAACCCTAAGCACGAAAAATCCCTCCTCGATTCCATCACCTTCTGCGATCTTATCATCAATTCGACCCACATATTTTCTTGACCATCAAGGGTAGATTAAAACCCCTCGATGAATTTCGTTCGAAGAAATTTTGGGCGCAAGTTCGCGCGACATGAACCCTAAAATTTCTAGATTCAATTCCCGATTTCTCCGCCACCATAACATCGAAATTCAATTCCTTTTCACCATGGCTAATACGTCCTATGGGCAACCCAATTCTTCAGTCAATTCTGAAAATGACTTCCGGATCTCTCGATTGATACTTCACCCTATCGGAAGCAAACCGAAGAAAACTTCCCGAATACCTTTCGCATAATAATTTTTTTAAAAATATATAAATTATTTAGTAGAACTTTTAATTGGACTTGTCTTCTTAAATCTCATCTATTTAGGCATATGTGATAATGATGTGTAGTTAATAGATAGAGAAATAATATATTAATTTGAAAAGTATATATATATATATAAATTAATTAGAAGAATTTTAATAAGAACAATAAAAAATATTTCTTTGGTATTCTAGTAATAATTTTATTTATTTAAGATTTCGTAATGAACCTCTCAACTTAATTAATAAACTTTTAATTTACCCTCCGAACGTATCTTGAATTGCATTATCCATCGGTTACGCCCCTATGCAAACTCTTGCTGCTAATATCTTAGAAATTATATCCCTATTTGTAAGTCATGACTAATTCAAATGAGAATCTGAAATACGAGGAAATTTCCATCCGGGATCGTGGATTCAAAGGGCCAAGTATTGAGGCAAATGACCATTCCATATGTCAAAATTCAATTGTCAAATCATACGAAATGAGAAGCTACATGAGATGTAGAAGAAAAGACGCGAGAGAAATATCACTACCTTTTCCAAGGTCAACTGAGTCAAGTTTCGAGGACGAAACTTCCAATAAGGAGGGAGGAATGTGAAAACTCGATTTTTCACCCAAAGTTTAGTCAACCAAATACTCAAGTTTTCTTTATTTAAATTAATAAGTTAGTGTTTAGATGATATTGAATTGCATAAGAGTTAATATTGAATTACATGGTATCAATCATTATTATAGATTGTAAAACACTTATTTAAACAAATAATTAGAGAATTAAGAGTTTATCTTAATTTATAGATAGTAAATAATGTGTAGATGATTGAAGATTTTATCAAATATAATAATGTGTTGTTAGATAATTAGCAATCATGTCATTGATATCTATTAGCCAATAAAATATGAGATAAATCATATTCAATTTAATCTTGTAGAGTTGTAGCTAAACCATTGACTAAGTATTTAAACAACTAGAGTTTTGGTCAAGTCACAATTAGAATCCTTAAGTTAATACAATCACTTGATGTTATTTGGTCAAACCAAATACTACATATAGATAATATTGAAAATAATAGATAACATTGAATTATATATCATAATATATGGACAAGATATAATATTGAATTATATTATGATAATCTTTTAGATATATAAATATAACCAAAATCCGAAGATAAAGCACAATCTAAAAATAAGTTTTGGAAGATACGATTGAATTTCAGAAGTCGTAGGAACCGAGATTCTCAAATTTCAAGCTCTGTAAATATAAGACTATTCTACATGATATGCGACTCAAAAATATCTCACAATTCACACAATTTTCGAAACACACACTAGCACACACTAAAAGGTGTGAAATTTTCAGCAAGGAAATGAGAGGAATTCATCGCGTTTTTGCCACCCAAACTGATTGACACGCAATAATCGTTTCTGATCTCGGTAAGTGGGCTTTTGTTAAAATCATTCTTTCGTTTTTTAAATCATAAGTATATGTTTTAAAATCCAATCGTCATGTGAACTATTTTCAAATATGAAATTCTGATATTTGAAATCTGAAGCACTTAAAATATCGAAATCCAATTGGTAAGGAATTCTGAATTCTGTTTCTGACTCTGATGCGGTGGGGTTATAACCGTTTTTCTGACCTGATGGTTAACCGTTGTTCTGAGAAGTCCAGGCCCTTTATTCGTGGGTGATCCGATGTTCTGACATCATCTCTAGGAGGGTTATGTCTAGAGAACTGATATCAGTACAATGATGAAACTAGATTATTTATTGTGCTTACTTTAGTATATGGTATGAGATTCTGATATGAAGTTTATGTTCTGTTCTGGCTCCGAGAAGCAAATTCTGTTCAGTTTCTATTCTGTTCATATCGGTTTCTATTCTGATTTTTTATTCATGTTTCTGAAAAATTATTATATTTATATGATGTGTCACATACGATTATCCCCCACTTGCTGAGTATTTTCCAAAATGCTCACCCCTTACATCCACTCCCCAGATAGAAGCGAATAAGAAATCGAAGACGAAGATCTAATCAGTTTAGGAGATAATGATTTAGTTGATGTTGTTCAAGATGCCGCTGCCATTAATTTTTGAAGTTTTCCGCTGATATTTGTAAGAAATATTTATTTTTATGGAATAACAGACTGATTTTCTTAGAATTCTGTATTACGAGGCTTGTTGATTTTGAATTGTATTTAGAATCAATGTCGGTGTTATCAACTCCGGTCTCGGGACGTGACACGATGATTATTTTGTGGAAAGATAAAAATCATTCTCTACCATTCTTTATTTCCTATTTATGTTATTATTTAAAATTAAATAAAAAGACTTTAATAATTAATGAGCCAGGTAAATATGAGGAGATGCATCACGTGAATACTAATGAGCCAGATATGTTATGCAATACGTGGCAGATGGCTGTAGCTTCAACCACGAGTACGAAGAATTATTTGGTACACTACTCCCAACAATATAGATACCTAAAATAAGAAAATTATGTAAAATTTATTTTGATAGTAAAAAGTGAAGAATAGATGTGAAATAAATAAAAATTATGAAATTTTGATGGGGAAAAAGATTATTTAAATAAGTAAAAACAATAAATAGAAAAAGAGGATTATCAAAATTTAATTACAATAAGTAAATCACATTAATAATCAAAATATAAATTATCAATATTATCCTGTGATTCGAAGTAAACACATGTTAAATATTATATAATTTTCGTTCACGTCTTGATCATGAATTTTAAAAAAAAACTCGATTTATTTAAAGAATTTATAAATAAATTTGATCATGAACTTAAAAAAAAAAACTCGATTTATTTAAAGAATTTATAAATAAATTTGAACGGCGTCAGATTTTTTTTAAAGAATTTATAAATAAATTTGAACGGCATCAGATATCTAATTATCCCACCTCACGAATGACGCTTAGTCGGTAGGGCTATTTGTTTCTATTTATTAAAAAAATAATTATTGACCAAAAAAGTTAAAACTCCACATTCGTATTTCGAGGAACATAAGATTCAGGGGTGGACCTAGGGGATGGACCTAGGGGGTGCTAAGCCGTCGCCCCAAAAAAAATTTCTTTTTTTAATAAAATTGTTTTTTAAAAAGAAAAACATTTTTACCTTTATTTTGTTAAAAAATAATTTTTTGCACCTCTAAAATTTTTTTAGCCCTTAAATATTATCAAAAAAAAAAATACACCCCCTCAAAACCCTTTTTCTGGTTCCGCACCTGATAAGATTCATGCATTTGAAAATATATCAACTTCCCGACAACATTTTTAAATATGCCTTGAAAAGAAATTTATCCATTTATTATTATTTGGTTTAAAAAATAAAATGGGAATGATGTTATTTTGGTTAATTTTGTGGTTATTATCGAGAGTTGTCTCACATTGAAAATTATAAGCTATATTAATTTTTATAAGATACATGAGTTACTCAACTGATTGTGTATTCTTCATAGTTATCTGTGAGAGAGTGTTTTTTATTGTTTTTGAAAAGTTCTTATCTTTTTTTTTTTGTTGTTGATTAAAATAGATTTTTAATGTTCGATTTCCTGATTACGGAAAAATATGTTCAACATAAAAATTTATAAATTGAAACTGGTCAACAAAGGCACCCAAAAATTCCGACTTAACATTCTTATGATTAACTGAACGATTTAGTAAATTTTTAAATATAAAGTGGACAATGAAGTTAGTTTATCTTAAAAATTTATGAGAATATTAAATTATATATCATATAATAAGATACTAACATTTAGTTTTACGAATATTTTCTAATAGTAAGACGTATGACCAATCATAACATTAAAAGAATTTGACTGTATACTACGACAAATACGGGTGAGCAAGATCTCTGGTCACATCGAATTGACCAATCGAACTGAATTAGTTTTGTTAAATCCAAGGTCGCGTGTTCGATTCCCATGAATTGCAGAGAGTGCAATTATTGGGGGAGGGATTGTTGGGGTTCAACAATTGCATCTACTTTGTGATCGGTCGAACACGTGACACTTGTGCCAGTGTATGGTTGAAAACAGTAAACATGCATCTCATACATCAACATAAAGAAAACGTGACATGGTTATAGCCCTAACTAAAGATTTCTCAAGCCAATGAGAAAATCTAAAAGGTCAACCTAAGGGTAACTTCTCCAAGCACCTCTTTGGCTCCCTTTTGTGAATGACCTTCTCATCCCGGCACCATGGTCCATCTTCATTGATCTCCATCAATAAAAGTCTAACTAAACTATATAACAATTACATGATTTAGAGAATTCATCGAGTTACATTCGAGGGAGAGCATATGGGAGGGAATACATTCAGAAAAATAGAGAAGGCACGACTCGCAGGCCGTATTAAACTACACACATTCACAAACTCCTATCTAATATGGCATAGGGCTATAACCATGCACCATGCTCAAATAAACACATAAAACAAGCTATAACAATAATGAATTAAATTCTAAACATTTTAAAATATAATTCCAATAAAACTGTAAAATAAATTTTATGAAATTATCGTACGCTCGGGACATCACATGTCACGGATCCTTAGCCCCAAAATCCACGTCCAACCACGAGGGTTCGAAACCCTAATAATTGGCGACGGTGGCCGAGAGCCATGCACGACTGCTAGGGTTCGAAACCCTAGCCGTCACTAGCCACAAGGTTCGAAACCTTGTTATAGTTCTCGGCCTTTCATGCACGATTCATGACGTTGGCGGCTTGACCATCTCGAGCCAATGGGTTCGAAAACCCTAGCCCTCAAGTGGCCCTAGCCGTCGACCTTCAATTTTTCGTGAGCCATGATCGAACCATCATGCGCCGCTAATAAATTTTATCGAGCCAAAAGGAGGGTTCTAAACCCTAGCCATGTTTCGAGACCTCCATGCACAACCATGAGCCACAACGGCTAAACCATCTCGAGCCAAGGGTTCAAAAACCCTAGCCCTCATGTGGCAGCCGTGGGTCATTTGTGATGGTGGTGGCCGAACCATCAAGAGCTATGGGCTCGGTTTTTGCTTTTGTGTATCGTATACATAAATTGTCAATTATATCATATATAATTTTACGATGATTTTCACAAACTCGATTTATTCCATATCATATATGAATATACAGTTTTAAAGCATGCAATACAAATCAAAATATGATTAAACAATTAACCACATAATTCCGATATGAGCTTTGTACACGGCTCTGATACCACTGTAAGGAATCCAACACAAGTGCGCAGCGGAAATATAAAATTTGGATTCCTAACCGAGGACCTATATAGAGTATTCATATCGGAATGATTAAAAGAGTCTCACCCTTGTAGCGTGTTTGATGCAGTAACGATGCCAAATCACGAGTCACGAGCAACACCTCCAAGATCTTGCCTCTATGGTATCCACACGATCAAATCGAACAAGGGACGTTCAAGAACAAGTTGCTAGACTTATTCTTGAACCAAAACTGAACCCACGGTCCAAAACCGATCAACGATGACCAATCAGAAACTAAACACCACACGGCGGCGGCGGCGGTGATGTTCGTTTGAGTGGTGGCCGAGAGTGAGAGTAGATTTAGGTTTTATGATATGTAGTGTTGATCTCATTAATCACCTTGTTATCAAATTATATATGTATGATTTAATTAAGGTTCAAGACTTTCTTAAAGCCTCATGGGCCCAAACCCATGATTTAACTAAATCCTTATAATCATGTAATTAAGACTCTTCTTAATTAATTAATTCATCAAATGAATTTAATTCCCCTTATCGATTTAATCTTTTGTGCGGCCCGATAGGATCTTGTAATGTTGGCAGTGACATAAAATCTCATTTTATGTCACAAGCAATGAGCGGTATCTAGCAACACATCAAGGCTACCCAAATTACAAGAATGTCATTGACTCGGCATAACCTTAGAACTTGTGATAATATTAATCATGTAACTTAATCCCTTTGTCTGTGTGTTTAGATTGAACTCGAGTCATGGAATAGTCATACTCGTATATTCAATCTCTATTTCTTGATCCCCAAGTAGAACTAGAATAAACGAATAAGCTCGATATCACATATCGACTCATTCGAGCACGGCCATGCATTTTACTCTTACTTGATCAAGGGCCCAAACACTTCTCCTGTTATATAGGAGGGACAAATCCTATCTTGATCAATCAACATCCTTCTACATAATTCGTAGTGTATCCAATAGTTGCCTTTATAGTTTACCCTGTTACAGGTAACGTTTGACAATATCAAGATACATAACTCCTTATGTTGGGATCTCTGATGATCTCAAGTCGTAAGGTTTACATACATTATTATCACTATGAGAATTGCTTATGACACTCATATAACTATCCATGTAGCATTCTCATGGTGGGTCTGTCCAGTACATTGTTCTCTAACATGTACCCATGTGTTGATTTGATATCTCATATCCATGAACAATTCATCAATCAAAACATACTAGTCTCAATGCATTATCATTATCCTTATTCATGATAATACTTGACTAGGGACAATCTTTAAAAACAATACAATATTATTCTAAGGACATTAACTTATATATCAATTCATATTGCACAGATATTCGAATAAGATATAATAATGATTTGCCATTAAAAAAATCATAATACATTGTATGTCATAAACAATCATCTAATGACTTGTCTTAGGGCATATCCCAACAAATCTCCCAACAAATCTCCCACTTGCACTAAGACCAATCAGACATATATTTAATGCCTAGAGATCTAGTATGACGATCATGCTTCTGCTGTGACAGTGGCTTCGTCAATGGGTCAGATACATTATCATCTGTTGGTACTTTGCACATCTTTACATCTCCTCTTTCAACGATTTCTCGAATGAAATGAAAGCGCCGAAGTATGTGCTTGGATCTTTGGTGAGATCTAGGTTCCTTAGCCAATGCGATGGCTCCATTGTTGTCACAATAGAGTTCAATCGGATCTAGAATGCTAGGCATCACCCCAAGTTCAGAAATGAACTTCTTGATCCAAACAGCTTCCTTTGCTGCATCTGAGGCAGCAATATATTCAGCTTCAATTGTAGAATCGGCTACTGTCTCTTGCTTTGAACTCTTCCAGCTTACAACACCTCCATTTAGGCAAAACCCATATCCTGATTGCGATCGAAAATCATCTTTGTCGGTTTGGAAACTTGCATCAGTGTAACCTATTACATTGAGCTCTTCCTCACCTCCATAAATCAAGAATGTATCCTTAGTTCTTCTCAAGTACTTCAGGATATTCTTGACTGCAATCCAGTGACATTCACCTGGATCAACTTGATATCTGCTCGTCATGCTCAAAGTATACGAGACATCGGGACGAGTACATATCATGGCATACATGATAGATCCAATAGCTGACGCATATGGAATCTTACTCATGCGTTGTCTCTCATCTGGTGTTGAAGGACACTGATCCTTCGAGAGATGTATTCCATGCATCATAGGCACAAATCCTTTCTTAGATTCTTGCATGCTAAACCGTTTTAGCACTTTGTCTATGTATGTACTTTGACTTAGGCCAAGTAATCTTCTCGATCTATCTCTATAGATCTTGATTCCTAATACATAGGTGGCTTCACCCAAGTATTTCATAGAAAAACAATTCCCTAGCCAAATCTTTACAGATTGTAAGGTAGGGATATCATTCCCAATTAGAAGTATGTCATCTACATACAATATTAGGAAGATAATTATGCTCCCACTGACCTTCTTGTAGACACAAGGTTCATCTATGTTTTTGATGAAACCAAACTCTTTGACTGCATCATCAAAACGAAGATTCCAACTACGAGAAGCTTGCTTCAATCCATAAATGGATCGTTGTAGCTTGCATATCTTTCCAGCATCCTTTGGATCGACAAAACCCTCGGGCTGTGTCATGTACACATCCTCAAGCAAATTTCCATTAAGGAAAGCTGTTTTGACATCCATCTGCCAGATTTCATAATCATGAAATGCAGCTATTGCAAGTAAGATCCTAATGGATTAACCATGGCAACTGGTGAAAAAGTTTCATCATAGTCAATACCATGAATTTGTTTGAAACCTTTTGCTACTAGTCGACCTTTAAAGGTTTGTACATTACCATCCATGTCGGTCTTCTTCTTGAAAGTCCATTTGCACCCTATGGGTCTCACCCCTTCAGGTGGGTCAACCAAAGTCCATACTTGGTTTGCATATATGGATTCCATCTCAGATTTCATGGCCTCTTGCCATTTCTCAGAATCAGTGCCCATTATAGCTTCTTGATAAGATGACGGTTCATCCTCATCAATAAGTAGTAAGTCACCTTGTTGAGTCACAAGAAATCCATATCTCTGTGGCTCCCGGTGTTCTCTTACAGACCTACGCTGGGATTGTGTCTCTTGAGCAGGCACTTCATCCACAACAGCTTGTGGTGACTGCTCTGTTTCCATCTCAATATCATGTTCAGTGTTTTCTTGTGGTTGAACTTCACTAAGTTCTATATGTCTCCCACTGGTTTTTCTAGAAATAAATTCTCTTTCAAGAAAGACACCAGTCCGAGCAACAACCACTTTGTTCTCGGTGGATAATAGAAATAGTATCCTTTCGTTTCCTTAGGATACACAACAAATAAACACTTATCAGATTTGTGTCCAAGTTTGTTAGAGGCGTGACGTCTCACGAAAGCCTCACAACCCCAATCTTCATAAAAGACATACTAGGACGTTTCCAGTCCATATCTCATAAGGTGTCTTTTCCACTGATTTAGATGGAACACGGTTCAGTATGAATATTGTTGTTTCTAAAGCATGTCCCCAAAAGGATGTCGGAAGATCTGCATGACTCATCATTGATCGAACCATGTCCAACAAAGTTCGATTCCTCCTTTCGGATACACCATTCCATTGTGGAGTATACGGAGGAGTGAGTTGTGGGACTATCTCACACTCCTTTAGATAACCATGAAACTCTTGGTTTAGGTATTCACCTCCTCGATCTGATCGAAGGATTTTGATACTTTTACCAAGTTGGTTTTGTACTTCATTCTTGAAATCCTTGAACTTTTCAAAGGTTTCATGTTTATGTTTCATTAGGTACACATATCCATATCTACTGAAGTCATCAGTAAATGTAACGAAGTATTGAAAACCACCTCTGGCATGTGTGCTTATTGGTCTACATACATCACTATGTATGAGACTTAATAAATCATTTGTCCTTTCAACATGTCCCTTGAAAGGAGCTTTAGTCATCTTGCCCATTAAACAAGATTCACATGTTTCATATGATTCAAAATCAAATGAATCCAATACTCCATCCTTATGAAGTTTTGATATGCGATTCTCGTTTATATGGCCCAAGCGACAATGCCAGAGATAAGTTGGATTAGAATCATTATTCTTAATCCTTTTAGTATTTATGTTATAGAAAGGCATATCAAGATTTAATACATAAAGACCATTAATCATTTGTGCACTAGCATAAAATATATCATTTAAATAAATGGAGCAACAATTGTCCTTTATAATAAATGAAAATCCAAACTTGTCCAAACAAGAAATAGAGATAATGTTTCTAGTAATTGAAGGCACAAAATAACAGTCTTTTAAATCTAAAGATAAACCGGAAGGCAAAGATAATGAATAATCTCCTATAGCTAATGCAGCAACTCTTGCTCCATTTCCTACTCGGAGATCTACTTCGCCTTTTGCCAATGTCCTACTCCTTTTAAGATCCTGCACATTAACACAAATGTGAGATCCACATCTAGTATCTAATACCCATGATGAAGAAGTAGATAAATTGACTTCTATAACAAAAATACCTGAAGTGGAAGTCACACTTCCCTTCGTCTTCTTAAGATCCTCCAGATAAACTTTGCAATTTCTTTTCCAATGTCCGGTCTCACCGCAATGGAAACAGTTCCCATCTTTTGCCACTCCTCCCTTTGGCTTAAGTGCAGCAGTATGAGGCTTAGATTTGACAAAGACTTTCTTGTTCTTCTTTAAGCCTTTTGCTTTAGCCCTACCTTTGCTCTTATTCACAATAAGAACATTTGTAGGCTTAGACTTCTTGCTGTTAGCTTCAAAAGTTCTCAGCATGCCAAGCAACTGCGGTAGAGTCTTTTCAATTTCAATCATATTGTAATTCAAGACAAATTGACTGAAGCTTTCAGGCAACGATTGCAAGATCACGTCAGTGGCCAACTCTTGGTCCAATGGAAAACCCAGCTTCTCCAGATTCTCAATGTACCCAATCATCTTGAGTACATGAGTTCCAACCAGACTTCCTTCTACCAATCTACACTGGAATAAAGCTTTAGAGACGTCATACCTCTCTTGTCTTGCTTGTTGTTGGTACAGTTGCTTTAGATGCTCGATCATATCGAACGCCTCCATTTCCTCATGTTGCTTCTGAAGCTCAGAGTTCATGGTGGCAAGCATAAGACACCCAACATCAAGTGCGTCATTTTGATGCTTCTTGTAAGCATCTTTATCGGCTTTAGCAGCCGTCAAGGGAGGTTTTTTATTTTCAATTTTTGTGCATCAGTTACTGATTTTTAATTTTCGTGCATCAATTATTGGTGCACGAAAATATAAACTTGGTGCAAAAATCATAAAAAGTAACTGTGCACGAAAATATAACCTTGATGCACGAAATATGACACTGATGCATGAAAATACAACATTGGTTCATGAACTTTGTGTTAATTAACTGATGCACAAAATTTACAAAAAAAAATAAATGGTGCACGAAATACTATAACTGGTGCACGAAATACAATGCTTCGTGCATCACTTACTTAATTGTATGGTTCGTGCATCACCCACTTGCGATTATGGTTTGTGCATCGCATATTTTTTTTCTATATTTAGTACACCAGTTACTGATTTTAATTTTCGTGGATCAATTAATGATTTTCAATATTCGTGCACCAGTTACTTTTAATAATTTTCGTGCACCAATTAATTTTTCTCTGGGTCATCTTCTTCGTTGCAAGTTTCAGGTTGTAAATTCTGGAAATGAGCAAAGAAGCATGAACATCAATGAATCATAACTATAAAACCTCAAATGGCAGCAAACAATATATATATACACACACACACACACTTACACAGAGGGACGGAACAAGAAAAAAAGTTTTGGGGGGCGAAATATTTTTTTGATAATACTTAAGGGCTAAAAAAATTTTGGGGGTGCAAAAAAATTTTTTTATGACAAAATAAGGGTAACAAAAAAAATTTTGTGGGGGTGGGAGCGGGCGCACCGCTCCCCCTACGTCCGACCCTGCTTACACACATACAAAAAAAAAACACACGCACACATATTAGATTTGAAAAAAATTTTTGGAACGAAGTGATGGAATAAAAAATCGAAGATATGAAGAGAAAAATCAATTGTAAAAAACCATAACGGCTAGAAAGATTTACGAGTAGATTTGAATCGCAGTCGTGAAAGCAAGAGCTCGAACGAAGTGCTGAAAGGAAGAGATTGGAAATTTCTGAGATTGCCGTCTTTTCTTATTAATGGCACTTTTATCATTTCAACCTAAAGTGGACTTAAATGATTGCAAATTTTTTTCTCGAACTAGAATGAATAAAGTTTCGGCATATGATACCGACTTGAACTTTGCCTTTATTATATTATGAGTCAATTTCCATACAATAATTGGTTGTGTTGTGCACCAGATATAGATAATAGATATAGACAAATGATTTTTACCGGCAAAAAAAATTAAATAATGAGACATGATATCAAAATTTTTATTCCATTTGATACAAATCTCATATGTTTAAAATTAAAAGTAATTCATAAATATTAATTTCAGATAACATTAAAAAAAATTATATGGGACACATGCAGGGCGAATATAGCCTTTTGGTTGAGGTTGGTAAAATTGTATAATTTTTAATGAATGACAAAAATGTAAGATTTTTAAAAATAAAGAGCAAAAATATAAAAATATATATATAGTTTTTTTTTAAGAACAGCTGACCCAATAATACGTGTATTCGCCCCGGGCCACGGGCATTACGGCTTAAATTTGAAATGATATATGAGAGTTTGTTCAAACATAAATTCTGAATTGGACTGGCCATCAACAAAGGGTGGCTGGTGTTTATATAAGTAAATTAATACTTCATAAGTCATATCAAGTATTAATTAATTAATTTGAAAAAAAAATTGTTTTGACTTGGCTGACTAAAATGTGGAGGCCGCACACCGATACTGCGCACACGGTGCTTATTTAAACAAAGAAGTCTTCTGAAAAATGAAGATATCCCCACACAAGCTTAATAGTGCTTGAAATCAAAACAATACCTCAAGTCAATCAGTCGATTTACCTTTGGAAATGGCAGCAACCACTTTCTTGAGCATAAACAATGGCTGTGGCATCAAAAAAATTAACCATGATTACTTACACCTTCCCAAAAGGCAACTCCTACATCAGATAAATTTTTCATTAAATTCATGTCTAATTATTTTTGTACATAGACTGAACCCGTTTCTTGATCTTTCAGGAACTTTTCGGTGTCATCGGCTGCTCCACAAGCTCTGCATATGCCAAGATTGCCCCAGAGAATAGATGCCAACAAGATAAAATTCACAGGGGATGTGTTGAAATCTAACACAAAGATAAACACTAGATTGGTATTGAAGTGCAGCGCAGAAGTGGCAGAAGTTGTAGGATTAAATAATTTTCCAGTTGAGGAGATAAAAGTAGAGGAACAAGAAGAATTATCGAGAGCTACTTTATTATGGAGAGCCGCCAAAATACCTTTGTATTCTGTTGCTCTCATTCCCTCAACTGTAAGCCTTCGTGTCCATCACATATAGGGCCCGTCGGTCGGATACTAGTGATAGAACCCGAAATTTATCTAAAGAAGCTAACTAAATAAATTATTACAAGTAAAATTTAAGGTTTTAGGCATAATATATGCATAAAATTCAATTCTTAAATGTTTTTAATTGAGGGAGATCCAAGATTTAAGGAAAAATGATGTGTGGAATATCAGGTGGCGTCGGCATTAGCTTTTTGGCAAACGGGACAGGTTGCTGTGGGGCGTTATTTCATGATCTTGGCCTCTTTCGTAATTATCAATATTTGGATCAAATTAAGGTGAGACACCTGTGCTTGTTTTGCTTTCAAGAATTTTTCCACCTTGTCTAGAACATTTGTGGTCTGAATTTCTCTGAAAAAAATTGCATTATCGATTAATTTTGCTTACGGGTTTTGTTTATGCAGCAACGACGTCTATGATTTCGATACTGGAGCTGATAAAAACAAGAGAGAATCGGTCGTCAATATATTTGGCAGGTGAGGATAAATACTACACGTGAGATCGGAAAAAAAAATTGATATACGGTAAAACCTTCGTAAATTATTAACAATGAGACCATGAAATTTTATTAATTTAGAGCCATATTAATTAATCATTATCAAATTAAAGATTGTTTATTTGATTCAGCGAATTTATCATGAAGAAGACAGTCATGAGCTTGAAAATATGATTAATGATCTCAGTTACCATAATAAAATGAATGCCAGTCGCCTCTTGGATTACACAGGATGCAAATGATGAATGTTCGAGATCCAAAGCTTAGAAGAAATTGTGGCTAGTGCCACTGAAAATCCCGCTGAGGATGAAGTTGATGATAATCCAGCAACTTTAGAACCAATAACACGAAAATGAATGTGATGAGAAAAGCTAGAGATATAATTCACACAGATTTAAATTTCGAAAAAAAATAAACAACAATATATTCATATTTTACTAAATTGTTTCTAATTATGTTATTATTTTTTAGAATTATTAATTTATGATATTGATGGGACTATAGATTTAAATAAAGATCTTCTTAAAAATTATTCTTAATATTTATCAAAATATTAATTTTTAAACCGGCTCAAATTGGACCAGAAAAAAATATTATTTTAAAGAATTTATTAATTTATTGAGTATTAATTTATAGAGTTTTACTGTAATCTACTATTTGTGTATTTTTTTAGATTTGTGATAAATTATTATCGGTAAATGAAGGACTAATTGTTTTTTCATCTTTGTGAAGCCGAAATGCCATAAATTATGCTGCTTGGACAGTACTTGCCATCGGTTTTTCGGGCTACACTGGGCTAGCAGTGGCAGCAAGAAGTGTTCGAGCTTTAATATTGTTAGCCGGTTCAGTGTTTTGCTTCTACATTTACCAGGTAAAACAAATATCCATTGGAACTAGTATTAGTTTGATCCGAGCTGATCAGGGATTCAGACAAGTTTTCGGGTTAGCCTTAAGGCCTATCGCCTATATGTTTTAAATCAATGCTCTATTTGATGTTTTGCAGTGTCCACCCTATCGTCTGAGCTACGATGGATTGGGAGAGCCAACTCTCTTCACCGGATTTGGCCCGCTCGCAACCATCGGTTTTTATCTGCTTCATAGCACAACTAGGTGTGTTTTTCTCATCCCTTTGATCATTTATGAGTCAATATTAACTCAAATTTCAGATGCAATTCTTTAAAAAATGTAGATTTTAATTCTACTTAGTTGCTCGTTTAGTGGAAATTCGTGGCACTGATTTGGATTATGTTTCTGATAATAGGGGTGAGCTGCCCATTACTAGCACCGTCCTTTGGTCGTCAATTCTTGTTGGTTACACTACAACCTTAATCCTATTCTGTAGTCATTTTCATCAGGTGTTCATCCATTTCTATATATATTATATAAATTATGTTATATTTTACATTTCGTAATCTAATTAGATCTGAACGGGAATTCTTGTATGCACCGGGTATGGGTTCTGGTACATACACCTATTTGTATGCGTGTGGGTGCATGCACTAGAACCACATCCGACGCATACAAGAATTTTTCGATAAGAAGATATTTAAAATTCAGCACATCTCTAAACCGAAGCTCCGATTCGAGTTGTGCAGATAGAGGACGACAGGGCTGTTGGAAAAATGTCCCCTTTGGTGAGGCTGGGGACTAAAAAGGCTTCTAAAGTATTGCAGTATGCTGTTGTGGGGCTTTATTCAATCTTATTTGCTTTGGGATATACCAACACTGTTCCTTTGGCTAGTGTGGTAAGTCCATTTCTTGAGATACATGGTGTTTATTATTAATACCGAATTTATAAAATAATTTTTTCTTAAATTTATATTGACTATTTATAAAAGTTTTGAAGAAAATGTGAAATGTAGTCTGTAAACCTCATAGTGAGTATGTGTGATTGCTTTCAAAAAGACAAAAAAACAGATTTTGAATGTTTTATTTCATTGTTTCTACTATTGCTTCTTTAAAAATAAGTAGGTAAAAACAGAAGCAGAGAACCATGTCATGAAATATTTTTCACTTTTTTTACTTGGTGGTAATTTTGTAATAATTTGAAGTTCATTAAACTGATTTTTTAATAGCAAACACTAAATGTTTTTACTTAAAAACAAATTTTTCCAGCTTTAAGTAAAAACAACATATAAGAGTATTTTGAATATCACCCTCATATTATACTTCCTTTAAGAGCCTAAGGGGTGAAATAACTCCCTGTATCATAATTTTTCACTTTTTTTGCGATAAAATATATTGTATCGAAATTTCGATTGCCAAAAATACCTTATAAATCCTGTTCAAGTACTTCTATTTGCTAATCTTGACCAAATTCATTGTTTTAATTGTGTTTTTATCCAGATTTTTGGCTGTATGACATTGCCAATGGCAAATCTACTAGTCAGCTTTGTCCAGAAGAACTACCAGGTTGATCACTATATCCAAAAGGGCATAACTAAAATATATTAAAAACAATATATTAATGATAAAGATATCCACATATAACAAATCCCATTATTTAAAATAATTTTTTTTATTTTGATATTGACAGAATAAGGTGAAACTCTTCAAGACCAAATACTTCTGCGTGGGGCTGCACACTTTGTTTGGTTTCGCTTTGTCGGCGGGACTGGTGCTTGCAAGAATATTGGCAAAACAACCGGCGATTCCTGTTGCAGTTTAACTTTGCTCCAAATAATTAACTGCCTTATTCATTGTCTGTTTTTATGATTTGTAAGGCTTCAGGCCAGGGTCCAAGATTTGTGATAGTAATAATATATGTATATCATCGATGTTTTGATTAGTTATTTATTTTCATCTACAAAATCCTGAGTGCAATGGGGATGAGAAGATAATCGAGTAGCTAAATTACATAAAGATTAAATAATTTTACTGCTCTTTTTTTAGAACATTAAGTTTGGATATCTAACACTTGTCCCACATTGATTGAAAATGAAAATTTAAAATGGTTTATACAATGAACTATTATATCAACTTATGTTAATTATTTTCGTAAAACTGAGTACGGATAAAAATAGAAACATATTATGCAATCACGCCTGTATATACATAGGCTTGGGGGAGTGACAAGAGCCTCACTCGAATTCTTGGTTCCATTTCTCCCACCAGATAATGCCATGGTAGGTGGATGGGCCATGATTTGTCTATATTTTAAGAACATCTAGAGTTATATCCACCTTGTGTAATATTTGATGAATTAGAGAATATAAATTATACGCGACAATCAAGTCAGTGATCTAATGATTTGTTACCTTTTCTCCAAGTTCAAGTTTAATAAAAACGCATTTTGTGTGTATTAAATATGATATTTTATATACATTGAAATATAATCAAATTCATATTTTTGGCCAATGATTTATTTTACAAAGATTTCACATTTACATTTGTACAAAAAGTATAAAAAGTAAGGAGAAATTATACATATATATATATATACATACTCTTGCACTGCGCAAAGCGGTGCCAGTTTAATTAGTCTTCGTTTCTAGATTAACATTTTCTAAAGTATATCAAATCTTTTTTTCTGCTTAAACAACGAAAGTAGTACCATAATGAGAATTAACTTTAACAACGTGAAAGACTTATTAGTCTTCTTAAACAGTTCCTCTACAGCCTAACATTATGTCTTCCTATCAAAACTACACATCCTTGTATAATAAAAGAACAATGGAAGAAAATGTATAAAACAAGTTGGAGCAGTTATTCGGAAAAAGTCTACCTGCAAATTTCTGATTTGGGTCTGGATTACCCATCCAAAGCAAAGTGATCACCAATATGAATCTCCTGAAACAGATCCGGATAATATTTCTCAATCCATTTAATTGTGGACTCCTCTCCGAGTTATTAATAATTTTGGTTCCCGCCAGTTTTTACTTAGTTGAATCCAAGAGACAGAGCATAAAAACTTGATTGGGTTAATAAAACAATTAAGCAAATGCTCTGTATTCTAATTAGAAGTAGGTTCAAATCAAGAGATATTCTTAAATTTTGAGTTCAGATTTCATGACAGTATGCGGTATAGTATTAGTGTAACATTGATTGACTAAATCGAGCCATTTATTTATGCAAGGTGTTGACAAGTTGAAAAACATGATACCACAAAACAGCTTACATTTATTTTATCCTTTAAAATATATATTCTTTATTATAGAATTATCACAGCAAGATAACAAGGTATGGAATTGTCATCAATGCTTACTGTTAAATAACAGTAAAAGGCGGATTGTATATTGTCATTCATCATTCAAAAAAGAAGCAATGTTAAGATGTCTCACCATCAGGAGGGGGTAAATTTTCAACTCCACCCGGTAACTTAACTTTGAGAACTGAGGTCTCATATGCCGGTTCATGCTTATGAACTCCATTAAGAAGCAGCAAAACAGATGAATGTGGTTCATTTGCTGCTGATAAATTATCACGAGATGGTTCTTCCTTGAGAATTCCATGAACATGTGGCTTCCTTGACGAATTGGGTGCACTGGTTAGAACAATCTGGATTTGTCTCTTCAATATATTTTCACTATCTTTTACAAACTGCCAGAAGAATAAGAATAAAAATATTAAGGCAATCCATCAATTCTCCCAATCGTTTGACATCCAAGGAGAAGGAAAACGAGTCAAAAAGTACATATTAACTATTCAAAGTTCACTGTGGCTGCTGTCTACAATGCCAGGCATAATCTCCTCTTCTATGCTGCCAAATGGTAACACTGTGCTCTGAATCAGGAACTTGTCCTTTGCATAGCATCCCAGAGGGAGTATATTTCAGAGCTTGCATGGTAACTACATCATAGGAAGCCATGAAAACTATCTAAGCCACAGCCGATGTTATGGCAATAAATATAAAATTGATATTGAAACATGAAACATGAAACCTTTCATCAAACATGAGAAGTAGTAGGCATAGAAAGACTTATACGGCACAACAAATCTTAAGATAACTCTTACAAGTGCCATGTTCATAGTAATATGTGCATTAGTTGCACAACCATACAAGTAATGTGACTAAAATTAATGAAATGTTTAGTATAAATTTCTACATTTTCAAATCCAAAAAACAAGCGTCCCTGAAAGAAAATAAATAACTTACAGCTCTAGATATGTTGCAGGGGAAATGAAATACACTCTTTATACCACCAATACCTCATCCTGGATTAAAAAGAATGAAGCATTGCAAGAACAAGAAAAGAAAAGAAAATACTGGGGAAATTATACGTTGAGTTTGGCTTGATTAAACCTACGGTAGGCCTCACACGATACTTCTAGGGCGATGTAGTCTTCACCTAACACAATGATCGTGCATACATTTCATTAACCTATTCCTCACAGCTGGTATAAAAAAAGATACAAGTACAGGTCGGAAACCAATTACCTTGAAAGCTATATACTACTGTGTGACATTGAAAAAATGAACAGCACATGAACTCTGTTTCTTCACTTCAACTTAAGAAGACAAAAGAGTGTCAGAGCAGAAGCAATTTGAGGTACAGTATATCAGAATTTAGTAAAAGCAATTTCAAATAAGTTAAACTTAATAAAAGCAATTCAAATAAGTTAAACACCACAGCAACTTGTTTAAATTGAAATATACTTTTACTGAAAAATGTTGAACACAAATATCAGGAGATGATAAAGCAATTAACAAGTTTTTGAAAGAAGTAATAGAAAGAGAAAACATGGTTATAAAATGAAAAAATCCAAGTGCACTGAACTACTGAAGTTGAACAAAGCTTGGTTGTGTGCAAATGGAGAAAGAATGATTTTGTCTTGGTTTCCTCTTTTAAGAACAATGATAATATACTTTTGCTCTCGCTTTAAGGGAAAAACATCAAGTAAAACAAAAATTCGTCCACTCCGGAAAAAAGTAAAGAAAATAAAAGTAATAGCATGGGTACATAAACAAAATAAAATATAACTTAAATCAAATTAATAAAAATCTTGTAATAGCTTCGCCTTCGTAATTCTTTTTTTTTTTTATCGAAAACAAACTCCTCATACAACAACTTTTTTCATCAGCTACTTCTGCATCCTCACAATTCCAAAAGTTATTTTTTCAAACTATCCACAAGATAATACACGTATAATATAATAAAGATTTTTTGGGCTAAAATTTGGCCCCTTTAAGTGCCAATCTGGCCAGACCCATTTATCTGTAGGCCCAAGATATGATCCCTCGTTAATTCTTGAGGTGAAACGAATTTTTTAGATTTGGTGAGTGGACGTTGGATACATATGCTAAACAGATTTTTCGTACACCACGAGCTCAAACACGAGTCTTCCCTGAAGATGGAGTTAGCTTTTATCAAATGTGCTATGCCCAAACCTCATAAATTGTGTTTCTCGAAAAAATTGTTTGAATTGAGAAGTTTTTTTTTTAGAAGAAACACACAAAAATAATAATGTGCTAGAAACTAGGAAAACGTGATATTTAGAGATTCTGATCCAACTTTTTTGATATAAAGTTCTTAAATACCAAGCTTAATTAAATTGATTTTTATGCCGTGTGATCAGGGAAATTCTTCTATACATCGTATAGACTCATACACCAACACATATTCAATTTTGAATATTTGTTGATGTATGGATACAGCAGATGCATAGAAGAATTTTTCGTGTGATCATATATCCAAAGCAATCCTTTTAGGGTGCGCTTGGTACGTGGATATGATAATTAATGATGAATAATAAGAGTGATAAGTAAATGATAAATAATTTAATATGATAATGAATAACATGTTTGGTTTGTATGAATAGAAATTATAGATAATATATATTTTGTTTGGTGAAAATGATTGTATAATGATTAAATTTATAAAATACAAGAAATACCTAAAATAACCCCAATTGCCCAAGACCTTGTTACGTCTTCTTCTACGCCTCACTTATTACTCCCCAATTTCATCAATTATCCCCCATCTCCCCAAAAAAAAAAACTCTCCCCAATTTGCGACGCAAATCCACTATTCTAGATCGGGATCAAGTCACTATGTGATAATGCAAACAACAGTTTGCAATATGAGTGTTCGGAGCAATATGAGTGTTCGGAGAAGTCACCCAGTCCCATTTTTGAAGAGTTTAGGCCCTTAAAGAGGGCTTCATTTCATTTGGATGGTGAAGAAGAAGAATCCTAGAAAGTAAAAGATGATGGTGATGTTCAAAATGAGAAGAATGGTAATGAAAAAATTCCAATAAATCATAATGGCTTCGATATGTTCAGCTATGGAATGAAACCCCATATTCATCTTCCAAAGAGGTAAATCTACGGAAGATTATTTTACACTTTGGCCATTTAAGTGTGTTTTGGCATGTGGGCTTTTGTTGATTTGAAATTCAATCTCACCGAATTATGGGGTTCACGATTTGCCAAGAAATGTGGTAGTCGTGGAAGTGAACAGAAACAGCTGCAGCAGTGATGGAGGTTGCGGCGATAGCATTATTGCATTTAAAGGGTATTTGTGTAAAGTTCACTATGTATACATATTACTGTGCAATAATATATTACACATCCCTTCACCCACCATGGATGCTTCATACGGACGGTTGTCAATTTTATCACGGGCCTATCATTTTCATGGGCTTTTTCATACTCGAGCAGAACAAGTGATGATGTGTGATAAGTAAACAATCCTACTGCTATCCACCGAACCGAACGTAACCTTAGTTGACACAAAGGTTTTAGCCAATTAACGCCCAAGTAATGATCTTCAACATATGCTGAGATTGAATTGGACGGTACTCTTTACAGTTGAAATAAAATATTTAAAAGAAATCGAGATAATGTGAAATACGTTACTACAAACCTCTAAAAGTTAAAACGAATTCATTTATGATTTGCGTTACTTGAAAATATCTAAAATATATGTTAGGAAAAACCTTTATGTTTATCCCTTCTCATAATTTGGTTGCTCCACTATCCCGTACACCTCACTTTCAATATCAAGAGAGACAATATCCTTGTTGGAATAACTAAATCCATCCCAGGTGAACCAATGAAGCTTCCCACTAGCAAACTTGCCCGAATCATCCAGTGGAACACCACCCTTGAAATCCTCCGCCCTCTTATTGACTAATTTGAGTAATCCTTGCTGGAACTGAATTTATTTGATGAGGAATTTTCAGTAACTTTTTGATTTCTTGTTTCAGATCAAGATTTTGATGAGCAATTCTTGAACACTAAGGTAATCCTAATGACTCACACATATATTCTATTGCTTTGAACTCTTCAACTGTTGCATGGCTTAGGATGAGACAAGGTTCTTCGTGCGTTTTGAATTCCATTTTATATACACCACATAAAACAGAGTAATCTTTAAATATGTCAACATTAAAAGCATACAAGCTACTCTTTAACAATGTCAATACTAAAAGCATACAACCTTAATCTAAGGAGTTCATTTTGGAATTTATTGGACATAAATTCATCTTAAGATTCATGCTTTTCAAGAACTTTCTTACCAGCAAATCATGTGACATTGTGAATAAATACATTACGTAGTCGGTTTCTGCCAATCGATTCAGTACATTCTTCGAAAACTATGGAAAAGAAGCCGCCCATTATGATTCAATGCCTACATGATCCAGAATAACAACATTTCGACATGAACCACTTTGTTGGAATTGCTTGAATCGTCGCCTCATAAAGATGATTTTATACTACAAGGTAGACAGATTGTGATCCAAACTTAGAGAATTAGCATTGAACTATTTTTTTCTTATGGAATCAAGTTTATAATTCCCTCATAATATGAAATACAAGTTCATGATATTAAATGACATAAAACGGAACAAAGAATAGCGACAGGCACCTTTTCGGCTATCAATAGGGATTATCTTGTATCATCCATTGCAATAGGTGAAACAAGGCTCTCAACATAAATATCCGCGACGATGATAAACTCGAGATTATTTATCTCAGAAATCCTGATTGAATTATCTTTAGGATTGTAAACCACGGATTGCATCCCAAAGAAGAACAAAACTTCACCATTTTGTAGCATGAACAATGGTATCAAGTACCAAGTCCAAGAAGTATCCACACAAGGAACGGTAGCCACTTTAGTCCAACGCTGAAGTCCGCGCTGATTTCATAGTTGCAAAGAACACAAATGCATTCTCCCAACGCCCCTAAAGCCCGGTCGAATTTTCCATCCCCATAAATTGGTTGCTCCACTATTCCGTACACCTCACTTTCCATACCAAGAGAGACAATATCCCACCTAAAATCCAAACCAAGTTTAGTAGAGGCGGACCAATGAAGCTTCCCACTAACAAACTTGCCCGAATCATCCAGAGGAACACCACCCTTGAAATCCTCCGCCCTCTTCCAAGAATTAGTCTTCAAACTATAAATCTTAGCCATTGACTTGTATGCACCATCATTTCCACGCACAAAGAAAATTCCCACAATCTTGTAATCATCACGAGACTCAAGAAGACCAAAGCAACGTATATGGGGGTAATCTCCTTTAATATTGAAATTCACAGGCGGCAATTTTCTCGATGGGTTCCAAAAGAACAAATCTTTTTCATCTAAACCCAAGCAAATTAAACCATTACAGGAACCCACAATCCAAACAGCTTTTTTCGGATGTTTCTTAGGATAATCAGTACTACATGCATCAGTCGAAGGTTCATGTATCAGGGAGCTCAATGAACAGTGTTTGAGGTCAGAAGTGGGGTCGCAAATGGTTAACATGATTCTGTAATGAGATAAATTCCTTTCCCGCCTGGAAATATTGAGGTGGGTTTTGATGAATTGTTGGCTAGAAATTAATGTCAACCACGATTTGGAGACACACCTGAATCTCAAGAGTGATTTGACAGGTAGTCTTGCAAGTATTTCCACTATAATTTCTTTAGGAAGATTATGGGTTCCTCCATTGACGGGTGTTTGAGCTCCAAGGGCGGCTTTATCTTTGTTGGATTGATGATGGGTTGAAGAATTTGCTGAATATCTACCCGAATTCATCATAGAGTTTCATGCGTTAAAATAATAAATTTTGGTCGGTTTATCGAAAACAATACTAGGTATTTGTTTAATTATGTTTTTGATATTTTCGAAGTTCGGTTTTCGAAATCAAGCTTTTAAAATTATATTAGGAAATAAAATATTGGGTTGAATATACTTAAAAAATAATATTGTCATAATACTCAAAATTGTATACATTTTGGTCTAATAATTAATTTTTAATATTATCTTAGATTTTTCAAATTTTAAATTATATTATATTGTTTTAAAATGTAAACTATAATAACAATTTTTTTTTAGATGAATGAAAAGTTAAATTAAGACTAACAGTTACATTGAAATGAAAATTAGTTTTTAGAAAATGAAATATAACTGAGATAATAGTATTGTTTTTACTTTTTAAGGATAAGAAAATATTTTAAAAACATAAACAAATACGTTTTATATTTTGCATGATAATCAAAATTATTTGTTTTTTTTTAAAAAAAAGTATTGGCAATTTTATATTTTTCTAATGGATTTATATTTTTCAATAAGATCTTTTTAAATTTTAATAATAAGTTCAATTTGTTTTTTTTTTTTTTTGAACTGAATGATAAGTTCATTTGACTGCTAGAAATTTAACCAAACATATAATGTATAAACATTTAGAATAAAATGATTTTTTATTATATATATATATTTTAAATACAGGTTTTTTAATTAAATAATCGAAAAAATAATATTATTTAACAAATAACCGATTATGAAAAATGTCATTAAAGTGACCCAAGTCGCAAATTCAGGTGGCGATTTCATTTGAAGTCGCCACCTAAAATGGAAGTCCTCATCTGAAATAGCGTCATCAAGTCTGCAAAAAAAATTTATTGAAGGCGTCATCTTAGATTTTTTGATGAAGATGTCATAAATCTCATATGACATCTTCATCTCTAGAAATAAAATAATTGAAGGCGCCATCATTGATGACGCCTCCAATAAAAAATTATTTTTTTTGCTGAAAGTGCTATCTGATATGGTGTCTTCTTTAGTATATATACCCGGCCGAAGCCCTCCATTTTCTACAACGAAACAAATTCACACAATAATTATATTGTTCTCTCTGATTTTATCGTTAAAATTGTTGAATCTCTAACGATCTTAATTCGTCGTTCTTCAAGTATTTTTCAGGTAAAAATCATGTTATATAAATTTTATCATCTTCAAATTTATATTATATAAATTTGTTAAAATTTATTAATTACTTGTATTGTTTTTACTTTTTTTAATGTAGATATGTTGATTCAAATTTTATTGTATCTGGGAGGTAATTATATCTCACACAATTAATGTTATGCAGTTGTTGAACGAAATATATAATATCAATGGCATTGACCGCAACCAGTTTCTTCTGAAAATTAATGCAAGGCACAAGTTCAGAGATTTTTCTGGGATACGACAGACAATTTTGCCCATCGATAATGATTATAATTTAGCATGTCTGTTGGATTCAGAACAGAGTCATAGATACTTGGAAATTTACATAGAAAGCATAACCACGAAACTATGATTATATTCCAGAAAATGCAGATTTTTGGCCTGTAGTTGCAGAAGAAGTCACTACCTCTGGTAGAGAACCAGATGGTGATCCTGTAGATGCTGATATTATTGCTCCTGAGCCACTAGCAGAAAGTTTTGCTGAATTGAGAAATGATATTCAGTCTGAACCAGAGGGGATTCCGTCTTAGGATGAGGCTGATGACGATGAGGTTGACATTTGTGTCATGTCTGAAACAATTGCAGATCAAGAGAAGGAGATACCAATCAGACAAGAAATGGCAGTTATTGTACCGGAAACATCCACGACAAATACTCGTGTCTTCTATCCAACAATTTCATTCTTCTCAATGACACATCCCGAAGTATTTGGAAACTCAGTAGACATTCCAACAGGTAGATGGGCGAGTTATTACGACTACTCCAAAGGGGATATCCATCTAGATATGGTCTTAAAAAATAAAAGTCATCTCGCACTTTCCTTTTGAGTGAATTGTTGATCGATCATGGAAAATTTGGACAAAAACATGATTGCTAGCTTGTTAGTGTGAACTGTTCGACGTGATCCAGCTTACGAAATAAAGTATATAATTCAAACAGTTAAAGATAAATATGGTTTTGAGATCTCCTATGCAAAATGATGGTTTAGTTTGCGACGTGCTGTTGAGAATGTGTATGGAACATGTGAGAGCTCCGTGAAGAAGTTGCCTTACTATATGGAGCTTTGCAAAAATGAAATCCCGGCACAGTCGTTGTGTGGGTTCACATTGACAATACCAGGCCAAGAGAAAAGACTTTGAAATATGTATTATGGGCCTCCATCCGTGTGTAGAAGGATTTCGCCATTGCCGCCAAGTAATAAGTGTGGATGGAACACATTTGTGTACAAAATATCAACATAAAGATGTTGATAGTTGTGGCAATGGACGCTAATAATCAAGTCTTACATTTGGCATTTGCAATCGTTGAAGATGAGAACTTTTTGTCATAGAGATGGTTACGGAGATGATTAGCAAACATTTTGTGAAAATATCTGAGGGTGACTGTTTGATTTCTGACCATCATCCGGGGCCTTTTTGCAGCTGCCGAATGTATTCCTAACTTCAAATCCCCGTGTGGAATACGTCGATCTTATTTGAGACATGTTTAAACTTTAATAATCATTTCAAATCCGTTCATTTGAAAGGCTTATGTTGGAGAGTTGGATCAAAAAATCAGACGTGAAAATTTTATTGCACAATAGAAGAGATAAAAATTATAAAACCAATGACTTTTGATTATAGACAGGCAGTTCATGATGTATGAACCCTAGACCATCGTAAGTTCATAGTTTTTTTATATGTTTTTTTAATATTTTTTAAATTAAAATAATTATCTTGATATAGAATTGAACTCTTGATTAGGTTTTCTACCACTTAGTTATAAAGACTTGTTGATTAACCTTGAATGTTATAATTTATATATATTAATTAAATAAATAATACCCTACACATTTTAATTACTCGAGATTGAATTTATTTCGTATTATTTTATTATTATCAATGAAGAAAAACATTATTCAAGCATTTTTTTTTCATTTTTTAAAACATTATTCTTTTATTTTTTAAAAAATGGAAGGGCGGAACCGTAACCGACGGTTCAAGAATCAAAACGAAAACGACCAAGAAATGTAAATGGTCAAATTTTTTTGAACATTGGTCATATCTAGGGATGACAATGGAACAGGGTCTAACCCGAACCCATATTAAACCCTCACTGTCTCGGATGGGTCTGGACCCGGTCAAACGGGTCATGAGACGGGTCTGGACCCCCCACCCCCACCACATATATTTGAAGCGGGGCGGGGCGGGGCGGGGGTTCGGTCGGACCCGCCTCATATATATAGATTAAAATTTTAAAAAATAATTTAATAAACAGGTTTTTATATTCATCCAAATCCGAACATATAAAATAAATTACGAAATTGAATTGTTCCCAAAGACTTTGCCATGTCGAAATACCCGAGGGAAGCCCATTCATTCCACTCTAAACCTTATTCTTTCTGCTCGATATTTGATTTTATATATTTGAACTAGGGGTGGTTACCGGATCAAACCGGTCCAGTCCGGACCGGAACCGGCCGGTTCCGGGCCCGTTATGGGCGGAACCGGTCCGATCCGGTAAGGAACCGGATCGGATCCGGGTTGGACCGGTTCCAACCCGGAACCGGATTTTTTTTTTCTTTTTTTTTTTTAAAAAAAAGGAAAAAAAGAAAGGGTTTATCAAAAAAATTTTTTTTTTTTTTTAAAAAATGGATCCGGTTCCGGTTCATTCCGGAACCGGATCCGTTTGGTCCGGAACCGGTAAGATACCGGATCCGGAACGGTAGAACCGATCCGGTCCGGTATCAAACCGATTCCGGACCGGTTCGGGACCGGTTAGTCCGGTTCCGGTTTCGGACCGGACTAACCGGTCCGATTTCGGATCGACCCGGTCCGATAAGCACCCCTAATTTGAACGAATGATATGTGGTTATTAAATTATTTTTAAAATGAATTATAAAAAATGTGATTGATATCACCAAAAAGTGTGATCTTCAATAATTATCGTGCGATGATGCAACAAACGGTTTTTCACCAATGAACCGAATCGAATCACCACCAAAATATATATGTGTATCAAAAGAAAAAGGGTGAGATGACTCCGCCCATAGGCGAAGCCACTCCGATGTTCAAGTCAGTATATGTTTCAATGAAAAAGTATTGAAATTGTAGATGATATCACTAAAAAGAGTGATTACCTTCTGATATCAATATGAGGTGAAAAATACCTCCATGTTTCTTTGATGCAAATAGTAACTTCAATATCACTTAGGATCCTATCCTGAAATCACTGAACAAACGTAAGAAAGGGGCCGGAAATTTTTCCGGCTGGTCCTCTCCGACGCTCAAGTCAGGCGAGAGGATCTGAGAAAGTATACACTTGTAAAGTAAGTGAAAGAAACTTATTGATCGATTTAGTTGATACCCCAAACCTGGTATTTATAGGCGGAGACCCGAGAGTTACCATGCAGCAAGGACTCCTTCCATGTTTATCCTAATCTTACCCAGATATGTTAAGATCTTCTGAATACAATAAAATCCCTGATATTGCTCCGCAGATCTATGACTTACCTAGTTTAAGGGATTCAGTTTTCTTCTTGTGCACACGTATCAAGCAGGGAATGAGAAGAGCTCGGCCAATGAGCTCGGGTCCCAAAAGAGGTCGGCCATAACAAAGAGGCTATAACAACAGGTGAGGCTAAACACGTCGGCCAAACAGGTCGGCCATAACAAAGAGCGCGGATCAAGAGGCGAGGTCTTTTGAGAAAGGTCAAGTAATACAAGTCGGATCAAGTCGGCTCATCAAGTGGTGTCTCCATATTTAGGGGTATCACAGTCCCCCCTCCATGTCGAGCTGACGTCGCAGACCAGAAGTTCGTATGTGCTAAGTTATCCTACCGAGCCGACCTCTTCTGATATATAACGTTTAGGCGGGAAATAAAGGCTACTTTTTTTAAAAATTTTGAAAAATTCTGACCGTTGGGGGCATCTGTTCGTATTCCGAGGTAAATCCTGACCGTTCAATGTCTCGGAGATCAACGGTCAGGATTCGGGGAAGCCCACTATATATATGATATGCCTGGTCCCCCATTATTCGTTTTTTGCAACTCGAAACAGTTCGGCTCCGACCTCTCTTGCCTCAATTTATTTTCTATTTCTGAAAACTTCTAGGTACTTTTATTCTCAGCTGTTTTATTTGAAAATGTCTTCTTCTTCTGATCGATTATTTCCTTCTCCTCTAACTGAAGAAGAACTTAGGGTGGTGGATAAGTACGGTTCCTTCCATCCCTCAGGGATTGACCTCCCCGAGGGAGTTGTCCGAGCTGAGGAGACTGTACAAACTGAGGAGTATGTATAGGCCGAGGAAGGTGTACGGACTGAGGATTCCCAGGGCGCTGGGCCCTCTGCCGGGCACAAACTTCAACTTGCTGAGGCCAGCCCTCAGCATAGATTGGAATCCCCTCATGCTAGGTATCCTTGGTATGAACTGTACGTTCCTGCTTTGGATACTTCAGACGAAGCCCCAAATACGCAAGCTTAGCCAAGCCCTTCTGTCCATGAATTTTATTCCCCTCTACTTCTCAAAGACCGCACCAGCCTCCAGAGGGTTATTACACCTTCTACCATGGGCAACTGGAGGGGGGTTTACATTTTCCTCTTCCTGAGTTCTTTCAGGAGTTCAGCTCTTTTTATCAACTTAACCTTAGTCAATTCTCTCCCAACTCCTTCCGTATTTTATGCAGCCTCGTAGTCATTTTTAGGGCCCTGGGGCTGCCTTTTGACAATCCCACCCTTTCGTATTTTTTTCATATCAAGAGATCTGACGAAGGGCCTTGGTATGTGACTAGTCGACCTGGCTGTTCTTTCGTGTGGGGGGGGGGGGGGGGGGTACCCTAGTAAGGTTAAGGATTGGAAGAGTTATTTCTTTTTTGTTAAACCTCCCCAGCCATGGTCGTGCTGTACTGACTGGGTAGATTACCTTCATGTTTTCCCTTCTCCACCAAAAAACTTCAAAAAGAGCTCCCTCTACTTAGATGTGACGAGTGTTATGGGGGGCCACTGCTTCAATTCATCTAAGCTATTGGTGGAGGAGCTCCTTTGTTTCGCTGGGCTGAGTCCGGCTGATCTAACCTTAAGGGGGAGAGCTGGTATTTCAAGCAAGCTTCAATAGCTATTTTATATATATTTTTGTTTATTTTATATTCCAAATATTTTCTGCGTGGTTAGGCTGATCTCTTTATTTGTGTTGTTCAGAGGACAGAGTGATGAGCTCCCCAGTACAGAAAGCTCTACAGAAGAGGAAACAGAAGCAAGCTCAATCCCAGACAGCTGAGGGAGTGACGATTGTGGATGTAGTGGGTGAAAGTCCCGGTGCTGAGGAGGTTCAACTTTCCAGGAAGAAACGAGCTGAACCCGGGGGCTTTGCGGGTTCCTCGGCTTTAGACGCTCAGCCTGTGAGGCAGGTGCGAGTTCGAACCGGTCCATCCGATCCTGAGGTGGTAGGAGGGAAAGGCAGTGAGCCAGCCCAGGTTGAGAGACGTCGAGAGAGGGTGATGGAGGCCTATCGAGGAGGGGTTTGGCTTGTTGGGGAAGGGCCGAGCACAGTTGCTTTAGCTGTGTCTCATGATCTGGCTAACGCCGAGGATGCTCTCTACATGAGCCAGCTAAGCTGGGCCGAGCTCGTCACCCGTACCGGTAGCCGTCTTACCGAGGCCATGCTCTTGATGGGGGAGTTTTCCTCCCGTGCTTCTTTCATACTAATACAGTCCTTGAAAGACACCAAGGTGTTTGAGGCTATGCAGGACTCATTGGCGGAGGCCAAATCCTTGCATGAGAAGGAAGTATCTGATCTTAAAGCTCAGATCGAGAGGAAGACTATTTCGGAAGCTAAGGCTCGTTCCTTAATTGAGGCGCAAAAACGCCAGTACGAAACTGATCTGCGGGAGCTTCGTAACTAGCTGGCCCTAGCTAAAGGGTTAGCTAACTCTGCTGAGCAGGAACTTGCTAAGGCTCAGAAGGATGCGTCCGAGGAGAAACAGAAAACCGAAGAACCAGGCCGGGGAGAAGCTTCTTACTTTTATTGAGCCTGGTTTCCAGGGATGTGTTAGTCAGATCAAGGAGCGAGGTTGTTTTTTGCCCGATGTCTCCCTGGACTTTTTGGATGTAGAGAAAGTAGTTGTCACTCTCCCCCCTGACCTTTAGATATGAGTTTCCCCTCTGAGCTTGTACTTTCCAGCTTTTGTAATCTTTATAGAATCAATTTTGCGCTTTTATATATATGTAGCTTTATTCTTGCCTATTTCGTATGATTAAACCTACGGTAGGCCTCACACGATACTTCTAGGGTGATGTAGTCTTCACCTAACACAATGATTGTGCATACATTTCATTAACCTATTCCTCACAGCTGGTATAAAAAAAGATACAAGTACAGATTGGAAACCAATTACCTTCAAAGCTATATACTGCTGCGTGACATTGAAAAAATGAACAGCACATGAACTCTGTTTCTTCACTTCAACTTAAGAAGACAAAAGAGTGTCAGAGCAGAAGCAATTTGAGGTACAGAATATCAGAACTTAATAAAAACAATTTCAAATAAGTTAAATTTAATAAAAGCAATTTGAATAAGTTAAACACCACAACAACTTGTTTAAATTGAAATATACTTATACTGAAAAATGTTGAACACAAATATCAGGAGATGATAAAGCAATTAACAAGTTTTTGAAAGAAGTAATAGAAAGAGAAAACATGGTTATAAAATGAAAAAAATCCATGTCCACTGAACTGAAGTTGAACAAAGCTTGGTTGTGTGCAAATGGAGAAAGAATGACTTTGTCTTGGTTTCCTCTTTTAAGAACAATGATAATATAATTTTTGCAGCAAGAGTAAAGCTCTTCTGCATATAATGGCCAAAAGAATTAACTTTCATAAGTCATAGATTATACACCTGAATGATCACTAAATAGTAATAATATATCAAGGTAAACCATCAAAGAAATACAAGCAACCCCATATGCTACTCATCTTAATTCCGGAACTAATAGATTCAATTATTCCACTATTGATTCCATTCCATTGACAAAACCTGCATTTAACTTCCAGAGTATGTTATGTATTCAAAATATTCATTGGGTGTTCATCCTTTTCCTCAGAATATCAAAAAGATAATCAAACTTCAATTATAAAATGTCTATTAAAATATGAATGGAAATTAATGCCCTGCAATTTAAGGTAACAAGGTGATGACGTTACCTGCAAATGATATAATTTCCCTGAAGAACCATCATGTTGGCAATGAGCAAAGCGTTCGAATCGAATAACTTCCAACAAGTAAATTTGAAACAAGACATACATCCAACAAAACAAACTGAATTGTCCTGCCATATTGTGGAATCAGGTGTTTAGGAGACAACCTTCCCTTTATTTGGTTTTATTTCCCCAAATAAAGGGAAGGTTGATCAAACCGTCGGTTCATTGAACGTAGGTGTGAATTCACATAGCAACAATTAACTCAATCCTACACCATTTGCGTGACCGCATGTTCAGCTTCGTCCGTCTCTTAGACAAACCACGAAACCCTTCGATTGATGAGGAAGAATGTAAATGCAAATTCACACGTACGGCAACAATTCCAGGGAAAAGAAGAAGATTATCAGCCTAATTTATAACCCAATTCCAGTCTGTTACTGTATAAATGTCACAAGCCCATTACTGTACAAATGGTATGAGACTTATATTACTGTAATAAAATAATATACTAGCTCGTCTTACAGTACAACTGCCAGTGTACAGTTTATTTGGCTACTTTATCTTGTTCTGTCCATGGTTTATTAGGCGAGTTACATCTGCCCAATAACAACATAAATATATGTCGTAGTACCAAGATTGCCTAGAACATTCACTACCTCGAGACATCCAACAACATCTGCAAATGACGTGCTGGAGTGATTTCGTGATGGCGGATGGCGGAAAATAAAGGCACAAGACAGTCTTACTGTTGGCAGAAATGGAATCTTCTTACCTAAACATCCCACCATTAACTCTTCCATGAGATTTAGAAAATATATTTCGTAAGGCAAGTAGCAAAGCTAAATAGAAATATAATATGTACAACATGTAATGAAGTAAAAGCCAAATTAATGCTAATAGACTCCTTAGTCATCTTCCCATATTTTCTAATAAACACAATCCACTTATTTATTCACTGTCGATAAAGAAAGTCAAATATTTATTTATTAAGGAATGACTAAATAAATTCTCATTCTCCAAAAGCATAGAGTTTATAGCTGCTAGATTCATCGGCGGTTCACACTGATTCTACCAATTGCGAATCATCGAGACGTGTACTTAAAAATAGCAGGAGAAGAATCAAACGAGTGCAAAAATAAGCCTTCCTATACCTCAAACATGTTGTAATTAGGAACAGAGGATACTTCACTATTAAATCCACGGGATATCACTGAAGAATCCTAAGCTTTCTTTCCTGCAGTATTCAAAAGAAAACCAACATTAGGAAAATACTAAACAAGATTCGAAACAATAAAAAATAGACATACTTGTTTGCTTTACCTTGGTTCCATATACAAAGTCACCACTAACTGCAGGATGGAAACAAGCTACATTAACCTCATCCTCTGCAATGGGAAAAACCACCACAAGTTCCATATTGGAAATTCTATAGATCTGCAAAATAGAATTAGATTCTGACCAGTGTGTAAAAAGGGATATAGAAAAATGGAAGTAGCACCCAAAGTGTTCCACATATACTTCATATGTTTTGAAACTGACCACAGTTCTCAAGGAAATGCTATGCACACTTTTCTCAGGACCATGAGGTAGTAATCTGGTCATCTTACCACGAGGATTATGACAATTGAGTAATTTTAGATGATAAACAAAAAGCAATATGTTCCAAGTTTTTACTCTTACATGTGCCATCCAAGCATATTTTTTCTGATAATAACCACATATCTCCTCCAACCCCATCCTACAAACCCACAGCCAATTCCCAACACCATTCTCCGCACCCACCACCAAATAAAAATACATAAGTGTACCAGACACATGTCTCAGTTTCATTGTTACATGTTCTTGATACCATCATGGAGACTTGGGATTTTCTATCATCATCCGAGGAGCATTGAAATCAATGTCCATGAATTTATGATATCATATCAGCTGTGACATTTTGTGGACCAAGGTACTTCAATTACTTTTGACCATGGTTCTGAGACTATTCACATAATTAAGGAAAAATCATAGTATATTTCCAACACTTTCACTGGTAGTTCCTTAGAAAACACAGAAGTAACTTTATACCAATGTAGGAATTACATTTCCAAAACACTAAACAAGGAAGTTATAATGAATAAGCACCTAGTTACCAACGAACATTATAATTAACTTGTCATATGCACACAAAAAATAGAAATAACAATTTACACGAGTATCTAACCTCCATAATAGTATAATTGGCATTGTCCAATCTCCATCAATAACAACACTTTTACGTAGGTTGTTATCCGATATCTATCAATAACAACACTTTTATTGACTCTTTAAATTGTCTTCTTTGTAGGAAATGGTTTGCCAAAAGAATATGCGTAAAAAAAAAAAAAAATTTACTGGAGGCAGGCGATCGATTTCTTCCTTTTAGGCGATCGATCGCCTTGTTAAGCAAAAATCGCCCAACAGTTACTGGAGTCAGGCGATCGAGCGCATCATATGAGGCGATCGATCGCCTCAAACATAAAATTTTTAAAAATGGCTACTGGACACAGGCGATCGAATCATATGAGGCGATCGATCGCCTGTCGCGATTTTTTGTTTTTTAAAACACTCGTTTCACACACTCTGCACAAATTCACCAGACGTACTCTCCTCAAATCCCTAATTCCCTCATCCCTAAATCCCCAAATCCCCAATTTCTTCCAAATCTCCCCTCAAATCTTCATACAAGAGTAAATTCCTCTCCTCTCTACTACAATTAGCTAAGTTGTGCCAATTTTTTCTACAGATTACAAGCTAGGGTGGGCATTCAAGCACAAAGTGGAGATTACTCCAAGCCAAGGACCACACACCATCAAAGTTTCGAAATTTAGAGGTACATTGGCTTGAAATTTCATGGTCATGCTTAATTTCTAAATATTTGGGGAATGTTGGAAAGGATTCAATTTCTTTGTGTGTGAAAGTTAATTTTTGATATTGGTTTAAAAAGTTTGCACTTGTTGATGTTGTTGGGCTTGGTGGTGAGTGATTTATTGATATTGGTGTGAGACAAGTTGGACATTGTTGGACATTATTGAGAAGTTGATTGTCGTTTACATACATATCATATCATGGCACCGAAAAAGAAGCCAAGAGAAGGGGCTTCATCTTCATCCTCCACCCGACATATGACACGACCCGCTTTGCTAACCTTGCGGCATCTGAATTCTATGAAAAATGACATGCTAGGCCCTTGGTAAGGGAGAGGGGAATGGAAATGGACACGCCAGATTCGGCCATCCTCCGAGAGGCGGAACGCCGTGGTTGGTTGCGCTTTGTGATACCCCCATGTCATGCAGTCATCCCCGTCGTAAGGAATTCTATGCAAACTTCAAGGTCGCAGTGAACGGACCGTATCTAACCATTCGGAAGAAGAAGTTTCTTTTTGATAGCGAACGAATCAATCGCATATATGAGATGCTGAATATCAAAGACGATGAGTACTCTGTTTATGTGCATCACCACCTTGACTACAATGAAGTCATTGAAACCATATGTGGGGAAGGGGCGGAATGGATTCTGAATCCGGATGGGAAGATCAAACATTGCAAGAAGACTCAGTTGAAACCAGAGGCAGACATCTGGTTTACTTTTATTACTCATCGAGTCCTTCCATCTACTCACACTGTCGTGGTTACAAAAGAGAGAGCGGTGTTGGTTTTCGCTATTATGACCCGCCGCTCGGTGGATATTGGGAGCATCATCTACTCCTCGATGAAATTAGCAGTGGGAGGCTCTACCACGATTGGTCTACCATTTCCTTCTTTAGTCACCGAGTTGTGCCGCCAGGAACAGGTACCTTGGGAGTCTCATGAGGAGACAAGTGTGCCATTCATTCCTCTTCGCCTTCCTCGAGCGGCCGAGCAGCCCGAGTCATCGAGCCGACCTGTTCCACGTCGCTATTCTACAATAGCTAACCCAACCACCAATGCTCAACGGTTCCAATCTCTTGAGGAGGAGTTGATGGCTATGAATTTTCGACAGAGATTGATGCAGGGCGAAAATAGACGACTTCGGCGAAACCAAGAGGAGATTTTACAAAATCAGGAGGACATGCACATAGAAATGAGGGAGTTCCTGCGGTTCTCCTACGATTGGCATACAGTCGCAGCTCAAGCTCACCCCAACTTGGTTTTCCCCACGCCACCCACTCTCCAGCCATACCCACCACCAACCAATGACGATGATGATGATGATGGCGATGCCGATGCGGATGAGGGTGGCGATCACTGACGGTTGTCACCACAGGTATTACGTTGTCCTATTATTTATTCATGTTCACTACATTGAGGAGAATGTAGTACTTAAGTTTGGGGGAGTAGTTGTTGAACTGTCATTTGATATTGTGGAGATGGGAATTGTGTTTTTGCTTATGTTTGAGGTGTGAATGGTGTTGAACTGAGTCTTAATATGTTTAACTGTGCGTCTGAATATGTCTACTGCTGTGGAATTTATGATTAGCTTAGTATTGTCCGATGAAGAGCATGAAAATTTTGCACTGGTGTAATTAGATTAAAGTAGTGACTTCATGCCATGATGATATTAGTTTGACTCTACTTATGACTTGAATCTTGATGATTGTAAACATGTTGTGAATATTTTGAGTTGAGTTGACATGTTGAAAATGAGGAATAATTTGAGCACATTGAGTCATGAACTTGTTGATTACATTTAAAGTAGTGACGATATGTGTGAACTTGATGACATGTCTTGAGCAGCTTAGAGTAATCATAGAACCTATTTGATGATGGCACTTTGAGGCAAAAAAATTATAATTATGAACTAGACTTGGATATGATTTTGGCGATCTTTGGAATGTTTGAGCCTTTCATGCCTACCTTGTCTACATTTATCCCTAGTGTCCAACTTTGAGCTTGATTGAATAAGAATGGAAATTAGCCACCATCCGACTTTTGTTGATAAACTCATTATACCTACCTTGTTTAGCCAAAAAAATGAAAGATTTTTCTTCAACCCAATGGAGTATAATGAATCTCATTAGAATCACAAAAAATGATTAAATAAGACCCAAAGCGGGCAAGGCTAAAAGAAAAGGAAGAGAAATCAGATATGTGCTACATAAAAATGAACTTTACATGATATACTCTCTTCTTTGTGCTTATCCTATCTTTTCTTTGTAACCAACACCAAAAGGCCTAACATTATAAGCTTTAAAAGTCCTTTTGATCCAAGTCTAGGAATTGATTACATTAGTGGAGAAGTGCTTGAAAACTAGGTATATGAGATACTCGATGAAAATCTTGATTGTTATTGATTAACACTGTTTTGATCTATGATGATTGTATGATACTTGGGATTGACAACAGCACACACACGTTCCGAATTTGAGACTGTTATTTGACTTAAAGAGAAAACACTTCGTGTCCAACGATTTGAAGGATTCTTTGTTGTGGTGTGAGTAAAAGTCTGAGAAACATATGAGCACAAAATAATTTGTGTCACTTATCTGTTGTGAATTCACTGTTTTTAATTCTATTCTTGCTCGAGGATGATCAAGAGTCAAGTTTGGGGGAGTTGATAAGTGTCATTTTTACACTTATATTTGCATATATTTCTTGCGATTTTTATAGTGATTCTTGGAAGATTTTATACTTTTGGTTTTGTTTTGTTATATTTCCAGAAATCCAGTAGAAGTACAAGAAATACTGGAAAAACCCCGTTTTATGGATTGGAAGGTGAAACTGTGACAAGACGAGGCAAGCCATGTGAAAAGAAGTGAAAAAAGCTCAAAAAGATGATGAAAGCAATAGGCGATCGATCACATAAACCAAGAGATCGATCGCCTGAAGCCAGAAAGGTGACGGGAATTTTGAAGCAAGAGGCGATCGATCGCAACAAACCAAGCGATCGATTGCCTCGGGGCAGAACACATAGGCGATCGATCGCCTATCACAAGAGACCGATCGCCGAGGAGAAAAAGTTGAAGGCGATCGATTGCCACAAACGAAGTGATCGATCGCACGCAGAGTCCCAAACGAGAAAAATTCCTTAATTAAGTTTTGGGCTATTTTTGGTACCAGACTTCTTGGCTCATGAAGTAGCATATAAATTGGAGTTTTTAGGTCAAAAAGAGGGTTCTTTAAGCTCTGAATAAGCAGCCTACCATTGGAAGAGAAATCACCTTCAAGACGATTCAAAGCAACGCAGCTAGAGACGGGAACATCGGATCGACGCACGGCTTCAACATCGAGTGTTTCTACGTATTTCTGAACTTTTGTTTAGTTTTATTTTCGATTTCAATGTTTATAATATTGTTAGATGTTATAAAACGTTGTTTTCCGTTAATATGCTAGACTAAGTTTGTTATCGAGACTAGGGGATCTTGTTTATGAACCCACAATTTTAATTCTAGTTTTTGATTGAGTTATTGTTATTTTTGAGTTTGTGTTATGCTTTTAATGCTTTTAAGGGTTAGCTACCCTTTGAATGATGTTAGGTTACAATTGAGATCGATAGATGATATTGTAATACGGAACCAATAACATAAACCGTGGATTTCAGACCGAGATTGAGAGATGACGTCAAATACACGAGTGATAGTTATAGATATCTAGTAATCGAAAGCTAAGGGTTTTCATAGAACGTTTGCAACATTGAATTGTTAAATAAGTGAACGAGAGTTACTTACTGCAATTCGGTGTTAGGTTTAATATAGCTCGAGAGAGTGTATTAGATATAACTGGAAAACTTGTCACCTTAGATGCATTAATTATAATTAGAACTAGTAGATGAATTGTGGGGAATTCTCAGGTGAACCAAAGTCTCGATATTTATCTCTACTGTTTATTATCTTAATTCGTTGTGGTGTGGTTGATTACTGGAGTTGAGTAAATTAGTTAATCTTTCAAATAATTTCGTAGGTTAAATATAGAACGCTAGTTAAATTTGGTAATTACTACTAGTCCATGTGGGTACGACAATCCTTACTTTTAGACCATTATACTAAAACTTGACACCGTGCACTTGAGGTATAGAATCGCAACACTGAGAAATAATTGTTTAAAATAAAAGTGATCAGTTTTGATGAATTGTTGGCTAGAGATTAATGTGAGCCACGATTTGGAGACACACCTGAATCTCAAGAGTGATTTGACAGGTAGTCTTGCAAGTATTTCCACTATAATTTCTTCAGGAAGATTATGGGTTCCTCCATTGACGGGTGTTTGAGCTCCAAGGGCGGCTTTATCTTTGTTGGATTGATGATGGGTTGAAGAATTTGCTGAATATCTGCCCGAATTCATCATAGAGTTTCATGCGTGAAAATAATAAATTTTGGTCGGTTTATCGAAAACAATACTAAGATTTGCGCTGGTGTTGACACTGAAGATAATAGGTGATATACCAAAAAGTGTGATCTTCAATAAATGTCGTGCGATGCTACAACAAACGATTTATCTTCTATTAAACTGAATTGAACCGCCCTCAAAATATATCTAAAGAAAAAGGGTGAGATGACTCCGCCCATAGGCAAGGCCACTCCGACGCTCAAGTCAGTATAGGTTTCAATGAAAAGTATTGAAATTGCAGACTTTGCATAATATGAAAGCGTACCTTAATGAGAGGTGTGATCCCTCTATTTATAGATGTAGAGATAGATGTAGAGTCTCAATCAACATAGGATAAGAGTTCTAGTCAATATGAAATTGTATTGTATATGGTAACTAGATCCATGTTTATCCCGAGAATATTGAGAGATGTCTTCCAAAATTCTACAACTCCTTTTTGTTTAAGAAAATGGGCTACAACTTGCTTAATCAGATTGGGTCGGTTAAAACCCATTAGGTAGATCGATCCCCCATCGAGAGGTATCACAAGTTCCCCCTCATAGTCGAACTGACGTCAAAAACCAGGACTTTGTTAAATGTATAACTGACCTGTTATTAGTGCCCTTGCTTCCTAGTTTACTTCCACTGAGCCAAACAACAAAGGCGATAAAGACCTGAACTGATAGAGATGTCTGAGCTGACCGAGGTAGTAAATAAACATGCGGTGCAAATAACAATGGCTTTATGAATATTAAGCGTCCCGAGCTCCATAACTTATAGATATCTCAAGCTCCAGTGATGATAAATATACGATACGAATGAAACTTGCTTGATTTCCAGAATCAATAGAATCCTGAGCTGAGCAGATAAATCCGATCGGGCACCAGAGGTAATACAGAGCAAATAAAGCCCCTCTGAGCTGATTTGAGCTATATCAGATAAATATGTGCAAATGATGCTCGACTAAACTAAGCTCCAGAGGTAATAGGTATGCGGAGCAAATGAAGTTCGCCTAATCCGAACTGAGCTCCAGATATAATAAATAGGAGCGAAGAATGCTCACTGACCGCGTTATTTTTAAACAAAAGATTTCAGAGTGTAACGCGATTATATACCGCAAGTGCACGGTTGTCAAGTTTAGTATAGTTAAATGAAAGTAAGGGTTGTCTAATCCACATGGACTAACGTATAAGTACCAAATAAAACTAGTAAAATTATATTTAGCCTACGATTAATAGGGGGGGGGGGGGGGGTAGATTAAACTAATGCGACTCTAGAACTAATGGATCCAAATAAAACAAGAATAGATAAAATAAATGGTTTCCGGATATGCAAAGGAATTTCGCTCGAGAAATTTATCTAGCTCTTCGCTCAACTGTGTTATCTTCAAAGATTCGTTTGAATAAACAATTACCAAACAATTGATTCTTAAGGTGAAAGGTTTTCGTTATTATTCAATACACTCTCTCGAGCTGTATAGAAACTAATATCAAATTAGAACAAGTAACTCCCGTTCACTTATTTACTAATCCGATATTGCATAAATCTTCAAAACCTCGTTACTCTAAATCTCTCGATTCAAAGTGCTCACGTATGTGATTTTATCTCTCGATCTCAATCTTAAACATACATCATGAACTACTGTAGCGTATTATAACGTTATCTCTCGATCTCGGTTATAACTCACAAAATTCAATCAAAGTTAGCTAGCTTTGATCTTATTAAGCATTTAATTCATGAACAATAAGAACTCAATCCACTCAAACTCATTCGAATCAATAAATCAAACACAATTATACTCAAACTCGATAAAATAAACTCTATTCAATTCAAAACAAATCAATAAGACGTTTAATTGTTTCTCATGGATGTGATCACTAATAATCTCACCCAAATCCACGTCCTGCCCTGTGAGAATGGCAAATACCAGGGCCGCTCTGTCCTTTGTCACCTCAGAAGTGTGGGTCGAAGGCATTACCCGTGAGGCGACAAATGAGAACCATGCTTGGGCCTCTGGTGTCAAATGCTTCTTGAGAACCACCTGCGGCTCTCCCTTATCATTCCGCTGCCAATCTACTCCCGGCATGCCAATAACTGCGAGTGCCTCATCATAATTGATCATACTCTTACGGAAGGATTGGTACGCACAGTTGTGTATGAATGGCATCCGGTAAACATTATTGATTGCTGCCTGATCAATCAGCACATCCTTCCCTCGGACAAAAACATTTGCTCTCCATCCTGGTGGGATAACTCGGAGATTCGTGTAGAATTCCCTCACCAGTGGAACCACAACATCAATTGGTGTTTGAACAAACTAAAACCACCCTCGTCGCCTTACTGCCCTTATGACAGGACATTCAATCTTGTCCATACTCATGCCCCTTTCACGACTGAGGGGTTTCTTGTGATAACTGGGATACAACTCAGCTGCTGTAGCATTTTCAAACTTCTGTGCGTCATGCTCTTGCTCAGAAGTGGTGGTCTCCGCCTGCTTTTGTTTCTGTGAGGCCTCTGCCTGCTTTGACCTCTTTCTTGGAGCCATTTTCTTGCTAAGTTGTTCTCAATTATTTCGCTTAACTGCAACAAAACACCACACCCAAAATACAGCACTACCAACACCCCGCAATACAACAACAATTCCCCCAAACTTTGATTCTTCTTAACCCAATTCAACTACAACAACGTAATTGCACCAAAGGATGAAAAGATATGAAATTTAAAACCAATTACCAAGAAAAAAATTCTGATCTTTGATGAATTTTTGCGCTTGGCTCGGAATTCTCCTTCAGGTGCAATTCTACCCAATTCAGCGTGCAATACTTCAGATCTGCAATTAAAATCTCATCAGAAGCAATTCTTACTTCAAAGATTTGAAGTAATTTGAAAATTCGAAAGCAAATTGATGAGTGATGATGAAGATGGTGGAAAAGGCGTTTGGTTTGCGTTGGAGAGGAGAGGAAAAAGTTTTAAAATGCTGCACAGACTGCTCTTCGGTGCCCTTTTTTTTCAAAATTTTCTCTCGATCGATCGATCGAGATTATTTTTCGATCGATCGATCGAGGCAGTGTATTTCTTTGCTTCTAAATTTCCGGGCGATCGATCGAGATTTTTTTCTCGATCGATCGCCAACACCAGAATACCAAAATCAAATTTTTCAAAAAAAATTTCCTCTCGGGTTGCCTCGCCTACATCTTTCTTGCTTTTACACCTGCACAAAATTGCACGGATTCATTCTCGGAACATCTAAAAACAAACTAAAAACAACCAAACTAAAATGAAAATCTAAAAACAAAAACTTGAGTAAGGAAAAGAAAGTTCTTAATTTATAGTCCCAAGCTGGACTGTCACCTCCTCGTCTGTTAACTTGATTGCTCCTTTGGATTCTTCACAGAATCACTCGGGAGCGTACCTTGCGTCCTTCCAGAAATCAACGTGGTCAGCTGCCCTATCTGCACTTCCAGGTTCTTAATCGATGCATCGTGATTCTGCATCCTCACCTCAGTCGACGAAATCAGTTTTGCCATCAGCTCCTCCATACTCGGTTTTTGTGTGAACCCCGATTGTGGTTGTGGATTCAACACATTCTCTTGGTTTGACCACCTCAGATTTGGGTGGTTCCTCCACCCCGGGTTGTATGAGTTCGAATATGGATTGTTCTGCTGCCCGTTCCCTACAAAATTCACAGCTTCAGTAGATTGATTAAATTGGTTACCTGCTTGGCACTCAATGCTCGGATGACCGCCTCCACTTAAATCACAGAAGACAGATTGAGCTTGCATCGCTGCTGCACCCATGCTATCTATCTTCCGGTTCATAGCTTCCAACTGAGCCGAAATACTAGTAATCTCATCCACTTGATGGACTCCTATTGGTTTATGTGGCGTGTTCCTTTCAGATTGCCACTGATAACTATTGGACGCCATTTCCTCCAATAAGTCATACGCTTCTTCCGGTGTCTTCCGCATGATCGATCCCCCAGATGCTGCATCTATCATAGATTGGTTAGCAGAAAACAAACCATTGTAAAAAGAAAGCTTTTACTTTTTATACCTGCAGCCAGATGGGTAGACCGTGATGTGGGCATCTCCTCAATATATCTTTGAAACAATCCCACGCTTCGTATAAACTCTCGGGATCGAATTGCCCGAACGTAGTGATATCGTTCCGCATCTTTGCCGTCTTGGAGGGAGGAAAGTACTTTGATAAGAAAGCTTTTGTCATCCCTTCCCATGTTGTAATTGATCCTGCAGGTAATGAATTCAACCAGGATTTAGCTTTGTCTCTCAATGAAAAAGGGAAGAGCCTTAACCTGATGGCGTCGTCGGAGACGCCATTATGTTTAAACGTGTCACAGATCTCCAAGAAGTTGGAGATGTGAGTGTTTGGATCGTCCGTGGCAGCTCCCCCAAACATTACAGAGTGTTGTATCATTTGGATAATTGCAGGCTTGATCTCAAAATTATTTGCCTGGATTGTCGGCCTAGTAATACTGGATAAAGATCCATGGAATGCTGGCTGCGCAAAGTCCATCATCGATCTCGGGTTTTGTGCCTCGTTATTGTCGGCCATTGCTCGAGCTTCTCGTAGTCTTCTGAGTAAAGTTCTCTCTATTTCAGGATCAAATGGCTCGAGAATGGGCTCCTATCTTCTGAGCATGCACTATAGAAATGGTTCATGTACTGGATCAGATAAAAGGAGACAACAACAAAAATACAAAATCAAAAATAAGAACAACTAACTAAAATGAAAAAGAAAAATAAAAACGAAATAATACAAATTGGCTAAATTACAATTAACTAATCTCGTATGATATTATACAGATTAGTCCCCGGCAACGGCGCCAAAAACTTGACCGCGTTATTTTTAAACAAAAGATTTCAGAGTGTAACGCGATTCTATACCGCAAGTGCACGGTTGTCAAGTTTTAGTATAGTTAAATGAAAGTAAGGGTTGTCAAATCCACAGGGACTAACGTATAAGTACCAAATAAAACTAGTAAAATTATATTTAGCCTACGATTAACAAGGGGGGGGGGTGGGGGGGGGGGGGGGGGGTAGATTAAACTAATGCGACTCTAGAACTAATGGATCCAAATAAAACAAGAATAGATAAAATAAATGGTTTCCGGATATGCAAAGGAATTTCGCTCGAGAAATTTATCTAGCTCTTCGCTCAACTGTGTTATCTTCAAAGATTCGTTTGAATAAGCAATTACCAAACAATTGATTCTTAAGGTGAAAGGTTTTCGTTATTATTCAATACACTCTCTCGAGCTGTATAGAAACTAATATCAAATTAGAACAAGTAACTCTCATTCACTTATTTACTAATCCGATATTGCATAAATCTTCAAAACCTCGTTACTCTAAATCTCTCGATTCAAAGTGCTCACGTATGTGATTTTATCTCTCGATCTCAATCTTAAACATACATCATGAATTACTGTAGCGTATTATAACGTTATCTCTCGATCTCGGTTATAACTCACAAAATTCAATCAAAGTTAGCTAGGCTTTGATCTTATTAAGTATTTAATTCATGAACAATAAGAACTCAATCCACTCAAACTCATTCGAATCAATAAATCAAACACAATTATACTCAAACTCGATAAAATAAACTCTATTCAATTCAAAACAAATCAATAAGAGGTTTAATTGTTTCTCAACCGAAAAAACATCCAATGAAAATGAAAATCAAATGAAACCGAGTTTAGAAATACGATAAATGCTGGAACGAATCCATGCGTTGCACCGTAATCTCTTCTCTTGCTCCTTCCTTGCACTCCGGAAATGGTACGCTCAAGCTTGGACGAAGAACGGAGGAAAAAGGCTTTTCCCCCGGATTCTTCTTGGCGGCAGCTAGGGTTTTAGTGTGATCCAAATCAGCTCTCAACCCTCTCTGATATGATATGATTTGATATGGAAGGGATCCCCCATTTACACCACCGAGAATCAAGTTAAATTTGGAAAATAAGATTTTCAGAAAATCGCGTATCGATCGATCGAAAATATTTTTCGATCGGTCGGTGCACTGTTCACTTCAGCCTTTAAAACATTCTGCCTCGATGGATCGATCGAGATTTTCATTCCGATCGATCGACACTTCGATAAAATTGGTGCTGAACTCTCTGCCCGGATCGATCGATCGAGAAGTAATCTCGATCGATCGAAATTCAGAAAAATCTGAATCCTTCATTTTTTTCTCTTTTTCGCCTCGATTTCACCCGTTTCCTTCATTTTAGCTCATTTCTTCCATTTTCGACCTATTTTTCCTGAAACAAGCAAATAAATACCAAAACGCGTAATTTCATCCAGGAAAAAGTATGAAAAACGGAAAGAAATTACAGCTAAAAACACTTAAAATCTAAGCCTATCACTCACCTGAACCGAGCTCCAAAGATAATAAATAGGGGCGAAGTGTGCTCGCCTGATCTGAACTGAGCTCTAGAGATAACAAATAGGAGCAGAGAATGCTTGACTGAACCGAGCTCCAGAGATAATAAATAGGGACGATCATCTGCTGAGCGTAATCTTAGCTTTGAGTGAAAACTCCTGACGGCACTTGGCATAGCCAAGGCAAAGAGCTCGGCGTAACCGAGGCGAGGTGAGCCGTCGTAAACATGCTCCTGAGGTCGGTTGAAAACCCTTAAAGCCTGGTGTAACCGAGGCGAGGTGAGCCGTCGTAAACGTGCTCCTGAGTTTGGGTGAAAACCCTTAAAGCCTGGCATAACCGAGGCGAGGTGAGTCGTCGTGAACGTGCTCATGAGGTCGGACGAAAAACCCTTGAAGCCTGGCATAACCAGGGCGAGGTGAGTCGTCGTAAACGCGCTCCTGATGTCGGGTGAAAACCCTTAAAGCCTGGCGTAACCGAGGCAAGGTGAGCCGTCATAAACGTTCTCCTGATGTGCCAAGGGCTTATTGACAACGCCCTGGACTTCTGAATAGGGCCTTAATGCTAGATTGCATGCCCGAGCTGTCGAATTGTGCCTTACTGCAAGATGGCACGCCTGAACTGTCATAATATGGCCTTACTGCTAGATTGAATGCCCGAGCTTGATGTAATAGGGCCTTACTGCCAGATGGCACGCCCGAGCTGTCGAGTTGGGCCTTATTGCGAGATTGAATGCCCGAACTACCGAGTTGATAAATAGGGCCTCACTGCAAGATTGCACACCCGAACTGTCATACTATGGCCTTACTGCTAGATTGCATGCCCGATATCGATGTAATAGGGCCTTACTACGAGATTGCATGCCCGAGCTCGATGTAATAGGGCCTCACTTCAAGATTGCATGCCCGAGCTGATAAATATGAGTTAATAAAAGTCGGTCGATCATCTGATGAGCGTAATCTTAGCCTTGGGTGAAAACTCGTGACGGCACTTGGCATAGCCAAGGCAAAGAGCTCGGCGTAACCGAGGCGAGGTGAGCCGTGGTAAACGTGCTCCTGAGGTTCGGTGAAAACCCTTGAAGCCTGGCGTAACCGAGGCGAGGTGAGCCATCGTAAACGTGCTCCTGAGGTCGGGTGAAAACCCTTAAAGCCTGGTGTAACCCAGGCGAGGTGAGCCGTCGTAAACGTGCTCTTGAGGTCGGGTGAAAACCCTTAAAGCCTGGCGTAATCGAGGCGAGGTGAGCCATCGTAAACGTGCTCCTGAGGTTGGGCGAAAACCCTTGAAGCCTGGCGTAACCAAGGCAAGGTGAGCCGTCGTAAACGTGCTCCTGAAGTGCCAAGGGCTTATTGATAAAGCCTTGGACTTCTGAATAGGGGCTTACTGCAAGATTGCACATCCGAACTGTCATAATATGGCCTTACTGCTAGATTGAATGCCCGATATCGATGTAATAAGGCCTTACTACGAGATTGCATGCCCGAGCTCGATGTAATAGGGCCTTACTGCCAGATGTCATGCTCGAGCTGCTGAGTTGGGCCTTATTGCGAGATTGCACGCCCGAACTACTAAGTTGATAAATAGGACCTCACTGCAAGATTGCATGCCCGAGCTGATAAATATGAGTTAATAAAATCCGTCCGATCATCTGATGAGCGTATCTTAGCTTTGGCTGAATACTCCTGACGGCAGCCAAGGCAAAGAACTCGGCGTAACCGAGGCGAGGTGAGTCGTCGTAAACGTGCTCCTGAGGTCGGGTCAAAACCCTTGAAGTCTGGCGTAACCAAGGCGAGGTGAGCCGTCGTAAACGTGCTCTTGAGGTCAGGTGAAAACCCTTAAAGCCTGGCGTAACCGAGGCGAGGTGAGCCGTCGTAAACGTGCTCCTGAGGTCGGGCGAAAACCCTTGAAGCCTGGCATAACCAAGGCAAGGTGAGCCATCGTAAACGTGCTCCTGATGTGCCAAGGGCTTTATGATGACCGCTTTATTTTTAAACAATTAATATTTCAAAGAATAGTGTGAAGCGATTCTACCGCAAGTGCACGGTTGTCAAGTTTTAGTATAGTGAAAATTAAGTAGGGGTTGTCGAATCCACAAGGACTAACGTATAAGTACCAAATAAGATTAATAAAATTATATTTAGCCTATGATTTAAGAGGGTTGATTAATTAAAGCCAAAACAAACTAAAGAATGAAAATTAAACAAGAAACAATAAAATGAATGGTTCAGGATATGCAAAGGTAAGTCACGCGAGAAATTTATCAAGCTCGTCGTTCCACTATGTTATCTTTAATGATTCAACTGAATTCTCAAATTATCAACCAATTGATTCTAAAGGTGAAAGGTTTTCACTATTATTCGATACACTCTCTCGAGCTGTAAAGAAACTAACATTAAATTAGAATAAGTCACTCTCGTGCACCTATTTACTAATTCAATATTGCATAAATCATCAAAACCTTGTTACTCTAAATCTCTCGATTCAAAGTTCTCACGTATGCGATATCATCTCTCGATCTCAATCGTAACATACATCATAAATTAATAGAGCGTGTTACAACGTTATCTCTCGATCTCGGTTATAACTCTCAGATTCAATCAAAGTTAGCTAGGCTTTGATCTACACAAGCAATTAATTTATGAACAATAGTAATCAATGCACTCAAACACAATTGAATAACGAAACTAAAACTCGATAGAATAAACTGAAAATATTTCAAATCAAATACAAATGAGTTTAATCATCTCTCGACCTCAAAAACATCAATTGAAGATCAAAATGAAATAGATTAGAGTCTAGAAATACGATAAACGGCGGAATAAATCCGTGCGTAGCACCGAAATCTCTTCTCTTGCTCCTTCCTTGCACTCCGGAATGAATTGGCTCGACTTTGGACGAATAACGGAGACTGAATCTCCTTCGGCGGCGCTAGGCGGCGGCTAGGGTTCCTTCTTTTCGAGAGAATTGGTCTCTGAAATGATATATATCTTGTATGGAAATGATTCTCCCTTTTATCCCCCGAAAATCCATTCAAAAATGGAAGATAAGATTTTCCCGGATTTGCGTATCGATCGATCGAGAATTGCGTCCGATCGATCGGTGCACTGTTCACGTCAGCCTTTGAAACTCACTGCCTCGCTCGATCGATCGAGATTTCCTTCCGATCGATCGAGCCTTCGATAAAATTGGCTCTGAAGTTTCTGCCTTGGTTGATCGATCGAGACATAATCTCGATCGATCGAGACTTCGATTCATTTTCTGCTCAGCACACTGCCTGGCTCGATCGATCGAGAAATATTCTCGATCGATCGAGAATCCGAAAATCCAACTTCTTCATTTTGGTCTCTTTTTCGCCTCGGTTTCGCCCGTTTTCTTCAAATTAGCTCATTTCTTCCATTTCTAACTAATTTTCCTGAAATAGACAAATAAACACCAAAAAGCATAATATCATCCAGGAAAAAGTATGAAAAATGGGTAGAAATTACAGCTAAAAACACTTAAAAACTAAGCCTATCAACTCCCCCAAACTTAAACTTGATCGTCCTCGAGCAAGCAATAAGCTCAAAAAGAAAAGTTCATCTTAATACTATGCATGAATCATCTTTACAACTCACGTAAAAACTCAGAAATCCTACTTACACATCAATAAAAGTCATTCAACATTTAACAAGAAGCAATTTCTCCTAAGTTAAAAACATCGCAACATTGGAACGTGCGTGTGTGCTATTGTCAAACATGAGTAATGTACATATCTTTAAGATCAAAAAGTGCCATAACAACTCCGAGTCAAGATTACTTTGACCTACTCTACAAATTTACTATCCAGCACTTCTCCACTAATGTAATTATTCCCTAGACTTGGATCAACAGGACTTTAAAAGCTTATAACGTTAGGCCTTTTGGTGTCGGCTCCAAAGAAAAGGTAGGATGAATTCAAAGAAGAGAGTACAATAGAATCAGTTCAATACTTTTTTCGCACACTATTGAGCTTCTCTTCAACTTTTTCTAGCCTTGGCCACTTTGGGTCTTATTTAAATTTTCTTTTCAAGGCTTTTCTCTACATCTTTTCTTTTTCTTTGCTCATTCTTTTGTTCATTTCATTTTTTTTTTTCACAATGAACTTATCAACATATAACAATTTAATGCAATGAATGAGATTCATTATACTCCCTTAGGGGTGGGTAAAAATTTTCTTTTAGGCTCAATCCAAGGTATGTATAATGAGGTTGCCAAGAATGTCGAATGGGGGTCTAATCATATGCAATGCATATACCATTCTTTTTCAATAAGGCACAAGAGGGGACACTAAGGAATAATGTATAACAGGTAGGCTTGAAAGGCACAAACGGTCCAAAGATCGTCTAAATCATCTCCAAGTCAAGTTCCTAATTATAAATTTCGCCTCAAAGTGCTTTCAAATAAATTGTAGAGTTATCTAAGATGCTCAAGACTCATCATAGTTAACACAAATGTTCACTTTAATCAATACATACTTCACTCAATCATGACTCAATAAGTGCTCAAATTATTCCTCAGTTTTGACATATGGTTAACAAAGGATATATACAAACAAGTTAAACATTTTCATGACTCCTATCTAGATGAGGATTAAATTCATCATGTATTACCGTTGCAAATCAAATTCTTCAATTCTCAAGACTAACTCACAAAAAAAAATTTTGTTGGTAATGCTCAAGGATGAATCAGTCACAAAATCATGCAGTCATGCAAGTAGGGAAGCAAAACAAGTAGCAGAATGTGTAAAAACAAGATATATACAAATACTCAAAACCCCCCCAAACTTAATATGTGGATTGCCCTCAATGTACAAGACAGATAAGCGCAAAGACAAAACAAATACCATGACGACGATCGTCACTGATCATCGTCCTCATCATGCTCCGGAGGGGGAACTGGGTAGTGGTGCTCTTCGCACACGGATTCTTGCTAAAATAGAAGAAAACAAAATAACCCAATTAACTAAACTAAAAGAAAACAAAGGGAAATAGAATGAGTTCTTGATTTATAGTCCCAAGCTGGACTGTCATCTCCTTTCTCTCAATCGTCAAGATAGACTATAGAGGTAACCGTTTGGACTTCAGTGCTCATGTGGTAATGCTTTAAGCGCTGCCCATTCACTGTAAATGTTCACCTGCTAGGATCGGTAACTTCAATTGCACCAGAGGGATAGATTTTTGAAATGGTGAATGGGCCGGACCAACGAGAGCGTAGTTTGCCTGGAAAGAGTCGCGCAGTCTGGAGTTGAACAAGAGTACAGCATCTCCTACCTTGAATTCCCTTTTTTGTATATGAGAATCATGCCACTTCTTAGTTTTCTCTTTGTAAATCTTGGCATTCTCATATGCCTGATTCCTGAATTCTTCCATCTCATTCAATTGTAGAAGACGCTTCTCACCTGCAGCATGACAGTCAAAGTTCAACCATTTAATAGCCCAATATGCTTTATGCTCAAGTTCAACAGGGAGATGACATGCCTTACCAAATACCAACTTATAGGGTGATGTGCCAATGGGTGTCTTAAAAGCAGTTCTATAAGCCCATAGTGCATCATCTAAGCGTAAGGACCAATCCTTTCGGCTTAGAGTCACTGTCTTTTCTAAGATCCTCTTCAACTCTCGATTTGAAACCTCTACTTGCCCACTGGTTTGTGGATGATAAGGCGAAGACACTTTGTGGGTGACACCATATTTACTCAAAAGTTTTTCAAATTGTTTGTTACGAAAATGGGTGCCACCATCACTAATAATTTCTCGAGGGGTGCCAAAACGAGTAAAAAATTTTCTTTTCAAAAATTGTACAACCATTCGAGCATCATTAGTGCGCAAAGCTTCCGCCTCTACCCACTTTGACACATAATCTACTGCGACAAGTATGTACTTATTTAAACAAGAGCTTGGGAAAGGTCCCATGAAATCTATTCCCCACACATCAAAAATTTCACATTCAAGCATATTGATCAATGGTAATTCATTCCTCCTAGAAATATTACCGACCCTTTGACATCTATCACATGAAGAGACATACCTGAATGTATCCTTATACAGCGTTGGCCAATAAAACCCAGAAGCAAGTACCTTAGCAGCTGTTTTGGCAGCTCCAAAATGCCCACCTGTATCTCCATCATGGCATTGCTTCAAGATGTCCTGCATCTCCTCCTTGGGGACAAATCGCCTTATGATGTTGTCTGCACAAACTTTAAACAAGTATGGCTCCTCCCACAAAAGATGTTTAACCTCAGAAAAGAATTTTTTCTTTTGATAAAAAGTCAGATTTTGTGGGAGTATACCACTAACAATACAGTTTGCATACTGTGCATACCAAGGTAACAATTTAGCACTAAACAATTGCTCATCAGGGAAATTCTCATTAATCTCAACTACCTCATTTTCACTTGTATCATTCATATTCTCAATTCGCGATAAATGATCTGCAACCACATTTTCAACACCTTTCTTATCTCTTATCTCCAAGTCAAATTCTTGCAATAATAAAATCCACCTAATCAAGCGTGGTTTGGCATCTTTCTTTGCAAGCAAGTATTTAAGTGCAGCGTGGTCGGTGTACACAATAACTTTGGCAAGACATAGGTAGGAGTGAAACTTATCAAAAGCAAAAACTATGGCTAGAAGCTTTTTTTTTAGTGGTGGCATAGTTAGTTTGTGCTTCATTCAAAGTGTGACTAGCATAGTAAATCGTATGAAATACCTTGTTCCTCCTTTGACCTAATACTGCTCCTACCGCAGTGTCACTGGCGTCACACATTAGTTCAAAAGGTAACTCCCAATCAGGTGCGACCAATACCGGTGCAGTTACCAATTTCTCCTTGAGTATCTCCAACGCCTGCATACAATCAGAATCAAATTCATAAGATGCATCTTTAGTTAACAAATGAGATAAAGGTTTAGAAATTTTTGAGAAGTCCTTAATGAAACGTCGATAAAATCCCGCATGTCCTAAGAAACTTCGGATTCCTTTCACTGTTGTCGGCGGTGGTAATTGTTGTATCACTTGAATTTTAGCCCGATCCACTTCAATACCCTTCTCAGATATCTTGTGTCCCAAGACTATTCCTTCATGGACCATAAAGTGACACTTCTCCCAATTCAGTACAAGATTTGTCTCTTCACACCTTGCCAACACCAAAGTAAAGTTAGCTAAACATATATCAAAAGAAGAACCAAACACAGAAAAATCATCCATGAATACTTCAAGGAACTTCTCTATCATGTCATGAAATATGGCCACCATACATCTTTGAAAGGTAGCAGGTGCATTACATAATCCAAATGGCATTCGTCGGAATGCAAATGTCCCATAAGGACAAGTGAAGATGGTCTTCTCTTGATCCTCAGGTGTAATAGCAATTTGGTTATATCCCGAATATCCATCTAGAAAATAATAAAAATCATACACTGCTAACCTTTCTACCATCTGATCAATGAAGGGAAGGGGAAAATGGTCTTTACGAGTGGAATCATTTAACCTCCTATAATCAATACACACTCTCCACCCTGTGACTGTTCTTGTGGGTATTAACTCATTATTCTCATTAGGGACAACAGTAATACCTCCCTTCTTTGGTACACATTGAATAGGACTTACCCATGAGCTGTCAGAAATAGGATAGATAATACCTGCGTCCAAAAGCTTAATCACCTCAGCTTTGACTACTTCTTGCATTTTTGGATTTAGACGACGTTGAGGTTGAACCACGGCCTTGAATGTGTCCTCCATAAGAATTATATGCATGCAGACCGATGGGCTAATTCCTTTGATATCTGATATCTTCCATCCAAATGCTTTCTTGTGCTCCTGAAGGACTTTCAGAAGCTTTTCCTCATTATTACCTGTCAAAGACGAAGAAATAATGATTGGTAAAGATCTTTCAGCATCTAAGAAAATATACTTGAGATGTGATGGAAGAGGTTTGAGCTCAAGATTAGGTGACTCTTCAATTGATGGCTTTTGAGGTTTAATATCCCTTTTTCCCAACTCTCCAAGATTCTCAGTGGCTCGCTTCATGTATGGACTGGCGTTGTTCATAAAAGCTATACTCTCGATGTCTTCCTTGCAATGTTGCTCATCAGCTTCCACTAGGCATGCTTCCATGTTATCCTTGAATGTATCTTGCAACAAATCATCTGTTAGAATATCAATAATATCTATACTGAAACACATATGTTCGTCGTGTGGATGTTTAAGTGATTTGAAAACATTAAAAGTAACTTGATCCTCCCCTACTCGGAGGACCAACTTCCCTTGTTGCACATCGATTATTGCTTTTCCCGTTGCTAAAAATGGTCGACCCAAAATCAGTGGAGTCTCTGAATCTGCTTCCATATCAAGTACCACAAAAACAACGGGAAAGATGAATTTATCCACTTTGACTAAGACGTCTTCAATGATACCCCTGGGGTATGTGATGGATCGATCTGCTAATTGTAGTGAAACCTTGGTAGGTTTTGGCTCTCATAGCCCCAACTTCCTGAAAATAGAAAATGGCATTAAATTTATACTAGCACCCAAATCACATAATGACTTTGTAAAAGATACTGATCCTATGGTGCAAGGTATAGTAAAACTCCCTGGGTCTTTTAACTTTGGAGGCATTTTATTTTGCACAATTGCTGAGCACTCCTCTGTCAAGCTTATCGTTTCATATTCTCCCAGCTTTCGCTTATTAGACAAAATCTCCTTCAAAAACTTAGCATAACTAGGCATCTGAAGTAAAGCATCAGCAAATGGAATATTAATATGCAGTTTCTTAAATACTTCCAGAAACTTACCAAATTCTGCATCCATCTTAGCCCTTTTTAATGCTGCTGGAAATGGGGGAGGAATTACTATCCTATCAGTGTGTGTGATTGGTGTAGTGTTAGAATTCTTACCTTTCTCCGTTGCCTTTTCCTTAGTCTTATCCTTGCCTTCAGAATTCTCTCCATGACTCTCTTCTTCTTCAGCTTGCGGTCTTAGCTCTTTTCCACTCCTTAATTCAATGGCCTTTGCTTGCTCGTTTTGATTCTTCACTGTCCCAATTGATATCGTGCCCTGCGTTTGTCCTGAAATTAATGATGCGAGCTGACCCACTTGCAATTCCAAGTTCTTTATTGATGCATCCTGAGTTGTCATCCTGGTTTCAGTTGATGCTATAAACTTGGCTATTAGCTCTTCCATACTCGATTTATTCGATCCTCCCGGTTGTAGTTGTGGATTTAACACGTTCTCTTTGTTGGACCACCTAAAATTGTTATGATTCCTCCACCCCGGGTTGTATGAGTTCAAGTACGGATTGTTGGGTGGCCTGTTACCTACAAAATTCACCACTTCATTAGTTTGCAAGAATGGGTTACCTGCCTGACATTCGATGCTTGGATGACCGCCTCCACACAGCTCACAGAAGATAGCTTGAGCTTGCATCGTTGCTGCTCCCATGCTGTCTATCCTCCGGTTCATAGCTTCCAACTGAGCCGAAAGAGCAGTGATGTCATCCACTTGATGAACTCCTATTGGCTTCTGTGGCGTGTTCCTCTCTGACTGCCACTGGTAGCTGTTGCACGCCATTTCTTCCAACAAGCTATATGCCTCTTCCGGTGTCTTCCTCATTATTGATCCCCCAGATGCTGCATCTATCATCGAACGGTTAGAAGAAAACAAACCATTATAGAAAGTTTGTACCTGCAACCATATGGGTAGACCGTGGTGTGGGCATCTCCTCAACAATTCTTTAAAACGATCCCACGCTTCATATAACGTCTCGGGGTCAAACTGCACAAAAGTTGTGATATCGTTCCGCATCTTCGCCGTCTTGGAAGGGGGAAAGTACTTAGATAAAAACGCTTTCGTCATCCCCTCCCATGTTGTTATTGAACCTGCAGGTAGTGAATTCAACCATGACTTAGCTTTGTCTCGTAATGAAAAAGGAAAGAGCCTTAACCTGATGGCGTCGTCGAAGACGCCATTATGTTTGAACGTGTCACAAATCTCCAAAAAGTTGGAGATGTGATTATTCGGGTCGTCCGTGGCCGCTCCCCCAAACATAACCGAGTGCTGTATCATTTGTATAATCGCCGGCTTGATCTCAAAGTTGTTTGCTTGAATCGTCGGCCTTGTGATACTGGATAAAGATCATGAAATGCCGGTTGTGCGAAGTCCATCATTGACCTTGGGTTCTGTGCTTCATTATTGTCTGCCATCGCTCGAGCTTCTCGTAATCGCCTAAGTAGAGTTCTTTCTATTTCCGGATCGAAAGAATGGGCTCCTCTCTTCTGAGCATGCACTAGAGAAACGATTCCTGTACAAAACAGACAAAAGGAGACAACAAAATAAATACAAAACTATTAACAAAGATCAACAAAAGAAAAACAAAAACAAAAACGCAATAATAAAAGAATTGGCTAAATTACAATTAACTAATCTCGTATGATATTATACAGATTAGTCCCCGGCAACGGCGCCAAAAACTTGACCGCTTTATTTTTAAACAATTAATATTTCAAAGAATAGTGTGAAGCGATTCTACCGCAAGTGCACGGTTGTCAAGTTTTAGTATAGTGAAAATTAAGTAAGGGTTGTCGAATCCACAGGGACTAACGTATAAGTACCAAATAAGTTTAATAAAATTATATTTAGCCTATGATTTAAGAGGGTTGATTAACTAAAGCCAAAACAAACTAAAGAATGAAAATTAAACAAGAAACAATAAAATGAATGGTTCCGGATATGCAAAGGTAAGTCACGCGAGAAATTTATCAAGCTCGTCGTTCCACTATGTTATCTTTAATGATTCAACTGAATTCTCAAATTATCAACCAATTGATTCTAAAGGTGAAATGTTTTCACTATTATTCGATACACTCTCTCGAGCTGTAAAGAAACTAACATTAAATTAGAATAAGTCACTCTCGTGCACCTATTTACTAATTCAATATTGCATAAATCATCAAAACCTTGTTACTCTAAATCTCTCGATTCAAAGTTCTCACGTATGCGATATCATCTCTCGATCTCAATCGTAACATACATCATAAATTAATAGAGCGTGTTACAACGTTATCTCTCGATCTCGGTTATAACTCTCAGATTCAATCAAAGTTAGCTAGGCTTTGATCTACACAAGCAATTAATTTATGAACAATAGTAATCAATGCACTCAAACACAATTGAATCAATAATCAAACACAACGAAACTAAAACTCGATAGAATAAACTGAAAATATTTCAAATCAAATAAAAATGAGTTTAATCGTCTCTCGACCTCAAAAACATCAATTGAAGATCAAAATGAAATAGATTAGAGTCTAGAAATACGATAAACGGCGGAATAAATCCATGCGTAGCACCGAAATCTCTTCTCTTGCTCCTTCCTTGCACTCCGGAATGAATTGGCTCGACTTTGGACGAAGAACGGAGACTGAATCTCCTTCGGCGGCGCTAGGCGGCGGCTAGGGTTCCTTCTTTTCGAGAGAATTGGTCTCTGAAATGATATATATCTTGTATGGAAATGATTCTCCCTTTTATCCCCCGAAAATCCATTCAAAAATGGAAGATAAGATTTTCCCGGATTTGCGTATCGATCGATCGAGAATTGCGTCCGATCGATCGGTGCACTGTTCACGTCAGCCTTTGAAACTCACTGCCTCGCTCGATCGATCGAGATTTCCTTCCGATCGATCGAGCCTTCGATAAAATTGGCTCTGAAGTTTCTGCCTTGGTCGATCGATCGAGACATAATCTCGATCGATCGAGACTTCGATTCATTTTCTGCTCAGCACACTGCCTGGCTCGATCGATCGAGAAATATTCTCGATCGATCGAGAATCCGAAAATCCAACTTCTTCATTTTGGTCTCTTTTTCGCCCCGGTTTCGCCCGTTTTCTTCAAATTAGCTCATTTCTTCCATTTCCAACTAATTTTCCTGAAATAGACAAATAAACACCAAAAAGCATAATATCATCCAGGAAAAAGTATGAAAAATGGGAAGAAATTACAGCTAAAAACACTTAAAAACTAAGCCTATCAATTGACAACGCCTTGGACTTCTGAATAGGGCCTTACTACAAGATTGCACGCCCGAACTGTCATAATATGGCCTTACTGCTAGATTGCATGCCCGATATCGATGTAATAAGGCATCACTGCGAGATTGCGTGCCCGAGCTCGATGTAATAGGGCCTTACTGCCAGATGGCACTCTCGAGCTGCCGAGTTGGGCCTTATTGCGAGATTGCACGTCCGAACTACTGAGTTGATAAATAGGGCCTCACTGCAAGATTGCATGCCCGAACTGTCATAATATGGCCTTACTGCTAGATTGCATGCCCAATATCGATGTAATAAGGCTTTAGTGCGAGATTGCATGCCCGAGCTCGATGTAATAGGGCCTTACTGCCAGATGGCACGCCCGAGCTTCCGAGTTGGGCCTTATTGCGAGATTGCACGCCCGAACTACTGAGTTGATAAATAGGGCCTCACTGCAAGATTGCACGCCCGAACTGTCATAATATGGCCTTAATGCTAGATTGCATGTCCGATATCGATGTAATAGGGCCTTACTGCGTGATTGCATGCCCGAGCTCGATGTAATAGATCCTCACTGCAAGATTGCATGCCCGAGCTGATAAATAGGGGCTTACTGCGAGATTACATGCCCGAGCTGTCGTAATAGGGGCTTACTGCAAGATTGCATGCGCGAACTACTGAGTTGATAAATAGGGCATCACTGCAAGATTGCATGCCTGAGCTTAATGTGATAGGGCCTTACTGCCAGATTGCACGCCCGAGCTTGATGTAATATGGCCTTACTGCTAGATTGCATGCCCGAGCTGTCGTAATAGGGGCTTACTGCAAGATTGCACGCCCAAGCTACGGATCTGTCCTATATCATCAGCACCAGATGGGCTTCCAATTTTCTCCAGGAGATGGTGCAGATCTTTCTCATTAAAGCCTTCAGGGGGAGAGTAGTTCTCGCGGACCACAAATGCCTCAATTCTAGAATCGCGACTGCTTTTTGGTTTAGCAAATGTCACTTCTATTGTCAAACCCGCCAAAATGAGTTGGGACTGAACAAATTCATCCATGTCATGTAGGCCAGTTATCACTCACCATCAGGCGCACCATCACATACAACAAGATCAACTTTGCCTCCATCAAAATGTAACCACTTCAGCTGTCCGGGCATTTGTTATATCCCCCTGAACTTGAATAACACCTTCAATAGGAGCCATGGGTTGCAAATCAATAGCCACAATAAGTGGTAAATCACAATCCTTGGAATCAGAAGATAGCTTTGCTGGGAGATAAAGCTTTCGACTCAAAACCTGACTCCAGCTACCAGGTGCTGCACATAAATCCACCACACGCTTAACACCTTCAAAAATGTTGAATTCCTCATCAATTTGAAGCAATTTGAAGGCACTTCGTGCGCACCATCCTTCCTCTTTTGCTTTCCTACAGTAGATATCCCTTTTATCTCTTGATGATTTTCCCATTGATTGTTGTGTACCGAAAGAGAAACGCCAACCCATCAATTACATCAAACAGCTTACTTGAACCTTCTGGTCCTTGAATTTCCTATACTTCTTGCTATTACATGCTTCCCGGATGTATTTATTAAATCATATATTTTATGTACATGGTGAAGACAGCGGACTCCCGTGCTAAGGTTTCAACAGCAGGTGCAATCAATTCGCAAGGACCGCACCAAGTATCCACGAACTCAACAAGGACTGGACGTTCCGACTTCAAAATTACCTCGTAGAACTCACTCTCATTTATCTCCCGCACCGTGGTACCACACTTTATCGCAATTCTCGGCGAAGACCTCGCAGACGGCGTAAGTTTCCGATTTCGCCGCTAGCTCAAGCAAATTCTACTGAAAGCCGAAGAAGCGTGAGAAGAAAACCCTTAGCTACTTCAAGAAGTCATTGCACGAACCGCAGGCAATTTCAAACAGTATGGAATCATTGAAACCGATGGTGCAATCGCCATCGTCTTCTTCTCCATTGAAACTGGTGTGTTGAATCTTTGAGTGGCACTCTTTTTTTTTTATTCTCACATCTTAGATCAAGTTTTCTCACAGACGGCGCCAATTCAATTGATATCACCCAAAAGTGTGATCTTCAATAAATATTGTGCATGATACAACAAACGATTTATCTTCTATTAAACCGAATTGAACCGCCCTCAAAATATATCTGTGTATCAAAGAAAAAGAAAAAGGGTGAGATGACTCCGCTAGTAGGCGAAGCCATTCCGACGCTCAAGTCAGTATAGGTTTCAATGAAAAGTATTGAAATTGCAGAGTTTGCATAATATGAAAGGTGTACCTTAATAAGAGGTGTGAGCCCTCTATTTATAGATGTAGAGATAGATGTAAAGTCCCAATAAACATAGGATAAGAGTTCTAGTCAATATGAAATTGTATTGTATATGGTAACTAGATCCATGTTTATCCCGAGAATATTGAGAGATGTCTTCCAAAATACAACTCCTTTTTGTTTAAGAAAATGGCTACAACTTGATTAATCAGATTGGGTTGGTTAAAACACATTAGGTAGATCGATTCCCCATCGAGAGGTATCAACAGGAATAGAGATCTGGAAACGAACAAGATCAAACAAATGTTAAAATTGGGGTGAAAGGGTCAGTTGCTAAATCAGATTCAGAGGTGTTGGCCATCGCCTGTGTTTTTGAAATTTTTTTGGTACTGGTTCTGCAAAATTGCCCTAATGTCCTTGAAATCTAAAGGAAAATTTGTTCTATTTAGTCGTTTGGAAATATTTGTTTAGTTATATTTTTTTATTATATTTTTCGAAGTTCAGTTTTTGAAAAATAAGTATTTTATATACGTATTAGGAAAAATAAGTATTTGTTTGATTATGCTTAAAAATAAAATTTATAATATTGGGTATTTATAATTTTATGTTTATTTTATTGTGTTAAAATGTAATATATAGTATTAGAACATTTTTAGATGTGCTAAAAATTAAATTTAAAGTAACTATTAGGACAAACTTGGGTTTGGTGAGACGAAAACCAATCAACTGATGACTTCTTGTTCTCAGCAGATAAGTGATCTCAGCTAAATGCAATCATTTAGATAAACCGGTGAACATGTGAGCTGGACAGTTGAAAATATTACAGAACATATCTCAGCTGGATACTTTAGGGATTTTTTGATGCTATATCTCAGGGTTTTGCCATTAGGGATTTATCCACCATGCATTGAGAATATTCAATTTGAAATATTTCCAATGTAAAGTAAAATGTATCCCTAAGAACAGTGCTCTTAAAAGTAGCATCAAATAAACCATATTTTAGCTTAATAGATTTTGTGATTAGCAGCTTGGATCAGAGACAAAACAACTCAAAGCTCAATCGATGATACAAGGATGACGTTACAATGATTTTTACGAATTTAATTTGTCTATCACAAGTCTCGAGATTTTTTTTTGTTTAACAAGGTATCCAGGTTTGCGCTTGGCTAATCCTTGGGTGACGACCCCGGCCCCTCAGGACCGCCACAAGGTAAATCGAGGGATGCGAACGGATGACAGGTATCTGGGAGTGGACCAACATGACCCGAACTCAAGACAAACCCCCACAATATTTCAGTGGAGAATTTGTCTCACACGGGATTCAACCTACGACATCGGAGGATTTCTTCCCAACGTCATCTCAGTTCTTACCAATCGTCTATGCCCATGGAGCAATAATAAAAGTCTCGAGATTTTTATAGTATCCGTTAGAACTATAAAGGGAAAGCTAAGCAAAATTTCCTTCAGTGATTTTAATGCAGTTGTGCTATTTTTCGGTTGTCAATCAAAGATGAATTTAACGCTTACCTTAAAAGACATTAAAGCAAATGTACAAGCCTGAAAGAAGTACACACTCCTCGATATCAAGAACTATCATTGGAATTTTTGGGTATTTAAGATCATGAAGCTTGGGCATTAAAACTACTTAAATTGCTATTATTGAAGATAATTCGCATTCAAAGCATTCTGTCTACTTATTCAAAGAAGAATATTCAGGCACAACATACCAGTTCATATCGGTCATTTAGGATCTTCTTATCAGAATCGATTACAGCTTCAGCAGCTCAATCTATCTCTCTCTCACTCAACCCTTCGAATCTTTACTGTTATTTCAGAGATAAGTTATATGTGTTGAGTTATGGCAGGTTGCGAGGCTTGTCATTTTCAACTGTTGCGAGAAAAATGGGTCACTAGGAGTTTTAATTGTAAGAGTGAACTCAACCGAAGTAGGTTTTGTATGTGTGTTGTCTTTACCAAAGTCTACTAGTGGATTTCTTCCATTTGTGGAAGAAGTAGAGACGTAGATGATTCATCATTTGAACTTCCATAAACAAACTCCGTGTTCTTTATTTACTTTCCTTATATTTTAGTTTAAATGTCATGTTTGCTAAACTGGCCATCAGTTCACACATCAGTACTAAAATATTCACCGAATCAGCTGATGTTTATTCCGCACTTATTTTACTTAAGTTATTCTACTGTACTATTCTGATCAAGAAAAAACAATTTTGGTTGATAACATAGCTAAATATTTTTAAAAATTACTCAGTAAACCGAAGTAGAGCCGATTACATTGAAAGTGAAACTGGTTTTCAGAAAATGAATGAAAGCGAGATACTAGTTGTTTGGCATGGATTTTTGCGCGGGCGTGCCAGGTACAAAGTTTACCAAAGTGTGAAATCGGACTTCTAAACAAATCGATGTGAATCCTTAATTCGATTGTTAGTTATTATCTCCTCGACTAAGCATCGAAAACTAATAAATTACTTAAGGATTGAATGGAAATGCAAAAGGAAAATTCACCAATAAACATGAACACATGATTATGCTATTGAGAATTGAAAAAAACGTCATTTACAAACAAAAGGATTTCAAAAAACAAAGTTGAACTTGAAATTTAAACTAGAATTTACAATCTAGAAATTACGAAAATTGAATAAAATCTAATAGCTAAACATTGCAGGAATTTGTAGAGCTTCTTGTTTATTGACTGTGAAAGAGAGCCACATTTGCCTTAAATTCTTCCTTCTGTATTGTTTTCTCGGCAGTTTCATTTCCCTTGGCCAGTACCCCACTACTCTAACATGTAACCATGTCCACAACATGGCCCAAGAATTGGTCAAAATATCAACCATAGACAATTAGTCAAATTGCATTCCAACTTGCCATCTATTTCAAACTAAATCAACTAGATTGGCTCGGGTCAAAATTATTTATGGACTAGCAGATGTCCACATAAGCAATTAGTGGACAACTTGAGCTATTGTGGTTTACATCGATTAGATCTACTATGTGTACATGCCACTTGTTGAAGACCACACACGCACATTCGTTGCTTTGTCGAGTGTTAAATGTTTGGGATTGAACTTGTTCCATTGTTAGCTTTTCAATGTCTTTCTTAACTATGCATGTTTATAATTGTTGAGGCACCAATGTGAAGACAATATTTTGTTCATTGTAAACTATGAGCCACGAAAACATTAGTTAGTTTTATTTTGTTTTACTCGAGGACGAGCAAAGTTCAAGTATGTGGTTATTTGATGTGTCTAAGAATAGACATGTTTAATGTGTTATTAGGTATGTTTTGATTGTTAAATTGATACATATGTTACCTAATCATATAATTGCTTGTATTTAGGTGGAAGTGAAGAAAATGAGATAAAGACAATGAATAAATGTCAAGAAATAGCTTACATATGAATAGGAATCGAAGTGGCGAGAAAGAGAAGACAATGGACAAAAAGCTTGCTGATCAAGAAAGGCCGATCGACCGTGTAAGGTCGACGTATATGATATCCGGAAATTAATAGTAGTAACCCCAGATTTTTAATCGAATCATTAATTGATTTTAATTGTGGTAAAAATGATATAGTTACTTAGTATCCGGTGTTGGAATTGTTGAATTCAAGTTCGAGAGTTATTCTTATTAACTCGTTGAACCTTGGAATGTGTTGGTAGTGGGATTTGAAGTCTGGGGAACTTTAGATTGAGGTTTGAGATGTAATTGTAGGAGTATGAGATTTTATTGAACACTATTATTATTAAAGAGTTTTGGTACGAGTATTGGAGACTCGAGTTTTTGGAGCCTTGATACTATATATACGAAGTGGACTCGGTGTTCAATCACTTTCTCTCGCTCACTCTCTCTCATCTCTCTCTCTCTCTCGCCTCTCTCTTCCGTCCCCTTCCCCTTTCTTTTCCTCATTTTTTTTCTTCCTCAATTTTCATGGAAGAAAATTCTTGGAGCTCGGTTTTGAGAGCTGATTCTCGAGCAATCGATAGGTAATTGCATTCATCTCTTGATTGTGGATGTTTTGAGTTTGATTTTGGGGAATTTGGTTATGGTTTTGGGTTGGTTTAGTTTTGAATTAGATTTTGCAAAATCTTGAATTATTGTTGGTTTTCTTTGGAAGAAATGGTGTTATGAACCTTGAATAGTGTTCTAGGATGTTTGATGGTGATTATGATTGGGTTAGTTGAGGTTTTGGCCGGAAATCGCCATGGATCGCGACTTATTTTTTCTGAAATCGCAGGTGGCGATCGATCGCCAGGGACAGTAGCGTTGGCATAAAAAATTGCCGACTGGCGATCGATCGCCGGAGCAGAATGCTAAAAAAAATTTGTGTCGTGATTTCGATATACGTTTTGTCCGAGTCTTTTGTATAGCAAATCATCATGATTTGATGATATTTATTGATATTGAGTACTAGGTTAAGTAACGCGTTGTTTGCACTTAATCGATCGTGAATTATAAATTGTGTAGCAAATGTAATTTATCGTATCTCGAGGCAAAGGCGAAGAGTAACCTCTTGCAAATGGACCATAAGGTACGTGTGACGTACGATCATAGGTAAACTATTTATTGTTAAATTGATGAATGATATATTCTTGTTATGTTGAATTAGTACGTATGGACGTACATGTATTTAATGTCATATTAATTGACTAATTATTGAGTGATGTGTTGACGAGTATTGAAAGCATCAATGAATGATGCTACGAATCATTGTGATGCCGCTGATGAGCGTGCGATGGATTGTGACGTCGCTATTGAGCGTGCGATGAAGATAGTGCCACCTCTATTGAGCGAGCGAGCAGGGTGATATGATGATATCGTGATTTGATGAGATTTAAGTCGTGAATTGATAATTAACATGTATATCATTATTGTAAATCACTGATGTGATAATTTGCTTATTATCATACTGATGTTTAGGAATACGGCTACATTAAATCATTATATGATGATTTAATGATTATTGGTTTTGGTTATTGTGAGAACAGTGTGAGAGATCTCATATGGTTGGGGTATACTCAGGGAGTATTTATTTAAATTACACCATTACATTCTTTAAATTATTAATTGTGCATTCGATTATATGAAAATTATGTTATTGGTATGCTCACCCCTTGTGGTGGCTGTTTCTGTTTAAACAGATAGAACATGTACAAAATTGGTTCTGGAAACAAGTTAAAGCTATCGAAAGATGATGCTCCTAGGAGCGAGGTACCAGTATTGGTAATGACTTGATTTATACGACTAGATACATTTTTATTTATTTAAAATGATTGTTTGTGAGCATAGTAACATGTGTATATGGATTGTATAAGTATATGTTTACTTCTCTTTTCATTTGGGCATTGCATGCAATTTATGAAGGGTAAAAATTTCATGATGAATTGAGAAGATGGTTAGTGCATTATAAAATGTATACATATGTGAATTGAGTTGTGTCGGGAATCGGGATTTCGAGGGATTATGTAGAAATTTTTGTGGAAGTCATGCTATAATTAAGAAGCATGTAAGAATCCCCTAATGATATAAATATATAAATAATAATAATGTAGAATGCACTAATGACGAGATTAGTAGTGGGGGTCTTATATTAGTGTTATCGGAGTAGTGGTTTGCTTTTCGGGCTGTTTAAGGGCCTAGACTTTATTGAGAAAATTGGATATAACATGATTAGCACATAATTGTGGTTTTGTATGTATGTGGTAAGATAATTGTGTGCTTGTGTGCATATATCGTGTGAGTGTTATTGGTAACCATCGTGGTTGCAGGATCGTATGAAATACGAGGAATGTAATACCGAGTAATAACTGGCCGTGCTAAGAAACATACCCACTGAAGAGGTATTATTTGAGGAGTGCAATAAGTCGGTAACTTACTTAATAGTATATCGATGTTTTGACTTCTGTGGTAGTGATGCTGTGTCGTTTGGTAAACGACAAAAGAGTTACTATATTGATAGTAAGTGAATTTTGATTTGACTGGTATGTATGTTGTTAATGTGTGCAGTGCTGAGAATATGATTTTGTAGGAAATCAGGAAATGAGAATTGAGATATGATGTCAGAGGACAGGAAATGATGGAAGTATTGTACTGTTGATATGTGATAGCAAATGATGTGATGATCATGTATGGTTACGTTGTGAGTATGAGAATGCATATATATAAGAATTTATACGTATGATTGTTCTTTATATTGTGATTGTGATATATGAGATTTTAATGCTTGCCGTTGTCATATCGTAGCGTGGGTCGCTAATATGTCGACGTGAGGGGTATTATTATTGGACTGTCATGTGATTGACGATGAGTATTATTCGACCGTCATGTGATTGACGATGAGTATTATTGGACCGTCATGTGATTGACGTGAGTATTATTGGGCCGCTATATTCTTAGCAATGAGTATATCAATATGTGTGTTGGTATGAGATTATATTTTGTGAAATATCTATGTTGAGTATATGGACGATTTAAAGGATCAAGTGTAGATCCACTGTGTATCGTAAGTACTATGACATCTTATTGTGCTAAGTATGTAATTTTATTCATTGCTATTATGAATATATTATGTACCGCTATTGTATTAGCGATGAGATATGTGTGCCATTATTGGCGAGGTACCGCTATTGTATTAGCGATGAGATATGTGTGTGCCATTGTTGGCGAGGTACCACAATTGTATTAGCGATGAGATATGTGTGTGCCATTGTTGGCGAGGTACCGCTATTGTATTAGCGATGAGATATGTGTGTCATTGTTGGCGAGGTACCGCTATTGTATTAGTGATGAGATATGTGTGCCATTGTTGGCGATGTACCGATATTGAATTAATGATGAGATATGTGTGTGCCATTGTTGGTGAGGAACCGCTATTGTATTAGCGATGAAATATGTGTGCCATTGTTGGCGATATACCGCTATTGTATTAGCAATGGATATTGTTGCACCGCTATCATGTTGGCAGTGAGTGTTGTTGTATTGCTATTATGTTAAGCTATTAGCAACGAGAATATGTGTGTCGATATTGGTGATGTTATTATGTGTGTTACTATTAGGGTTGAGTCAATCATACGACTAATAGTGATGTGATTTTGTACCGTCGTATACGAACGATGGGTATTATGTGTGCTACATATGTATGCAGTGAGGTGACCAAGCTGGGAGTAGCTTACGTCATATAGTGTTTGCTATACTAGTATTATTAGTATATTTGGTGTGTTTGATAGACAATGATGTAATTGTTCTTGAATCATGTTGCGGTATGACTGATACATAACTAAATGGGGATATTGTGATATCCGAATGTGTGGCTTTATTAGAGAAATATAGATGACAATATATCGTCTCTAATTGTTATTGGTTGACTCTTGTGATTCATTGACCAATCTTATGAATGTCGTGATGACAGATTCGTGAGAGAGAAACTCATGAAAAGTAATTGAGATAAAGTGGAACAAGCACGATGTCTATTGTGCTACGTATACATGTATTGTGGTGTATATACACGGGTGTTTTGTGAGTATTGACGCATGATGATGCGATGTTGAAATATAGTAGACTCGATACATCTATATCGAATATTGGTGCTATATATGTATAATGGATCGTATGATGCTACGATGTGGGGTTATGTCAGGCTTGTTGTAGCCATTATATAGAGGTTATATGATATGAGATATAAACCTCGAGAATATGTATATGTGATGTGTTGAGATGATGAAGAATTATGAATGTCACGTGTTGACATGTGCCGTCACGAGTTGACGAGGATATCATGAATATCACGGGTTGACAGTACAGTCACAGGTTGACAAAGTATTTTATGATGATACGGTATGACGGGCGATGAGTGAATTGTGCCCCCGTTGCGATGAATAATCCATATATATAAGTATGTATTGAGCTATATGATTTGAGTGCCACGGATTGGCGTAAGGTGGTGTGGTGTGTCACAGGTTGGCATGAGACAATTATACAGAACAGGTTCACTCGATGGACAAATGGTTGTGTCGTGCAGATAAGTGTACTTCATAGTGTATTGAGGTGAACGGGTAGTAGTACCTTTGGGTATACTCGTTGAGTTGGCTATGGTCAAGCGACTTGTAGTGTATGTATTTTCGAGGAGCCTAAATACGTATCGATGTTGTGTATAATGGATGTAATCACATTATACATGTGTGAATATATAGATAAATCCTAATGAGTTAGGATTGATGTATGATTAGTTGAGGACATTAGAATGTCTGATTGTGTATCTGTATTAGAGAAATGTTAGATGATGATCTACTATCTCTAATTGTTTGTACTACGATAACTAATTCATGATGGAACTCATGAATTGTGAGAGTGGTAGTAGTACGGGAATGGTATGGTATTTTATAATGGGATTGTACGTATGACCCGTTGGAAGTTTTGTTTGAACGTTATGAGGATGAGGTTGGCTAGCCAGATATGATGAGTTGTCGTGGCAATAATATAGTGAGCTTGTTATAGCCACTATATGGACTTTTGGTAAAGATGATGGGAACTGTATGTTGATACGATGAGAGGTTATAGTGAACTAAGTGTAATAACAATAACATTTCTGAACTCAAGTTGAATTGTACCTCGAGGGAGCATTTATATGTATGGATGTGTTGATGAATTGCATTGTTGGCAATTTAGTGTTGTGGATTGTACCATCGTGTGAGTCAATGAGGATGATCTCGATTGACGAGTACTATGATCTGAATGGTGTGTTGTTGGTTAAGTAACTGCCTTGAGCGTTACTATGTTGAGTCTGGTAGATGCCTTGTATTATTTGTTAGACGTTCGAGGAGACGTCCTTAGAGAGATGCTCGAGAGTACGTGAGTACTATGATGTTAGTACGGAGCATCGTTGGGGTTTGTTATACGTCGCGCATACGGATTGGAGAGTGATTGTGATAATGGCATTAATGCACTATCATGAGTTGTTTATGTATTTTTGGTTCAGGGATGCATTTCGGTAAAAAATGTATCTAGATTGTTCGAACGATGGTTCGAGTTGGATAGTAGTAAATACATAATGCTTTCTTTGTAAGGAAAGAAGTATTGTAATACGTGTTTGGAATCTTTTGAAGATTCGATGAGTTTGTGTGGTGTTGAATTTGGATTCGCATCATTAATCGATAGATTGTCAATCATTGTTCTCTAGCACGTAAGAATAACTGGGTAACTGACAAGTGTCCGAGGCTTGTGAGTATTGTTGGAGATACCCAGGTCGAGTTTGCATTCAGTTTGCATGTAGTGTATTTGGTGTTGTAGCATATTTATCAGTATGTATATAAATATGCCAGAGTTATTTGTTTGTTGACATCTGTGATGATGTGTTTTTGTGTTGATCGGTGACCGAGGGTTGCCCGATTGGAGTTGCAAATCGTGCAACTTTTCCTCCGATGAGTAAGATTCCATTATGTGTGCTGGAATTGGAGAGGCAGAGACCGAGTTTAGTGTGAGTATACTGCGGTATACTGTTAGCGTTTATCGCGTACGCCCAAACTAACCCTCTCAAGTTAATAACAATAAGTAATGTAGTAGCGCGAGTAGTGATCGATCCCACGAGGAATGATGTATTTTTGTGTTAATTATGCAAGCAAATAGTAAAAGGGGGGTTTTGGATTGATTAACTACTACTATGAAAAATCTATGGATTAAACTAATTAACAAAATTAAATTAAGGTGATTAAAATTATGAGAAAAGCGATTCTTGGTTTTCAGTCGACTTTAACTTGAATTTATGCATTCAAACATCAATTTTCACAAAAGATGTAATTTTTACTTGAATATTCATCATTAGAGATTTAACTCATATCTTACCTTATACCTAATTAAAATAGCACAAGCGTTCTAAGTTAACACGTATCGTTATATCGATAAAACAACAGCATTTAAGATAAATATTAACATAGTTTGCACAATCTGGTAAGAATGATGAAACTTAGACAACATAATCCAAACGTCTATGTTTAATCTAGTCAAGCATTTTTCCTAAAAAATTAACAACACCAACAATAGACAATTATTAATCTTAGTTGCTTCAAAGGTCAAGCATTAGATTGCATGTAAAAATCATTAGATGGTCAATCTTATAATCAAAACACAACAATCATGGCAACACTCATAGAAAAACATATGATACTCAATAAAAATCAATAAAAGAGCATCAATCTCATGAAAAACATAAAATCCAATGTATTGTCTTCCTTTAACCAAGAATCAAAAGTGTTTAGCCAATCATCACTAAATCAAAAACACTAAAAACTAATCTAGAAAATATTAAACTAAAAGCAAAAGAAAGAATTACTAAAGAGAAGCACAATTTCGGAGAGTCACTTCCGTCTTCGTTCTTCCAGTTTTTCTTCTAAAATTGAGAGAAAAATATAAAAACTAGTCTAAAGTCTGAATATTAGTCCTAGGGAGGCTGATTTTCGAGTTTATTAGGTTGGGGTAACTTGAGGGTAGGTTAGAGTCCATGTAGGAATGAAAGATATCAAGAATCCAATGTTTCCAGAACTCTGTTGGCGATCGATCGCTAATGGCTGGCGATCGATCGCCAGCCTTTTTTCATTTTTCTCGGGCGAGGTGCCTCGAGGCAATCGATCTCTGATTCCTGGGCGATGGATCGCCTGTCTTGGTCAACTTTTATGCATTTTTCTTGGTCTACTTTGATCTCTTGTCAACTCCAATGCATTTCTTGATCCTTAATCATCGTTATTAGCTCGATTTTTTCGATTCCACCTACATATACACAAATATACGATTAGGTAGCATATGTATCCAATTAACCATCAAAACATACCAAATCGTAGACAATTAAGCGCAATAGATGTGTCTATTTCTAGTCACATCAAACTCCCCCATACTTAATCTCTACTCGACCTCGAGTAAATCAGACAAAACTACAATATTTTTGTTGGGTCATAGTATCATAACAAACTAACTTATCATCACGTTTGTGCCTCAACAATTATAAACATGCATAATAATGAAAGGCGGTGAAAAGTTAACAGTGGAACAAGTTCAATCCCTAAACATCTCATACTCAACAAAGCAGTGAACGTGCATGTGGGGTCATAAACAAGTGTCACGTACAAATTATAGATCCAATTAATGTAAACTCACAATAGTTCAAGTTATACACTATCACAAGTATAAGCTCACTTGCACATTTCTCCGCTATCTTAGCCACTTGCAAACACAAATCAAGTAGGTCTTTATTAGCTTGTAGCTTGGCCTATGTATTGGCTTATGAAAGAAAGCACAAGGTGTATCAAACAAGATAGTACAATGGTATGTACAATTAAAAACTTCTCTCATTGCATGATTTTTTCAAACTTGTTCATTTTTTTTCAAGGTTTTACTCTTTTCTTTTCTTCTCTTGCATTGGCTCCCCTTGGAGTCATATTTTTAGCAATTTTCTCAAGGCATCCATTTTCTTTCATGCATCTCATTCTTTTGACAATAAAACTCTCAAATATATGAATCAGTAACAACATGTGCGTGTGAATGAAACACATCATACTCCCTTCAAAGATATAGATCTAAAATCATATTTAGGCTCATTAGGGAATGATGATAAGCTAGTCAAAGAATGTTGAATGGGGATTGTTTGTATGCTTAGCACACAACCATTCTTTTTTTTTTTTCCATTAAAGCTCAAAAATGGTACTAGAGATGATTTTGTTTACATGGTAGGCTTGAAAGGCTCAAACACACCACTTTCATGTTTGCAAGTAGTCTAGACATACGCCTCAAAGAGCATGTAGTTAAGTTCTAGAATGTATCAGCAACTTCTTAAGACTATCACAAAATTCAAACAATCTTCACTAAGCTATGCACACTTCACAAGTCATGATAAGATCGTGCTCAATATATTCAACTACTATGTCAAAGCCAAATTTGTATTAGAGTTCCAAGGTTAACAATTCACATATGTTCAAAAGCATGCATGCTATCAATTAGGTTTCTTAATGGACTAGTGATTCTAAGCATGCATTCATTCTAACTATGAGCTCAAAATTTTTCAAATGTTTCGATTTTTTTGGATTTTTATAATTAAAAAACAATAAACACACCACTAATCCCTCCCCCATACTTAAATCTTACATTGTCCCCAATATAAGTCAAACTTAAGGAAAGAGAAAAGTCTAACTAAAAAAACAATAAAAGAGATGGGAAAACTAACTCCCCTTGGGTTACCTCCCAAACAACGCATCTGTTTAACATTGGTGGCCCGACGACAGTCCTCTATCAAGGTGGGTTATGCGGTGTCGCTCGATCTTTCTTCTTCCACCTCTATATCTTCTTGATTCCTTTAAACTTTGGTTTGTTCGCCTTGCTCTTCTTTGAGAGGTCATCATCAGTCTTCGTTACGCCTCCATCATTTGTTGATTGATGTGGTCTCCGGAGGGTGTTTCCTTTCAACGATACTATTCTGTAAGTTAGAAGAGAGAGAATCAGCAGTATCATGAGTAGATAAGGCAGCAATAGTATGAAAATCATGCACAAGATTTGAGTTCATACCTCATTTGTCTTCAAGGTCATCAGTAGCCTTTCCCATCTCCCATAAATCATCATTGTCAAACTCATCATGTGCCATGTACTCAGTGCTAGCAACAGTGTAACTAGTGTGTTCATGAGTTTGAATGGTTTTATAGATATTGAACTTTGCCATCTCACCATTATACTCTATAGTTAAAGTTCCACTATTGACATCAATTATGGACTTAGAGGTTTTCAAGAATGGTCTCCCTAATAGAATGGGGCTAGATTGATCACCATTTTCCATGTCTAAGACATAGAAATCAGCTGGGAAAACCGAATTCTCTATGTCTACAAGAACATCCTCTATTATCCCCCTAGGAAGAACCGTGGACCTATCAGCTAATTGTATCACAGTATTATTTCTTTTCAAAGGTCCAGGTTTCAATTGAGTGTAGATTGAGTAAGGCATGACATTAATAGAAGCTCCTAAGTCTAGCATCGCCTTCTCAATCCTAGTGTTTCCAATCATACAAGGGATAGAAAACATATCAGGGTCCTTACATTTTGTGGGAATGCTTCTTAGGATGACCACGGAAATATTATCACCTAGCTCAATCTTGGGGCACCCTTTGCGTTCTTTGCCTTTATCCGCTTTCCAAACTTCCTTCAAGAATCTCATATATCGAGGTATTTTCTTCATGGCACCATGTATCGGGGCGTTTTTCTCGCATCTCTGAAATGAGTCATAAAGTCCTTTGATGCCTACGTCCTTCCTATTCACCTTCAATGCAAGGGGAATGGGGGTTCAATTTTATATTCACGGAGTGGAGGGGACTTACCTCGTGGTTCTGCTTCTTGCATGGGCTCCTCGACGTCCTTCTTTTCTTTCACCTCTTCTTGTCCGGGTAGCGTCAGTACCACCTTCTCCTCATATTGTTAAAGTCCATTCCCTCTATCTTGTTGAGCGAAGTCGCCAATTGTCCCATTTGTGTAGTCAAGCTTTGAATGCTCGCCCTCATTTCCTAATGAAATTGCAGACTATTTTCAGCAATAAATTTAACAATATTTTCTAACCTGTCAGAAGGGGCATGCACTGGCAGTGGTGGAGGCCTCTGAAACGGTGGTCTATAGGGTGGAGGTTGGTGCATCTGTTGATTCCCATAGTTCTGGTGCGGATGGTCCCTCCAACCTTGGTTGTAATTGCTCAATGGGTGGTCATAGCTCATTTGAGGTGGACCTGGAAATCCTTCTGTTGCGTTCACGTGTTCCGTGGATGTCTCTTGTAGGGAGGGACATGCATCAGCGGGATGGTTCATGGCTAGACAATTCCACATGACGTCATCTTCCCCACATTTCCACCTGCAAGATTACGCACAAGAAACGTCAAGTCAATCAGTTGTTGTTCAAGACTGGATACGTTTACCTCTTGTCTTGGCGTCTGTCCATGTCGAGCATGTTTAAATTGTTGAGAGTTGGTAGCCATGTTTGCTATCAAGTTCCTTGCCTCCTCCGATGTCTTATCGATAAAAGCTCCTCCGCTCGCCGCATCCACGAGATTCCTGTCACCAAAAAGTAAATCTTCATAGAAATATTGAATTAAAGGTGTTCACTTATCTGATGTTGTGGGCAACTTGCACACAACTTCTTGAAATGTTCCTGGTACTCATGCAGTGACTCCTCGTGGTTGGTAGCGTTTATCGCGTACGCCCAAATTAACCCTCTCAAGTTAATAACAGTAATGAATGTAGTAGCGTGAGTAGGGATCGATCCCACGAGGAAGGTTATATCTTTGTGTTAACTTATGCAAACTAAAATAAAAAGGGGTTTTTGAAATCAATTGAATAATACTACTACTATGATGCAAAATTAAACTAGATGAATTAACTTATGAGAAAAGAGCGATTCTCGGTTTTCGGTTAACTTTACAATTGGCGTTTACTATCTTGATCATCGATCTTCACATACGATTCAATTCTCATATGAATATTCATCGTGGACGTTTAATCCAATAATCAAAGTCCTATCTCACCTTAAGTTTAGTTAAGTAGCCCAAGCGTTCTAGTTTAACCCTTATCAAACAATCAATCAAAATACAAGCGATTAAGATTTAAATCGATGATAGCATATGAACTAGTGAGATCGATGAAGCTAAACAACATAATCCAAGCGTCTATGTTTAATCTAGTCAATTGTTTTTCCTAAGAATTTAACAAACTCACAAGCGGAATTTAATTAATCTTAGTTGCTTCGTAAATTAGAGGGATCAAACGATTCCGTATTTGATATCTAATTTAGCGTTAAATTGTATGAAAGATAGCTAGGTGATCAATCCAACAATCATGCATAATAATTATGACAATCAAATCAAAAAAACAATTGATACTCAAAGAAAATCAACAATCAAAACTTATCTCACAAGAATCGTAAACATCCAATGTATCGTTTTCCTAAACCGAGAATCACAAAAGTATTTAGCTACTCATAACTAGATTAAAAACAATCAAAATTAATCTAGAAAGCATCAAACTAATAGGAAAAGAAAAAGTTACTAAAAGGAAGCACGATTCCGGCTTGTCGATTCCGTCCTCGTTCTTCGAGCGTTCTTCCCAAAAGTTGAAAGAAAAATTATTCTCAAATCTAAAAATTATTCTAAGGTATGAAATTATGCTTAATATGAGGTAAAAATCGTGTATATGAGGTATGGAGGCTGATGGAGTAGGGTAAAATCCATGTGAGAAGGAAAGAAATCAAGTTTTTACACTTTCCAAAATTCTGCTGGCGTAGCTACGCCTGAAAGTGGCGTAAAGACTCCTGGTGACGTGTCACAAAAATGGCTTTCTGCGTTTCTGGCGTAATTACGCCTCATAATGGCGTAGCTACGCCTGTCCATGCCGTAGCCTTGGCGTAATTACGCCTGTGAATGGCATAATTACGCCTGTCCTCCATTTTTCTGGCGAGTTTCGTATTTTGGCCGTAACTTTCTTGTCCGAACTCCGAATTTGATGAATCAGCTGTCCACGCGAAGATAACTCAATGTTCTACAACTTTTCTATGGACCACATTTCTAAACGATGGCTGGAACATATAGAAAGTTGAGGAGAAAGGAGCAACATGTGTCTTGGATTCCGGTTTTTTCCTCTTTTCTTCAAACTTATTGCTTCTTTCATCATTTTAGCTTGATTTCTTCACATTTCCCTACATTTACACAAATATACGATTAGGTAGCATATGTATCAATTTATCAATCAAAATATACCAAATCGTAGATAATTAAGTGCAATAGATGTGTCTATTTCTAGTCACATCAAACACCCACATACTTACTCTTTACTCGACCTCGAGTAAATCAGATAAAACTACAATATTTTTTCTTGGCTCATAGGTTCATAACAAAGCAACTTGTCCTCACTTTAATGCCTCAACAATTTTAACATGCACAGTAATGAAAGGCGGTGAAAAGTTAACAGTGGAACAAGTTCAATCCCTATACATTTCATACTCAACAAAATAGTGAACTTGTGTGTGTGGTCATAAACAAGTGTTGTGTACAAATTATAGTTCCAAATATGTAAATCCACAATAGTTCAAGTCATACACTAACACAAGTATAAGCTCACTTGCACACTCTTCTCCACTATCTTAGCTACTTTGCAAACATAAATCAAGTAGGTCTTTATTAGCTTGTAGCTTGGCCTAGGTATTGGCTTATGAAAGGAAGGGTAAAGATATTCAAACAAGAGAGTATGATGATATGCACACTAAAACTTCTCTTCTTGCATGAATTTTTCAAACCTTGTTCATTTTTTTTTTCAAGGTTTATTTCAACAATTTTTCAATCTTTTGTGCCTTGGCTCCCCTCGGAGTCATATTTTTATCAAATTTCTCAAGGCATTCCTTTTCTTTCATGTATTTCATTCTTTTGACAATAACGTTCACAAATAAAATTCAATGAATTTCCTAGTGCATTTGAATGAAATACATCATACTCCCTTAAAAGGTATGGATTAAAAGCATATTTAGGCTAAAAGGGTAAGATGATAAGCTAGTCAAGGAATGTTGAATGGGGGTCTTTAGTATGCTTAGCATACTACTATTCTTTTACATTAAAGCTCAAAAAGGGTACTAGTGATTGATTTTCTTTACATGGTAGGCTTGAAAGGCTCAAACGCATCAAAGATTGCCTATATCACTTTCATGTTCGCAAGTAGTCTAGACATACGCCTCAAAGAGCATGTAGTTAAGTTCTAGCATGTATTAGAGACTTCTTAAGACTATCACAAAGTTCACACAATCTTCACTAAGCTATGCACACTTCACAAGCCATGACAATAATGTGCTCAAAATATTCAACTACTAAGTTAAAGTAAACTTTGCATTAGAGTTCAAAGTGTTCCAAGGTTAACAATTCACCTATGTTCAAAAGCATGCATGATATCAATTAGGTTTCATCATGGGCTAGTGAATCTAAGCATGTGTTCATTACTAACTATGAGCTCAAAATTTTCAAATTTTTGATTTTTTTGTATTTTTGTAATAGAAAAACAATAACACACTACTAATCCCTCCCCATACTTAAATCGTACATTGTCCCCAATGTAAGACAAAAATACAAGAAAAGAGAATCTAACTACGAAAGCAAAAATAAATAAATAAAAGGGAGAAAGGAAACTAACTCCCCTTGGGTTGCCTCCCAAGCAGCGCCTCTGTTTAACGTCGGTGGCCCGACGCCAGTCCTCTATCAAGGTGGGTGATGCGGTGTCGTTCTGTCCTTCCTTAACCACCTCAATATCTTCTTCACTCCTCTGTATTTCGGCTTGTTGCTCTTTGAGTGGTCGTCCCCAGTCTTTGTTACTCCTCCAGCATTTGTTGCTTGCTTTGGTCGATCCGGAGGGTGCTTCTTTTCAATGGTATGATCTTGCAAGTTAGAAAAGAGAGGGTCAGCAGTATCATGAGTAGATAAAGCGGCAACATTATGAACATTATGCACAAATGAGAATCCATACCTCCGTTGTCATCAAGGCCATCAGTAGCCTTTCCCATCTCCCACAATTCATCATTATCAAAATCAGAATCATATGCATCATTTATATCAATAGCGTAACTAGAATGCTTGTGAGTTTTAATGGGTTCATAGATATTAAATTTTGCAGTTTCACCATTAGACTCTATTGTAAACAGGCCGCTATTCACGTCGATCACAGATTTTGATGTTTTCAAGAATGGTCTCCCTAAAAGGATGGGGCTGGATGGATCACCATTTTCCATGTCTAAGACATAGAAATCGGCGGGGAAGACCAAGTTCTCTACATGCATAAGTACATCTTCCACTACCCCCCTAGGAATAACCGTGGACCTATCAGCTAATTGAATCACAGTATGGTCTTGTTTCAAAGGGCCGGGTTTCAGTTGAGTGTAGATTGAGTAAGGCATGACATTAATGGACGATCCTAAATCTAGCATTGCCTTATCAATTCTAGTGGTTCCAATCACACAAGGGATATAAAACATACCAGGGTCCTTACACTTTGTGCGAATGCTTCTTTGGATGTCCGCGGAAACATTCTCACCTAACTCAATCTTGGGGTACCCTTTGCCTTCCTTGTTCTTACCCACTTTCCATACCTCCTTCAAAAATCTCGCACATCGAGGTATCTTCATCATGGCTTCATGTAGTGGAGCGTTTGCATCACATCGTCGGAAAGTCTCGTAGAGTTCCTTGATATCCTCATCTTTCCTATTTTCCTTAAAAGCAAGGGGGAATGGGGGTTCAATTTTATATTCAGAAAATTTAGGGAACTTACCCCGTGGTTCCTCCTCTTGTATGGGCTCTTCAACGTCCTTCTCCATCTCCTTCATCTCTTTCGCATCTTCTCTTCCGGGTGGTGTCAGTACCACTTTCTCATCATCTTCATCTTCGCTCATCTTCAAAGTGATGGCACTCACATTCTCCCTTGGGTTCACTACTGGTTGTGACGGGAGAGTGTTTGATCTTTGAGAATCGATGCGATTTATTGCTGTTGCCATCTGACCCATTTGAGTGATGCTTGCTCTTGTCTCCTGTTGAAATTTTAGAGATTCATTAGCAAGTTCCTTAACAATATTTTCTAAATACTCACCTGGTGTTGGGGTTGGAATGGCTTGTTGTGGCCTTTGGAATGGTGGTCTATATGGTGGTGGGTGTTGTTGCATCTGTGGCTCATTTTGATTCCCATATCTCAAATTTGGATGATCTCGCCATCCTGGGTTGTAAGTGCTAGAATAGGGATCATACTTCCGTTGTGGTTGTCCCGGAAATCCGCCTGCCGCATTTGCTTCCTCAATTGAAGGTTCTTGAAGTGTGGGGCAAGCGTCAGTTGGATGATTCGGTAGTGCACAAATCCCACATACCTTAGCACTTTGTCCAATCCCCATTGCAAGTTGTTTCACGATACCTGTTAAGTCAATCATTTGTTGTTCGAGACTAGAAACATTTACCTCACCTTGCTTCCTAAGTTTATGGTCCGATCGAGCAGTTCCAAACTGTTGAGAGTTGGCTGCCATGTTCGCAATCAAGTGTCTTGCTTCCGTTGGCGTCTTATCTACAAATGCTCCTCCACTAGCAGCATCCACCAAATTCCTGTCATTTGGCAAAAGACCCTCATAAAAATATTGAATCAGTAAATGTTCACTTATCTGATGTTGAGGGCAGCTTGCACAAAGCTTCTTGAAGCGCTCCCAATATTCATGCAGTGATTCCTCATGGAGTTGTCTAATGCCGTATATATCTTTGCGGATATTCGTCGCTCTTGATGCAGGAAAGTATTTCTCCAAGAAGGTTCTTTTCAGCTCGTTCCATGTAGTGATGGATCCAGAAGGTAAATAGAAGAGCCAATCTTTAGCCGCGTCCTTCAAAGAGAACGGAAAAGCTCGTAATTTGATTTGTTCCTCGGTTATTCCAGTCGGCTTCATCGTAGTGCACACTACATGGAATTCCATCAAATGCTTATGCGGATCCTCACCTGCAAGGCCATGAAAAGAAGGTAAAAGATGTATTAGGCCAGATTTTAATTCAAAATTTATATTAGTAGCAAGTGTAGGAAAGGTTATGCAGAGAGGCTGCTGATCCAAAGTAGGATTCGCTAGCTGTCGTAGGCTTTGATTCTCTGCCATGATGGTTCTTTCCTCTTCTTCTTTCACTTGTCTTCGATTTTCTCTTCTTAGGTGGTATAAAGTCCTTTCTATCTCGGGATCGTATGGATATTCGTCCTCCTCAAATGAAAAATCGCCTGCGTGCATGAACAAACAGGTAAAAAGCACGGGAAGAAGAATATCAATAAAAATTAACACAAATTAATAAAATTGCCTTCCCCGGCAACGGCGCCAAAATTTGGTAGCGTTTATCGCGTACGCCCAAATTAACCCTCTCAAGTTAATAACAGTAATGAATGTAGTAGCGTGAGTAGGGATCGATCCCACGAGGAAGGTTATATCTTTGTGTTAACTTATGCAAACTAAAATAAAAAGGGGTTTTTGAAATCAATTGAATAATACTACTACTATGATGCAAAATTAAACTAGATGAATTAACTTATGAGAAAAGAGCGATTCTCGGTTTTCGGTTAACTTTACAATTGGCGTTTACTATCTTGATCATCGATCTTCACATACGATTCAATTCTCATATGAATATTCATCGTGGACGTTTAATCCAATAATCAAAGTCCTATCTCACCTTAAGTTTAGTTAAGTAGCCCAAGCGTTCTAGTTTAACCCTTATCAAACAATCAATCAAAATACAAGCGATTAAGATTTAAATCGATGATAGCATATGAACTAGTGAGATCGATGAAGCTAAACAACATAATCCAAGCGTCTATGTTTAATCTAGTCAATTGTTTTTCCTAAGAATTTAACAAACTCACAAGCGGAATTTAATTAATCTTAGTTGCTTCGTAAATTAGAGGGATCAAACGATTCCGTATTTGATATCTAATTTAGCGTTAAATTGTATGAAAGATAGCTAGGTGATCAATCCAACAATCATGCATAACAATTATGACAATCAAATCAAAAAAACAATTGATACTCAAAGAAAATCAACAATCAAAACTTATCTCACAAGAATCGTAAACATCCAATGTATCGTTTTCCTAAACCGAGAATCACAAAAGTATTTAGCTACTCATAACTAGATTAAAAACAATCAAAATTAATCTAGAAAGCATCAAACTAATAGGAAAATAAAAAGTTACTAAAAGGAAGCACGATTCCGGCTTGTCGATTCCGTCCTCGTTCTTCGAGCGTTCTTCCCAAAAGTTGAAAGAAAAATTATTCTCAAATCTAAAAATTATTCTAAGGTATGAAATTATGCTTAATATGAGGTAAAAATCGTGTATATGAGGTATGGAGGCTGATGGAGTAGGGTAAAATCCATGTGAGAAGGAAAGAAATCAAGTTTCTACACTTTCCAAAACTCTGCTGGCGTAGCTACGCCTGAAAGTGGCGTAAAGACGCCTGGTGACGTGTCACAAAAATGGCTTTCTGCGTTTCTGGCGTAATTACGCCTCATAATGGCGTAGCTACGCCTGTCCATGCCGTAGCGTTGGCGTAATTACGCCTGTGAATGGCGTAATTACGCCTGTCCTCCATTTTTCTGGCGAGTTTCGTATTTTGGCCGTAACTTTCTCGTCCGAACTCCGAATTTGATGAATCAGCTGTCCACGCGAAGATAACTCAAAGTTATACAACTTTTCTATGGACCACATTTCTAAAAGATGGCTGGAACATATAGAAATTTGAGGAGAAAGGAGCAACATGTGTCTTGGATTCCGATTTTTTCCTCTTTTCTTCAACTTTATTGCTTCTTTCATCATTTTAGCTTGATTTCTTCACATTTCCCTACATTTACACAAATATACGATTAGGTAGCATATGTATCAATTTATCAATCAAAATATACCAAATCGTAGATAATTAAGCGCAATAGATGTGTCTATTTCTAGTCACATCAGTGGTATTGCTTCACGCCGTAGATTTCCTTCCTTATGTTAGTCGTTCTCAAAGCTGGACAATACTTCTCAAGGAAGACTCTTTGTAAATCTGTCCACATGGTGATGGATCCGGAGGGTAGGTAGAATAGTCAATCTTTAGCAGCATCCTTTAGAGAGACTGTAAAGGTTCGCAGTTTAATTTGCTCATCCGTTACGCCAGCTGGCTTCATAGTAGTGCACACCATGTGAAATTTCATCAAGTGCTTGTGAGGGTTCTCACCTGCAAGACCATGAAAAGAAGGCAATAAGTGAATTAAACCAGACTTAAGTTCAAAATTTACGTTATTTGCAAGCGCAGGGAAAGTGATGCAGGGAGGCTGTTGATCCAAGGTAGGATTCACCAATTGTCTCAAGCTTTGATTCTCAATCATCGTGTTCCTCTCTTCTTCTTCTTATTCTTCAAGTATCCTAGCTTCTCTTCTTCTCCGATGTAATGTCCTCTCAATTTCAGGGTCGTATTGAAAATTCCTTTCTTGATCAGACGATTAACCTATACTCATTAACAAACCAAAGTAGTAGTGCGAGATAATAAAAAAAAATTAACACAAAAAATAACAATGCCTTCCCCGGCAACGACGCCAAAATTTGGTAGCGTTTATCTTGTACGCCCAAATTAACACTCTCAAGTTAATAACAATAAGTAATGTAGTTGTGTGAGTATTGATCGATCCCACGAGGAATGATGTATTTTTGTGTTAATTACGCAAGCAAATAGTAAAAGGGGGGTTTTGGGTTGATTAACTACTACTATGAAAAATCTATGAATTAAACAATTAACAAAATTAAACTAAGGTGATTAAAATTATGAGAATTGTTATTCTTGGTTTTCAGTCGATTTTACCTTTGATTTATGCATTCAATCATCGATTTTCACAAAAGATGTAATTTTTACTTAAATATTCATCATTAGAGATTTAACTCCTATGTTACCTTATGCCTAGTTAAAATAGCTCAAGCGTTCTAAGATAACACGTATTGTTATATCGATCAAAACAACAACAGTTAAGATAAATATTAACAATATCTTTCAAATCTAGTAAGAATTATGAAACTTAGACAACATAATCCAAACGTCTATGTTTAATCTAGTCAAGCATTTTTCCTAAGAATTTAACAACACCAACATCATGCAATTATTAAGCTTAGTTGCTTCAAAGGCCAATCATTATATTGCATGTAAAAACCATTAGATGGTCAATCTTATTATCAAAACACAACAATCATGGCAACGATCATAGAAAAACACATGATACTCAATAAAAATCAATAAAAGAACATCATCTCATGAAAAACATAAAGTCCAAGGTATTGTCTTCCTTTAACCAATAATCAAAAGTTTTTAGCCAAGCATGACTAAATCAAAAACACTAAAAACTAATCTAGAAAACATTAAACTAAACGCAAAAGAAATAATTACTAAAGAGAAGCACGATTCCGAAACGTCACTTCCGTCTTCGTTCTTCGTTCTTCCAGTTTTTCTTCTAAAATTGAGAGAAAAATATAAAAACTAGTCTATAGTCTGAATAATAGTCCTAGGGAGGCTGATTTTCGAGTTTATCAGGTTGGGGTAGCTTGGAGGGTAGGTTAGAGTCCATGTAGGAAGGAAAGATAAATTTGTTGCTGAAATTTTCAGCCTCGAGGCGATCGATATCTGCTTCCTGAGCGATGGATCGCCTGTCTTGGTCAACTTTTATGTATTTTTCTTGGTTCACTTTGATCTCTTGTCAACTCGAATGCATTTCTTGATCATTATTCACCGTTATTAGCTCGATTTCTTCTATTCCACCTACATATATACAAATATACGATTATGTGGCATATGTATCCAATTAACCATCAAAACATACCAAATCGTAAACAATGAAGCGCAATAAATGTGTCTATTTCTAGTCACATCAATCCCCTAATGATATAAATGTATACACTGATAAAGGTGTAGAATGCACTAATGACGGGATTAGTAGTTGAGGTCTTACAACGTCCAAGCAACATAAATTCTGACTCCACGGTCGAGCGGGAAGCAACATGCGATTGATCGCACGAAGACGATGTTTGAAAAAATAAAAGAGCTACAACCCGCGACCAATCGCGGAAATGTGCCAATCGATCGCCCAAGAGTCTGGAAAAATATGGAAACCCGATTTCTTTCCATCTTTAAGTAGATATTGACCTATTTCCAACCACCAACTCCCGTATTTCGAGACTTACTCCTCATTAGTCAAAAGAAAGCTAGTTTTAAGCTTAGTTTTTAATATTCTCTCACAGTTTGAAGATTATTACAAGGATTTCGAAGCATGAAGATGGAATTGATGTATCGGAATCGTGACTATGCTAGTATTTCTTAACTTTGCTTTTGTTTATGCATTCTAGAACTTTGTTTTGTTGTTTTAATTCGATTATGAGTAGCTAAAATACTTTGATTCTCGGTTGATGGAGATAACACATTTGGATTTATAATTCTTGTGAGATTCAGGCTTTTATTTATCGATTTTTATTTATTATCATTGTTTTCCTGGTTTTTTTTTATTATGAATGCTTGTTCAATTGTTACATTGACAACCTAATAGTTTTGAATGCAATCCTAATGAAAATTAAAAAGCAACTAATATTGATATTTTCTGTTGTTGAACTTATAAATTCTTAGGGATAACCACTGGTGTTTATGTTGTTTAGATTCATCATTCTCACTAGTTTTGAAAGCTATTATTGAATTAATTGTAACTGCTGGTGTTTATATTAATAATTTGATAAATGTTGAATTTGAGTGATTATTTGTTTTAACTAAGAATAAAGAGAGATGAAAAATAAATTTTCAATGACAAATACTTAATTAAAAATTGACTCTTTCGAGAATCGATAATCAAGTTAATAAATTCCAAATGTAGAGTTGAGCGAAACCAAGAATTGATTTTTAATCTCGATATTTCAATAATTTGCATTTAATTTTCATTAGTTATAATTGAATCACAGCCTCGTTTTTTACTTTATTGTTTTGTTAGGATCGGTCCGGAATGTTTAGAGGGGGGGTGAATGAACACTCCTTTAAAATTAATCCTTTTTGATTTCTTTCGGGTTAGTGAAAGAAATCTATTTCTTAATCAACTTTTCTGCTGAACAGACCACTGAATATTTTAGTGCGGAACGGTCTGTTCTAGACTAGTAAGAACGGCTTGATGGCTTAAAGAGTATAGCGTAGTGCGGAATGATAAAAGACAGAATGTGTTTCTTGAAGTTCGAAGGTGATGTAATCCTTCTATGTCTCCCCTTCTTCCAATTAAGGAATGATTCTACTAGAAGACTTTGATTTATACAATCCTGTTGTACAAACCCGATTCAGCTGGATTTACCCCACTACCAGACTGAAACTCCTAGTCTCTCGATCTGTTCAGACACACACTGTCTGACAGTTACAATTGATTCTCACTTCTCTATCTTAGTAAAGAATACAAAAGACAGACTGATCTTGTCTATGCACACAATGATCCTATGATGATCAAATATTACAATATGCTGTGCTTATGAAAACTTTTGGGCAGACTGATAAAATGAATATCTTCTGAAAGTGGTTCTGCTCAAGAATATCTGAACTTGTAAGCTTTGTGCTGTTTTTCTTTTCTTTTCGTTTCTTGATCGATCAGTCCCTTTGAGCTCTTTAGTTGCATCCTTATTAGTTGATTGTACCAACGATATTATTTCCTTTTCTGTGCAACTCTTGACTCTGCTCAGTCTCTGAGTAAGCTACAGTCTTATAATTTTAGGCATTTGCCATTCTGGTCTATGCTTTCGGCGACTGTCAGGTAAGCTCGAATAAAATGATGTCTGATATCAATATGCTTTGTTCGATAGTGCAAAACTGGATTATACGCTATAGCAATGGCACTGGTGTTGTCACAAAATATCGGAGGCTCAACAGCTTGAATGCCATAGTCTTTGAGCTGATGTTGAATCCAGAGCATTTGAGCGCAACAGCTTCCAGCGGCAAGATATTCTGCCTCAGCTGTAGATGTGGCAATATATGTTTGCTTCTTGCTAAACCATGAGATCAATCTTTCACCTAGAAATTGACAGGTTCCACTGGTGCTCTTGCGATCAATCTTACACCCAGCGTAGTCAGCGTCTGAATATCCAACTAAACTGAAATTTGGATCTTTGGGATAGCAAAGACCAATGTTCTGAGATCCTTTTAAGTATTTAAGAATGCGCTTAGCAGCAATAAAATGTGATTGCTTTGGATCAGACTGAAATCTAGCGCACATGCATACTGAAAACATAATATCAAGCCGGCTCGCTGTAAGATATAATAGCGATCCGATTAGACCTCGATACATGGTTACCTCAACTGCTGTTCCCCCTTCGTCTTTGTCTAGCTTGATTGAAGGACTCATTGGAGTTGACGCAGTTGAACAAGTCTCCATTCCGAATCTCTTGAGAAGCTCTTTGGTATACTTGGTTTGATTGATAAAAATACCATTGCTGAGCTGTTTGACTTGAAAACCCAAGAAGAAAGATAATTCTCCCATCATACTCATTTCAAACTGTCCCTGCATTAACTTAGAGAATTTCTCGCAGAGTTTGGGGTTGGTTGACCCAAAAATAATATCGTCAACATAAATTTGAACTAATAATGTATGTTCCCTCTTAATAAATTTAAATAAAGTTTTATCCACTGAGCCGATCTGAAAATCGTGGTTCAGAAGAAATTGAGATAGAGTATCATACCATGCTCTTGGAGCTTGTTTTAGTCCATATACTGCCTTATTCAGTAGATATACATGATCTGGAAATGAGTGGTTCTGAAATCCAGGAGGTTGCTCAATGTAGACTTCCTCCTGAAGCTTACCATTTAGAAAAGCACTATTTACGTCCATTTGATATACTTTGAAGTCTTTAAAAGCAGCAAATGCAAGAAATATTCGGATTGCTTCAAGTCTGGCGACTGGTGCAAAAGATTCATCGAAGTCAATTCCTTCTTCTTGTCGGAAGCCTTGAGCCACCAGTCTGGCCTTGTTTCTAACCACCACTCCATCTGCGTCTAGCTTGTTTCTGAAAACCCATCTGGTTCCAATAACAGGCAGACCACTTGGCCTGGGGGTTAGTCTCCAGACTTGATTTTGTTCAAATTGATTAAGCTCTTCTTGCATGGCTTTTATCCAGTTATAATCAGTCAAAGCTTCATCAATCTGTTTGGGTTCCAGATTAGATATAAAAGCGGCATGAGTGAATTCATCCATCATCTGTCCTCTGGTTCTTATGGGTGCAGAAGGACTTCCAATTACTAGATCAGGTGGATGCCTATTTGTCCATCGATAGCTTGATTCTGGATAATCTGGTCCAGATGGATTAGTAGAGGTGACATTATCAGCATCTGCTTTAATATTAGGGTTCAGAATTTTCGGATCGGCTCGATCTGGAAGAACTTCAGTGCCTTGATCCGGTCTATCTGGAACTTCAGGTTCTGGTGGATTGTCTCTTGATCTATTAGCTACAATCTCATCATCACTGCTAGCTTCGAGATGGATATTTTCCATCTGATTTTGAATTAATTCCTTGTTACCCTCAATACACAAGGATTCATCAAATACTACATGAACTGATTCTTCTACAGTTAAAGTTCGATTATTGAAGATTCGAAAAGCTTTACTATTAGATGAATATCCTAAGAATATTCCATTATCTGACTTAGCTTCGAATGCTGTAAGATGATTCTTACCATTATTGTGAACAAAACATTTGCAACCAAATACATGAAGGTGAGAGATAGACGATCTGTTACCTGTCCATACTTCATATGGAGTTAGATTTAACTTCTTGTTAATCATGGATCGATTTTGAGTGTAGCATGCAGTATTTACGGCTTCTGCCCAAAACTTTTGGGAAATACCAGAATCTGCAAGCATTGTCCTTGCTGCCTCCTTAAGCGTTCTGTTCCTTCGTTCTGCAACTCCATTTTGTTGAGGAGTTCGAGCGGCTAAGAATTCATGCTTAATTCCTTGATCTTCTAGAAAGGATTCAAGATTCTGATTTGAGAATTCAGTGCCTTTGTCACTTCGAATTCTATCTATACTTGATGATCTTTCATTCTGAGTGCGTTTCAGCAGCTTGATCAACTTAGGACCGATCTGATCTTTACTGCTCAAAAATATGGTCCATGTAAAACGTGAGTAATCATCAATAACAACAAGAGTATACTGCATTCCCCTTAAACTTGTTATTGGTATAGAACCAAACAAGTCCATATGTAATAGTTCTAAGCAGCGTGAGGAGGATTTGGCATTCTTGTTTTTGAAGGATGATCTGATCTGTTTGCCCATTCGGCAAGCTTCACAGATATTATCCTTGGCAAAATCGATCTTGGGCAGACCGACAACTAAATCATGTTTACACAGGCTAGAGATAGTCTTAAAGTTGAGATGATTCAAGCGTTTATGCCATAGCCAGTGTTTATTATCATTATTCGCGATGAAGCAAGTAGGATTATCAGGTTGAGCAAAATTCCAGTTAATCTATGTGTTTCCATTTCTGATTCCTACGAGCATGGTCATACCGTCTGATGATTTGACAGTGCAGGTGTGTTTGTGAAATTCAACAGCATAACCATTATCACATAGTTGACTTATACTAATCAGATTATAGCATAGATTTTCAACTAATAGCACATCATTGATAGTGATATTACCATGGACAATCTTACCCTTGCCCACGGTCTTACCCTTTGAGTTATCCCCGAAAATGATCTTTGGTCCAGTACATTCTGTGACTTCAGACAGCAGCTCGACGTTTCTTGTCATGTGTCGAGAACACCCACTGTCTAAGTACCAGTCCGACACTAGTTTCTTCGGTTCCTGTCATCAAGCATAATTACTGTTGGTACCCAATCCTACTTGGGTCCAGAACGGATTAACCCTTTGGGAACCCACACCTGAATCAGCTTTAATGTCTTGTGTGTGTCTGGTGTGATGTGAACTGATCTGTTTCGACATTGTGTGTGATGATGTGTGCGATATGGAAGCCTTTGATTCTTATAAGGTAATCTATATCTTCGTTGAACTGGTTTTGAGTTATAGTAGTTGGATGGTCTTCCTTGCCTTAGATCTTGCACTTTTAGGTTTGGTCTGATAGACACAAAGCTTGCTGGTGCCTTTTCTTTGGCTTGGTTAACGTACCCAATTCCTTTTCTCAAACCTTGATCCCCGAAGGAGATTCCCGTTTGAATTGTAGGCACTTCGGTTTCATATACTGTGTTGGATCTAACAAATGTCATCTGTTTGATTTTGTTCTTTACCAGCAACAATTCAGATTCATCTTTGGTGCAGTCATTGATGTCAAAGCCTATGCCGGTGATATTACCGACATTTCTTTGTACCTCTTGCAGTTCTTCCAGTGATGCTCTTGATTTTGTCCATGTTTTGAAAATATGAGAGAGTTTAGCATTTTGTGTGCTAATTCTCTTGTTTTCTTCATGAAGCTGTTCGTAAGAGATTTTCAGCTTATGCAGCTCGATCTTTAGATTGTTGCATTCACCTAGCTCAGAGCATCTTGGATTGATATGCTCATCTATTTGATCATTGGCTTTAGCTTTAGTTTTCTCAAATGATTCAGCTAATATTCTATAATCATTAGCCATGTCTTGCAGTGCAGACATGAGCTCTTCTCGTGTGAATTCATTTGAGTCAAGATCGAATACCTCGTCTGTTTGACTCATTTCTTCGTCTGCCATTAGACATTGGATTTCCTCTTCGCTTTCGCTGGATGAATATTCTGAGCTTTCTGATTCTGAGTCAGTCTGAGCCCACTTGCTGTTACCTTCCTCTGCTACCAGAACCTTTTGAGACTTCCCATGATGATTTTTATGGTCTTTGTAATGCTTCTTTTTCTTTTCATCACGGTGTCTTTCTTTTCTCTCATCTTTCTTCGGTCTGGTGCAATCTGCAATAAAGTGTCCGGTCTTACCACAATTGTAGCAAGCCTGATCATTAACAGCATCGTCTTTTCTCGATTACAGTGATGAGAAGGTTTGAAATTTCGTTTGTTCTTAGACATGAATTTACCAAATTTCTTGATAAATGATGACATATCATCATTACTTATCTGTTCGACAGATCGGTCTGTTGAAGGGGTGGTCTGGTCTGGAATGGCTGCCAGTGCTTTGTTTGGTTGAGAGATGAATGGCTCTGCTTCACCTCTGGTGATCAGTTCAAACTCATACGCCTTGAGATCTGCGAACAGATCATGGAGTTCGACTTTGTTCAGATCTTTAGACTTCCTCATTGCAATTGTCTTGACGTCCCATTCCTTTGGTAATGCTCTCATTACTTTTAGAGCAATCTCTCTGTTAGAGTATTCCTTGCCCAGACCATTTAGTTCATTGATAATACCAGTGACTCTTTCATCAAACTCGTTTAGAGTTTCTCCAGGTCTCATTTTTATGCTCTCAAATTTTTGTAGAGCGACCGTCAGCTTGTTTTCCTTAGTCTGGTCGTTCCCTTCACATAGCTGTGCTATCTTCTCCCAAATTTATTTGGCAGTTGAGCACATTTTGATCTTACTGAACATATTCTTGTCCAACGTTTTGAACAAGATGTCTTTGACTACGTTGTCTAGATTTGCTTTCTTCCTTTCTTCATTCGTCCAGAGGGATCTATCCTTTTCGACCATTTGGGGTTCACCACCAGTAATGGCAGCTGCTGTATTGACTTTCAAAATCTTTATTGGTCCATCAGTGATGACGAACCACATATCGTCATCCTGTGCTGCCAGCTGAGCTTGCATTCTGATTCTCCAATCATCATAGTCTTCTTTTGAGAACATGAGAATCTTGTTGAATGATGCCATCAGTCCAAGTATCTTTGATGATTAAGACGACCTGCTCTGATACCACTTGTTAGGATCGGTCCGGAGTGTTTAGAGGGGGGGTGAATGAACACTCCTTTAAAATTAATCCTTTTTTATTTCTTTCGGGTTAGTGAAAGAAATCTATTTCTTAATCAACTTTTCTGCAGAACAGACCACTGAATATTTTAGTGCGGAACGGTCTGTTCTAGACTAGTAAGAACGGCTTGATGGCTTAAAGAGTATAGCGTAGTGCGGAATGATAAAAGACAGAATGTGTTTCTTGAAGTTCGAAGGTGGTGTAATCCTTCTACGTCTCCCCTTCTTCCAATTAAGGAATGATTCCACTAGAAGACTTTGATTTATACAATCCTGTTGTACAAACCCGATTCAGCTGGATTTACCCCACTACCAGACTGAAACTCCTAGTCTCTCGATCTGTTCAGACACACACTGTCTGACAGTTACAATTGATTCTCACTTCTCTATCTTAGTAAAGAATACAAAAGACAGACTGATCTTGTCTATGCACACAATGATCCTATGATGATCAAATATTACAATATGCTGTGCTTATGAAAACTTTTGGGCAGACTGATAAAATGAATATCTTCTGGAAGTGGTTCTGCTCAAGAATATCTGAACTTGTAAGCTTTGTGCTGTTTTTCTTTTCTTTTCGTTTCTTGATCGATCAGTCCCTTTGAGCTCTTTAGTTGCATCCTTATATAGTTGATTGTACCAACGACATTATTTCCTTTTATGTGCAACTCTTGACTCTGCTCAGTCTCTGAGTAAGCTACAGTCTTATTCTTTTAGGCATTTGCCATTCTGGTCTATGCTTTCGGCGACTGTCAGGTAAGCTCTTCTTTGTCTTCTTACCTTTTAAGGTAATCTTCAGTCATTGGTCTTTGTCACCATTAATTGCATCATTAAATGCTTCAATAAATAGCCGTTAATGATTCGGACTGAAGAACGACGCTTATTCAACCTTGTCTGCTCTGATCTGATTATTATTGAGCTGATCTCGTGCTTCGCTCTGGTCAGGCTGATTTTCATCGATCCGTTCTGATTTTGCGATAGACCATATCGGCGTGATCTGCTTTGAGCATCGATCTGGTCAGACTGATTTTCATCGATCCGTTCTGATCCGTTTTGTCATCTTTAAAATCCGGAACTAACAGTTTTTGTTCCATTAACACAAGGAATACACCATCTCGTAGGATCAATCTCTACTCACTCTACTACAGAATTGTTATCAATCCATAGATTGAGTGGGGTTAATTTGGGCATATACGACTAGCGCCGCCAATCCTCCGTGATGTACTCCATTCCTTGGTCTTATAAGCATTGATCCTCGAAGGTATGACGAGTTCCTTGACTCCATGGATGACAATCCTCCAAAATATACCTCTTTCCTTGATATTCCAGGCATGGACCCTCGAAGATATTATGAGTTCCTTGACCTAGTGGCAGATGATCCTCGGTGATATTCTTGATTCCTTGACCTCGTGGCCATGAATCCTGTCTATTTCTCGAGTTCCTCCACTGATATGATAAATCCTTCCCATTGTAGCATCGATTCCCCTTGCTTGAACTGCTTCGGTAACTATATTTCACCTCAAAATTCTTGTTCTTTGGCACCCATCATCTTTTTGGTCATTTTTGGATTCTTTTGGCATGTTACTCTACTTAGCATTTCCTGCAAAATATTTTTAAAAGTGCAACAAATATTTGTAGTATGATGAAAGGATTATGATATTTACAATCCTTTTTTCCTTTCAATTCATTGAATGACGGGGCAGACCTAATGAGATTTGGTTGTGCCCCATGAGTGCTAATCTCCGAATTCATAACTAGGGCTTGTCTAAAAGGATATGGCGGGTTTGGTGCTCCCCGAGCATTCATCCTTGGGTTCATAACCGGTGATTCCCGAACCCCTGCATCCTCGAACATTCCCTATTGTACATTGGGGTCAGTCACAACAAATACCTGATTCGCCACCGGTTCTTCATTGTTATAACTCTGATTTTATATCCATAAATCTTCATCTCTTCGATGTGCGGGAGGGTTCTCCTCTTCCATCGTGGGTTGATTATTTGAGGATGAATCCAAGCGAGGAGTTTCGCTAGCTTGAGAGATCCTCGAAGGTTGACCCTCTGCTCCTTGGGTCCAGATACGGTGGACTTGATAGTCTGCCATGAATGAACCAAGTTTTCCATGGCCATAGCCAATTCCTCCAGCGCCTCCACCATTCTGTTCACTACTCTCTTGCTGGATTCCCCTTGATATGCAGCTTGGTGTGGCTAATGCTCTTCTAAAACATTATCATATGAATCTGAAAAGTCAGGAATCAAATATTTTTCATTTTTCCATGTACCTCGTGGTGCACCCCGTTGATGCGGTGAACTCCCCCCGTAGCATTCACCATCATCGTTCATTCTTTTCGTTGGCAAAAGATGCCTAAGAAATCCACGTCTCGTCTTCTGAAATATCATCATATGAATATGAAAAGTCAGTAACCATATCTTCTTCATTTTTCCAAATACTTCGTGGTGCACTATGTTGATGCAATGAACTCCCCCAGTAGTATTCACCACCATCTCTCATACTTTTCTCGGCAAAATATGCTTCATAGATCCAATGTTCTCTTGTGCGCCACTGTATTTCGGAACACATCTTCAAAATTGACTTTTATCGGCATTATTTTAAGGTTTGAAACATCTTTCATAATTTTATCAATGCCTTTAGATCCCACCGGGCGTGCCATTTGTTTGGCGTGTATTTTTTCTTGGGAGTGCCAGGTAAGAGGTGCACCAGAGTGTGAAAATCTGACTTCTAAACATAGCGATGTGAATCCTCGATTCGATCGTTAGTTATTGATCTACTCGATTAAGCATCGAAAACTAAGAAATTACTTGAAGGATTGACTGGAAATGCAAAAGGAAAATTCACCAACGAGCATAAACATATTATTATGATATTGAGAATTTAAAAGAAAAAATATCTAAAATTTACAAATTAAAGGGAAGATGTCCAAATACAATGGTGCGGAAGCACTTGCTAGCTTTTCATTTGTTCTTTTTTGTCATATCGTGTATCCTACTGCGTCTCATCTACTACCCTGTCTGGATTCTATCGAGCACAAGGTATGTTATAATACCAAATAATTTACGGTCCAAGTAAAAATAGAATCTCGAAGTAGCAAAGCTTATGTTTTTATTTGCATTTATTCTCCATTTTTTACCTCCAATACGAAGTCGTCCAGACGTTGGATAAAGAGAAACACAAATTGGATGTGCCGATGTATTACTACATTTTCAATTTTCTTCTATTATCATTGCTTGTTCTTCATATCTACTGTTGGATTTTGATGTTTCAGATGCTTGTCAAACGAGTCCAATCGAGGGGCCAAATCAGTGAAGATGTTCGATCTGGTAAGTTAAAAGAGCATACTCAGATACTTCACAATAAAATGAAAATAAAATAACATTAATATACATCTGTTAGAGATAAAATATTATCAATCCCAAGAGAAAGAGACAACCAACCAAGGAAGCACAAAGGAAGAAGCCCACAACTTATCTAGTTGATTAAAAAAACGGAATAAATGTCACATGTAGTAGGGGGTTAGTCTGTTAGAGGTTTGAGAATGGATATAAAAGAGAGTGGGAGGGCAGCGTATTAGGTATTCAGAAATTTAGCAAAGTTTGTCAGCAGGCTTAAAGCTCGGGCAGGGAGGAATTCCTCTTCCTTGAGTAATATTCAGCTTTTGAGGGTTTCTTTTGTATTCCTTTTTCATTTTCTGTTATATTCACTCATGTTCTAGAAATTGTGTTTGTTTCTCCTCGTTTGAAATTGTGCTCTCATAACTGTTCCCCTAACAATTGGTCTGACCTGCCGACGACGACGATCCGGCTGAGGAGATACAACATCGTAACTACCAACTACAGTTCCATCGTTGAAGCAGGAAGAGATCAAATTTCCTCAGAGGCTTTGGGTACGAGGCAATGTCAGAATTTCATGGCGTTGATCCCATGAGCTGGATTATAAAGGCGGGGGGATATTTCATGATCAACTCGACGCCAAATCACATTCATAAGCATGGAGGGAGCGGCATCCACCTTATTTTATCAACTCACATAAAGCAATCCAAATCTGACCTGGGAACAATTAATTTCCGAGTTATTGAAGCAATTTGACACTAGGCGATGGGATCCGACGAAATCATTGATGTTCCAATTCAGACACTGGGTCAGAAGCTGGGAGAAATGGAGAAAGTGCTTACGGAAGAGCCGGATGCATCTGAAGTCAAGGAACTCGAAGAATGTTTTCATGCCGAGAGTGATAAAGAAGAAGAAAAAAACACAAGAGATTGAATCACTTATGCAGGAGATGATGATGGGAAGCAACGGATATCAACACGACACTGGAAAATGTCTTGTGTTGCAGATGGGAAACTGGGTGGGCTTTAATATCGGCGGTTAAAAATGGGGAAGACACAGCATATTGGGCTGGGGTTTGGGTACCTCCATAGTGGGCTAGAACTACAGGAGAGTATTTGGGATATATTATCAAGGGGAAAGTTCAGGCCGGTACCCACTGGTAAAACTTTATTCTTCCTAGTCCAGGAAAAAAACTTGCAATCATTTAAGTCAACTTTAGGTTAAAATGACAAAAATGCCCTTAATAAGAAAATACGGCAATCTAAAAAATTTCAATCTCTTACTTTCAGCATTTCGTTCGATCTCTTTCACCACTGCGATTCAAATCTCTTCGTAAATCTCTCTCGTCAATTACGGTTTCTTACAGTTTTTTCTCTTCATCTCTTCGATTTTTCGTTTCATCATTATGTTCCAGATTTTTTTTTTCAATTCCAGTATGTGTGTGTTTGTGTGTATGTGTGTAAGAGTGATATATATATAAATATATATATATATATATATATATATATATTTATTTATGGTTTTTTAGTTATTATGCATTGATGTCTATGCTTCCTTGCTCATTTTCAGACAGTCTGAAACTTGCAACGAAGAAGATGATAACTGGTGCACGAAATTTTTTAAAGTAACTGGTGCACGAAAAGATTGAAAATCAGTAACTGATGCACGAAAAATCAGTAACTGATGCACGAAATTAAAACCAGCTACTGATGCACGAAATTAAAATCAGCTACTGATGCACGAAAATTTACACAAAGTTAGTGCACCAGTGTTGTATTTTCGTGCATCAATGTTATATTTTAGTGCACCAGTGTTAATTTACACAAAGTTAGTGCATCAGTGTTGTATTTTCGTGCATCAGTGTTATATTTTAGTGCACCAGTGTTATATTTTTGTGCATCAGTGTTTTATTTTAGTGCACCAAGGTTGTATGTTCGTGCATCAGTGTTATATTTTAGTGCACCAAGGTTATATTTTCGTGCACCAGTGTTGTATTTTCGTGCATCAGTGTTATATTTTAGTGCACCAAGGTTATATTTTCGTGCACCAAGGTTATATTTTCGTGCACCAGTTACTTTTTATAATTTTCTTGCACCAGTTACTTTTTATCATTTTCGTGCACCAGTTATTGTTTTATAATTTTCGTGCACCAGTTACTTTTTAATCATTTTCGTGCACCAGTTATTTTTTATGATTTTCGTGCACAAGGTTATATTTTCGTGCACCAGTTACATTTTATGATTTTCGTGCACCAATTACTTTTTTATGATTTTCGTGCACCAAGGTTATATTTTCGTGCATCAGTTACTTTTTATAATTTTCGTGCACCAGTTATTTTGTCTCTGGGTCATCTTCTTCGTTGCAACATCTTGCTGTCAAACTGTAAATTTTGAAAATGAGCAAACAAGCACGGACACCAATGCATACCTTACTTCTTCATCCATATGCATCAGTCAAAAAATAAAATATACCAACAGACTTTCGATATCTATAATTTAGCATCGATATTCAAATTTATAATTCACATACACACACACGATAAAATGCGCATGACATATCCGAATATCATATTGCAGACTAGTCCGAGATCTTCTTCGATTCAAAAAGATTCCAAATGCTACGAAAATTTAGATGATTCGATTCAAACATATTTCATGTACAGAACATTTTAGCAAATACTTTTTAGGGATGAAGCGACTAGATGAGGTGACGAGATGATGAAGAAAATAATGATCTGAGAATCGCCGGAAAATTTCAGCAGAAAATTTAAGGTATGGGGCGACGGGATGAGGAAGAAAATAAAGATCTGAAATTAGGTTTAGGATGTTTTCAACTGAAGGGTATTTTGGTAACTAAAAAATACATTTTCAAACCAATAGTTAAAAAATTGGATTTATGTGAATATAATTTTCTCCTAAATGTATTTTTTGGTAAGAAGTTTTTTTTTGCAGATTTATTTGTAATAAGTTTTTGTAAACAGCACATATTTGCAATTTCCTCTATTATTAATTGGGCTCAAATAAGTAATATGACCAAATCAAGGGTTTACGTCTTCAATTTTACATCGCAGGAGCAACTTTTAATTTATTATGAGCCTAAACGATGGATTCTATAAGTTCTTGCCAATAACCAAAAGTCCGTATAAAATGAGCACCCAGGGAAAAAAGCCATATGCGGATAATTTAGAACCATACGACTGAATTACATGGGATGTCTGGGCAACAGTAGAAACAATCGAGATTACTTATCTCAGAAATTATGATAGAATTATCTTTCGGATTGTAAACTACAAATTGCATCCCAAAAACGAACAAAATGTCACCATTTTGTAGAATCAACAACGGTATCGAGTACCAAGTCCCAGAAGTATCCAAACAAGGAACGGTAGCCACTTTAGTCCAAGACTCCTTAACACCATACTCCTTCAAAACACACAAGTCCGCACTGATTTCATAGTTGCAAAGAACACAAATGCATTTTCCCAACACCCCTAAAGTCAGGTCGAATTCTCCCTCCCCATAATTAGGTTGCTCCACTAATCCGTACACCTCACTTTCCATATCAAGAGAGACAATATCCCAGTTAAAATCCAAACCAAGTTTACCAGAGGTGGACCAATGAAGCTTCCCACTAGCAAACTTGCCAGAATCATCCAGAGGAACACCACCCTTGAAATCCTCCGCCCTCTTCCAAGAATTAGTCTTCAAACTATAAATCTTAACCATTGACTTGTATGCACCAGCATTTCCAAGCACAAAGAAATTCCCACAACCTTGTAATCATCATGAAACTCGTGAAAACCAAAGCAATGTTTATTGGAGTAACCTGGTTTAATATTTAAATTGACAGGCGACAATTTTCTCGATTTTCTAGTGAAATTGACAGGCGACAATTTTCTCGATTTTCTAGTGAAATTGACAGGCGACAAGAACAAATCTTTTTCATCTAAAGCCAAGCAAATTAAACCATTACAGGAACCAACAACCCAAACAGCTTTTTGTGGATGTTTCTTAGGATAATCAGTACTACATGCATCACTCGAAGGTACAAAGGAGCTCAATGAACAGTGTTTGAGGTCACAAGTGGGGTCCGAAATTGTTAACATGATTCTGTAATTAGATAAATTCCTTTCCTGTCTGGAACTATTGAGGTGGGTTTTGATTAATTGTTGGCTAGAAATTAATGTGAGCCACGATTTGGAGAGACACATGAAACTCAAGAGTGATTTGACAGGTAGTCTTGCAAGTATTTCCACCTTAATTTCTTCAGTAACTTGGGGGTTTCTCCATCGACGGGTTCTTGAGCTTCAAAAGTGGCTTTATCTTTCCTGGATTGATGATGATTCGAAGAACCTGGTGAATCTGTTCCCCAATCCATCAGAGTTTTAGAGAGTTTGATGCGTGAAAAATAAGAAATTTTGGTCGATTCAATACTAAGATTTGCGCTGATGTTGATGACTGAAGATCATAGGAACAGAGATCTTGAAACGAATAAGATCAACCAAATGATAGATATGGGTGAAAGGTCAATTGCAAAATCAGAGTGAAGTGCGCCGTGTTTTTCCGAATTTGTACAGGTTGCAAAAACATATGCAACAACTGACCTAATGTAGACAAGGACCGGCACAAAATTGTAACCGGGTCAACAAGCCGGTTATCTATGGACCCGAATCAATGGATCGATACTGTAATCGGCCCATTGGGGGAAGAGAATAAAAATGATAGTATTTATGTTTATTTTGAGGGATGAGAAATTGGTTTAATAAAATGAAAACAAACATAGTGAATGCTTAAATCATTTCCTCAGAAAGAAGATTTTATACTACAAGGTGGACCAGATTGTGATCCAAGCTTTGAGAATTAGCATTGTACTAATTTTTTCTTATGGAATCAAGTTTATAGTGCCCTCATAGTATGACATACAAGTTTATGATATTAAAGGACATAAAATGGAACCAAGGAAAACGTCCGTAGGCATTATCCTTTTTCATTTGCAAAAGGCGAAACAAGGCTCTCAACATAGATATCTGCTTCCATATATGTTTCCAGGAAAGCCTTGAGATTACTTGTCTCAGGAATCCTTAGAGAATTATCTTCTGGATCGTAAACTAAAAAACACACCCCAAAGATAAACAAAATCTTACCATTTCGTAGCATGAACAACGGTTTCGTGTACAAATACCTCCAGGGAGTATCCACATAAGGAATGGTAGCCATTTTAGTCCAAGACTCCCTAACACCATACTCCTTCAAAACCCACAAATCTGCACTGATTTCATCATAGTTGCAAAGAACACAAAGGCATTCTCCCAACACCCATAAAAACAGGTCGAAATTTCCCTCCCCATAATTTGGTTGCTCCACTATCCCGTACACCTCACTTTCAATATCAAGAGAGACAATATCCATTTTAGAAGAAGTAACTAAACCCCCGGTGAACCAATGAAGCTTCCCACTAGCAAACATGCCCGAACCCCGCAGAGGAACACCCTTGAAATCCTCCGCCTTCTTCCATGAATTAGTCTTCAAACTATAAATCTTAGCCAATGACTTGTATGCACCATCATTTCCACTCACCCAGAAAATTCCCACAACCTTGTAATCATCATGAGACTCGAGAAAACCAAAGCAAAATATATGGGGCAAATCTCCTTTAATATTGAAATTCACAGGGGGCAATTTTCTCGATTGTCTGGTGGATGGGTTCCACAAGAACAAATCTATTTCATATGAAGCGAAGCAAATTAAACCATTACAGGAACCCACAACATGAACAAATGTTTGCAGATGTTTCTCAGGATGATCCATACTACATAAATCAGTACAAGGTTCATACATCAAGGAGTTCAATGAACAGTGTTTGAGGTCATAAGTGGGGTTGGGAAAGGTTAACATGATTCGGTAATTAGATAAATTCCTATCCAGCCTGGAAATATTGAGGTGGGTTTTGATGAATTGTTGGCTAGAAATTAATGTGAGCCACGATTTGGAGACACACCTGAATCTCAAGAGTGATTTGACAGGTAGTCTTGCAAGTATTTCCACTATAATTTCTTCAGGAAGATTATGGGCTCCTCCACTGACGGGTGTTTGAGCTCCAAGGGTGGCTTTATCTTTGTTGGATTGATGATGGGCTGAAGAATCTGGCGAGTCTCTTCCCGAATCCATCTTAGAGTTTTCGAGAGTTTGAAGAATGCAAATCGATGCTTTAGAACTGGGGCAAAATTACCCTAGTGAATCTAAAGGAAAAATTGTTCTGTTTTAACACCTTGAAAACTAATTTTATAGAAAAGCATTTTACAAGTTTTTTTAAATAAATACCTAGTATTTGTTTAATTATGTTTTTGATATTTACCCTCTACACTTCTTGCTTGATGACGCTGGATAAGATACATTTAACTTGTTATGTTATGAACCAATCCTAAAAGCCACATACTTTTGAGAATCACAAAGTATAAGAAGAATCTAGGAGTTCAGACTTTTCCTTGATAAAAAAAATCTATATACATCAAAGCTAAAGTTATTCAAAGAACAAACTCTATCTTTGAGGCTATCTTCAGCATGGCTAAGCGGTTTTCCTCGCCAAATTCTAATAAGGCTTATCTATTCTTTTGTTCGCCCAGCATGATTTTAGATCGTATCCCATGTACATCGGTTGTTTGGAGTCCAAAAATTCTCTCAAAATATACCTTCATTTCGTGGTTATGTGCCAAACAAAAGCTGCTTACAAGAGATCGGCTACATTTTCCTAATGATAAAAATTGTATACTTTGTTCAGGCAGCTTGTAGTCTATCAACCGTCTCTTTTTCATGTTCAGCTTCGTATCACAGCTTAGGTCTAAAGTTAAGGATTGGTTGACACTTCTTGTTGCATATTATCAAGACTGCTTTTAAATGGTTCAAACGTGCAAATCGAACACCATCTCCATCAACAAAGCACTTATTTTTACCTTGTCAAGTACTTTACACTTTTTGGAAAGCTCGCAAAAACATTATTTTTGAAGGGATGATACCTAGCGTGAATGACATGTTTTTCAAGATTAAACTACATATATTCGATGGTTATACTTGTATTTTCCTTCGACCTCTTTTGATGACATCTTATTTTAGTCTCGATCATTTATGTTGCTCATGCTTTCTTGCGATTAAAAGTGGACTCGATTTAGTAACCAGTCCATCTATATCATGCTGGTTACAGATCATGATGTATGAGCTCATGATTTTTTTTAAAAAAAATATTTAGGTTAAAATAATTATCTTTATATAGAATTGAACTCAATTTTCTACGACAGAGCTATAAGATGCTAGTTGATTAACCTGAGTGTTATAATTTATTTATATTATTAATAAAAAAACATAATCTAATGGAAATAGGAACAATATTAGTATTTGTTTAGTTATGTTTTTGATATTTTCGAAGTTTGAAAATTATCAAAAATATAATATCAGGAAATAAAAGATTTGTTTGATTATGCTTAAAAATTAAAATTTATTATGTTGGGTATTTATATTTATTGTGTTGAAAAAATAATATAGTATTAGAACTGATTTAGATGTGTAATAAATTAAATAAAAATAACTATTAGGACAAACTTAGTTTTGATATATCCTTTAATGGCGCTACTCTTAGGAGCACATCTTACCACTTGAGAATATTCCATTTGAAATATTCATAATATATCGTGGATAAATCCCTAATAACAGTGTCGTTGGGATAGCATCAAAAGCCCTGTTAATAGATCAGTTCAACAGATGTTGTGATAAGCAAATCAGATCAGAAACAATTCAAGGTCAATCGATGAGACAAAAAGTCAGTACATTGAATAGTAAGAATTTAATTTGTCTGTTTCACAAGTATCGAGATATTTACAGCATTCGCTATAACTATAAAAGGAAAGCATAGTACTATTTGGGCAATTAAGATCCTGAAGCTTGGACATTAAATACTACTGCTAATATTGAAGACAGTTCACATTCAAATTCAATCAACTTATTAGAAGAAAAATATCCAAGCACCTCAGACCATTTCATATCCAATCATTTAGGATCTTCGTGGCAAAAATGTTTAGAGCTCCATCAGCTCAATCTATCTCTCTTTCATGTTATTTTAGAGAGAAGTTGTATGTGTTGAAGTATGTAAATCGTGTTAGGAGTTTTAAATGTAAGAGTTAAAGTCAATCATAGTGGGTTATATGAGTTTGTTATCTTTACTAAAGTCTTCTAACTGATTTTTTTCATTCGTGGAAAACTGTGAGTCGTAGAATTATACAAGTATTGAATTTTTATAAGCATACTCCGTTCTATTTACTTACTTTCCTTATTATTTAGTTTAATCGTCTTGCTTGCTGAATCGGTCCTCACTTTGCACATTAATACTAAATATTCACTGAATCGGCTTGTGTTCATTTCACACTTATTTTACTTACACTAGCCAACTGTCCGGTTCAGATTAAGAAAAATATTTTGGTTGCTAACACATCTAAAAGAATTTTAAAATTACTCAATGAATCGAAAAAGTTAATTAATCCCCTTTAAATTATTTAGCTGATCCTAACAGTAACGATTATGTTGAAAGTGAAGATGGATTTTCAGAGAACGAATGAAAGTGAGATGATAGTACTGCTTTCATCTGTAATGATTAGAAATATCTCAAAAACATATACAACAAAATAAATTGTTATGCTCTTTTTTTAAAAGTAAGTATACCAACAACAACAACAACTAAACTTTTAATCTCAATGGATTGTTGTAGGTTACATGAACCATAATTGAAATCAAGTCGGATCGCACACATGCATAAGTCTTCTCTAAGTACTTCATTCGATTAGAATATCCTTGTTAATCCCTTTGAACTCCAAATCTTTGTACAGAACTTCGAGCCATGTCTTCTTTGGTTGTCTCATTGCTCTCGTGAAAGGGCCGAAATCCATGGACTACATTCGACGAACATGTGCATTACTGGGCATTTGTCGTTTGTGACCAAGCAAGGGAAAATTACTTTCTTGCATCTTACATTCTATACATATCATACATATTTCAGCTCGAATGTCTCCATTCCTTATTTTAGCTCTTCTAATCTTACCACACATCCAACTGAGCATACGAATTTCTGTTACACTCATCTGTTGGACGTGATTCCTCTTGGGTGCCCTACCTTCCGTCACATACAATATTGCAGGTCTGATGGCAGTTCTATAAAACTTATCCTTCAATCCCAGCGGGATCGCCTAGAATTCTGGTAGTGTTTCTATATTTCAACTATCCCGCATGTATCATGTGGTTAAACATCGCTATCAATCTCTCATCCTTCTGGATAACAGAACCTAGGTATCGAAACTTGCTACTCATCGATAACTCTTAACCATCGAGTGTTACAACCCCATGATCCATAGATGTACAACCACTAAATTTACACTCCATATATTCTGTTTTACACATACTTAATTTAAAACTCTTTGATTACAAGGTCTCTCTCCATAACTCCAATTTAGCATTAACTCCGTATGCGGTCACGTCGATTAACACAACATCGTTAGACGAAAGTGTGATCCAAGGTAATTCAGTCTGTATATCTTTCATGATCTCATCAATCTCTAAGGCGGACAAGAAAGGACTCAATGCAGACACTTGGTGTAATCAAATATTGATCAAAAACTCATTTATCACCCCGCCGCACGTTCTAAGATTGGATACTACTTCGTCGTATATATCCTTAATTATATTTGGCATACTTTATGGGGATTTTTCTTCATCAAAGCCCACTTCAATATCTCCATTGGCACTTTATCATAAGCCTTCACCAAGTCGATAAAGACGAAATGCAGATCTTTACTCATCTCACAATAGCGCTCTGTAAGTTGGCGAAGTAAATGGAAAACTCCCATTGTTGACCGCCCTGGCATGAATCCGAGTTGGTTCTCCGAGATTTTAATCTCCTTCCTTAACCGGCATTCAGTTACCCTCTCCCAGAGCTTCATTGTGTGACACATGAGTTTTATACTACGATAGTTGGAGCAACTCTGAATGTCTCCATTGTACTTATAGAGAGGGACAAGAGTACTCTCTCCATTAATTTATGATTTTATTACTCCTCCAAGTCTTGTTGAATAGATATGTTAGCCATTTTTTCCCCGTCGGTCCTAAACATCTACATACTTCAATAGGGATTCCATCAGGATCAAAGCTTCTTTAACCACATATTCTCTAACTCTACGAATAATGTAACACCCCTAAAATCTCAATTACAAAAATTTGGCAAAATAATTTGAAACTATCTTAGATGTTACTAAAATAATCATCTTAATATATTAAAAATTCATACATCAAAATAGATAATAATAGAAAGGATAAACAATATAACTATATATTGGAAATTGTAAATTTGTAAAACCTACCAATAACTAAAATTATTCACAAAGTAAATCTATATATTACTTTTAATATTAAAATTACATAAAGAATTAGAAGAAAATATATTTATATTCTTGAGTATGAATATTTGATTTTGGTTAAAACATTATTCATTAAAAACTTTACTCACAAACAAAATGTATAAATATAACTTGTATTAATATACTTTAGACATAAATATAATAAAATAGGTACAAGCATAATAAAAAGTTCAAACAATTATAAGTACCAAAAGAATAATCAAGAAATTATTAATAAGTTATTTATAATTTTTATTTTCTACTCTAATATATTTACAAGTAGAACATAGATAGATAAATTCATTGTAAAACAACTTAAATATTATTAATAGAACAAAAATATATTAAATAATAAATATAGTATTTAAAGGATTAAAATTTTAATATTTAGCTTAGCACTTGTCACTTCTTGGCCAAGACACATGTCTCCCCAATTGTGGCTTGTGCCCTTCCACTTTGCCTACAAAACCACCCCCATTCCTTCAGATTGAACTCACAAAAATTTCAGGTAGAGAGGTTGGAAAAATAGGAGAGTTAGAGTGGGAATTATGTAGAATATGGTGGCAATAGAGAAAATTATGAGGAAAATTATCAAAGCTTGTCCGAAAATTCCGAAAATATTTCACAACACTCATCACACACCCAGATCATCTTCTGTAAAGGAGGTGTTGAAAAATCATAAGCTGATATTGCCCAGAAAATTCAAGAACACGAAGAACAAAGTGCTGCCAGAATTTCAGAAACCCATTTCAATGTAGCATATTCAAGCTTCGATTTCACACCTTTTAAAATAGATTTCGAAAATGTTTTACAAACAAAGAGTGTTCCAAATATGTTTTACTTTACTAATGTGCCGGCCATTTGTCGTGAAACTCATCGGAAACAGTATTTTCTGGCGAACGAATTACCATGGGTAATCATTTTGAAAACTCAAAATCTGGGCAAAATCGGTTGCGAATTTCAAAATGGTTTCTATACAAAAGTTGTAGATCGAAACGAGGCAAACCTGCTGTAAAAAATTCAGCCGCGCGGCCACGCGCCGGCATGGCGGCGCGTGTACTTCACGCGCCGGCAAGTTTCTTGAAATTCCGAGCTCCGAACGTTGCTGAACTGATTTAAGACATTTCTGGAAAGTTTCGTGAAGTTTCGACTTAAATTTGATTTTTAATGAATTTTCAAATGTTTGCTTAAAATTACCCGGATAAGTTTCGTACAAAAATGATTCTTAAAAATGTTAAACCATACATTTAGATTGATAATCATTATAAATTACCTTATATTATGTTCATAGGAATGTTATTGGCATTTGAGTTCAAAATCGAGCCAATCAAGTGAAGATAGCATAATGAGGTGAGGTGTACTACCGATTTCTTTCTATATAGCATCTTTGGCATTTGGCCTGGAACTTACTGTAAATATTCAATATCATACCTTCCATTTATGTTATCATGTTGTTCATTATAATGTTTCATTAATCATATTGTCTGCATATGAAAGTACAACGTTTATCGCTAATCTATTCCCTTGAATGAATGAATGAATGAATGAATGTAGCCATGGACATGAGTCCACTGGACAACGTGGCCTCGGCCCGGAAAGTGAGTCCAATGAACAACGGATGAGAATCCGGGTATATGGTTCATCTGAACAACGCGCACCGTATCGGTCCGGAGAATGGTTCACCTCGGCTCGTAAATGAATGTTTGTATTGGATCGTATTCGAATACATGGGGAAAAGTGCTACATCTAAATGTCGGGTGGGAGCCACCTCTTTAGCCCACGATATTCATTCTATTGTCCTAATTCGTCTTTGTTTCGTTGATCATATTTCCTGATCCGGATACGTGGGGAAAAGTGCTACACCTTAATGTCGGGTGGGAGCCACCTCTTTAGCTCACGATATTCCTTCTCAAGTCATAAATGTCATTGTTTCATTGAAATATTATTTGATCGCGGTGTTATCTCTTGTTACATGACATATCATATCGACAGATTGCATTATTTGTTATTATATACACGAAAAGCTATTGTTATTTCCTCACTAAGTCCTTAAAGACTTAACCTCTGTTTTCTTTTTGTTATTTATCATGAGTTCCAGATACAGGAGAATGAGATCCAGGATCAGGGGATAATAAGAAAAATGGAAAATATTGGCTTATCAAGTACCGATAGTATTTCTTCTTTGGTTAAGTATCAGATCATTAGAATGAGTTTGTCGGGATTGTATTTTGTTAATAGATTTTATGAACGCTTCCGCTAACGAAATATATTTAATTGTTTGAGCACTTCTGCTAACGTAATATGATTAATTATTATGTATGGATTGTTTTACCCTACAAATATATCTATATTCTTTATATAGTAGTGAATGTGGTACCAGATAAGGGATTATATATTTTGTGCCCGAGTCGGGTCCCACAAATAAACTCACGGTTGACATCATGTTAATGGATGTCAATATCACCTAAATCTTGACTAAAATCACCGTTGAACAAGCTAATGAAATAATTCTTTCATCTTTCTTTGATGTCTTCATATCTAACCAAGACCTTATGATCCTCATCTTCTATGTATTTCACTACTCATAAGTCTCTTGTATTCCTCTCCCTTGCTCGAGCAATCATGTAGATATCTTGTTCAGCTTCCTTGGAGTCCAATTTATCATACACTTCTTTGTAGAGTTTAGCTCTAACATCCAGAACTTCTGTATTTGCTTCTTTTTTGGCAAGCTTAAACATTTAGAATGTTGCCCCATTATTTCCCTTCTTCAGCTCTCTATAAAGCATTCATCTTGATTCTAATAGCCTTCATTACGTCTTAATTCCACCATGATGTGTCTTTACCTGGTGGAGAACATCCTTTTGACTCACCAAACAGCTTCTTAGCAGTCTTTTCAATGCAACAAATCATTTTGGCATCCAATTTGCTTCTTCGACTATCCTCTCTACAAAAGCTCCAGCGTAACCTTCTTTTTACCGCAACCACTTAATTCTAGGTTCTAACTTATGTTTAGTTCGAACAGCCCTTTTCTTAACCAGAAAACATCTAGAACTAAAAGGCATTGTTGGGTAACTACACTCTCACCTGGAATTATCTTACAGTCCAAACATTTAGCTCTTTCTATCTTTCTAGACATAAAGAAAACTATTTGGGTTGCTTGATGAGAGGACTTCTAGTTAAACCAGGTATTCACTAGGATTAAGTCATAAGACATGACAAAATCCAAAAGTCAGTTACATGTGGCGTTCCTCTCCCCAAAGAGCCTCCATGGACACTCTCATACACATTCCGTAGAACCTACATGTCCATTTAAAGCCCCTCGATGAAGATTTTCTCGTTAAGGGTATTCATTGCATCACATCATCCAGATCTTCCCAAAAGTCATGCTTAGTAGCCTCATCTAGACAAATTGTGGTGCATAGGCACTAATGATATTGAAAATATCATTGCGACTAGCTTAACTAATATTATCACATCTCTCTTCATCCTAACTTAAATTATACACTTGAGTAGTTTATTGTCTCGATTACACCTACCCCATTAAGGTTTTATCCTTACATATATACTAAAGTTTATAGCCCTAAGAAGCTATGGTTCTAGCTTTATCACCTACCCATGTGGTCTCATGTACACACAGAATACTAATTTTCCTCCTACTCATAGTCTCTAATAACTCTATTAATCTCCGATAAGGGAACCTACTTTCCAAGAGGCTCTTTACTTCTACTCGCTCGAGGTGATGTAACCCTTGCTCTCGATGTGGCACGCCGCTTCCGGACAACGACCTAGAAATCCTTGCTCACTTACCACTACACCGAGATTTGGCGCAGTGCGTTACTGAGTACGGAACAGATGTGACTAATTTTACAGCTAGTTGTCACAGGCCTACATCTATCCTCATCCTTTAAAAGTAAGTACTGAAAAAGAATTTTTTTCTTATGAATTGATATTCTTTGAAGAACTTTTTAATGCTGAAAAAACTAACACATTATAATAAAGCATTCCTAATAACTATATGCCTTTTAAAATTTGTGATGATAAAAAACAATTCAGGATTATTTTTTGTATAAAAAAAAAGGCAAATACTGTACTCGCCACTTAAATAATCTATTATACAATATACAACTTGTTTGATGATAACAAAGAGTGATTTTCAAAATTTTCAAGGATTTTGGTACTACTCAAGCCATGGAATGGTGATTTTAAACATGTAGAAAAGACTCATGTTTAATCGGGTAAAATTGTTCGATGTAGTTGGAGCAAGGACATGAAGAATACAAGCACCTATCCAAAACCAAGACCGGCCAAGCGAAGTTATATGGCCGAGAAAAGTGGAAAAAGATACAATATCAATTGCTCAATTCCGTAGACTCGTCATCGCAGTAGAAATCACAATCGTCGTCAAAATTATGTGTTAAGATTTAACGAGTAACCAATCCTTCTTTCGAACCATTTCAATCTCCGCGGGATGCAAGCTCCTGGTTTCGGCTTGGACAACCTTAGCATGGGACCGAAGTCATAGTAACAAGCGGTGGAACACAAGAAATTTTGTTTTCTTCCATGTCCAAATTCCTGAGGCTTCGTCAAAAGGTCAATTGGCATGCCCGACACTTTTTTTCCTTGTGGGAATGATCGGTTTGGTTGATGCTCTGCCCTAAAGGCAGATCATAGATTGAAATATTCTCATTCAGTATGGATTGTAATATTCTAATATAAAGGTAGCTACCTCCACAGGGCACTGTCAGTGAGGTAGCAACTACTCAACCAGAATGATCATCGTCATTATCTAACTCATCCAGCCACATACAAAAGGACACTATATATATACCCTCACATATATTTTCGAGTTGTCAAAGCTGATAATTCACCTTAAAAATTAAAATTTTATACTTCGTGTTAATCACCAAAGTAAAGATGAAAAGGTGAACGATTTTTTACATCACAAAATTAAAACACTTGGCCACAAAGGGATTAATGCCATTGCAATTATGGAATGAACAACTACAGGGACACATTTAAGCAAGAAATGAAAGGAATTAATACTCGCAAGTAATTACTACACAAGGATGAGAGAAGCAAGACACAATTTCCTCTTACAATTCAAGATTTTCATCAGCTTTCTTTCCAGTAAATCACGCAAAATGTTGTGGGTAGACCGTAGACACATGACGTACTCGGTTTCTGCCAATCGATTCAGTACATTATTTAAAAACTATAGAACAAAAGCTGCCTCTCATCACCAAATTGATCACAAATAACAACATTACAGCATGAACCATTTTCTTAGAATTTCTTATATCCCCCCCTCAGAAAAAGAAGATTTTTACTACAAGGTGGTCCAGGTTCTGGTCAAAGCTTTAGAGAATTAGCATTGTACTATTTTTTTCTTATGGAATCAAGTTTATTGCTCACATAATATGGAAAACAAGTTAATGATATTAAATGACATAAAATGGAACCAAGAAAAGTGTCGACACCTTTTCGCTATCAATTGAGATTATCCTTTATCCTCCATTTGCAACAGGTCCAACAAAGCTCTCAAAATAGATATCCGCTTTTCAGAAAATACTCCAGATTACTTGTCTCAGGAATCCTGACAGAATTATCTTTTGGATTGTAAACTACAAAATGAATCCCAAAGACCAACAGAACTTCACCATTTTGTAGCATGAACAATGGTTTCGAGTACAACAATTTCCCAGGAATATCCACATAAGGAACGGTAGCCACTTTAGCCCAAGACTCCTTAACACCATACTCCTTCAAAGTCTGCATTGATATATTGATAGTTGCAAATAACACAAATGCATTCTCCTAGCACCCCTAGACTTGAGTCCCTTTCTCTCTCCCTCAAATCCTTGCTGTAAATGAATTTATTTGATGAGGAATTTTCAGTAACTTTTAACTAATTTTTATTTCTTGTTTCATTCAAAATTTTGATGAGCAATTCTTGAATCCTAAGGTAATCCTAATGACCCACATATATTCTATTGCTTTGAAAAATTCAGCTGTTGCATGGCTTAGGATGAGACAAGGGTCCTTGTGCGTCTTGAATTCCATTTTATGTATACCATATAAAACACAGTAATCTTTAAATATGTGGATACTAAAAGCATACAAGCTACTCTTTAACAATGTCAATACTAAACGCATGCAACCTTAATCTAAGGAGTTCATTTTGGAATTTATTGGACATAAATTCATCTTAAAATTCATGCTTTTCAAGAACTTTCTTACCAGTAAATCACGTGACATTGTGAATAAATACATTAAGTAGTCGGTTTCTGCCAATCGATTCAGTACATTCTTCAAAAACTATGGAACAGAAGCCGCCCATTATGAGTTCAATGTCTACATGATCCAAAATAACAACATTTCAACATGAACCGTTTTGTTAGAATTGCTTGAATCATCGCCTCATAAAGAAGATTTTATACTACAAGGTAGACAGATTGTGATCCAAACTTAGAGAATTAGCATTGAACTATTTTTTTCTTATGGAATCAAGTTTAAAATTCCCTCATAATATGAAATACAAGTTCATGATATTAAATTAAATAAAACCTAACCAAGAAAACTGTCAGGCACCTTTTCTGCTATCAATAGGGATTATCTTGTATCATCCATTTGAAACAGGTGAAGCAAGGCTCTCAACATAAATATCCGCGTCCAGGAGAAACTCGATATGACTTATTTCACAAATCATGATAGAATTATCCTTTGGATTGTAAACTACAAACTGCATACCAAAGACCAACAAAATTTCACCATTTTGTAGCATGAACAATGGTACCGAGTAATAAGTCCAAGAAGTATCCACACAAGGAAAGGTAGCCACTTTAGTCCAAGACTCCTTAACACCATACTCCTTCAGAACCCACAAGTCCGCCCTGATTTCATAGTTGCAAAGAACACAAATGCATTCTCCCAACGCCCCTAAAGTCCGGTCGAATTTTCCCTCACCATAATTTGGTTGCTCCACTAATCCGTATACCTCACTTTCCATATCAAGAGATACAATATCCCAGTTAAAATCCAAACCAAGTTTACCAGAGGTGGACCAATGAAGCTTCCCACTAGCAAACTTGCCCGAATAATCCAGAGGAACACCACCCATGAAATCCTCCGCCCGCGTCCAAGAATTAGTCTTCAAACTATAAATCTTAACCATTGACTTGTATGCACCAGCATTTCCAAGCGCAAAGAAAATTCCCACAACCTTGTAATCATCATGAGACTCGTGAAAACCAAAGCCATGTTTATTGGACAAACCTCGCTTAATATTGAAATTCGCAGGCGGCAATTGTCTCGATTTTTTGGTTGATGGGTTCCACAAGAACAAATCTTTTTCATCTAAAGCCAAGCAAATTAAGCCATTACAGGAACCCACAACCCAAACAGCTCTTTGCTGATGCTTCATAGGATAATCAATACTGCATATATCAGTCGAAGGTTCATGCATCAAGGAGCTCAATGAACAGTGTCTAAGGTCTGAAGTGGGGTCAGAAATGGTTAACATTATTCTGTAATTCGATAAATTCCTTAAATGCCGGGAACTATTGAGGTGGGTTTTGATGAATTGTTGGCTAGAAATTAATGTCAACCACGATTTAGAGACACACCTGAATCTCAAGAGTGATTTGACAGGTAGTCTTGCAAGTATTTCCACCATAATTTCTTCAGGAAGATTGGGGGTTTCTCCATCGACGGGTGCTTGAGCTTCAAAAGTGGCTCTATCTTCCCTCGATTGATGATGGGTTGAAGAATCTGGCGAATCTCTTCCCCAATACATCATAGAGTATTCGAGAGTTTGATGCGTGATAAGTAAGAAATTTTGGTCGATTTATCGGATACAATACGAGCTAACGGCACATAACCCTGATTTATCAAATTGATAAATTATTTTTTATGGTTTGAAAATAGATATTTTATCATATATAATTTATAAAATAGGCAGTTTATCTCCATGTGGTTTGTGAAAATAGACATTTTACCCCTTTATAGTTCGTGAATAGATATGAATACACCCTATATATAGGGGTAAACTGCCTATTTTATAAACTTCTATTTTTACAAATCACAAGGTGGTAAAATGCTTATTTTCAAATGACAAGGGGGTAAAACTGCCTATTTTACAAACCAAATGGGGTAAAATGCCTATTTTTCAAACCATAGTGGGTTAATCCGCCTATTTGGAAAATCATAGAGGGGTAATCTGCCAAAAACCCTATACAATACTAAGGGGGTGTATTCCTGACTTTTACTTAAAAGTATATTCATTTCAATCTATTCTTTTATACTTTTATTTTATTTTATATATCCTATAAAAGTTTAATGATATTTGAAATTGATTTTTTTAAAGTTTTTAAAAGTAATGTACAATTCAAACTTTATTTTTTAAAATTCTATAAAAGTCTAATAATATCTAAAATTTCAATACAATTTCGGAGATTTTCATGAAATTCGTTGTGTACAGAGTTTAAGGAGGGTGTATTCAATCTAGACTTTTATTGACTTTTAATGACTTTTTTAAATGATTGACTTTTATGGAGTTGATAAATTTCTATTGACTTTTATAGAATTCCATGGAGTTACAAAAAGATTTGTATAGAGTCTCGTAGACTTTTTCAATAGATTTCTATGGACTTTATTGACTTTTAATAACTTTTTTAAATGATGGACTTTTATGAAATTGATAGATTTCTAATAACTTTTATAGAATTACACGGAATTATCAAAAGAATTTTATAGACTTTTTAAATATATAGATTTTATAACTTATAATTGATTTCTTTGAACTAACAATTGAACATAAACAACTTCTTTAACATATAATTTTTTTTACTATTAATGTAAACACATTTTACTTATTTAACAGTAAAATATGTGAACAATACCTATTCAATTCTTTTGCATGGCAAATATTGAACAACTTTTTTGCATCTTCAAGATGACGACCTTGAAGATTCAGTCAATGTTGCTATATAATTATAATCTATAATTTTGGGTAATAAAACAAAAGTTTTCTATAAAATCACATTTTATAAACTTAAAATATTTTTTGATGATAGTTGACTACTATAAAAATTCTTAAAACATACTTTTTTAAATTAAACATGATAATTTATATCGTTATAAATATATTTTGTTTTAGAAAAATATTTATTATAATTGTTTATAGATATAGACCAATACTATCGTTTTAAAAATCTATCATCTAATATAAAATTGAGCACATTGACTTGCTATTTTATCAAAGTACTTGTGTAAATATTAGTATTATATTGGATAAAAATAAGATGTAAAAAAAAACAATAATTGAAACACATTAGGAATTAAAGAAATGGTACATGTAGAAAACAGGAGAGGAAAAGCCAATGTAGAGGTGGCCGTGTCGAAAATGAAAATAACAAATAGTAAAGAGCGATGAGGGTAATTAGGAATTAAAAGTCATTCCAAATCTTTACTAGGAGTGTTGGAGAATTTTTAACTTTTTTTGGGATGTACACAGGGCATCAAAGTTTGTACCTAAAGATTTCAACAGAAGTCATTAAAAGTCTATGAGATTTTGGATACCTATAGACTTTTATAGAGTTTTAAAAATTCAAGTTTGAATACCACCTGACTTTTTAAAAGTCTACGAAAGTCTGTCTTGAATACCATTAGACTTTTGTAGAGTATATAAAAGTCTGGATTGAATACCTCTAGACTTTTAAACTCCATAAAAATCAATAAAAGTCTATAACCAATACACCCCCTGAAACTCTTGGCAATAACTCTAAAAATAAAAAAAAAAATTCTTAAATAAAAAAAAATTCTTCTCTTCAACCTAAAGATTTTGGTGGATTTTTATCTCTTTTATAAAGTGAAAAGAAAACTCTTCCAATTCAATCTTGCCGCAGCCGTTCAATCTTGTATTTGGAAGTTTAAAGCACAAAACGTAGAGGTAATTGATATTCTCCTCTTTCGATCATCGAAGGTGGCATAATTTTCATAGAATCTGTTGCTCCCACTCAAGGGCGGATCCATGCATTGGCTGCCCTGGGCTACAGCCCGGGCCAGAAAAAAAATATTTATTTTTTTACCTATATATCCAATATGTTCAGCCCAGTACAATTTATGGCTCATTAAATCTCTGGTAGGAACACACATAAGAATCAAACCACAAGATAAAAAAATTAAAATTTTATAAGGAGAGAAAATCATTCACCAACATGAAGACACTTATTGAAGAAAAAAATAAGAACAAGAAGGTAATGTTGCCTCGGAATCGAGAAGATTTCCGGATAATCCAGGGCTAATAGGCGGCGCACAGAGGCGTTGGATAATGGTATTCATCTCCTCCTCCATTGCGCGTCGCTTGTCCATCAATTTCATTGATTCAGCTTTCAAATTCGTACCCACCATATCTAACCTTATCAACGAAACTCGGTGATTTTGTTTGAATTGAGCAAATTATTGAACTAATATATTTGTTTGATGTCTCAAACTAGGGTTTTACAAAGTCAATTTCGGGCGGGTAGCACCCGTATTGGAGTATTGGACAACAAGTTGGATTATCGAGTTGGGCCAGGTGATATCCACCCGTTTACTATATCTATTTTTTTTTTATAAAAACAAGATGTTTAATATATATATATATATATATATATATATATATATTGAATTATAATATATAATTTAGATGTGATTAATATTTATTAATTTTTTTTATATTTTTTGGTACTCTTTCAAAATATATTAAAAAAACACTTTTATGACTTCTGTATGCATTTTTAGATTATGGTGAATGACAATTTAGTATTCCAAATGTTGGTCGTTGGGTAAATATATTAATAAATGTTGCAGTTTGGTGTACTATAATTTTGCGACATCTGCCTGATTTTATCTCATTACATATAAGATTATCCTATACTTAGCTGTGTTGTAAAACCATTTAATCAGGGCGGCCGCAGAATTTCCGGGAATAGGGCAAAAAAATATTAATATAAAATGGAGGCCAAACAACTTTTTTGTGGTCAAAATATAATTTAAGGGGGCAATAGGTAATTTTTGAGGGGTAAAATGTAATTTTTTTATGGCAAAATTTTTTAGGTAATAAATTTTTTTTTTGGGCAAGGCCCCTTGCCCATATGTACGTTCGCCCATGCATTTAATAACTATCCATGTGAATTTTTGTTTGTAAAGCTTTTTTCTTGCTATGTTATTAATGTAGTGGACAATGATTATCCAATTTTTACATCTAGGTACAATCATTTCGACAAGAAGGAAAGCTTTTAGAGGTATGTATGATTGTCTAAAATTTGCTACTTGGTTGATTTCAAATTTTCTAACTTTGAACGAACAGACAGATTAAAACATGTTATTGGTTTTTAACTTCACTTTAATAGGTTAAGGTAGAAACTCAAGGAGTTAATAGGGATAATTTATTTATTTTTTGTTCTTTAAACCATAAGAATGTACGGGATCGAATGAGGAACACACTTCTATCAACTGTCAGCTCAGGGTGGATTCAAATCCTGGATCCGCCCTTGCTCCCACTCTTACTGTGGTACCCTTTGCATATCTGATAAATCACTGCCGCATGCAAATCTTTTCTTTATAAACAATTAGGATTTTTATCCTAATTGTTTATATTTGAAGCATTCTATTTTTTTTGGGATTTGTTTCTTTGCATATATATATATATATATATGTATATATATATATATATGTATATATATTTATTGGAGTGGGGAGTGACAAATATTTTTTTTCCGCGCTCGGCAGGACTCAAACTCGAGTCGCTCCTAAATGGGAAGATGAGATCTAACCATGTGGGCGAAGCAATATGTTCTTTGCAGTATATATTGGTTGAAAGCTTTAGCCTATTATTTGAAGCATTCTATGTTTTTTTGTCTATTTTGATATCATTTGAAGCATTTTGTTTTCGTGCAGTTTACATAAGTTGGAGATGTTGCTTCTCTTGTTTAGTTTAGACATATTATTTTGTCCCTTATCGGATACCACATTTTCTTCATATATAAATATATAAATACATGTAAATAAATGTTTATAGGATTTTACTTTGTATAGACTATAAGTAATAATTATTTACTTAACAGTAACAGAAGCGTTTATTTAAACTTGTTAACAAAATACAACTCCTTAAAATGATTCTATATTCAAGCAAAAGATAAAATACTAAGTACTGGTAATCCAACATTTTCATTTTTCTTAATTTTCCTCCGGTTCTGGCTCCGGTTCTCCTGTATCTGGAACTCACAATAAATAACAATGAAAACAGAGGTTAAGTATTTAAGGACTTAGTAAGGAATAACAATGACTTACATTTTGTACTTATCAAATGTTGCAAATGTATCAATATGACATGTAATTTAACAAAGAGATAGAACTGCATTTAAGGAAATTATCAATGAACAACGAGAGTGAGTATCATGGGCTAAAGAGGTGGCTCACACCCGACAGTTAGGTATAACATTTTCCCCCACATGTTCAGATGATATGTACATTCATTCATTTATGAGCCAATGTGAACCATTATCTGGACCGTAAAATGGTGCGCATTGTTCAGATGAACCATATACTCGGACTGTCAATCGTTGTTCGTTAGACTCATTTTTCGGGCCGAAGCCGTGTTGTCCAGTGGACTTTAGGCTCCGATCATTCATTCGATATTCAAAAGAACAGTTTAGCGATAATCGCAGTATCAATGCATGCAGTCAATACGATCAATGAAACGATAATGATGCACAATATGATAACATTTATGAAAGTTACGGTAATGAATAAATATTAACTGTAAGTTCCAGGCAAAATGCCAAAAGGTTGTATTGAAAGAATTCGGCAGTACACCTCACCTCACTAACTTACGATACTTTACTGGATTGACTCGATTTTGAACCCAGTTGCCAATGAAATTCATATAAACATAATATAAGTAATTTATAGTAATTAACAACCCAGATATGTGGTTGAATCTTTCGAATAATTATTTTGTACAAAAACTGTACGGGTAATTTTGAATAAGAATTTAAAAATTCATAATAATTCAATCATAAGTTGAAAAATCACGAAACTTTCCCGAAATACCTAAAATAAGTGCAACAATGTACGGCAACCGCAAAAGTGAAAATCGTGGAGGCGCGTGCAACACACGGGCCGCCTTGCTGGCGCGTGATCGGATTTTAATCATTTTTTAGAATCAGAATCTGGACAAAATCGGCTGCCAATTTTAAAACGATTTATGAACGACGGTTGTAGATCTCGACGAGACGATAACTCCCTGAAAGTGATGGATTGGGAGTGTATTTATAGGCAATATTTGGGAAGATGAGTTACATACATGATGCCACTTGTCATGGTTTAAAAAAATAGTACCAACTCCCGTTAAAACTTGTGATATCCCTGAAATTAAGCCTGTATTTATGGATTTTAATAATAATTATGGTGATATAATTATTATGGTTGGGAAATGTATAGTTATGTGGTGGGCATGAACTGGTTATACATTTCAGGGTGCATGTGATGCATTGGGGGGATTAGTGTAAATTTGGCATGATATATTGGGCTTTCTAGTGTTATAGAAAAAGAATGTTTAATTGTGATTATGGTTCGGTAAATGCTTTTAAAATATCATGTTGGGATATTTTACTACATCATGCTAATTAGATGGACATCATTTTAGTTTTTTAATCCCCACATTTTTATTACCTTACCCCTCTTTCCCCACTCATTCCCCACTACTCACTCTTAACACTCAAACCCTTACCCCCAAACCCTTTCTATCGATCAAAATAAGGAGAGAAAAAGGGAGTTTCAAGAACTTGAATCTTTGCATTTTGATAGGGATTTGAAGCTAAAAGAGTAAGGAACCTCCTTTGTTAAGTTTTGTTTATGTATTGTGGAGATTTGAGTTGATAAATTTTGGGGAAAGATGGGTTTGTTTTGAAATGTGATGTTTAATTGTTGGGTTGTGGTTTTTGGTGTGTTTAATGTCGTTTTTAAGGAATTTAAATGTGTTAGGTTGAGGAATATTGATGGGTTGTGGTGTATATGGTTAAGGAGTGGATTTTTTGCATAAAAATGATGTTTTTTCCGGAAATGTGCAGCGATCGATCGATCGGTAGCGTTGTACCGATCGATCGGTGCAAGTATGTAACGACGGGTAAATCTTTGGGTATTGATCGATCGGTCAGTGGTGGCTAGCGATCGATCGGTGGAATACCGTAGCAAAAATCGGAATTTTGGGTTTTTACCGATCGATCGGTAATGGTGACCGATCGATCGGTAAAGCTATTATGCTGAATGTATAATTTGGGTTCTCCTTTGAATTTTGGAGAGCTTTTATCGGCACATTATAATTAATTGGTTGGGATTGGGATTTTTGGTGATGTACTATTATATGGCTTCTAATATTGAGTTGTGCAATTGTGTAGAGCCTTCGCAGGTAGCAGCACAACGTAGGGGATAAAGTCCTGCAAAACATCCCATATTTTGGAAAGGTACATAGAGAGACGTACGGGCACCAAACGATAAAATATATTCTTACATTTTGAATTATGCATTGTGGTTGCATATATATATTGGATGCTTGGTGCATATCATGGATAGTCGTTGTTATATTCGAGTGATGATTTTAACGCTTTGCCGCTGTCATTTGAAGCGATGATAGAATACTTGCTGCTGTCATATCGTAGCGATGTTAGAATATTTGCCGCTAATATGTCGAAACGATGGTAAATGCCGCTGTCATATTAAAGCGAGGTTATTCAATGCCGTTGATATGTCGAAGCGATGGGTATTAGTGCCACGGTCATGACAAAGCGATGTGCATTAAATACACTTTTATAACAAGACTATGATTGGTTATTGGTATTTATAGAACGGATATATGTCTTGACATTTATGGAACTGTATTATAATCTGATGATTATGAATATAAGTTGTGATACAGGGACAACCAAAAGGGAGCGTTTTAAATGCATTGGATACAGGAAGTGCTTGTATTACGGTTTATGCATTTATACATTATAATCATATTGTTGTGAATATGGGTTATTATATGCTCATGGTTTGGGGTTGTTCCTGTAGGAGCTTTTGGCATGGAGGGCTAAGGCCAGGGTTGATGCGGTGAGCTGTGTAAGGAGTGCTACTGGTATAGAAGGACATGAATTCTTTTGTATAGTTTCTACACAGGGTAGAGTAAATCTATAGCCTTTACATTCATTTTGTGGGAATGTAACTGATTCCTTTTTGGAAGTTTTATTTTGGCATTGTAACCTTAAGCTCAATGCATCAACATGAACCCTTATACTCTGATGAATGTATGTTTAGCTCTCTTAATGCACCTGATCCACACTTAAGGTAACGAGGGCTTACAAAAAAACTAGTAATAAAACATATGTATACATAAATATTTATATGTTGTTGTTATTATTATTATTATTATTATTATTATTATTATAAAAAAAGTGTTACATTTTGTCTTTAATTTAAACCTTTTCTATCTTATGCATACTCATATATATTATCAATGTGAGATTCACAAGCAAATATAATGTGTAGACGATTGAGGAGAGCAATGAATTGCTAAAACTTATGGTTGATGCTGCAATGCGACGATGGTGTGATATGAATGACGTATTGAACAAAAGAACTGTTGAAAAATATACTTCATGCTCTTAACACAAGGCTTGGGTGTCAAAAGTCTTTTACACAGTATCAAAGCCATTTGAAATGGTACAAACAACGATACAACAACTATTGTAAGCTTACTCGTCATAATTCTGGTTTTGGATGGGATCCCTTGACAAAGAAATTCATAGCTAGTGATGAGACATGGGAGAAACATTTTGGAATTAGAATTAGTTTAACACTTCTTCTGTGTGTTATTTTGTCAGTCTCACCATAAACATGAACATTATTGGGCACACTTTTGAGGATTATGAAGATTTGAGAATTGCAGTTGGGAATGGACCTTTTACTAGAAAATACTCAGTTGCACTAGGAGGTGACACAGATGCAAGAACATGTGAGACATTAGAAAATAGGGGTACTAATATATTATATGATTACATGTTTAAAGCATTAAATACGATTGCAGTAGATATGATGGCCAAACATGGATCTGCGGTACCAGAAAGTGTAAGAGATAGTGCAAGATGGAGCCGTACAAAAAATTTCGTAAAAGAATAAAATTTGTTGGGCTTTCTGAAATGAAATCAAATATTACGTAAAGATGATGTATGTGAGGATCCGTTCCTAATCAAGTGTTTAATAATCACACAATGATTATTTATTTGTAAACAGCGGAAGATTTTATTTATTTTTTTAAAAAGTCCTGCCAACAAGTGACTCTACAAAATTCGACATGAGCTCCGCGCACGAGGGACATACCAGAAAAATGAAAAGCACAAAATCATAATACCATAGCATGCATCATAGGCACCCAACACATAATCCGTACTGAAAATATTTACATCATACCATAGCATACACAATAAGTCTCCAGCACACATTTCATACTCAAAACATTACATAATACCATCATCAGTAAGTAAAACACCGAATAGTCACAATTACGCAAGCCTGACTGAAATAAACTTAATTTGCATAATTATACTATCCAGGACACACCCTGGTATACTTAATTATCCTACGACTGGGATAGACAAAAGAAAACAACCTCAGGTAAGACTTCCAGCGAGCATTCCTTCTTTGGGATCTTGGTCACCTGTAATACCTGCCATTGCCCACACACAAAGACAACAACAGCCCCTAGGGGGTGAGCCAAAGCCCAATATGAAACTATCAAGTAATTACAACATGTATCTATAAAAATGTGATATATGATGTAATGCAATGTAATGCGGTGCATGAAAGGTACAAATCATCTCGGGATAGCAAAAGTCCAGAATCCAATAAATAGCCATCAAATATCTCAAGATACCAGAATATCGGAGTCCAAAGAAAGGTATCATCAACCAATATCATGCTCGAGCAGAGGGTGGCAGCACACACACTTTGCGCTAGGAGAATCATCATGTGATGTGCTCATCATCCCTCGTCTCTTGGTCCAGTAGCAACGTGTGTGACTACAGTCGCTACCTATACTGCATGTCATCGTCGTGCCCGTCGTCCCCGACACTCAGAGTAAATCAACTTAGTCATCATCATGGATATCAAAGAAGTAGATAGATCAATATGATATGCCCATGTGTATGTCATATATCGATGTATATTTATCAAAATGATGTGTGTTAACAAAACATTTATTTTCATATATCGATATGCCAATTATGAATGCTATGAATGCTCATAATTCAATAAAACTCACATAGCCAAGTAGTTTCACATAGCCAAGTAGTTTCACGTAAGTTCGGCAATTCATATATCAAATAATACAGATACATGTCGTATGTAACTGATCGCAACATACCTATTATTCTTGTTCTAGAAGCTGAATATTGTCATCATAGTTTCGTGGAACTCCAATGCCGTATGTTAATCTAAGCAAATGCATACAACACCATCATTTATATTCATCTACTATTTCCTTTAACTCACAATATAAAAAATGAGGAATATTTTAAACTCCAATCATAATCATAATCGAGAATGATGCTTATGAACTTATATTTTATCTATCAGAGTGTTTCACATCTTAACTAAGAGTCTTTAGAATCATTCAATACATTCTCTAGTATTACATGAGTTAAATTTTCTATCAATATTGATTAACCGACTTCGTCTAGTCCAATCTTTATCATTTTATTTGTTCACTTCTTCCTATCAATTTCCAGATTAAATCCATTCAATTCAGCAGCTAAAAATGGTACATTTCAATTGTCAAATTTCAATTAAACTCACAACAGATATTTGGATTTCAAAACAGATTTGACACAAAGTAGCAGGCGTATACCTACTCATACACACTTTAGCAATTACACATTCTCATACTAGCTAAGATGCACACACATGCACCCAAGTAGTACTTTCTTAATTCCTATCAATAACTTTTCGATCCCTAGTAAGAACAAGGTGCTACAATCGTTTATGAGCAACAACCAACAATTCTAACAGCATCAAATGCCCCAAAAGCTCCAGCGATTTTCCCTCAAAAGAATGACCCCAAAACAGAGTAGAATTCGAAAATATTAGCTGGGCACATTGATCTCACATGCAGCAAAGTTTTGAACCACAGAAAAATCGTGCATCAAAACAGCAAGAATCCAAGTCAACTAGCAACATAAATTTTTGACTTCTAAACTCTAATATTTTCGCACAATAATCCTCCAAAATCATAACAAAGCCAAATCATATTTTATCTAACAATTAAGGATCAAAATGATGACAAAAATTCGAACTACAAGTTGGAAAAACCGAAATCAGATTTACCCCATTTGCGTGAACAGTAACCGAGCCTTGCATGCGAAAAATTCCGATGATCCACGGCGGAAGGAAGTGGGGGGAAGGTCTTAGATAAGCACAATCGAAACAATTCAAGATAAAACTGAAGAAATCAAACAAAAACCGAAAGAACCCTAACTTATGAATTTCTCCGCTTCTGATCGAATATCGACAAAATCAGCGACATAAACTTCCAATTCGTGGTGTGGAAATGTGCGCTAGGGAGTGGGGAAGGTGGTGGTGGGTCGAGCTCGGTGGTTGCTGGATGGACGGCGTCGGACGCACGGCATTTCCAGGCGGAGGTCGAGACGCAAGCGGGAGAGATGCAGAGTGACGAAATTTGTGTGTGTGTGTTTCACATTTTAGTGCATGAAATTAAGCTGAAAGCGTTTTAATATATATGTATTTCCAGTCCAGTAATGCACATCGAAGTGTCGTCGATGTACTGATATAAACTTGTACAGTCGATACTTGGGATTTATACCCACTAGTATAACAGAAGATTAAATTCTTCATTTTAGTAACTTATTTCTAAAACATTAACGGAGTTTATTTTACCATTTCGAAAATATGTCATATTCCGATTAAATTGTCAGTTGACATTTAGATTGTCAATTTCACATCAAATTAATTAATTTTAAATTAATAATTCATTAATTCACAAATTATATTTAATTTAACGTTAATCAAATCTCGGGGCCTTACACTTCTCCCCAACTTAAACAGATTTTGTCATCGAAATCACAAACATAGATCCAGATCAACGCTGAAAACAACATATGGATTAGAATACACGACATGATATATTGAATACAATGGAACTGGTATATATCCTTACGATCCAAAATGCGAGCAAGATGTTCGATAGGAATGATCAATTCCAATCTCATTAGGTTAAATGACAAAATATATTTAATAGTATATTCGCAATGAGCAACATGAAGAAAGATACATCGCAAGTGACCGATAAAGCCGGTGACAATACCAATCTATAGGCAAGATTTCCAATTCGATCTCGTATCTCGTACGATCAACATAACAAGGTGATAATTTTTCTCATACAACAAAACGATTAGTGTCTCTAACTGAGAAATTTTCCAAAAGTACACGATCTCCTAACTGAAATTCTATGGGTCGTCATCATTTAGAAGCATAATGAGCTTGGCGATCCTGGGCGGTCATCATCCGCTATCTGAACAACTGAATTTTATCATTCGCTTCTCGTTTATATCAGGCCCATTCAACTGGTTTTTCATCGATTTGTATCTAGAATAAAGGTGATCTACATTTTCTCTCCTCTGAGGCTTCAAAAGATGTCAAACCCTTGCTCGTTGGCTAGGTATCAATATATGAAGTTCGATTAATGGCACAACTTCATGCCCTCCAAAGTTAAAATCAACAGAGTCATATTCGTCTTTCGTCTTCAGGGTAGATATTGTCTTCACAGTTAAGAACCTCTCGAATAATTTCAAAGGTCGAATCAGAATTATCAGGATCAACTTACGAATCATTAAGTCGTAGAAACTATCAGTAGATATCTGAAAGCAAAATGGAAGTTCTGAAGATACAAGTTATTAAGATTTCTGAGTTTGAACATCAATTTCGTTAGGCTTTTCTGATGTTTAGAATAAACTTACTCAACTTGAAATCCTGAGACAATTAAAGAATTCCTGGCATGAGTGAAAAGCTCAGTCAGATGTACAGATATCCTCATGTACCTTGGAAATACAACCAGAAGCTAGAACAGATACGTGGACTTTACGACTGAGGACAGTCGTAGCTACATTTGAGTTTCACCGTCGTAATCCTTCAAAAGATTCATCAACTTGCGTTATCTCGTATACAGATCGGATTGAAAGAATAGATATTTTAAGTTCTTGTGGTACGAATAAAAACAAATTTTCCCCCGTATACAAAATGACGTCAAATTTGTAAAACAAAACATTTGTTACTAGTTCAAAACTATATACATGGTCTCAAGAAAACAAATTTCATACTCATCTGACCATATATATTTTCAATTTTCTTGTGTTAGTTGAGTAATAGGTTTAGCCATTTTCAAAAACAAAACCTTTCGATAAATTAACATTTGGAATCCCGCTAAACCACAAAACATCGGACCTCATGAACATTGGTAGGTCTTAGCTAGTTTAATCACTACTTTGACCTTGGTTGACTTAACAGAAATGCTACGTCGAGAAATGACGTGGTCAAAGAGTATCACTTCGATCATCCAAAATTTCGTTTGGACAGCTTGGCATAAAGAATCATTTCCTAATAGGAAATAGAGAGATCGATTCAGATCTGTACTATTTTCTTTGATGTCAGAATAAATGACAAAAATAGATTCGGTGGTTAGTCAAAGAACCAAAGTTACGCTCGTGTGATCAGAGTAATATCTAACTCGCTTGAGTTAATCGCATAAGGGATGTGAGATTTTCATATTCTTCACTATCGATGGGAAAGGTCAATCCCTCTAAATAACATTATAGAAAGATTACCATCATGTGCAATCCACATTCAGGCTGGACAGATAAATCAGTAATATTTCACGTAAAAAAATCCGAGATATCTGTTTCAGCTATTCAACCAGCCTAATTTCATCGCGAAAGACTTTACAATTTGATCGAGAATTTGTCAAAGAACAACTCATCGAGTTCAAGAAAACATCAAGAGTTAGAAGACTCGTATGACATAATCATACATCGAGCAAACCAGACAGATTTAGAAAGATCTTGGTTTTGGATTGACACCTGATATTATTCAGAATGCAGATCTTTTAGTAGAAGTACAAAATCGTCCTAAGATAAAGAATCAGATAAATCCTTAACATAAGACAATCACTGTTGAAATTGTCTCCATTCAATAGCGAGTCAAGATTTCTTTATCGATATGCTTCCATTTCTTCACTGTAGTATCTTCGAAAGTTCTACCATTTTAAAAATTTCTCAAAAATTTATCACGAATGCACGGAGTCTATTCCGAGTTAATATTCAGGTCCATGCAACTTCTGTTCTTTAATATACCCAAACTTATCACTTCAGTTAACCTGAGATCCATGATAGCTCCAAGCACAAGTTCGTGTACAACACTGCATCCGCGTGACTTCCAGGTCTGGGTTCGTACCACTTCTAAATTTTCAGAAATTTCAACTTTGCTTGAAACAGATTTTATGGTACATTTACGTAAAGTTTGTATATAATCATTTCATTAATGGTTTTCAAATATATCGAACCATTTTTAGCATTTATTTAATTATTTTTGCACATCGTTCAATTCATGTGTCCGGATGTACATCTGTACATTTTCTTATGCTGATGAGTCACAACATTTGTGCTTCATCTATGTTATTAACAAATAACAACTTAAAGCTCAATCCTTTTCTTAGAATTAGGATTTTGAATAAATTACAAGTTAATTCATTACTCCTAATTTATTACTTCATCTTAGTCAAATTATGAGGTACCGAAATACAGAAGGAGTTTCAACTTAGGCATCCTACCGTAAAATTCCACATATTCATATTAATCAATTAACATCAAACTATTTAATGAAAATAATCTTATGTAGATTCGATCATACATCAAAATAGTCATATCATCATTAAATTTCATTTCAAAATTTTTGAGATACATGGGAATTCATCCTAAGGACAAACCTTCCCAAAAGTTCTCGATCTATATCTTACATAATCGTGTTGTCCCAATATGTCAACAACTCATTCTTGGTGACAATATCACACATATATTCCATTTTATAAAAAATCGTAATTACACAGCATCTAACTATGATTTCATATAACATATTCATCGGTTCATTCTTTTTATTTTTATAAAATAAATTGTACTCAATTCTCATTTTGATATAGCCATATTTCATTCTTTTCCAGCATCTCAATGCCGAAATCGAAATGGTTCTATGCCCTGGAGATATCTCAATCACATCCAAGGACTCTCATTTCAATTATCTCATAATTCAATCGATAATGTTATTCTCAATAGGTTCCAGAGCAACCTCATTGCTCAATGACCTCATACTCATTAAAATTGTATCAACAAGTTGAAAAGTTTCATGTGATATGCATACTCTTCATGTATTCAATCTAATGCAACATTCGTTCAATAATGACAGGTTTTGTAGGTGCTCGAGTATAAACTCTTTCCCTACTAAGTTTTATCAAACATAAACAGTAATGTATTGATATCATGGTCAATATCAATACGACACGACTCAGCATACTCAAATATGAGTCACATACCGACATCAACTATTTCACTCCAAATCATTTAAGAGCAAATAGATCAAATAAGTTTCAACACATACGCACATGTTCATTCGTGCCTATTCAAGTGTACACAAGACTCAAAAGTAGAGCATTCCCAGTTTATGCTATGATAGCAACTGGGAGGACTCGTTCCTAATCAAGTGTTTAATTATGACACAATGATTATTTATTTGTAAAGAGCAGAAGATTTTTTTATTTTTATTTTAAAGTCCTGCCAACAAGTGGCTCTAAAAATTTCGGCATGAGCTCCGCGCACGAGGGACATACCAGAAAAAAATGAAAAGCACAAAATCATATCCAGTGCAGCATGTAAATACATAATACCATAGCATGCATCATATGCACCCAGCACATAATCCGTACTAAAAATATTTATATCATATCATATCATGCACAATAATTCTCCAGTACACATTTCATACTCAAAATATTTACATAATACCATCAGCAGTAAGTAAAACACCGAATATTCACAATTACGCAAGACTGAACTGAAATAAACTAACTTTACGTAATTATACTATCCAGGACATACCCTGGTATACTTAACTATCCTACGACTGGGACAAACAAAAGAAAACAACCCCAGGTAAGACTTCCAGCTAGCATTCCTTATTTGGGATCATGGTCACCTGTATTACCTGCCATTGCCCACACACAACAACAGCCCCTAGGTGGTGAGCCAAAGCCAAATATGAAACTATCAAGTAATTACAACATGTATCTATAAAATGTGACATGCAATGCAATTCAATGTAATGCGATGCATGAAAGGTACAAATCATCTCGGGATAGCAAAAGTCTGGAATCCAATGAATAGCTATCAAATATCTCAGGATACCAGAATATTGGACTCCAAAGAAAGGTATCGTCAATCAATATCATGCTCGAGCATAGGGTGACACCACACACACTTTGCGCTAGGAGAATCATCATGTTGTGCTCGTCATTAGGGGTGAGCATTCGGTTAATTCGGTTAATAACCGAACCGAATTAACCGAAACCGAAAAAGCCAATTTTTTTTACAAAACGAACAAACCGAACTTTTTTAAGAAAACAAACAAACCGAACCGATAAAATATCGGTTAATTTGGTCGGTAATCGAATTACCGATATTTTTGAAAAATGTAAAAAAATTATAAAAAATAAATTAAAAACTGATTTTAAAAATATAAAAAAATAAAAATAATAATAAAAATCTGTTAGATCGGTTAAATTGGTTAACCGATATTTTTAAAATCAAAACCGATAACCGAACCGATTTAACCGATATTTTAAAAAAATAAAACCAAACTTCCGAATTGACCGAACCGAATTTCCAAATTTATTCGGTTCGGTTTGTTATTTCGGTTAAACCGAAGTTTTGCTCACCCCTACTCGTCATTCCTCATGTCTAGGTCCGGTAGCAAGGCGCGTGACTACAGTCGCAACCTATACTGTTTGTCATTGCCATGCCCGTCGTCCCCGACACTCATAGTAAGTCAACTCAGTCATCATCATTGATATCAAAGAAGTAGATAGATCAATGTGATATGCCCATTTGTATGTCATATATCGATGTATATTTATCAAAATGATGTGTGTTAACAAAACATTTATTTTCATACATCGATATGTAAATTATGAATGCTATGAATGCTCATAATTCAATTAAACTCACATAGCCAAGTAGTTTCACGTAATTCACGTAAGTTCTGCAATTCACATATCAAATAATACAGATACTTGTGGTATGTTACTGATCGCAACATACCTATTATTCCTTGTTCTAGAAGCTGAATATTGTCATCATAGTTCGTGGAACTCCAATGCCGCATGTTAATCTAAGAAAATGCATACAACACCATCATTTATATTCATCTACTATTTCCTTTAATTCACAATATAAAAAATGAGGAATATTTTAAACTCCAATCATAATCATAATCGAGAATGATGCTTATAAACTTATATCTTATCTATCAGATTGTTTCACATCTTAACTAAGAGTCTTTAGAATCATTCAATACATTCTCTAGAACTACATGAGTTAAATTTTCTGTCAATATTGATTAACCGACTTCGTCTAGTCCAATCTTTATCATTTTATTTGTTCACTTCTTCCTATCAATTTCCAGATTAAATCCATTCAATTCAGCAGCTAAAAATGGTACATTTCAATTGTCAAATTTCGATTAAACTCACAGCAGATATTTGGATTTCAAAACAGATTTGACACAAAGTAGCCACCGTATACCTACTCATACACACTTTAGCAATTACACATTCTCATACTAGCTAAGATGCACACACATGCACCCAAGTAGTACTTTCTTAATCCTATTGTTGGGTATTGGAAACCCGAATAATCTTGGTTTTGATGTTAACAAAACTTGTTATTGTGTTGCTAACATATTTCATCAAGTGTGCAATTCATAGATCATAATTAAGAGCTTGATGAATACAAAGAAGTAGCTTGAAAATATCAAGCTGGACCAAGTCTGAAATCCTGGCAGAGCGGATTTGTGATATCCCCGAAATGATTAATTGCAATTTGGGCATTAATTGTGTTTATATGATTAATTATGTTGGTAATTAATTATGTGCTGGATTTATTTATCATGTTGAAATGCTTAGTCACATGGTAGGCGTGACCGGGAATGCATTTCGGGGTGCATGTGATGCATGTTGGGTAATTGGGTGTTTTAATGACTTACATGGGTTGGTAGTCATTTATTGGTAAACCATGCATTTATTTGAGATTGTGGAGCATTGTGAGGTAATGCTTTTAAAATATCATGTTGGGGTGTTTTATACACCGTGGTATTGTGGAATGCATTTTTATTTTAATCAACCCCTTTATACCCCAACCCCTCACCACCCATCACTTTACTTTCCCAATTTCTCCTCCAAACCCTTTTCCCTCTTCATTTTCGTTTTTGTGCATAAAGGTGGAGAGAAATCCTTCCAAAAAGTGGATTTGTGAAGTTTATTGGGAGATTTGACGTCCCCAAGAGGTATGGATGCCCCCATGTCATTTTTGTTGTGTTTGGATTGGATTTGAAATAGTTGTAAGGGGTTTTGGAATGGGTTATTTTGGGTTGGTATTATTTTGGTTGAATGTTGAGTTTTTGAGATGTTTAAAGTGTATTTGGAAGATTATTATGTGTTTGATGTTATTGGTTTGAAGGTAGGGGAGTTGGTATGGATTGGAATGGAGTTTTGGAGCATTAATGGCGATTTTTCGCGACACAGGACTCGGCGATCGATCTCCCATTTTTGGTGATCGATCGCGAGGTGGCAGTACGCTCCAGAAGCTTTTGGCGATCGATCGCCACACTTGGGCGATCGATCGACGAAGTTGGCGATCGATCGCGCCAAGGGTAGCGATCGATCGTCGAAAGAACAAAATTTCATGTTCGGGCAGAGTGATCTCGCGATCGATCGGCCCTTCGCAGCGATCGATCGCGAGACACAAAATATGATGTTTTTGATTATTTTTGTAGGATTTTTGGTATTGGACTATTATTGGGTTCTAATATTGAATTGTGTGAATATGTAGAACCATCCCAGGTGGCAACACAGCCAAGGAAGTGAGGTCCTACCACATCCTACTTTTGGAAAGGTACGTAGAAGACGTACGGGCACCCAACGGTACATGTATCTAATATACTCATTGTTTATGCATTGTGGATGCGAGTATATGCGGAATTATGCATTGTGGATGCAAATACATGTTGAATTATGCATGATGATTGTATATGCATATGATGGTTATTGGTGCACATCCCATGAGTCGTGGTCATCCCTTGATGATTTTAATGCTTGCCGCTAATTGTTTTGTTGCCGCTAAATGTGAAGCGAGGGGTGGGAGCGCCGCATGTCACATTTGAGCGTGGTTATCATATAGGGCGAGGAAAGAATATTTGCCGCTCAATGTGAAGCGAGGGGTGGGAGCGCCGCATGTCCATTGAAGCGAGGTTATTCTATGCCGCCTATATGTAAATAAGCGAGGGGCATTAAAATACATTGTGATGAACAGACTAGGGATTGGTGATTGGTATTTGGTGATGATGAAATGGTATTATGTCATGACATGTGTAGACCATTAAATAATCTATTGATTATACTCATGAGTTATGGTACAGGGACAACCAAACTGGAAGCGTTTAAAATGCATGGGAAAAACAGGAAGTGTTTTATTGTGATTTATGCATTTACGCCTTATATTCATATTGTGTTGAATATGAATGATATTATTGCTCATGTTTGGGGGTTGTCCTTGTAGGTACACTTTTGGCATGATAAGAAGGGCTAAGCGGGTTGAGGCGGTGAGCTTGTGAAGAACACTCTTGGTAGATGAAGGACAGGATTACTTTCTATAGTGTCTACTCTAGGAGTAGCGTAAAACTATAGTTGATAACATTCATTTTTGATTGGGAATGTAATTAATCCATTGGTAGTCCTTGAATTGGCATGTAATTCTTAAGGCTCATAGTTTCAACACGATCATTTACACTCTGATTATGTATGTTAGCTCTAATTATGCCCTTAAATCGCACTTAAGGAACTAGGGTCCTTACATTAGTGGTATCAGAGCAGTGGTTAGAGAACCCGGGAACGAGTGAAGGGTAGCCTTAGCATGATTGGCTAGGTGCTTACTTTTGAAGCATGTTTATGCATGTGGTGCATATTGATGTATATCCTGTTATACTAACATGCTTATTATCATTCCTGTTATCTAACGGCATAACATATATATTTGTTTTGGAATTGTTTTAACCCTGGTGTTACAGCATGGCTGCTATGAACGCGGGGAACCTTAATGAAGAGGTCGGTGATGTTGGGAGCGTGAACGCTAGTATTGGTCAAGCAAACCCTCTAGCTCCACCAGCTGTAGGCATGGACCAGTGGCTCAGTTATTACTACCTGGTGAGATCAGCTTGACTCAGTTTCTATCTTACCACCCGCCCCGGTTTGAGGGGACAGAATCAGGAGAGGAGGCTGAGGAGTGGCTAGAAAGGCAAGAACAGATATTTGTATCGGCTCCTTGTGCTATTACAGCATGGCTGAGGCTGGCGGAGTTCCAGTTGGCAAAGAAACCTTTAATGTGGTGGAGGAGCACGGTAATGGAATTGAGAGCACATGGTGCAGTGATTGATTGGACGCTCTTCAGAACCCGGTTTTTGAACCGGTACTTCTCTGCGGCGGCAAGACAGACGAAGGAAGACGAGTTTGCAAGCTTGAAACAAGGGAACATGACAGTGTCAGACTATGCCATGCATTATTCCTCGTTGCTGAGGTATGTTCCACACATTGCCACCAATGGGCACGCAAAGATGAGAAACTTTATGAAGGGGTTACGACCGGAGCTTTTCAACCGGGTTATCACCAATAACCCCACTTCTTTTGATGATGCTCTCACAAGAGCAGAGCTTGCGGAAATTGGAGTTGGAGCCTATCCTAGTGACGTACCCCCACAAGCACCACAACAGAGGCAAGCTAATGATAGCTTGAGGCCCCGAGGGGAGTCATTTAAACCTCGTGGTGCCTCTTCATCCGCACGGTTTAGTGGAAAGAAATCTTATGGTCAGAAGCAAGAGAACAAGAAAAACAATTGGTCGGCCAACCGAGGGCCTACACAAGGAAATAGATCGGGGGAGTCTAGGTGCGACAATTGTGGAGGGCCACATTCTTCGAGTAAGTGCCCTGCCTGTTATAGTTGTGGCAAGATGGGCCACATCTCTCGGTATTGCCCCACTCGGGGAGGACAGTCAGAGTTTCAGGGAAACAGGCCGAGATTTGATGACAGGACAGTGCACCAGAGGCAGCAGTTTGTGCCTCGACCATCGGGAGGTCAGACAGTGGGACCGTCCCAGGGGCAGGTGTATGCGCTGACTAGAGAGCAGGCCCAGGCAGCCCCAGAGGAGGTGATCGTTGGTACGTGTCATTTATTTACGTACCCTGCTTTTATTTTGATAGATACAGGTGCCTCCCACTCTTTTGTATCTGTGGGCTTTGTGGAAAGACACCATATGCGCACGTCTTCTTTACCCACGCCTCTCATGGTCTCGACACCCACTGGAAGAAATGTCGTTGCTGATCAGTTTTTGGCAGATTGCCTCATTTATTTTGAGAGCAACGAGTTGAAGGCAGATTTGATTGTATTGGGCATGTCAGACTTCGACTGCATTGTGGGTATCGACATTCTGAACAGATATCAGGCAGTGGTAGATTACCGGCAGAAAACAGTCAGGTTCAGACCTGATTTGGGTATTCAGTGGACTTTTTATGGCAACGGTTCTCGTGCGAAGATTCCGTTGATTTCAGCAATCAAGATGACTCAGCTGTTGGAACGTGGCCACACGGGCTATCTCATCTATGCCGTGGACACGTCTGGGAAGAATAAAGAATTAAGAGTTGAGGATGTACCAGTGGTAGCAGAGTTTGCTGATATATTCCCAGAAGAGATCCAGGATTTCCACCGGCTAGAGAAGTTGAGTTTGGGATCGAGTTGTTACCAGGGACGTCCGCCATCTCTCGTGCACCTTACAGGATGGCACCGGCAGAGTTGAGAGAGTTGAAGGAGCAATTGCAGGAGCTCCTAGATAAAGGATATATACGCCCAAGCGTATCGCCATGGGGCGCACCGGTTCTCTTTGTGAAGAAGAAGGACGGTTCGATGCGGTTGTGCATCGATTACCGGCAACTGAATAAAGCCACAGTGAAGAACAAGTATCCTCTCCCAAGGATTGATGACTTGTTTGATCAGTTGCAAGGTACCAGATTATATAGCAAGATTGATTTGAGATCCGGGTACCGTCAGATTCGAGTCAGCGAGGAAGATGTGCAGAAGACAGCATTTCGGAATCGATATGGACATTATGAGTTCCTAGTGATGTCGTTCGGCGTGACGAATGCTCCAGCGGTCTTTATGAGTCTGATGAACAGAGTGTTTCAGCCGTACCTTGATCAGTTAGTCATTGTATTTATCGACGACATTCTCATCTACTCCCGGAGCGAGGAAGAGCACGTGAAACATTTGAGGACAGTGCTCCAGTTTCTCATAGACCACCAGTTGTATGCCAAGCTCAGCAAGTGTGAATTTTGGTTGAGCAGTGTAGTGTTTCTGGGGCATGTCATATCTAGCAGCGGGATATCTGTGGATCCCAAGAAGATTGAAGCTGTGATGGAGTGGACTGCACCCACTTCTGTACCTGAAATACGGAGCTTCCTTGGTTTGGCCGGTTATTATCGACGCTTTGTCGAGGGATTTTCGAAGATTGCCAAGCCGTTGACACAGTTGACCCAGAAGGGAGTACCATTCTTTTGGTCAGAAGCTTGTGAGGAGAGCTTCCAGGAATTGAAGCACCGGTTGACGACGGCACCAGTGTTAGTGATCCCTACGGAAAACTCCAGATTTGTTTTGTATACCGATGCATCACTTCAGGGCCTTGGGTGTGTACTGATGCAAGATAAGCATGTGGTAGATTATGCATCGAGACAGTTGAAGCCGCATGAGACGAGATACCCAGTCCACGACTTGGAATTGGCGGCTATCATCTTCGCCCTGAAGATTTGGAGACATTACTTGTATGGTACTTCATTTACCATTTACACGGATCACAAGAGCCTCAAGTTTTTATTCACCCAGGCGGAGCTGAACATGAGGCAGAGAAGGTGGATGGACTTACTTAAGGACTATGATTGTGAGATTGAGTACCATCCCGGAAAAGCTAATTTGACAGCAGACGCTTTGAGCCGGAAAGTGAGGAGTTCTGCTGAGGATGTCATCCATTTGTCGGCCATGATGACATCCTATTGCCATCTAGGCTATGATTTTGACATAGATGCATCACCAGTGTACGTATCGACCTTATTAGCTGAGCCAGATATCTATGAGAATATCAGGAGAGCTCAGGAGTCAGATGATGAGGTTCAGAGATGGTTATCTTTATTGCATCTTGGTCAACCAACGAAATTCAGAGTGGCCGATGACGGATCCTTGAGATTGGGTAACCGTTGGGTGGTTCCGAGTACGCCGGAGTTGCGTAGAGGGATCTTGGAGCGAGCTCATAGTAGCAGACTTAGCATCCACCCAGGCGGGAAGAAGATGTATAAAGATCTGCGTGATCAGTTCTGGTGGAAAAGAATGAAGAGTGATGTCGTCACTTTTGTTAAGAGGTGTTTGATCTGCCAGCAGGTTAAGGCAGAGAGACAGAGACCTGGCGGCGAGTTGAAAAGCTTGGAGATACCGAAGTGGAAGTGGGATCATATTTCCATGGACTTCGTGACTCACCTGCCGAGGAGTACTTCGGGTTTTGATGCTATTTGGGTAATTGTGGACCGATTGACTAAGGTAGCTCATTTCATTCCCTATAGCATGACTTTCACCTTTTTGAGGATGGCGCAGTTGTATATTCGAGATGTGGTGAGATTGCATGGGATCCCCATTTCCATAGTGTCGGATCGAGATCCACGTTTCACATCTCATTTTTGGGAGGGTCTTCAGTCAGCCTTGGGAACTGAAGTTAGATTAAGCACTGCATATCATCCTCAGACGGATGGACAGACCGAGCGTACCATCCAGACGCTCGAGGACATGTTGAGGGCTTGTGTATTGGAGTTCGATATTTCTTGGCAGGATTCGGTGGCCTTGGTAGAGTTCTCTTATAATAACAGCTACCAGGCGAGCATTCAGATGGCCCCTTTCGAAGCCCTTTATGGCAGACGGTGTAGATCACCCTTGTGTTGGGATGATTTGGACCGCAAATCGGTCGGAGGACCGGAGTTGATTCGGGAAATCGAAGAGAAGATAAAGATGATAAGACAGAAAATGAAAGCAGCCCTGGACAGACAGACAGCTTATGCGAATAAACGGCGGAGACCATTGGAATTTCAGTTGGGAGATAAGGTCTTCTTGAAGATCTCGCCTTTCAGAGGCGTTGTGCGATTTGGGATGCGCGGAAAACTGTCTCCGAGGTATGTTGGACCGTACGAGATTTTGCAGCGCATTGGCACCTTAGCTTACCGACTGGCTTTGCCACCTTCTTTATCGGGTATACATAATGTGTTTCATGTATCGATGCTGCGGAAATATGAGCCGGATCCATCTCATGTGTTGCAGCCTTCTGAGGTTCAGTTAGAATCCGATGTGTCTTATGTGGAACGGCCTGTTAGAATTTTGGATCGAGCAGACCGCAGACTTCGGAATAAAGTGTTACCTATGATCAAGGTTCAGTGGGATCGCAGGGGTGTCGAGGAGGCTACGTGGGAGATGGAGCGGCATATGGTGCAGCACTACCCGAAACTATTCTCTGGTATGTGATTATGTTTAGTTTCATTTTGGGGTACGTGCATGTGATTTCGAGGACGAAATCTTATAAGTAGGGGAGTATTGTGATATCCCCGAAATGATTAATTGCAATTTGGGTTTATCATGTTGAAATGCTTAGTCACATGGTAGGCGTGACCGGGAATGCATTTCGGGGTGCATGTGATGCATGTTGGGTAATTGGGTGTTTTAATGACTTACATGGGTTGATAGTCATTTATTGGTAAAACATGCATTTATTTGCGATTGTGGAGCATTGTGAGGTAATGCTTTTAAAATATCATGTTGGGGTGTTTTATACACCGTGGTATTGTGGAATGCATTTTTATTTTAATCAACCCCTTTATACCCCAACCCCTCACCACCCATCACTTTACTTTCCCAATTTCTCCTCCAAACCCTTTTCCCTCTTCATTTTCGTTTTTGTGCATAAAGGTGGAGAGAAATCCTTCCAAAAAGTGGATTTGTGAAGTTTATTGGGAGATTTGACGTCCCCAAGAGGTATGGATGCCCCCATGTCATTTTTGTTGTGTTTGGATTGGATTTGAAATAGTTGTAAGGGGTTTTGGAATGGGTTATTTTGGGTTGGTATTATTTTGGTTGAATGTTGAGTTTTTGAGATGTTTAAAGTGTATTTGGAAGATTATTATGTGTTTGATGTTATTGGTTTGAAGGTAGGGGAGTTGGTATGGATTGGAATGGAGTTTTGGAGCATTAATGGCGATTTTTCGCGACACAGGACTCGGCGATCGATCGCCCGTTTTTGGCGATCGATCGCGAGGTGGCAGTACGCTCCAGAAGCTTTTGGCGATCGATCGCCACACTTGGGCGATCGATCGGCGAGGTTGGCGATCGATCGCGCCAAGGGTGGCGATCGATCGCCTAAAGAACAAAATTTCATGTTCGGGCAGAGTGATCTCGCGATCGATCGGCCCTTCGCAGCGATCGATCGCGAGACACAAAATATGATGTTTTTGATTATTTTTGTAGGATTTTTGGTATTGGACTATTATTGGGTTCTAATATTGAATTGTGTGAATATGTAGAACCATCCCAGGTGGCAACACAACCAAGGAAGTGAGGTCCTACCACATCCTACTTTTGGAAAGGTACGTAGAAGACGTACAGGCATCCAACGGTACATGTATCTAATATACTCATTGTTTATGCATTGTGGATGCGAGTATATGCGGAATTATGCATTGTGGATGCAAATACATGTTGAATTATGCATGATGATTGTATATGCATATGATGGTTATTGGTGCACATCCCATGAGTCGTGGTCATCCCTTGATGATTTTAATGCTTGCCGCTAATTGTTTTGTTGCCGCTAAATGTGAAGCGAGGGGTGGGAGCGCCGCATGTCACATTTGAGCGTGGTTATCATATAGGGCGAGGAAAGAATATTTGCAGCTCAATGTGAAGCGAGGGGTGGGAGCGCCGCATGTCCATTGAAGCGAGGTTATTCTATGCCGCCTATATGTAAATAAGCGAGGGGCATTAAAATACATTGTGATGAACAGACTAGGGATTGGTGATTGGTATTTGGTGATGATGAAATGGTATTATGTCATGACATGTGTAGACCATTAAATAATCTATTGATTATACTCATGAGTTATGGTACAGGGACAACCAAACTGGAAGCGTTTAAAATGCATGGGAAAAACAGGAAGTGTTTTATTGTGATTTATGCATTTACGCCTTATATTCATATTGTGTTGAATATGAATGATATTATTGCTCATGTTTGGGGGTTGTCCTTGTAGGTACACTTTTGGCATGATAAGAAGGGCTAAGCGGGTTGAGGCGGTGAGCTTGTGAAGAACACTCTTGGTAGATGAAGGACAGGATTACTTTCTATAGTGTCTACTCTAGGAGTAGCGCAAAACTATAGTTGATAACATTCATTTTTGATTGGGAATGTAATTAGTCCATTGGTAGTCCTTGAATTGGCATGTAATTCTTAAGGCTCATAGTTTCAACACGATCATTTACACTCTGATTATGTATTTTAGCTCTAATTATGCCCTTAAATCGCACTTAAGGAACTAGGGTCCTTACAGGATTGTTTCGATCATATCTCATATCTCAGATATCGAAATGGCGTGCTTCCAAAGAGGTTGAACAGCAAACTCAAAATACTAAAAGTAATATTTCACAACAGATCGGCTAGTTCGAATGTTATCAAGGAGAAAAGACGCCTGCAAGATCGAGCTGTACCTCGAAGAAACAACAAGCTGTTTCAGCAAACAACTGTCAGTCTGTTGGGCATAACTCTTAGCTCGCCTATTGGAACGGAACGATTCAGTATGGATTGGAAAGCTAAGACAAATCTATACAAGTCATATTTGGAAGTCAAAGACTGAATCAGACGTTACGATGTCCAAAACGCTTCTGCAAGTCACGCCATGTGACGCCTGTAAGATCGAGCTGTTACAGCAAGCGATTGTCAGTCTGTTGGCCATAACTCTCATCTCGCTTATCGAAACGAGATGATTCAGTATGGGTTGGAAATATAAGACAAAGATCTACAAGTCATCTTTGGAAGTCAAAGACTAAATCGTACTTTAAGATGGCCAAAAAGCTTTTGCAAGTCACGCCATGTGCTGCTGCATCCAGCAAACAGACAGCAGGAGTATCACCTCGTATTTCAAGCATGACTCTCTCATACAAACTCAAAATCGAGTGATTCTTGATTCTGTGGAAAGCTAAGAGAAAGGGCTACAACGTTCATGTAGATTACGTTGCCCAGAAATCAAAGAATCAAGAGCTACAAGCAACAGATCAGAAGAGCAAGTTTATCAATCTGTTTTGTATCAAGCTGATTGTCCAGACTGATCCGGCCAGACTGATCTGCCCTAGACTGATCCAGACCAGACTGAGCTGTCCAGACCAGACTGAGCTGCCCAAGACTGATCTGTCCAAGCTGATCCGGCCAGACTGATCTGTCCAAGCTGATCCGGCCAGTCCGGTCTGAAATACAAAGAGCCCAGAAACCAGAATATGACCGTTGCAAGCTCGGGAATGGTGCAGAACCTTCTCCAACGGGTATATTCTTATGTCTAACGTATATATCATTACTTGGGGCTATATATACATGATTTGGAAGCTCAATAACAGCTGATTGAAGATCAATCCAAGTCTTCCAAAGCAAACCCACTTGGGATTCAATTGGGGAACTTCAAAGACAAAAAGTTGCTAAATAAAGAGCACTCCCCAAACCTTTGGCACCACTTACCTTGCTATATCAGATCTAGTTAGAGATCATTTGTGCCATATATATTCACTCTATTCATTGTATATGAGAGCTTAATAGATGAGTGAATATCAATGTAACGGTTGATGATTTATCACAACTGATGAGAGGTCTTTGTATGACATTAAAGAACATACATAGTTGAGTTGCTAGGAGTTCTAGTTGGATGGGGAATTCCCAACTGGATCGGGTTTGTACAACGGGATTGTATAAATCAAAGTCTTCTAGTGGAATCCTTCCATGAGGTGGAAGAACGGGAGACGTAGAAGGATTACACCACCTTCGAACTTCCATAAACAAATGCTTGTTTATTTACTTTCTTGCATATCTTTAAAATGTCTTTCAAATGAGTAATCGGTTTAGAGCGGGTTATGTCGAGTGTCTTCCGCTCAGTTTTGTAATCGAACTCGATATAATCTCTCGGTGCAATTATTTCAAGAACACGAGCTATTGAAGCTCAAGTTGGTTGAATTCGGGTGTGGAATGACAACCCACCCCGGAATCGATCCTGACACCTATCAATAGCTTTTCGATCCCTAGTAAGAACAAGGTGTTGGGATATGCCCTAAGACATGTCATTAGATGATTGTTTATGACATACAATGTATTATGATTTTTATGAATGACAAATCATTATTATATATTATTCGAATATCTGTATGAATTGATATATAAGTTAATTTCCTTAGAATAATGTTGTATTATTCTTAAAGATTGTCCCTAGTCAAGCATTATCATAAATAAGGATAATGATAATACATTGAGACTAGTATGTTTTGATTGATGAATTAATTCATGGATATGAGATATCAAATCAACACATGGGTACATGTTAGAGAACAATGTACTGGACAGACCCACCATGAGAATGCTACATGGATAGTTATATGAGTGGCATAAGCAATTCTCATAGTGATAATAATGTATGTAATCCTTACGACTTGATATCATCAGAGATCCCAACATAAGGAGTTATGTATCTTGATATTGTCAAACGTTACCTGCAACAGGGTAAAATATAAAGGCAACTATTGGATACACTACAAATTATGTAGATGGATGTTGATTGATCAAGACATGATTTGTCCCTCCTATATAACATGAGAAGTGTTTGGGCCCTTGATCAAGTAAGACTAAAATGCATGGCCGTGCTCGAATGAGTCGATATGTGATATCGAGCTTATTCGTTTATTCTATTTCTACTTGGGGATCAAGAAATAGAGATTGAATATACGAGTATGACTATTCCATGACTCGTGTTCAATCTAAACACATGGACAAAGGGATTAAGTTACATGGTTAATATTATCACAAGTTCTAAGGTTATGTCGAGTCAAAGACATTCTTGTAATTTGGGTAGCCTTGATGTGTTGCTAGATACCGCTCATTGCTTCTGACGTAAAATGAGATTTTATGTCACTGCCAACATTACAAGATCCTATCGGGTCGCACAAAAGATTAAATCGATAAACGGAATTAAATTCATGGGATGAATTAAATAATTAAGAAGAGTCTTAATTAAATGATTATAAGGATTTAATTAAATCATGGGTTTGGGCCCATGAGACTTTAAGAAAGTCTTGAACCTTAATTAAATCTTATAATATAAATACAAGGTTATGATTAATTGTTAGACATACAATTCATAAAATAACCTAGCCACCATACCAAGAGCTCTCAGCCGCCGCCTCTTTCCTCCTTCATCTTCACGGCCGACGTGAATAGTGGTGATCGGAACTGCCGCCGTTTAATTGGTTTTGAACCGTGAGTTTGGTTTTGGTTCAAGAATAAGTCTAGCAACTTGTTCTTGAACGTCCCTTGTTCGATTTGATTGTGTGGATACCGTAGAGACAAAGGTGCAAACTTTTGTTTGTGACTCGTGGTGCTACAACGAGGATTCTGCTTCAAACACGCTACAAGGGTGAGACTCTTATTATCTCTATTCCGATATGACCACTTTGTATAGATCCGCGGTTTTAGTAATCCAATTTTTAAATTACGCTGCGTTGTATGCTTGTTGGATTACTTTCAGTGGTATCAGAGCCAGGTTCAAAGCTCATATCAGATTTATGTGGTTAATTGTTTAATCATATTTAGATTTGTATTGCATGCTAATAAAACTGTATATAATCATATATGATATGAGTAAATCGAGTTTGTGTAATTATCGTAAAATTATATTTGATATAATTAAAGTTTATTGTATACGATACATGAAGGCGCAAAACCGAGCCCATAGCATGAGATGGTTCGGCCACCACCATCACAAATGACACACGGCTGCCACATGAGGGCTAGGGTTTTTGAACCCTTGGCTCGAGATTGTTTAGCCGTTGTGGTTAATAATTGTGCATGGAAGTGTCGAAACAATGCTAGGGTTTAGAACTTTTGGCTCGATTAGATGGTTGGCGGCTTTCTCCACATGAGAGCTAGGGTTTTTTCGAACCCCTTGGCTCGAGATGGTCGAGCCGCCACCGTCATGAATCGTGCATAAGCCGAGCCACCGCCGTTGGACTAGAATTTTGAACCCTAGGGTTCAAGTGGCTCACGGCCGCCGCAAGTTTAGAGGCTAGGGTTTCAAACCCTTAGCCAGTTTCGGCCCATGAAGGCGCCGATATGACTAGGGTTTCGAACCCTACTCACATGCATGGTGGGCCGTGGTTTTGGGCTAAGGTTTCGTGACATGTGATGTCCCGAGCGTACGATAATTTCATAAAATTTATTTTACAGTTTTTTATTGGGATTAAATTTTAAAATGTTTAGAATTTAATTCATTAATTGTTATTGCATGTTATATGTGTTGTTTGAGCATGGTGCATGGTTATAGCCCTTTAACCTATTAGATAGGATTTGTGAATGCTTGTATTTAATACGACCTGCGAGTCATGCCTTCTCTATTTTTCTTTATGTATTCCCTCCCCTATGCTCCCCCTCGAATGTAACTCGAGGAATTCTATAAATCATGTAATTGTTATATAGTTTAGTTAGAATTTTATTGATGGAGATCAATGAAGATGGACAAAGGTGCCATGAGGAGGCCATTCACAAAAGGGAGCCAAAGAGGTGCTTGGAGAAGTTACCTTAGGTTGACCTTTAGGATTTTCTCATTGGCTTGAGAAAATCATTAGTTTGGGCTATAATCATGTCACGTTTACTTTATGTTGATGTATGAGATGAATGTTTACTGTTTTATTTAATATTGATGCTTATATATATATATGTAGATATGTATATATTCATATATGTACCGGACATATTTTCAATATTAATAAAATAATGAGATCAATAAATCCCTCTTATAATATTAAGTTTAAGATGCCTTCCAATTAAAAATATTCGTCAAGACTTCGATTGAACATGTGTGGGTTTGTCAAAGCAAAGCACCGTGACAATCTTAGTAAGACGCGAAAGGATAAAAGTGATATCCGTGTTATTTTAAAATTGGGTTCGACTTAACTAGCGTTATCTCAATAGGATTGGGAACCTAGAGGCATGGGGTTGGAAAATAATTCATTAGATGAATTTGAACAAAGCGTTGTTCGTCCAATCCTCCAAGAATTGCATGTGATTGTAATTGACAAAGAGTTGTCTACCTAAATAACCGAGTCTTGGGCGATTAGCCAAAGCTAACTCAAAATTAAGTGAAATATGGATCTTGGCCCACTAAAGTTTTCGAGGTTGATAATTTTAAATAAAATAGTGGGAGTGTCATTTAATATAAGACCATATTAAATGATTAAAAATCATAAACTTATTTTGCATATTTATATTGTAGATATCCATGGCAACCAACAACGTTACTAGCACATTATCATTGCGATTGGTCCTTGAGAAGGACAAACTTAATGGGACAAATTTCCTAGACTGGTATACGGATTTGAGGATTGTCCTCAAACAAGAAAAGAAGCAATATGTCCTTGAGGAACCCTTACCTGCTGAGGAACCTCCCCTGACGGCTGCTAAGGCCGATAAAGATGTTTACAAGAAGCATCAAAATGGCGCACTTGATGTTGGGTGCCTTATGCTTGCCAACATGAACTCTGAGCTTCAGAAGCAACATGAGGAAATGGAGGCGTTCGATATGATCGAGCATCTAAAGCAACTGTACCAACAACAAGCAAGACAAGAGAGGTATGACGTCTCTAAAGCGTTGTTCCAGTGTAGAATGGTAGAAGGAAGTCTAGTTGGAACTCATGTACTCAAGATGATTGGGTATATTGAGAATCTGGAGAAGCTGGGTTTTCCTTTGGACCAAGAGTTGGCCACTGACGTGATCTTGTAATCGTTGCTTGAAAGCTTCAGTCAATTTGTTTTGAATTACAATATGATTGAAATTGAAAAGACTCTACCACAGTTACTTGGCATGCTTAGAACTTTTGAAGCAAATAGTAAGAAGTCTAAGCCTACAAATGATCTTATTGTGAATAAGAGCAAAGGAAAGACTAAAGCTAAGAGCTTCAAGAAGAACAAGAAGGTCCTTGTTAAGTCTAAGCCACATGCTTCTGCACTAAAGCCAAAGGGAGGAGTGGCAAAGGAAGGGAACTGTTTCCATTGCGGTGAGACCGGTCATTGGAAAAGGAACTGCAAAGTATATCTGGAAGATCTTAAGAAGACAAAGGGAAGTGTGACTTCCAATTTATGTATTTTTGTTATAGAAGTCAATTTATCTACTTCTTCATCTTGGGTATTAGATACTGGATGTGGATCTCACATTTGTGTAAATGTGCAGGATCTCAAAAGGAGTAGGATGTTGGCGAAAGACGAAGTTGATCTCCGAGTTGGAAATGGAGCAAGAGTTGATGCATTAGCTGTAGGAGATTACCATTTATCTTTGCCTTATGGTTTATCATTGATTTTGAAAGACTGTTATTTTGTGCCGTCTATTACCAAAAACATTATTTCTATTTCTTGTTTGGACAAGTGTGGATTTTCATTTATGATAAAGGACAACTGTTGTTCTATTTATTCAAATGATATGTTTTATGCAAATGCACAAATGATTAATGGTCTTTATATATTAAATCTAGATATGCCTGTCTATAACATTAATACTAAAAGGATTAAGAATAATGATTCTAATCCAACTTATCTCTGGCATTGTTACTTGGGCCATATAAACGAGAACCGCATATCGAAACTTCATAAGGATGAAGCATTAGATTCATTTGATTTTGAATCATATGAAACATGCGAGTCTTGTTTAATGGGCAAGATGACTAAAGCCCCATTCAAGGGACATGTTGAAAGGGCAAATGTTTTATTGGGACTAATACATAGTGATGTATGTGGACCAATAAGCACACATGCTAGATGTGATTTTCAATACTTCGTTACATTTACTGATGATTTCAGTAGATATGGGTATGTGTACCTAATGAAACATAAGCACGAAACCTTTGAAAAGTTCAAAGATTTCAAGAATGAAGTACAAAATCAACTTGGCAAAAGTATCAAAATCCTTCGATCAGATCGAGGAGGTGAATACTTAAGCCAAGAGTTTCATGACTATCTAAAGGAATGTGGGATAATCCCACAACTCACTCCTCCGTATACTCCACAATGGAATGGTGTATTCGAGAGGAGGAATCGGACTTTGTTGGACATGGTTCGATCAATGATGAGTCATGCAGATCTTCCGATATCCTTTTGGGGACATGCTTTAGAAACAGCAATATTCATACTGAACCGTGTTCCATCTAAATCAGTGGAAAAGACACCATAAGAGATATGGACTGGGAAGCGTCCTGGTATGTCTTTTATGAAGGTTTGGGGTTGTGAGGCTTTCGTGAGACGTCACGCCTTTAACAAACTTGGACCCAAATTTGATAAGTGTTTATTTGTGGGGTATCCTAAGGAAACGAAAGGATACTGTTTCTATAATCCCACCGAGAACAAAGTGGTTGTTGCTCGGACTGGTGTCCTTCTTGAAAGAGAACTTATTTCTAGAAAAACCATTGGGAGACATATAGAACTTAGTGAAGTTCAACCACAAGAAAACACTGAACATGATATTGAGATGGAAACAGAGCAGACACCACAAGCTGTTGTGGATAAAGTACCTGCTCAAGAGACACAAGCCCAGCGTAGGTCTGTAAGAGAACACTGGGAGCCACATAGATATGGATTTCTTGTGACTCAACAAGGTGACTTACTACTTATTGATGAGGATGAGCCGTCATCTTATCAAGAAGCTATAATGGGCACTGATTCTGAGAAATGGCAAGAAGCCATGAAATCTGAAATGGAATCCATGTATGCAAACCAAGTATGGACTTTGATTGACCCACCTGAAGGGGTGAGACCCATAGGCTGCAAATGGATTTTCAAGAAGAAGACCGACATGGATGGTAATGTACAAACCTTTAAAGGTCGACTGGTTGCACAAGGTTTCAAACAAATTCATGGTATTGACTATGATGAAACTTTTTCGCCAGTTGCCATGGTTAAATCCATTAAGATCTTACTTGCAATAGCTGCATTTCATGATTATGAAATCTGGCAGATGGATGTCAAAACAGCTTTCCTTAATGGAAATCTGCTTGAGGATGTGTACATGACACAGCCTGAGGGTTTTGTCGATCCAAAGGATGCTGGAAAGATATGCAAGTTACAACGATCCATTTATGGATTGAAGCAAGCTTCTCGGAGTTGGAATCTTCGTTTTGATGATGCAGTCAAAGAGTTTGGTTTCATCAAAAACGTAGATGAACCTTGTGTCTACAAGAATGTCAGTGGGAGCATAATTATCTTCCTAATATTGTATGTAGATGACATACTTCTAATTGGGAATGATATCCCTGCCTTACAATCTGTAAAGATTTGGCTAGAGAATTGCTTTTTTATGAAAGACTTGGGGGAAGCCACCTATGTATTAGGAATCAAGATCTATAGAGATAGATCGAGAAGATTACTTGGCCTAAGTCAAAGTACATACATAGACAAAGTGCTAAAACGGTTTAGCATGCAAGAATCTAAGAAAGGATTCGTGACTATGACACATGGAATACATCTCTCGAAGGATCAGTGTCCTTCAACACCAGATGAGAGACAACGCATGAGTAAGATTTCATATGCGTCAGCTATTGGATCTATCATGTATGCCATGATATGTACTCGTCCCGATGTCTCGTATGCTTTGAGCATGACGAGCAAATATCAAGTTGATCCAGGTGAAAGTCACTGGATTGCAGTCAAGAATATCCTGAAGTACTTGAGAAGAACTAAAGATACATTCTTGATTTATGGAGGTGAGGAAGAGCTCAATGTAATATGTTACACTGATGCAAGTTTCCAAACCGACAAAGATGATTTTCGATCGCAATCAGGATATGTGTATTGCTTAAATGGAGGTGCTGTGAGCTGGAAGAGTTCAAAGCAAGAGACAGTAGCCGACTCTACAACGGAAGCTGAGTATATTGCTGCCTCAGATGCAGCAAAGGAAGCTGTTTGGATCAGGAAGTTCATTTCTGAACTTGGAGTGGTGCCTAGCATTAAGGATCCGGTAGAACTCTATTGTGACAACAATGAAGCGATCGCATTGGCTAAGGAACCTAGATCTCACCAAAGATCCAAGCACATACTTCGGCGCTTTCATTTCATTCGAGAAATCGTTGAAAGAGGAGATGTTAAAATATGCAAAGTACCAACAGATGATAATGTATCTGACCCATTGATGAAGCCACTGTCACAGCAGAAGCATGATCGTCATTAGATCTCTAGGCATTAGGTATATGTCTGATTGGTCTTAGTGCAAGTGGGAGATTTGTTGGGATAGGCCCTAAGACATGTCATTAGATGATTGTTTATGACATACAATGTATTATGTTTTTTATGAATGACAAATCATTATCATATATTATTCGGATATCTGTATGAATTGATATATAAGTTAATGTCCTTAGAATAATGTTGATTTATTCTTAAAGATTGTCCATAGTCAAGTATTATCATAAATAAGGATAATGATAATACATTGAGACTAGTATGTTTTGACTGATGAATTAATTCATGGATATGAGATATCAAATCAACACATGGGTACATGTTAGAGAACAATGTACTGGACAGACCCACCATGAGAATGCTACATGGATAGTTATATGAGTGTCATAAGCAATTCTCATAGTGATAATAATGTATGTAATCCTTACGACTTGAGATCATCAGAGATCCCAACATAAGGAGTTATGTATATTGATATTGTCAAACGTTATCTGTAACAGGGTAAAATATAAAGGCAACTATTGGATACACTACGAATTATGTAGAGGGATGTTGATTGATCAAGATAGGATTTGTCCCTCCTATATAGCAGGAGAAGTGTTTGGGCCCTTGATCAAGTAAGACTAAAATGCATGGCCGTGCTCGAATGAGTCGATATGTGATATCAAGCTTATTCGTTTATTCTAGTTCTACTTGGGGATCAAGAAATAGAGATTGAATATACGAGTATGACTATTCCATGACTCGTGTTCAATCTAAACACGTGGACAAAGGATTAAGTTACATGGTTAATATTATCACAAGTTCTAAGGTTATGTCGAGTCAAAGACATTCTTGTAATTTGGGTAGCCTTGATGTGTTGCTAGATACCGCTCATTGCTTGTGACGTAAAATGAGATTTTATGTCACTGCCAACATTACAAGATCCTATCGGGTCGTACAAAAGATTAAATCGATAAATGGAATTAAATTCATGGGATGAATTAAATAATTAAGAAGAGTCTTAATTAAATGATTATAAGGATTTAATTAAATCATGGGTTTGGGCCCATGAGACTTAAAGAAAGTCTTGAACCTTAATTAAATCTTATAATATAAATACAAGGTTATGATTAATTGTTAGATATACAATTCATAAAATAACCTAGCCACCATACCAAGAGCTCTCAGCCGCCGCCTCTTTCCTCCTCCATCTTCACGGCCGACGTGAATAGTGGTGATCGGAACTGCCGCCGTTTAATCGGTTTTGAACCGTGAGTTTGGTTTTGGTTCAAGAATAAGTCTAGCAACTTGTTCTTGAACGTCCCTTGTTCGATTTGATCGTGTGGATACCGTAGAGACAAAGGTGCAAACTTTTGTTTGTGACTCGTGGTGCTACAACGAGGATTCTGCTTCAAACACGCTACAAGGGTGAGACTCTTATTATCTCTATTCCGATATGACCACTTTGTATAGATCCGCGGTTTTAGTAATCCAATTTTTAAATTCCGCTGCGTTGTATGCTTGTTGGATTACTTTCACAAGGTGCTACAATCGTTTATGAGCAACAACCAACAATTCTAACAGCATCAAATGCCCCAAAAACTCCATCGATTTTCCCTCAAAAGAACGACCCCAAAAAAGAGTAGAATTCGAAAATATTAGTTGGGCACATTGATCTCACATGCAGCTAAGTTTTGAACCACAGAAAAATTGTGCATCAAAACAGCAAGAATCCAAGTCAACTAGCAACATAAATTTTTGACTTCTAAACTGTAAGATTTTCGCACAATAATCCTCCAAAACCATAACAAAGCCAAATCATATTTTATCTAACAATTAAGGATCAAAATAATAACTAAATATTCGAACTGTACAAGCTGGAAAAACCGAAATCAGATTTACCCCATTTGCGTGAACAGTAACCGAGCCTTGCATGCAAAAAAATATGTCATATTCCCATTTGTGTGTGTTTCACATTTTAGTGCATGAAATTAAGCTGAAAGCGTTTTAATATATATGTATTTCCAGTACAGTAATGCACATTGGAGTGTGGTCGGTGTACTGATTTAAACTTTTACAGTCGATACTTGAGATTTATACCCAATAGTATAACAGAAGCTTAAATTCTTCATTTTAGTAATTTATTTCTAAAATACTAACGGAGTTTATTTTACCATTTCAGAATATGTCATATTCTCATTAAATTGTCAGTTGACATTGATAATGTCAATTTCACATCAAATTAATTAATTTCAAATTAATAATTCATTAATTCACAAATTATATTTAATTTAACATTAATCGAATCTCGGGGCCTTACACTTTTTCACAAGAATTTTCCCATTATCATCAAACGACATATTTATTGAAATGAAATAAAACACTTCATTGGTTGGGCTTTCTGAAAATGTCAATGGTTTCAGAAAATTGAACAATTGATGCATCTATCAATGATTTTGGTTAAAAGATAGACCTGGGTCTATCGGTGCATGTAATTTACATGTACCGCATGAGTCTAGCGGTGCATATAAATTACATGCACCGCTAGACATAAGAAAGTGAAAATGATGATAATAACGGAAAATGTGAAGATTTTTCTATTTTTAACTGAAATTAGTTTCTGAAAATTCATAATAATGATGAAATCTCTTTACAAAGGGAATTATGAATTGATGGATGCAGTCTTGTAGATAAAATTGTTGGTGGAATCAAGTTTTTTACATGCACCACATTAGATATGCATCACATGAGTCTATCGGTGCATGTAAATTATATACACCGCTAGACACAAGAAAGTGAAAATGATGATAATAATGAAAATGTGAAAATTTTTCTATTTTAAACTGAGATTAGTTTCTGAAAATTTATAATGATGATGAAATCCCTTTATAGAGGGAATTAGGAATTGATGGATGCAGTCTTGTAGATAAAAATTATTGGTGGAATCAAGTTATTTACATGCACCGCATGATATATGCATTGCATGAGTCTAGCAGTTCATGTAAATTACATGCACTGCTAGACTCACAGTGCATTTATATTACGTGCACCGCATGAGTCTAGAGGTGCATGTAATTTACATGCACCGCTAGATATAAGCAATGGATGTATATAATATTTATATGCACCGCATGATAAATTTTATATGCACCACATGAGTAATTTTTACATGCACCGCATGAGTAATTTTTTACATGCACCGCATGAATAAATTTTTACATGCACCGCATGTTCAATTTTTATATGCACAGCATGAGCCAATTTTTACGTGTATTGCATGAGGTATTTTTTACATGCGTCGCTAGATAGAAGTGATGCACTTAAAATACCACATCTATTTTATTAAAGTCTTACATGCACCGCATTAGCCAATAATTTAGTGCACCGATGTGCATGTACTTTGCATGCACCGCTAGACGCAAATGGTGCATGTATATTAATTCTTAATCTGTTAATGCTCAATTGTGGGTTATAGAATCTGAGTTGAATCTTGATTTTTACTGCTGTGCAAAGTTTATTAATGATGTACTATAATTGGCCATACATGGGTCCATTAACTTCAGATTATTTTATTCAAATGAGATTAATTCTTGATTGAGAGTTAGCAGAGGCTTTTCAGATTAGTACGTCAATAAAGAATTAATGCAAGAAAAAATGATTTTTATAAATAATTATTCGGAGAAGCAGAATTCGTAGGCGCAAGTTCTGTACAAAACAATCTCTAGTAAACTTTGCCTTCTTCGATGCCGTCATTTGGAAAGGTCGAATCAGTTTCATATACATTGGAATCGATTTCACCGACAAGACGCCGTCGAACAAAGCTTCATCATCGCCATCTTCTCTCAATAGTCTGCTTCTTAAACTGTTCTCTCTACCTAAAACCGACTGGATCGGCATTTCATTCACCATGCACTTCACGGAAAAACAGTACATGAGAGATTCGGTAAAAAGAAAGGTAAATTAGTCATGAAAATGGATCATTCAGATTAGGGTTTGATAAAATGGACTTATTAGAAATAAATTTTTTAAAAGATGTATTTAGTTGAAATAAGATTTTTTTGAGAGATTTAATTGAAAGAAGTTTTGGAAAGTGGAACCTTTATGTAATTTCCTTAAAAAAATTCATTAACACCCTCTAAATCCTTAGAACGAATACACCCTTTTAAAACAGGTAAATATTGGTCACCATTATCGGGCCTTGTGATCTGAGCCTCTGATGGACTCTTATGTTTATGGATATGATTTAATATAGATTGGTCATTTACAAATGACAGCTAATCACATCAAAGACCTAATCTATTAGTAGTCATCGTCCCAAATAAGATTTGACTCGAGTTTGAATATGTTGTAAATCACCTCTCCCCTTTTATAGAAAAATAAAAATAAAAATAAAAATGACAACTAATGGACTACTATCTTGCCGTAGACATGCCCACGGTTCAGAATCATCGGTTAGACGATTTGGAACCGCCGGTTCGACGATTCAAAAGAGCTCGACCATTAACATTAACTTTCGTAGACGGTTTCGGTTATGGTTCGTGAACCGTCAGTTACGATTACAGTTAATCTCTGGTTACGATTACAGTTAATCTCTGGTTACGATTACAGTTACGGTTACAATTAATCTCTGGTTACTACATAGCCTCCTTTTAGAAAGAAAACTTCTAAAGCATCGATAACATTAAATAATTTTTTATTGGGCTATGAGAAAACTACACAGAAGTTCTTATTATATTAAAAATAGTCGGAGATCAGATTTAAGTGTGACTATCAATTTTAACAAGAAACAAATGAGAATTAAATCATATATTAATCACAAATATATTATGTATAAAGATATTATTAATTTATATATATGAATTTTTGTTTATATATTATATTATAAAGTTAGTGAATTATTAATTCAATACGTTGTTCCTAAGTCATGATAAGTCAAATTATTTGAAAGATTTTATTAATTAATTGAGTATTAAATTATCGAGTTTCTAGCAATTAAGGTATACTTATTTAATTATCATACACATAATCTAATATCAAATAATGAACACAAATATCTTGTAGCTCATTGGTAAAGTCTCAAACTTGTGGGTGAGAGTTTATGGGTTCGAATCAGAATTCTTATAATTAATTTTAATTAAAAAAAATTAAAGCCACGAACAGCCGGGCAGTTCATGTTTTTTGAGCCCATCACAAGCGGGCCGGCTGCGGTTCGTAACCTTCAAACCGAGTCAATAGTTAACCGACCTGTTGACCCGATTATGGTTCTGGGCCGGGCCACGATTAATTTGTATCCGTGGCCATGTCTCGGGCAACCAAATCTCTGGGTTTTTAATAATTTATATTTTTTTGCAAATTTAAGATTTCCATTTGATTGCGTAGAACAGCTTTCACAATACGTGATGAACAGGTGAAGAGTGTAACTAGATTGTATCATTATCATCATAAAAATTATATCAATCTTAATTTTAAAAATATATTATATAACAAAAAATTTAAAAATAAATAAAATTACTATATTCACTAGCAATAATTTTCGGAAAATCATATTTAAAATTTTTAATTGTAGTATATTCTCTGAATTTTTGAATAAAAATTCCTTGAAATCATAATGTCGTAAAATAGTTTATTTATTTAATTTATATGTTTACATTCTCGGTTTCGTGCACTATTCAGTGATGTTACTGGGTTGTTGGTTTTCACCACGGGATATGGAGTCGAGAGCTTGCTCGATTTTTGGTCTTTTATCAGTTTATGCTTCTCGTATTTCCTTATTTGTACCTACAATTATGTTGGTAGGTAGTTTCCACGTTCGCTCATACACTGATCTGCATTGTTTGAGGGGACTTAGATTGGCTCAGGGGGTCTCTGCACTCTCATGGTCAGGGTATTATGTTGTTGTAGTGATTCTTGTTCACGGCTCACATGTTAGTCCGTTATTTAATAGATGTGTATTAGTTAGAATTACTGCTAGACGTTTGTATTTACTGCTGGTATTGGATGTCTAGTCGTGTATTGGTCGCTTGTTGGCTGGATTGTCATTTACCAGTTTCTTATGTTAATATAATCAATGTTTTACTGTTAAAAATTAAATAAATAGTTTATTTAATATTGGCTTAAAAATCACTTTCTATTTATTGGAAATTTCCATCCCAAAATAGACTAGAGAACAGAAATAAAATAAGGTAAAATATTTTTCCACTTCTCCTTGAAGCAGTGCCAAGAAAAATGGCATCAGCAACACCCAGGGCAAATCCGTACTCCTCTTGTCATTTTCAATTCTTCCCATTCCAAAATGTAAATTTTCCCTGCAACTTCCCAATAAAAATCCTATTTTTCTCAGACCCCTCAAGTTTGAGGCTCGTGTCTGTCCATTTAATCCCCAACTCGATTCCATCAAGATGGATTAAACTGCATTTGGGTCGGATCGGGCTCCGAAAGAAAGACCATTTGCGTGAAGTTGCCTCGCCTTCTTCTGCCATTGATTTCTTGACATTGTGCCAACGTTTGAAGGCATGTTTGCACGTCTAATGTTGCATGTTCTTGTTAATTGAAGATAATTTGCAATCTTTCACTTTGGAATATGGAGTCAAACCTTGGAAGTTTGAAAGCTCTTAGAAATTGGAATAAACTCCTATAATGCTTCAAATAGTTAACATAGCTTTGACCAACCCTTAGTATCCCAATGTGTCTAGAAATTTCTATACAATCTTATAAGTATTGACTTCCATGTAATTGAAAGAAAGTGCAGAATAATAAGTTAAACAATCTGCAACTAAATATAGAATGTGCAGTAGCAATTCTTATTGAACAATAAATCAATATATCATCATTTTCTTCCTACCAATGCTTCCAAATCCAACAAATTTGGTATCAGAGCCAGATTTTTTTCAAAAGCTTCTGCACGATAGTATGCATACTTCATAAATTGTATTTGCTAATAACTCAAGTTCTTGTCTTACCAAGTATACACTTCCAATTCCACCAATCAAAACCTTTCTTTTTGAAGATCCAGCAAATTTTTTTTTCCTAAAGCCAAAGCCACATTTCTGGCAGCCTCGTTGGTTTTCTTAAGAAGGCCGTAATAGTTGAGTAAATGACGTCAAATCCGGCTTCGCTATTCACATATTCACCTAGTCAAGTGCCTATATTTGAAGGAGAACATTACGAGTATTGGAGTAGCCAAATGAAGACGTTCTTGATCTCTTTAGATCTTTGGGATGTGATCGATGATGAAGAACTCGATGAACCAAGTGACGATGATGAAGGATACGAAAAATTTAAAAAGGAGTACAAAAAGTGAGATGCATTGGCGCTGCGATATATTAAACAAGGTGTTGGAAAAACATTTTTTCCTCGTATCTTTGGTGTTATTAAAGCCAAAGATGCTTGGGAAATTTTAAAACAAGAATTTCAAGGCACGGAGAAGACGGTTGCATTGAAACTCCAATTCTTGTGGAGAGATTTCGATAATCTCAAACTGGAAGAAAGGGAGTCGGTTCGAGATTTTTCTTCACGAGTTTCGGAGATTGTAAATCAAATCAAAAGTTGTGGAGATATGATGCAAGACAAAAGGGTTGTGGAAAAAGTGCTTACCAGTCTCCCGCCAAAGTTCGATCATGTAGCCGCCGCAATTGAGGAATCAAAGGATTTATCAAAAATGACTATGTACGAGTTGACCGGATCGCTTCTTTGCACATGAGCAAAGGATCAATCGTTCGGCCAATCAACCAATTGAACAAGCCTTTCAATCAAAACAAGCAACAAAATTAAATCCAAATAATCAAGGAGCATACAAAGGAGGCTTCAACCATAAGAAAGAAAAAAATGGCAAGTGGAGACAGAATGAAAAGAAAGGCAATTGGAAAGGCATATTATCAAAAAAATATGGTAAGGATTCGTCTTGTGTTATTTGCGATCGATCAAATCATGAATCAAAAGATTGTTACTATAGATGCAAAAGATGCAAGATTCCTAACCATTCTCAAAAGGATTGTTGGTTCCAAAATAAAGAGAAAACTGGAGGAAAAGAAGATGCAGGTTTTTTGAAGGAATCACAAGAAGAAATCTTATTCTTTTCTGGTGGTGATGATGAATCCAAAAATTTAAATTATTTGGATAGCGGGTGCAGCAACCATATGACATGAAATAGAGAATTTTTTGTGGAGCTCAATCCTAATATCACTTCTCAAATTATTCTCGGTGATGGCACACGAAGAAGTGCAAAGGGAAAAGGCACCATTGTTGAGACTAAGGGAGGTAACAAGAATCTCATTACTGATGTTCTTTATGTGCCTAACCTTTCACACAATCTTCTTAGTGTTGGACAACTTATCCAGAAAAATTTCTCTGTCCATTTTTGTTGGAATCGAAGAGGGGGGGTGAATAAGATTCCTTGGCTACTTTAGCTTTTTAAAATGAGTTTGCAAAAATAAAAGAGTTTGCGCTTGCGGAAGGCTTAAGTCAATCGATAAATAAAATAAAATAAGAAGTAAGCAAATAAATAAATGTGTAATGAAATTAAAGCGGTAAATGACAAGGATATTTGTTATAGAAGTTCGGCGATGAATCACCTACGTCTCCTCTTCCCGGTTAGATAACTTCAAACCGAGGTTTCACTAGAACAAATGGTCTTGGCCTTGAGGGCTCCAAGTTAGCCACAATACAACTCTTCCCGAGTTTACAAAGCTCTTCCCGAGCACAATACTCTTCACGAGTACACAAAGCTCTTCACGAGTCTTCTTGGCCTTAAGGGCTCCAAGGATAGCCACACACTTGCACCAACTATACTTGTTGATGACTTTACAATTTCCAACTTGCTTTGGTGTTGGAGGATAAACTCAACAAACACCTTCACGGTGTACCAACACGAAGAAAACAAGACTCTATCAAAAAGAATGAATTACAAACTCCAATACAACAACAATGTATGGAGATTGCAATGCTATTTGAAATTTGAATGATCAAAGCTTTGTAGAAGTTTGTAGGCTTGTTTCTTGTCATCATAAATGCTCCAAAGCATCAATATTTATAGTGTAGGAGCCCCCCTAGGCTCCTACTAGCCGTTGCTACACCTAAGCCTGAAATCACTCGTCGATCGCCTCAGCCATCGCCTCGGGCGATCACCATCGCCGTGCCCCAACGGTCGCCAAATTCCACAGATTTCCTCAGGCGATGTATGGATCGCCTCAGGCATCTAAGCCCAAAATCAATGCCGTAGCCTCATCTCCTTAAAATCTTTCACTGCCTCAAACGAAGCACGGATCGCTTCAGGCGTTCAACACATCGCCTCAGGCGATCGAGCCATCGCCTCGGGCGAACTCCCCCTGCGCGCCAGCCTCGGCATCGCTCCAGTCGATGTGCGTGGCGGTGCCCCGCCTGGCTGCCATCGCCTGGAGTGATGATGACCATCGCCTGGGGTGATCCACCCCAAGTTTTGCACAATCGATTTTCTTCATTTAATCCACTTTTAAATCATTTAATCTGCATACTAAGTAGACATATTAGTATAACAAACACAAGTTTTGTTGATCATCGAAACTCAAAAATAAACCGGAGATAAATTAAAGCATTAAACACAACCATGTGTTTAAGGATCAACAATCTCCCCCTTTTTTATGATCACAAAACTTGATAAACTTGAATATGTAATATGCATGTAATGTGAGTAAACATGACTCCCCCTTAACAATTGCATAGCACATACAAGATTACCAAGTAAATCATTAAGCAAATAACTCTCCCCCTCAAACCATGCATACACAAGCTCTCCCCCTTAAACTATGCATGTTTTAAGTTTCAAGTTTATCACAAAATTCTCCCCATTTTTGTGATAATAAAAAAGTATAAAATTTAAATAAACATAGCTCAGTTATATGTTGCCACATAGCCATATTTCAACAATTTACACATGTTCCTCATCAAGCATGTAATAAGCATAAGATTTAATCAATGAGATGAAAATAAACATGCGTTTAAGGCAATCAACAATGAATTCTAAATTTTGCAAAGTGTGCATATGTTCTACCATGAATTCATGCACCTATGTCCAATAATCATTAAAATTCTCACATCATCATTTGATAAATTTATTAAGATCATGATTATATCAAATATAGAGTATCTAAACACTTATGTCATGCTTAATCACATAATTTCACATAGCATATTCAAATTTGAATTTTAAGCACTTCAAGATATATACCATAAAGAGATAGGCAAAATCATGCAACAAAATAATTTGGAGGTGCATATGCTAAGGGGTTATGCATTTTACTACCAATGAATATTGAGCTTCATATTTATTGGTCACAATTAATTTGTGCCAATTAATTTTGAATTGCTCTTTTTAAATGCATAAAATAAATTTACCTTTTCTTGTCATTGATCCTATACCTCGCACCTCTTCTATAGTGGTGAATAAGATTGTTTCCTCCCTTGAGGTGCTTGTGCCTTCATCCTTCATCCCATTGTTGTCCCTACAAAACAAATTAACAATAGGAGGATCTTTGGTACCCATTTGATTTTTGGGTCCTAGAGGGTTAGCTTTTATTGACACATTTGGAATCCATTTCCACCTTTTGTTAGGTTGGTATTGGATTCTAGCAAACCTACATTTATTCTTAGTATGACCATTTTTACAACATTAGTTATAAGTAGGTGAATCATGCTTGGCTTTAGCCAACAAGCTTGAAAATGTTTTTGATTTGCTTGAGAAGCCTAACCCGGCTTTATCAAAGCTACAACGTTGTAAGCCAAGCAATTCATTCATCTTTATACTACTCTCACTAAATTTGCAAAAAGATATCTTTAAAGAATTTAATTCATTTTTCAAAAAATTATTTTCTTCATCTTTCTTGGCAACCTCAAGTTTGAGTAATTTGTTACTCATCTTGGTTTCGCCAAGAACATCTATAAGCTCATGATAAGAATCTAGTAAATTCATTAAAGGAAGGTATCTCATCGTCGCTTTCATCTCCTTCATCTATGTCATCTTTGGTCATGAGACAAAGATTTGTTTCTTCTTCATCGGAGTCACTATCACTCCATGTGGCTATAAGGGCTTTCTTCTTGCCTTTGTCTTCATTCTTCTTCCTAGGACATTTGTTAGCATAGTGACCTTTTTCTTGACAATTATAACAAGTTACCTCGTGTTTGGATTCATGTTTGGTAGCACCAGAGGCCTTTGGCTTGCTATGTTTGTTGAAGAACTTCTTGAACTTCCTAGTGAACAAGATCATCTCTTCTTCCTCATCATCATCTTCATCCTCGGATTGATCTTTTCTCCCGACCAAGGCGATCCCCTTTCTCATAGATCTATCATCCTCCTTTATGCCTTTCCTTGTTGACACTTCAAGCTCATGGGTCAGCAATGTGCCATGAAGTTCATCAAGGTCATAAGAGGCACTTTCTCCTTTGTTGGACTCAATGATGGCGGTTCTCTTCGCATCCCATTCCTTTGGCAAGGCTCTTAGGGCTCTTCTCCATATTTGCTTTGGAGGGTACTTCTCTCCAAGTTGAGCAAGCTCATTTATTATTTGGGTGAGCCTTCCAAACATTGAATCAACATCTTCTCCGGACTCCATCTCAAATGTCTCATATTTGAGTTGCAATAAATCAATCTTGGTCTCCTTCACTTGATTAGTGCCTTCATGACAAATTTGTAATTTGTCACATATCTCCTTTGCCGTTGAGCACATCGAGATCTGGTTGTACTCTTTCATATCTAAAGTACAATGCAAAATATTAATAGCTTTAGCATTTTGTGAAATTAATATCATGTCCGCTCTAGTGAAATCGTTCATTTCTTTAGGGATACTTATTCCCCCTACTCCTTTAAAGGAATATGTGGACCTTTCACTATGATCTTCCATAGGTCATAATCTATGGATTGGATGTATAGAGAAATTCTATTTTTCCAATAACCGTAATTATCACCCGTGAAGAGCGGAGGGCGATTTGTCGATTGACCTTGAGCAAATCATTTGCTAGATTAGCCATGATGTGATTCGAGATTTTGACTATAAGGTAGAATAAAGTGTTAATGCAAAATAACGATAAACACACCAAGATTTTTTACGTGGAAAACCCTCAAATTGAGAGAAAAACCACGGGACCTAGCCCAGTATAAAACTTCACTATAAATTTTGATGATTTACAAGACTCTCTGGACACAAAAAATAATCGCTCAATGACTTACACGAATATTTTAGAGAAATAACAAAAACGACCGAACATATATAAATTTGCTCTCTTCGGAGTCTTTTTGCCCAGAAAAGTCCAACCCTTACAATGAGGTTATCCAAGGGTATTTATAGGGTTGTCCTCAGTAACTAACTCGCGGGAAATCAGCAACATGATTTCCTTGGATCGTGGCTTGACTGGAGCCAATCGTGTCCGAGAAATCCGCCCCATTAATGCACGTTCAATCCCAGCCGGTTAATTAGTTTTAATTATGCACGGGTCTTCCGCTATACTTTGACCAGAATCCCGAAGAGGGGTTTAACAGTTGTTCTGCTCGGTGTCTTTCTGTTCGGTAAAACCCGGCTTGGTGCTATCTTCTGTTCGGCGATTTTATAGTTTGTATCTTCATAAATGGATTTTACCCGAGAAAATCAATATGTCATATGACATCACCCCACCCCCTAAAGTAAAGCAAGATGAAAGTAGTGAAATCTTGGTTTATTGTCTTCGGGTAAAATCCTGATATGCTCGTGATATCTTTGCCGCCTAATTTTCCCGCCTAAAAATTTCAAAAAATCTTGCGACGTTTCGTTTCCCGAGGCACATCTATAACCGTTCACTGGATTTATCTTGAATGGTGTCGATTCAATGACTGTTCAAGTGGCCCCCCCTATAAATACTCGTCCATTTCGTCAATTTAACTTACTTTACTGCAATTTGCTTCCGAGCTAGCATCAAACATCCGACCGACCTTTCTTCCATACTTATTTTCTTTCCATTCATCGAGTATGTCTTCTTCCGACGATTGCTTGAAAACTATAGACATGTTCAATGAGGAGGGTACCCTGAGTCCCTCTCCCCAACATTCTTCTTCCTCTGATAGTGAGGAGACTTCCAGCTCATCGCCAGCCCACGATGCTCGTAGAGAAGAGCTTCAGGCTGCGACAGAGCAGGATCTGATAAAAGCCTGTGTACCCTGGTTTGAGGTTTTCGAATCAGGGATTAAATCACAGCGGCACCTATCCAATATTCAAACTAAATGGGAGATTTCTGAGGGGACATCTATTATTGTTCCTCCTCCCGGATCTCGTCCCCACCTACCTCCAGAGGGTTATTTTCCCTTCTACATAGACCAGCTCCGAGGGGGACTTCGTTTTCTATTCCTTCTTTTTTTGTAGATGTTGCCTCCTATTTTGCCATCTCTCTTAGTCAGCTATTCCCCAACAGTTATCGATTGCTGGCGGGTTTCTACATAGTCTTATCCTTTTTTGGTTTTTCTCCAACTCCCGAACTCTTTCATTGTTTCAATTAAGTCAAAAGGAGATCGGGCTCTTCTACTTTTCTTCTCGGACAGGGATGGGTTTTCTGAAAAACTACCCATCTTCTATAAAAACTGGAAAAGATTTTTCTTCTTTGCTCGTCCACTCCAACCCTGGGATTGCCCCATGGAGTGGAAAGAAAACTTACCGAAGGGCAAGTCGATCAAGGGGCTACTTGAGGGAGAAACATATCTATCGGTTCGTCGTAAACTTGGCGATCAGTATTTTAACCTTGGGGAGTTGATTGACGACGGACTGCTGTATTTATTCCAGCTTAGTCCTAAGGGTGTTTCCCTAAAAATGCCCCTCGGTGAGTATTTATCGAGCATATTGCTTTGTTTGCTTACTTTGTTTTAATATGCTTGAATAATTGCTATGATGTTTTTTTCCTTTTTTTTTTTTTTACAGAAAACAAGATGTTGAAGGCCAAGATTGCTGCTAACTTGAAGAAAATTGCCGTTCAAGAGAAGGCTGCTAAACTGACCACTGAAACACTTCCCCCTCCCTCTGTTACATCTGCTCCTACTGAAGAAGTGATTGAAATTCCTAAGGGGGAAGCCTTGATTCCTCGATCAATGAAGAGGGCGGCCCCCGAGGGCCAAGGTTCTTCTTCGAAACTTCCTCCTACCAAGAAAACTTCTTCTGCTCGAATCAACCTTACCCGCCAAGCTAGTCCACTACCTCCACCTCGAGCTGTTTCTCAACCTGCTCCCGGTGGTTCTAGCTCTTCTCGGCCAACCTCACGATATCATATACCCGATTGGGTCTATCCTCTCAATGTCCCCATTTTGAGAAAACCGGACCCCAAAATTTCTGAATCCATCATTTGCAATTGGGCCAATTCTCCCGACCGTAAATACCTAGGAGGATTGGCCTTCAGCAATTTGATAAATGATTTCTCCACTTCCCTCACTCAGGTAACTTATATCCACTTTCATTTGATAAACCTTTTATCTTCGGTATATTAATTTCCTTTGTTCTTTTGCAGACCAATCTGATGGCCGGCGAGATTATGACTCGCTTCCAATCTATGAGATCCTCAGATGGGGAGAATCAGAAACACCTTAAACAATTAGACGGCATCGGCGAAGAGATGAAGAAATCTATAAAGTTACTGGAGGAACGATACTCTGCTGCTGTTGCTACTCGGGATAAGGCAGTGGAGGCTCTCCAAGAAGCGCACAAGAAATTAGCCGACCTTGAGGAAGCTAACACCACTTTATCCGGGCAGTACATGTCTGTGACTGAAGAGAATAAATCCCTCTTAGAGCAACTTTCACAGGAGAAGTCATTGCGGGCTGAAGAAAACAAATCCCTTTCTGAACAACTCGACCAGGAGAAATTATCTCGGGCTGCTCAGATCGAAGAGTCCTGGCTCATCAAGAAAGAAGAATTTATGAAGTCTGAAGAGTATGGCGATATTTTGGGCGAACGCGCTGCCAAGTTCCTTAACTATGGCTTTGAAGCGTCTGTTCGTCAATTTAAAGCCGCTGGCTATCCTCCTGAAGGAACTTCAACAGACTTTATAAACGTTGATGAGGCCCTAAATACCGTTCCCGATGAGTTCCTACAGCTGTAGATTTAGGGACGTCCCCCTCTTGTTTTAACTTTTAAAATTGTAATCTTTTGGGAATGATATTCTGATTCTCATTGTCTTCTTATAATCTTGTATAAGCTAGTCACTCCACCAAGCAAAATTTTAAGCAAATAAAGCTCGGTTGGAAAATATCCCGAAATAATGAATATAACCGAGCTCAGGGAAAAGACATCCCGAGCAGATAAAATACGGTCGGTCTTTAGAGAGAGCATCCCAAGCATAACAACATGGTATTTTTAAGTTTAAACGTTGACCAAACATCCCGATCCAACGAGTAAACGATGATATTTTTAAGTTCAAATGTTGACCAAACATCCCGATCCAACGAATAAACCGAACATTGCTCGCTACCCCGAGCATAAACACTTAGGCAATTTTAGGTTTAAAACGTGGACCAAACATCCCGATCCCACGAGTAAACAACTAAAATTCAGAACAAAGCTCGCTACCCCGAGCGTAATAACATGGTATTTTTAGGTTTAAACGTTGACCAAACATCCCGATCCAATGAGTAAACCGAACATTGCTCGCTACCCCGAGCATAATCACTTAGTCCCATTTTAGGTTCAAATACAGACCAAACTTCCCGGTCCTGTATTTAACCCGCCAACAATGGACTATAATAACATAAGCTCGCTACCCCGAGCATAATCACTTAGTCCCATTTAGGTTCAAATACAGACCAAACTTCCTGATCTTGTATTTAACCCGCCAACAATGGACTATAATAACATAAGCTCGCTACCCCGAGCATAATCACTTAGTCCCATTTTAGGTTCAAATACAGACCAAACTTCCCGATCCTGTATTTAACCCGCCAACAATGGACTATAATAACATAAGCTCGCTACCCCAAGCACAATAACATGGTATTTTTAAGTTTAAACGTTGACCAAACATCCCGATCCAACGAGTAAACGATGGTATTTTTAAGTTTAAACGTTGACCAAACCTCCCGATCCAACGAGTAAACGATGGTATTTTTAAGTTTAAACGTTGACCAAACATCCCGATCCAACGAGTAAACCGAACATTGCTCGCTACCCCGAGCATAATCACTTAGTCCCATTTTAGGTTCAAATACAGACCAAACTTCCCGATCATGTATTTAACCCGCCAACAATGGACTATAATAACATAAGCTCGCTACCCCGAGCATAATCACTTAGTCCCATTTTAGGTTCAAATACAGACCAAACTTCCCGATCCTGTATTTAACCCGCCAACAATGGACTATAATAACATAAGCTCGCTACCCCGAGCACAATAACATGGTATTTTTAAGTTTAAACGTTGACCAAACGTCCCGATCCAACGAGTAAACGATGATATTTTTAAGTTCAAACGTTGACCAAACATCCCGATCCAACGAATAAACCGAACATTGCTCGCTACCCCGAGCATAAACACTTAGGCAATTTTAGGTTTAAAACGTGGGCCAAACATCCCGATCCCACGAGTAAACAACTAAAATTCCGAACAAAGCTCGCTACCCCGAGCGCAATAACATGGTATTTTTAAGTTTAAACGTTGACCAAACATCCCGATCCAACGAGTAAACGATGGTATTTTTAAGTTTAAACGTTGACCAAACATCCCGATCCAACGAGTAAACCGAACATTACTTAATAAAAGGAAATTTATTTAATTAGGAAATGCATATGAGAACAGCAATGATAACTGAAAGATTACACAAAATACTTTCTTAAATTACGAATGTTCCAAGGTCTCACCAGTTCCCGACCTTCATGATCTTCCAGCCTGTAGGCTCCTCTTCCGATCACCCCTTTTATTTTATAGGGGCCTTCCCACTTGGGTGCTAACTTCTTTACTTCCCCCGCAGGATTGATTCTTTGCAGCACTAGATCTCCCACCTGAAAAGCCCTCGGGCGAACCTTCCGATTGTAAGCATTGGTCACCCTTATTTTATATAATTCCACTTTAGCCAAGGCTTTTTCTCTCAACTCCGCAATCCCATCTAACTCCAACTTCCTTTTTTCTTCATTCTGATCGGGATTATAGCTTTGTACCCGAAGAGATTCCACTCCAATTTCCACTGGGATGAGGGCCTCAGATCCATATACTAAGCTATAAGGAGTCTCTCCTGTAGATACCCAAGGAGTCATTCTATAAGCCCATAAGACACCGGGTAATTCATTTACCCACTCCCCTCGAGCCCCTTGTAGTCTTGTCTTGATCCAGTGCAATAAAATCCGATTAATCACTTCCGCTTGCCCATTTGCTTGAGGATAGGCTACTGAAGTAAAGACTTGTTTAATTTTCATATTTTTGCACCACTCTTGTATTCTTCCTCCCTGAAATTGTCTTCCATTGTCGGAAATTATTCTTCGAGGTATTCCGAACCGGCATACTATGTTTCTCCATAAAAATCTGATGACTTCTTCCTCAGTTATTTTAGCCAATGGTTCCGCTTCCACTCATTTAGTGAAGTATTCAACAGCTACTATGAGAAATTTTCTCTGCCCTGTAGCGGGAGGAAATGGTCCAACAATATCCATTCCCCATTGGTCAAAGGGACAGGAAATGATGCTACTATTAAGGACTTCCGCAGGTACATGGGATAAATTTGCATGCATTTGGCAATTAATGCACTTCTTCACAACTTCCTCAGCGTCTTCCCTCATCGTCGGTCAATAGTACCCAGCTCGGATAGATTTCTGATACAACATGTTAGTCCCCACATGATTTCCGCAACATCCTTCATGAATCTCCTTTAATAAATGCTCTCCTTCTTGCCTCGAGGCACATTGTAAAAAAGGAATTGAGAATCCTTTCTTGAACAACTTGCCTTCTATCATCACAAATCGGTTCCCCATTCTTTTGACTTTAGCGGCTTCCTTTGGGTCAGGAGGCATAATCTTTATCTTCAAAAATTTAATAAGATGCTCTCGCCAATCGGACATAATACATGGCTCCAAATTCATGATGCTATTGATGGATATATGGGAGATCAAAAGCTCTTGTACGAGCACATTCCTGTTCTTCCATTCGTGTACTGAACTAGCCAATTTTGCTAATTCGTCGGCACGAGTATTCTCTTCCCTTGGTATTTGCGTTAATTCCACCTCTTGAAATTGAGCCATCATTGCCCGCACATTTTCCACATACTTTCTAAGCTTCTCTTCTTTCACCTTATATACCCCATTCACTTGATGAACAACCAGCATTGAATCCATAAAAGCTTTTATCATCTTGGCTCCAGCATCCAATGCTATTCGGAGGCCTGAAACGATAGCTTCAAATTCAGCTTCATTGTTTGAGGAAGGAAACCCAAATTGGACGGCAACTCTGAATTCTTCCCCTTCTAGACTAATGAGTATGACACCTGCTCCACTTCCCAATCGGGTAGATTGTGATATCCCCGAAATAATTGATTGCAATTGGGCATTAATTGTGTTTATATGATTAATTATGGTGGTAATTAATTATGTGCTGGAATTATTTATCATATTGAAATGCTTAGTCACATGATAGAGTGACCCGGGAGAGCATTTCAAGGTGCATGTTGTGCATGTTGGGAAAATTGCTATTAGCATGATTTATTTGCCATGGTTAGCAATTAATTGGAAATCATGAGTTTAATTGGTATTTTGGTGCATTTTGGATTAATGCTTTTAAAAATATCATGTTGGGGGTGTTTTATACACCATGGGATTGTGGGATGCAATTCATTTTAATCACCCCACTTTATCACCCACTTTACCATTCTACTCTTTAATTCCCCAACATTCCCCCAACCCTAACCTCTTCCCTCATTTTCGTTTTTGACCCCAAGGAGGAAGAGAAATCTTTGCTCAAACTCTTGTGGAGTGATTCTTGGTAAGATTTAAGGTCTAGGAAGGGTATATGTCCCTCCTTGTTGTTTTTGCAAAGATTTGTTTTGATTTGAGTTTGTTATTTGAGTTTTTGAAATGGGTTTGTTGTGGGTTGGTGTTGTTTTGGTTGAGGGTTGGATTTATGTTTGTTTTGAGGTGTATTTTGGAGGATTATGATGTTATTTTGTTGTGGGTTTGATGGTTTAAGTTTTAGTATGGTTTGGGATGGTTTTGGGTGCATTAATGGTGGAAAAATCGCGAGTCTGTGCGAGGCGATCGACCGCCTGAAAAGAGGCGACCGATCGCCGATGGGCAGTAGCAAAATCGCAGGGCAGGCGATCGATCGCCTGAAATGAGGCGACCGATCGCCGAGGGGCAGTGGCTAAATTTGAGGTAGGCGATCGATCGCCATGTTTGGCGCGATCGATCGCCACGAAGCAAAAATTGAGGCGATCGATCGCCTCAGCGAAGCGATCGATCGCCAGCTGTGGAATTTTGAAAAATGAATTCTTTTGATGATTTTTTGGTATTCGACTATTATTTGTCTTCTAATATGGGGTTGTGTGATTGTGTAGAACCATCCCAGGTAGCAACGCAACCAAGGAAGTGAAGCCATATCAATTCCACTTTTGGAAAGGTACGTAGAGGACGTACGGGCACCCAACGGTACATGTATCTAGTATACTCATTGTTTATGCAGTGTGGATGCGAGTATATGTTGAATTATGCATTGTGGATGCAAATACATGTTGAATTATGCATGATGATTGTATATGCATATGGTTATTGGTGCACATCCCATGAGTCGTGGTCATCCCTTGATGATTTTAATGCTTGCCGCTATTTGATTTGTTGCCGCTAAATGTGAAGCGAGGGGTGGGAGCGCCGCATGTCACATTTAAGCGTGGTTATCATATGAGGCGAGGAAAGAATATTTGCGCTCAATGTGAGGCGAGGGGTGGGAGTACCCGCATGTCCATTGAAGCGAGGTTATTCTATGGCGCCTATATGTAAATAAGCGAGGGGCATTAAAATACATTGTGATGATCAGACTAGGGATTGGTGATTGGTAATTGGAAATGATGAAATGGTATTATGTCATGACATGTCTAGACCATTAAATAATCTATTGATGATACTCATGAGTTATGGTACAGGGACAACCAAACTGGAAGCGTTTGAAATGCATGGGAAAACAGGAAGTGTTTTATTGTGATTATGCATTTACGCTTTATATTCATATTGTGTTGAATATGAATGATATCATTGCTCATGTTTGGGGTGTTGTCCTTGTAGGTACTTTTTGGCATGATGAAAAAGGGGGCTAAAACGGTGAGGTGGTGAGCTTGTGAAGAATTCTTTTGAGGAAGGAAGGACATGATTAATTTTTGTATAGTATCTACTCTAGGAGTAGTGTAAAGCTATAATTGATAACATTCATTATTTAGATTGGGAATGTAACTAATCCATTGTTAGTCCTTATTTTGGCATGTAATTCTTAAAGCTCATAGTCTCAACACGATTATTTCACTCTGATAATCTTCATTAGCTCTAATTATGCCTAATTCGTACTTAAGGAACTAGGGTCCTTACATTAGTGGTATCAGAGCAGTGGTTAGAGAACCCGGGAACGAGTGAAGGGTAGCCTTAGCATGATTGGCTAGGTGCTTACATTTGAAGCATGTTTATGCATGTGGTGCATATTAATGTATATCCTGTTATACTAACATGCTTATTATCATTCCTGTTATCTAACGGCATAACATATATATTTGTTTTGGAATTGTTTTAACCCTGGTGTTACAGCATGGCTGCTATGAATGCGGGGAACCTTAATGAAGAGGTCGGTGATGTTGGGAGCGTGAACGCTAGCATTGGTCAGGCAAACCCTCTACCTCCACCAGCTGTAGGCATGGAACCAGTGGCTCAGTTATTGCTACCTGGTGAGATTAGCTTGACTCAGTTTCATCTTACCACCAGCCCCGGTTTAGGGAACAGAATCAGGAGAGGAGGCTGAGGAGTATGGAAAGCTTGAACAGATAGTATCGGCTCCTTGTGCTGTTACAGCATGGCTGGACTGGCGGATCCAGTTGGAAAGAAAGTTTAATGTGGTGGAGGAGCACGGTAATGAACTGAGAGCACAGGGTGCAGTGATGATTGGACACTCTTCAGGACCCGGTTTCTGAACCGGTAGTTCCGCAGCGGCGAGACAGACGACGAGGATGAGTCTGCAAGTTTGAAACAAGGGAACATGCAGTGTCAGACTTGAGGCAGTACTCTTCGTTGCTGAGGTAGTTCACCACATTGCCACCAAGGACAGCCAAGATGAGTTTTGGTTGAGACCGGAACTCTTTCCGGGGCACCATACCCCCACCGGATATCTGTGGATCCTCACAAGATTGAGCTGGTGATTGAGTGGGCTGCACCCACTTCTGTACCTGAGATACGGAGCTTTCTTGGTTTGGCCGGATTTATCGACGCTTCGTCGAGGGATTTTCGAAGATTGCCAAGCCATTGACACAGTTGACCCATAAGGGAGTACCATTCTTTTGGTCAAGAAGCTTGTGAGGAGAGCTTCCAGGAGTTGAAGCACCGTTTGACGACGGCGGCCAGTGTTAGTGATCCCTACGGAGAATTCCAGATTTGCTTTGTATACCGATGCATCACTTCAGGGCCTTGGGTGTGTACTGATGCGAGATAAGCATGTGGTAGCTTATGCATCGAGGCAGTGAAGCCGCATGAGACCAGATACCCAGTCCATGACTTGGAATTGGCGGCTATCATCTTCGCCCTGAAGATTTGGAGACATTACTTGTATGGTACTTCGTTTACCATATACACGGATCACAAGAGCCTCAAGTTTTTATTCACTCAGGCGGAGCTGAACATGAGGCAGAGAAGGTGAATGGACTTACTCAAGGACTATGATTGTGAGATAGAATACCATCCCGGGAAAGCTAATTTGACAGCAGACGCCTTGAGCCGGAAAGTGAGGAGTTCTGCTCAGGACGTCATCCATTTGTCGGCCATGATGACCTCCTATTGCCATCTAGGCTATGATTTTGACATAGATGCAATCACCAGTTCATGTATCGACCTTGTTAGCTGAGCCAGATATCTATGAGAACATCAGGAGAGCTCAGAGGTCAGATGATGAGGTTCAGAGGTGGTTATCTTTAGTACGTCTTGGTCAGCCATCGAAGTTCAGAGTGGCTGAGGACGGATCTTTGAGATTGGGTAGCCGTTGGTAGTTCCGAGTACGTCGGAGTTGCGTAGAGGGATCTTGGAGCGAGCGCATAGTAGCCAGACTTAGCATCCACCCAGGCGGAAAGAAGATTGTATAAAGATCTACGTGGTCAGTTTTGGGTGGAAAAGAATGAGAGTGATGTCGTCACTTTTGTTAAGAGGTTTGTTTGATCTGCCAGCAGGGTTAAGGCAGAGAGACAGAGACCTGGCCGGCGAGTTGAGACGCTTAGAGATACCGAAGTGGAAGTGGGAACACATTTCCATGGACTTCGTGACTCACCTACCGAGGAAGTACTTCAGGTTTTGATGCTATTTGGGTGATTGTGGATCGATTGACAAAGGTAGCTCATTTCATCCCCTATAGCATGACTTTCACCTTTTTGAGGATGGCGCAGTTGTATATTCGAGATGTGGTGAGATTGCATGGGATCCCCATTTCCATAGTGTTGGATCGAGATCCCGATTCACATCTCATTTTTGGGAGGGTCTTCAGTCAGCCTTGGGAACTGAAGTTAGATTGAGCACTGCTTATCATCCTCAGACGGATGGCCAGACCGAGCGTACTATCCAGACGCTCGAGGACATGTTGAGAGCTTGTGTATTGGAGTTCGATGTCTCTTGGCAGGATTCGGTAGCCTTGGTAGAGTTCTCTTATAATAACAGCTACCAGGCGAGTATTCAGATGGCTCCTTTTGAAGCTCTTTATGGCAGACGGTGTAGATCACCCTTGTGTTGGGATGATTTGGACCACAAATCGGTCGGAGGACCGGAGTTGATTCGGGAGATGGAAGAGAAGATAAAGATGATAAGGCAAAAAATGAAAGCAGCCCAGGACAGACAGGCAGCTTATGCGAATAAACGGCGGAGGACCGTTGGAATTTCAGTTGGGAGATAAGGTCTTTTGAAGATCTCGCCTTTCAAAGGCGTTGTGCGATTTGGGATGCGCGGAAAACTGTCTCCGAGGTATGTTGGACCGTACGAGATTTTGCAGCGCATTGGCACCTTAGCTTACTGACTGGCTTTTGCCGCCTTCTTTATCTGGTATACATGATGTGTTTCATGTGTCGATGCTGCGGAAGTATGAGCCGGATCCATCTCATGTGTTGCAGCCTTCTGAGGTTCAGTTAGAATCCGATGTGTCTTATGTGGAACGGCCTGTTAGAATTCTGGATCGAGCAGACCGTAACTTCGGAATAAAGTGATACCTATGATCAAGGTTCAGTGGGATCGCAGGGGTGTCGAGGAGGCTACGTGGGAGACGGAGCGGCATATGGTGCAGCACTACCCGGAACTATTCTCTGGTATGTGAGTATGTTTAGTTTCTTTTGGGGTAAGTGCATGTGATTTCGAGGACGAAATCTTATAAGTAGGGGAGTATTGTGATATCCCCGAAATAATTAATTGCAATTTGGGCATTAATTGTGTTATATGATTAATTATGGTGGTAATTAATTGATAATGTGCTGGATTTATTTAATGTATTGAAATGCTTAGTCACATGATAGAGTGACCGGGGGGGAGAGCATTTCAGGGTTGCATGTTGTGCATGTTGGGAAAATTGTTATTAGTTTAATTGTGATTATGGTGCATTTTGGTTTGAAATGCCTTTTTAATATCATGTTGGGATGTTTTAATACATCATGTTAGTTGTGGGGATACAATTGGACTTGTTTTAAAACCCCTACCCCCACCTTTACCAAAACACTTTACTAAATCCCCCAAAATCACTTCCCACAAACCCTACCCTCCTCATTTTCGTTTTTGAGCTTAGGCGTGAAGAGAAATTCTTGCCAAAAGCTTGTTGTGAAGTTTATTGGGAGATTTGAGGTCCCCAAGAGGTATGGATGCCTCCATGTCATTTTTGTTGTGTTTGGTTTAGTTTTGAAATGGTTTTGAATGATTTTGAAATGGGTTTGTTGTGGGTTGGTGTTGTTTTGGTTGATGGTTGGATTTATGTTTGTTTTGAGGTGTATTTTGGAAGTTTATGATGTTATTTTGTTGTGGGTTTGATGGTTTAAGTTTTAGTATGGTTTGGAAAGGTTTTGGGTGCATTAATGGTGGAAAAATCGCGAGTTCTGTGCGAGGCGATCGACCGCCTAAAATGAGGCGATCGATCGCCGATGGGCAGTACCAAAATCGCAGGGCAGGCGATCGATCACCTGAAATGGGGCGACCGATCGCCGAGGGGCAGTAGCTAAATATGAGGTAGGCGATCGATCGCCATGTTTGGCGCGATCGATCGCCGCGAAGCAAAAATTGAGGCGATCGATCGCCTCAGCGAAGCGATCGATCGCCAGCTGTGGAATTTGAAAAATGATTTCTTTTGACGAATTTTTTGGTATTTGACTATTATTTGGCTTCTAATATGGGGTTGTGTGATTGTGTAGAACCATCCCAGGTAGCAACGCAACCAAGGAAGTGAAGCCATATCAATTCCACTTTTGGAAAGGTACGTAGAGGACGTACGGGCACCCAACGGTACATGTATCTAATATACTCTTTGTTTATGCATTGTGGATGCGAGTATATGTGGAATTATGCATTGTGGATGAAAATACATGTTGAATTATGCATGATGATTGTATATGCATATGATGGTTATTGGTGCACATCCCATGAGTCGTGGTCATCCCTTGATGATTTTAATGCTTGCCGCTATTTGGTTTGTTGCCGCTAAATGTGAAGCGAGGGGTGGGGAGCGCCGCATGTCACATTTGAGCGTGGTTATCATATAGGGCGAGGAAAGAGTATTTGCCGCTCAATGTGAAGCGAGGGGTGGGAGCGCCGCATGTCCATTGAAGCGAGGTTATTCTATGCCGCCTATATGTAAATGAGCGAGGGGCATTAAAATACATTGTGATGGACAGACTAGGGATTGGTGATTGGTATCTGGTATTGATGAGCTGGTATTAGGTCATGACATGTGTAGACCATTAAATAATCTATTGATTATACTCATGAGTTATGGTGCAGGGACAACCAAACTGGAAGCGTTTGAAATGCCTGGGAAAACAGGAAGTGTTTTATTGTGATTTATGCATTTACGCTTTATATTCATATTGTGTTGAATATGAATGATATTATTGCTCATGTTTGGGGGTTGTCCTTGTAGGTACACTTTTGGCATGATAAGAAGGGCTAAGCGGGTTGAGGTGGTGAGCTTGTGAAGAATTCTTTTGAGAAGTGAAGGACAGGATTAATTTTGTATAGTATCTACTCTAGGAGTGGTGTAAAGCTATAATTGATAACATTCATTTGATTTGGGAATGTAACTAATCCATTGATAGTCCTTATTTTTGGCATGTAATTCTTAAGGCTCATAGTCTCAACACGATTATTCTACTCTGATCATTTATATTAGCTCTAATTATGCCTTTAATTCCGCACTTAAGGAACTAGGGTCCTTACATTAGTGGTATCAGAGCCAGGTTAGAGAACCCGGGAACGAGTGAAGGGTAGCCTTAGCATGATTGGCTAGGTGCTTATATTTGAAGCATGTTTATGCATGTGGTGCATATTGATGTATATCCTGTTATACTAACATGCTTATTATCATTCCTGTTATCTAACGGCATAACATATATATTGTTTTGGATTGTTGTTAACCATTGTGTTACAGCATGGCTGCTATGAACGCGGGGAAACCTTAATGAAGAGGTCGGTGATGTTGGGAGCGTGAACGCTAGTATTGGTCAAGGCAAACCCTCTACCCCCACCAGCTGTAGGCATGGAACCAGTGGCTCAGTTGTTACTTGCCTGGTGAGATCAGCTTGACTCAGTTTCTGTCTTACCACCCGCCCCGGTTTGAGGGAACAGAATCAGGAGAGGAGGCTGAGGAGTGGCTAGAAAGACTTGAGCAGATATTTGTATCGGCTCCTTGTGCTGTTACAGCTTGGCTGAGGCTGGCGGAGTTCCAGTTGGCAAAGAAACCTTTGATGTGGTGGAGGAGCACGGTGATGGAACTGAGAGCACAGGGTGCTGTGATTGATTGGACACTCTTCAGGACCCGGTTTCTGAACCGGTACTTCTCCGCAGCGGCGAGACAGTCGAAGGAGGATGAGTTTGCAAGTTTGAAACAATGGAACATGACAGTGTCAGACTATGCCATGCAGTACTCTTCGTTGCTGAGGTATGTTTCCCCACATTGCCACCAATGGACACGCCAAGATGAGGAATTTTATGAAGGGGTTGCGACCGGAGCTCTTTGACCGGGTTATTACCAATAACCCCACTTCTTTTGATGATGCTCTCACGAGAGCAGAACTGGCGGAAATTGGAGTTGGAGCTTACCCTAGTGCTGTGCCCCCACAAGTGCCACAGCAGAGGCAAGCTAATGACAGCTTGAGGCCCCGGGGAGAGCCATTTAAACCTCGTGGTGCCTCTTCATCTTCACGGTTCGGTGGGAAGAAATTCTTTGGTCAGAAGCAGGAGAACAAGAAGAGCAATTGGTCCGCCAACCGTGGGTCTACACAGGGAAATAGATCGGGGGAACCAAGGTGCGACAATTGTGGAGGGCCACATTCTTCGAGTAAGTGCCCTGCATGTTATAGTTGTGGCAAGATGGGCCACATCTCGGTATTGCCCCACCCGGGGAGGACAGTCAGAGTTTCAGGGCAACAGGCCGAGATTTGATGACAGGACAGTACACCAGAGGCAGCAGTTTGTGCCTCGACCATCGGGAGGTCAGACAGTGGGACAGTCCCAGGGACAGGTGTATGCACTGACCAGAGAGCAGGCTCAGGCAGCCCCAGAGGAGGTGATCGCCGGTACGTGTCATTTATTTACGTACCCTGCTTTTATTTTGATAGATACAGGTGCCTCCCACTCTTTTGTATCTGTTGGCTTTGTGGAGAGACACCATATGCGCACGTCTTCCTTACCCACGCCTCTCTTGGTCTCGACACCCACTGGAAGAAATGTCGTTGCCGATCAGTTTATGGCAGATTGCCTCATTTATTTTGAGGGCAACGAGTTGAAGGCAGACTTGATTGTATTGGGCATGTCAGACTTTGACTGCATCATGGGTATTGATGTTCTGAACAGATATCAGGCAGTGGTAGGCAGAGAACAGTGAGGTTCAGATCTGATTTGGGAGTTCAGTGGACTTTTTATGGCAACGGTTCTCGTGCGAAGATTCCGTTGATTTCAGCAATCAAGATGACTCAGCTGTTGGAACGTGGCCACACGGGCTATCTCATCTATGTCGTGGACACGTCTGGGAAGAATAAAGAATTGAGAGTTGATGATGTACCAGTCGTGGCAGAATTTGCTGATGTATTCCCAGAAGAGATCCCAGGATTCCCACCGGCTAGAGAAGTTGAGTTTGGGATCGAGTTGTTACCGGGGACATCCGCTATCTCTCGTGCACCTTACAGGATGGCACCGGCGGAGTTGAAAGAACAGTTGCAGGATCTCCTTGACAAGGGATATATACGCCCGAGCGTATCGCCATGGGGCGCACCGGTTCTCTTTGTGAAGAAGAAGGATGGTTCGATGCGGTTGTGCATCGATTACCGGCAACTGAATAAAGCCACAGTAAAGAACAAATATCCTCTCCCAAGGATTGATGATCTGTTTGATCAGTTGCAAGGTACCAGACTTTATAGCAAGATTGATTTGAGGTCCGGGTATCATCAGATTCGAGTCAGAGAGGAGGATGTGCAGAAGACAGCATTTCGGACTCGATATGGACATTATGAGTTCCTAGTGATGCCGTTCGGCGTGGCGAATGCTCCAGCGGTCTTTATGAGCTTGATGAATCGGGTATTCCAACCCTATCTTTATCAGTTCGTCATCGTGTTCATCGACGACATTCTCATCTATTCCCGGAGCGAGGAAGAGCATGTGAAACACTTGAGGACAGTGCTTCAGATTCTCAGAGATCACCAGTTGTATGCCAAGCTCAGTAAGTGTGAGTTTTGGTTGAGCAGTGTAGTATTTCTGGGGCATGTCATATCGAGCAGCGGAATATCTGTGGATCCCAGGAAGATTGAAGCTGTGATGGAGTGGGCTGCACCCACTTCTGTACCTGAGATACGGAGCTTTCTTGGTTTGGCCGGATATTATCGACGCTTCGTCGAGGGCTTTTCGAAGATTGCCAAGCCATTGACACAGTTGACCCAGAAGGGAGTACCATTCTTTTGGTCAGAAGCTTGTGAGGAGAGCTTCCAGGAGTTGAAGCACCGTTTGACGATGGCGCCAGTGTTAGTGATCCCTACGGAGAATTCCAGATTTGCTTTGTATACCGATGCATCACTTCAGGGCCTTGGGTGTGTACTGATGCGAGATAAGCATGTGGTAGCTTATGCATCGAGGCAGTTGAAGCCGCATGAGACCAGATACCCAGTCCATGACTTGGAATTGGCGGCTATCATCTTCGCCCTGAAGATTTGGAGACATTACTTGTATGGTACTTCGTTTACCATATACACGGATCACAAGAGCCTCAAGTTTTTATTCACTCAGGCGGAGCTGAACATGAGGCAGAGAATGTGAATGGACTTACTCAAGGACTATGATTGTGAGATAGAATACCATCCCGGGAAAGCTAATTTGACAGCAGACGCCTTGAGCCGGAAAGTGAGGAGTTCTGCTCAGGACGTCATCCATTTGTCGGCCATGATGACCTCCTATTGCCATCTAGGCTATGATTTTGACATAGATGCATCACCAGTTCATGTATCGACCTTGTTAGCTGAGCCAGATATCTATGAGAACATCAGGAGAGCTCAGAGGTCAGATGATGAGGTTCAGAGGTGGTTATCTTTAGTACGTCTTGGTCAGCCATCGAAGTTCAGAGTGGCTGAGGACGGATCTTTGAGATTGGGTAGCCGTTGGGTAGTTCCGAGTACGCCGGAGTTGCATAGAGGGATCTTGGAGCGAGCGCATAGTAGCAGACTTAGCATCCACCCAGGCGGAAAGAAGATGTATAAAGATCTACGTGGTCAGTTTTGGTGGAAAAGAATGAAGAGTGATGTCGTCACTTTTGTTAAGAGGCGTTTGATCTGCCAGCAGGTTAAGGCAGAGAGACAGAGACCTGGCGGCGAGTTGAGAAGCTTAGAGATACCGAAGTGGAAGTGGGAACACATTTCCATGGACTTCGTGACTCACCTACCGAGGAGTACTTCAGGTTTTGATGCTATTTGGGTGATTGTGGATCGATTGACAAAGGTAGCTCATTTCATCCCCTATAGCATGACTTTCACCTTTTTGAGGATGGCGCAGTTGTATATTCGAGATGTGGTGAGATTGCATGGGATCCCCATTTCCATAGTGTTGGATCGAGATCCACGATTCACATCTCATTTTTGGGAGGGTCTTCAGTCAGCCTTGGGAACTGAAGTTAGAGTGAGCACTGCTTATCATCCTCAGACGGATGGCCAGACCGAGCGTACTATCCAGACGCTCGAGGACATGTTGAGAGCTTGTGTATTGGAGTTCGATGTCTCTTGGCAGGATTCGGTAGCCTTGGTAGAGTTCTCTTATAATAACAGCTACCAGGCGAGTATTCAGATGGCTCCTTTTGAAGCTCTTTATGGCAGACGGTGTAGATCACCCTTGTGTTGGGATGATTTGGACCACAAATCGGTCGGAGGACCGGAGTTGATTCGGGAGATGGAAGAGAAGATAAAGATGATAAGGCAAAAAAAATGAAAGCAGCCCAGGACAGACAGGCAGCTTATGCGAATAAACGGCGGAGACCGTTGGAATTTCAGTTGGGAGATAAGGTCTTTTTGAAGATCTCGCCTTTTAGAGGCGTTGTGCGATTTGGGATGCGCGGAAAACTGTCTCCGAGGTATGTTGGACAGTACGAGATTTTGCAGCGCATTGGCACCTTAGCTTACTGACTGGCTTTGCCGCCTTCTTTATCTGGTATACATGATGTGTTTCATGTGTCGATGCTGCGGAAGTATGAGCCGGATCCATCTCATGTGTTGCAGCCTTCTGAGGTTCAGTTAGAATCCGATGTGTCTTATGTGGAACGGCCTGTTAGAATTCTGGATCGAGCAGACCGTAGACTTCGGAATAAAGTGATACCTATGATCAAGGTTCATGGGATCGCAGGGGTGTCGAGGAGGCTACGTGGGAGACGGAGCGGCATATGGTGCAGCACTACCCGGAACTATTCTCTGGTATGTGATTATGTTTAGTTTCTTTTTGGGGTAAGTGCATGTGATTTCGAGGACGAAATCTTATAAGTAGGGGAGTATTGTGATATCCCCGAAATAATTAATTGCAATTTGGGCATTAATTTTGTTTTTATGATTAATTATGGTGGTAATTAATTGATTATGTGCTGGATTTATTTAATGTATTGAAATGCTTAGTCACATGATAGAGTGACCGGGGAGAGAGCATTTCAGGGTGCATGTTGTGCATGTTGGGAAAATTGTTATTAGTATGATTTATTTGCCATGGTTAGCAATTAATTGTAAACATAGTTTAATTGTGATTATGGTGCATTTTGGTGAAATGCCTTTTTAATATCATGTTGGGATGTTTAATACATCATGTTAGTTGTGGGGGATACAATTGGACTTGTTTTAAAACCCCTACCCCCACCTTTACCAAAACACTTTACTAAATCCCCCAAAATCACTTCCCACAAACCCTACCCTCCTCATTTTCGTTTTTGAGCTTAGGGGTGAAGAGAAATTCTTGCAAAAAGCTTGTTTGTGAAGTTTATTGGGAGATTTGAGGTCCCCAAGAGGTATGGATGCCTCCATGTCATTTTTGTTGTGTTTGGTTTAGTTTTGAAATGGTTTTGAATGATTTTGAAATGGGTTTGTTGTGGGTTGGTGTTGTTTTGGTTGATGGTTGGATTTATGTTTGTTTTGAGGTGTATTTTGGAGGTTTATGATGTTATTTTGTTGTGGGTTTGATGGTTTAAGTTTTAGTATGGTTTGGAAAGGTTTGGGTGCATTAATGGTGGAAAAATCGCGAGTCTGTGCGAGGCGATCGACCGCCTAAAATGAGGCGATCGATCGCCGATGGGCAGTACCAAAATCGCAGGGTAGGCGATCGATCGCCTGAAATGGGGCGACCGATCGCCGAGGGGCAGTAGCTAAATATGAGGTAGGCGATCGATCGCCATGTTTGGCGCGATCGATCGCCGCGAAGCAAAAATTGAGGCGATCGATCGCCTCAGCGAAGCGATCGATCGCCAGCTGTGGAATTTTGAAAAATGATTTCTTTTGACGAATTTTTGGTATTTGACTATTATTTGGCTTCTAATATGGGGTTGTGTGATTGTGTAGAACCATCCCAGGTAGCAACGCAACCAAGGAAGTGAAGCCATATCAATTCCACTTTTGGAAAGGTACGTAGAGGACGTACGGGCACCCAACGGTACATGTATCTAATATACTCTTTGTTTATGCATTGTGGATGCGAGTATATGTGGAATTATGCATTGTGGATGCAAATACATGTTGAATTATGCATGATGATTGTATATGCATATGATGGTTATTGGTGCACATCCCATGAGTCGTGGTCATCCCTTGATGATTTTAATGCTTGCCACTATTTGGTTTGTTGCCGCTAAATGTGAAGCGAGGGGTGGGAACGCCGCATGTCACATTTGAGCGTGGTTATCATATAGGGCGAGGAAAGAGTATTTGCCGCTCAATGTGAAGCGAGGGGTGGGAGCGCCGCATGTCCATTGAAGCGAGGTTATTCTATGCCGCCTATATGTAAATGAGCGAGGGGCATTAAAATACATTGTGATGGACAGACTAGGGATTGGTGATTGGTATCTGGTATTGATGAGCTGGTATTAGGTCATGACATGTGTAGACCATTAAATAATCTATTGATTATACTCATGAGTTATGGTGCAGGGACAACCAAACTGGAAGCGTTTGAAATGCCTGGGAAAACAGGAAGTGTTTTATTGTGATTTATGCATTTACGCTTTATATTCATATTGTGTTGAATATGAATGATATTATTGCTCATGTTTGGGGGTTGTCCTTGTAGGTACACTTTTGGCATGATAAGAAGGGCTAAGCGGGTTGAGGTGGTGAGCTTGTGAAGAATTCTTTTGAGAAGTGAAGGACAGGATTAATTTTGTATAGTATCTACTCTAGGAGTGGTGTAAAGCTATAATTGATAACATTCATTTGATTTGGGAATGTAACTAATCCATTGATGGTCCTTATTTTTGGCATGTAATTCTTAAGGCTCATAGTCTCAACACGATTATTCTACTCTGATCATTTATATTAGCTCTAATTATGCCTTTAATCCGCACTTAAGGAACTAGGGTCCTTACATTAGTGGTATCAGAGCCAGGTTAGAGAACCCGGGAACGAGTGAAGGGTAGCCTTAGCATGATTGGCTAGGTGCTTATATTTGAAGCATGTTTATGCATGTGGTGCATATTGATGTATATCCTGTTATACTAACATGCTTATTATCATTCCTGTTATCTAACGGCATAACATATATATTTGTTTTGGAATTGTTGTTAACCATTGTGTTACAGCATGGCTGCTATGAACGCGGGGAACCTTAATGAAGAGGTCGGTGATGTTGGGAGCGTGAACGCTAGTATTGGTCAAGCAAACCCTCTACCCCCACCAGCTGTAGGCATGGAACCAGTGGCTCAGTTGTTACTGCCTGGTGAGATCAGCTTGACTCAGTTTCTGTCTTACCACCCGCCCCGGTTTGATGGGAACAGAATCAGGAGAGGAGGCTGAGGAGTGGCTAGAAAGACTTGAGCAGATATTTGTATCGGCTCCTTGTGCTGTTACAGCTTGGCTGAGGCTGGCGGAGTTCCAGTTGGCAAAGAAACCTTTGATGTGGTGGAGGAGCACGGTGATGGAACTGAGAGCACAGGGTGCTGTGATTGATTGGACACTCTTCAGGACCCGGTTTCTGAACCGGTACTTCTCCGCAGCGGCGAGACAGTCGAAGGAGGATGAGTTTGCAAGTTTGAAACAATGGAACATGACAGTGTCAGACTATGCCATGCAGTACTCTTCGTTGCTGAGGTATGTTCCCCACATTGCCACCAATGGACACGCCAAGATGAGGAATTTTATGAAGGGGTTGCGACCGGAGCTCTTTGACCGGGTTATTACCAATAACCCCACTTCTTTTGATGATGCTCTCACGAGAGCAGAACTGGCGGAAATTGGAGTTGGAGCTTACCCTAGTGCTGTGCCCCCACAAGTGCCACAGCAGAGGCAAGCTAATGACAGCTTGAGGCCCCGGGGAGAGCCATTTAAACCTCGTGGTGCCTCTTCATCTTCACGGTTCGGTGGGAAGAAATTCTTTGGTCAGAAGCAGGAGAACAAGAAGAGCAATTGGTCCGCCAACCGAGGGTCTACACAGGAAATAGATCGGGGGGAACCAAGGTGCGACAATTGTGGAGGGCCACATTCTTCGAGTAAGTGCTTATAGTTGTGGCAAGATGGGCCACATCTCTCGGTATTGCCCCACCCGGGGAGGACAGTCAGAGTTTCAGGGCAACAGGCCGAGATTTGATGACAGGACAGTACACCAGAGGCAGCAGTTTGTGCCTCGACCATCGGGAGGTCAGACAGTGGGACAGTCCCAGGGACAGGTGTATGCACTGACCAGAGAGCAGGCTCAGGCAGCCCCAGAGGAGGTGATCGCCGGTACGTGTCATTTATTTTACGTACCCTGCTTTTATTTTGATAGATACAGGTGCCTCCCACTCTTTTTGTATCTGTTGGCTTTGTGGAGAGACACCATATGCGCACGTCTTCCTTACCCACGCCTCTCTTGGTCTCGACACCCACTGGAAGAAATGTCGTTGCCGATCAGTTTATGGCAGATTGCCTCATTTATTTTGAGGGCAACGAGTTGAAGGCAGACTTGATTGTATTGGGCATGTCAGACTTTGACTGCATCATGGGTATTGATGTTCTGAACAGATATCAGGCAGTGGTAGGCAGAGAACAGTGAGGTTCAGATCTGATTTGGGAGTTCAGTGGACTTTTTATGGCAACGGTTCTCGTGCGAAGATTCCGTTGATTTCAGCAATCAAGATGACTCAACTGTTGGAACGTGGCCACACGGGCTATCTCATCTATGTCGTGGACACGTCTGGGAAGAATAAAGAATTGAGAGTTGATGATGTACCAGTCGTGGCAGAATTTGCTGATGTATTCCCAGAAGAGATCCCAGGATTCCCACCGGCTAGAGAAGTTGAGTTTGGGATCGAGTTGTTACCGGGGACATCCGCTATCTCTCGTGCACCTTACAGGATGGCACCGGCGGAGTTGAAGGAACAGTTGCAGGATCTCCTTGACAAGGGATATATACGCCCGAGCGTATCGCCATGGGGCGCACCGGTTCTCTTTGTGAAGAAGAAGGATGGTTCGATGCGGTTGTGCATCGATTACCGGCAACTGAATAAAGCCACAGTAAAGAACAAATATCCTCTCCCAAGGATTGATGATCTGTTTGATCAGTTGCAAGTTACCAGACTTTATAGCAGATTGATTTGAGGTCCGGGTATCATCAGATTCGAGTCAGAGAGGAGGATGTGCAGAAGACAGCATTTCGGACTCGATATGGACATTATGAGTTCCTAGTGATGCCGTTCGGCGTGGCGAATGCTCCAGCGGTCTTTATGAGCTTGATGAATCGGGTATTCCAACCCTATCTTTATCAGTTCTTCATCGTGTTCATCGACGACATTCTCATCTATTCCCGGAGCGAGGAAGAGCATGTGAAACACTTGAGGACAGTGCTTCAGATTCTCAGAGATCACCAGTTGTATGCCAAGCTCAGTAAGTGTGAGTTTTGGTTGAGCAGTGTAGTATTTCTGGGGCATGTCATATCGAGCAGCGGAATATCTGTGGATCCCAGGAAGATTGAAGCTGTGATGGAGTGGGGCTGCACCCACTTCTGTACCTGAGATACGGAGCTTCTTGGTTTGGCCGGATATTATCGACGCTTCGTCGAGGGCTTTCGAAGATTGCCAAGCCATTGACACAGTTGACCCAGAAGGGAGTACCATTCTTTTGGTCAGAAGCTTGTGAGGAGAGCTTCCAGGAGTTGAAGCACCGTTTGACGACGACGCCAGTGTTAGTGATCCCTACGGAGAATTCCAGATTTGCTTTGTATACCGATGCATCACTTCAGGGCCTTGGTGTGTACTGATGCAAGATAAGCATGTGGTAGCTTATGCATCGAGGCAGTTGAAGCCGCATGAGACCAGATACCCAGTCCATGACTTGGAATTGGCGGCTATCATCTTCGCCCTGAAGATTTGGAGACATTACTTGTATGGTACTTCGTTTACCATATACACGGATCACAAGAGCCTCAAGTTTTTATTCACTCAGGCGGAGCTGAACATGAGGCAGAGAAGGTGAATGGACTTACTCAAGGACTATGATTGTGAGATAGAATACCATCCCGGGAAAGCTAATTTGACAGCAGACGCCTTGAGCCGGAAAGTGAGGAGTTCTGCTCAGGACGTCATCCATTTGTCGGCCATGATGACCTCCTATTGCCATCTAGGCTATGATTTTGACATAGATGCATCACCAGTTCATGTATCGACCTTGTTAGCTGAGCCAGATATCTATGAGAACATCAGGAGAGCTCAGAGGTCAGATGATGAGGTTCAGAGGTGGTTATCTTTAGTACGTCTTGGTCAGCCATCGAAGTTCAGAGTGGCTGAGGACGGATCTTTGAGATTGGGTAGCCGTTGGGTAGTTCCGAGTACGCCGGAGTTGCGTAGAGGGATCTTGGAGCGAGCGCATAGTAGCAGACTTAGCATCCACCCAGGCGGAAAGAAGATGTATAAAGATCTACGTGGTCAGTTTTGGTGGAAAAGAAATGAAGAGTGATGTCGTCACTTTTGTTAAGAGGTGTTTGATCTGCCAGCAGGTTAAGGCAGAGAGACAGAGACCTGGCGGCGAGTTGAGAAGCTTAGAGATACCGAAGTGGAAGTGGGAACACATTTCCATGGACTTCGTGACTCACCTACCGAGGAGTACTTCAGGTTTTGATGCTATTTGGGTGATTGTGGATCGATTGACAAAGGTAGCTCATTTCATCCCCTATAGCATTCACCTTTTTGAGGATGGCGCAGTTGTATATTCGAGATGTGGTGAGATTGCATGGGTCCCCATTTCCATAGTGTTGGATCGAGATCCACGATTCACATCTCATTTTTGGGAGGGTCTTCAGTCAGCCTTGGGAACTGAAGTTTAGATTGAGCACTGCTTATCATCCTCAGACGGATGGCCAGACCGAGCGTACTATCCAGACGCTCGAGGACATGTTGAGAGCTTGTGTATTGGAGTTCGATGTCTCTTGGCAGGATTCGGTAGCCTTGGTAGAGTTCTCTTATATAACAGCTACCAGGCGAGTATTCAGATGGCTCCTTTTGAAGCTCTTTATGGCAGACGGTGTAGATCACCCTTGTGTTGGGATGATTTGGACCACAAATCGGTCGGAGGACCGGAGTTGATTCGGGAGATGGAAGAGAAGATAAAGATGATAAGGCAAAAAATGAAAGCAGCCAAGGACAGACAGGCAGCTTATGCGAATAAACGGCGGAGACCGTTGGAATTTCAGTTGGGAGATAAGGTCTTTTTGAAGATCTCGCCTTTCAGAGGCGTTGTGCGATTTGGGATGCGCGGAAAACTGTCTCCGAGGTATGTTGGACAGTACGAGATTTTGCAGCGCATTGGCACCTTAGCTTACTGACTGGCTTTGCCGCCTTCTATATCTGGTATACATGATGTGTTTCATGTGTCGATGCTGCGGAAGTATGAGCCGGATCCATCTCATGTGTTGCAGCCTTCTGAGGTTCAGTTAGAATCCGATGTGTCTTATGTGGAACGGCCTGTTAGAATTCTGGATCGAGCAGACCGTAGACTTCGGAATAAAGTGATACCTATGATCAAGGTTCAGTGGGATCGCAGGGGTGTCGAGGAGGCTACGTGGGAGACGGAGCGGCATATGGTGCAGCACTACCCGGAACTATTCTCTGGTATGTGATTATGTTTAGTTTCTTTTTGGGGTAAGTGCATGTGATTTCGAGGACGAAATCTTATAAGTAGGGGAGTATTGTGATATCCCCGAAATAATTAATTGCAATTTGGGCATTAATTGTGTTTATATGATTAATTATGGTGGTAATTAATTGATTATGTGCTGGATTTATTTAATGTATTGAAATGCTTAGTCACATGATAGAGTGACCGGGGAGAGCATTTCAGGGTGCATGTTGTGCATGTTGGGAAAATTGTTATTAGTATGATTTATTTGCCATGGTTAGCAATTAATTGTAAACATTAGTTTAATTGTGATTATGGTGCATTTTGGTGAAATGCCTTTTTAATATCATGTTGGGATGTTTAATACATCATGTTAGTTGTGGGATACAATTGGACTTGTTTTAAAACCCCTACCCCCACCTTTACCAAAACACTTTACTAAATCCCCCAAAATCACTTCCCACAAACCCTACCCTCCTCATTTTCGTTTTTGAGCTTAGGGGTGAAGAGAAATTCTTGCAAAAAGCTTGTTTGTGAAGTTTATTGGGAGATTGAGGTCCCCAAGAGGTATGGATGCCTCCATGTCATTTTTGTTGTGTTTGGTTTAGTTTTGAAATGGTTTTGAATGATTTTGAAATGGGTTTGTTGTGGGTTGGTGTTGTTTTGGTTGATGGTTGGATTTATGTTTGTTTTGAGGTGTATTTTGGAGGTTTATGATGTTATTTTGTTGTGGGTTTGATGGTTTAAGTTTTAGTATGGTTTGGAAAGGTTTTGGGTGCATTAATGGTGGAAAAATCGCGAGTCTGTGCGAGGCGATCGACCGCCTAAATGAGGCGATCGATCGCCGATGGGCAGTACCAAAATCGCAGGGCAGGCGATCGATCGCCTGAAATGGGGCGACCGATCGCCGAGGGGCAGTAGCTAAATATGAGGTAGGCGATCGATCGCCATGTTTGGCGCGATCGATCGCCGCGAAGCAAAAATTGAGGCGATCGATCGCCTCAGCGAAGCGATCGATCGCCAGCTGTGGAATTTTGAAAATGATTTCTTTTGACGAATTTTTGGTATTTGACTATTATTTGGCTTCTAATATGGGGTTGGTGATTGTGTAGAACCATCCCAGGTAGCAACGCAACCAAGGAAGTGAAGCCATATCAATTCCACTTTGGAAAGGTACGTAGAGGACGTACGGGCACCCAACGGTACATGTATCTAATATACTCTTTGTTTATGCATTGTAGATGCGAGTATATGTGGAATTATGCATTGTGGATGCAAATACATGTTGAATTATGCATGATGATTGTATATGCATATGATGGTTATTGGTGCACATCCCATGAGTCGTGGTCATCCCTTGATGATTTTAATGCTTGCCGCTATTTGGTTTGTTGCCGCTAAATGTGAAGCGAGGGGTGGGAGCGCCGCATGTCACATTTGAGCGTGGTTATCATATAGGGCGAGGAAAGAGTATTTGCCGCTCAATGTGAAGCGAGGGGTGGGAGCGCCGCATGTCCATTGAAGCGAGGTTATTCTATGCCGCCTATATGTAAATAAGCGAGGGGCATTAAAATACATTGTGATTGACAGACTAGGGATTGGTGATTGGTATCTGGTATTGATGAGCCGGTATTAGGTCATGACATGTGTAGATCATTAAATAATCTATTGATTATACTCATGAGTTATGGTACAGGGACAACCAAACTGGAAGCGTTTGAAATGCATGGGAAAACAGGAAGTGTTTTATTGTGATTTATGCATTTACGCTTCATATTCATATTGTGTTGAATATGAATGATATTATTGCTCATGTTTGGGGGTTGTCCTTGTAGGTACACTTTTGGCATGATAAGAAGGCTAAGCAGGTTGAGGTGGTGAGCTTGTGAAGAATTCTTTTGAGAAGTGAAGGCCTAGGATTAATTTTGTATAGTATCTACTCTAGGAGTAAGTGTAAAGCTATAATTGATAACATTCCATTTGATTTGGGCAATGTACACTAATCCATTTCGATAGTCCCTTATTTTTGCATTGTAATTCTTTAAGGCTCATAGTCTCAACACGATTATTCCTACTCTGAATCATTTATATAGCTCTATTATGCCTTTATATCTGCACTTAAAGGAACTAGGGGCCTTACACATTAGAGGGCTTAGGGCTCTTTTACGCTCTGATACCATTTTTGGTGCCAAGGATCGCAGAAAAAACGGGAACCTTGTAAAACGAAAGACATTAAATGCCAATTATTTATAAATATAAGGATATAAAAGATAATTTAAAGTATTAGATAGAGACCATTTTGTAAGCTACAACCAAAAGGCTAGGGAATAGAATGCAATCTCACATAACCATGAGGGGTAAAAGAGTCAAATGAAATACCCAATTGATTTGAAAATTTGAAAATTGGACCTATTAGAATATAGTTTTTCCAACTTGGATTTTCTTGGACTAAAGTTTTTCCCAAGACTTAAGTGATTTAAGTTTCTCAAAAGAGCACTTCCTTACAATTTCTCCTTTTTTGTATAATTACAAATTTCTTACATTAAATAGGCAGTGACAGTTCACCATAATTTCATAATAAAAAAAAAGAAAATTAATTATTCTAACTCGACTCAAAATTATATTTTTAAAAATAATTTTCTTTACAAATATTTTTAAAAACAACCTTACATATTTAATCGTTAGTATATGTAATATATATCAACACAGTTATTAACTAAATTTTCAAATAATTTAATATATACAAAAATTTTATTAATTTATTAATAAAATAAAATATTAAAGCAATGGTTAGAATAACAGATCCACATTCATAATCCATTAATTTTTTGAATTCAAGCAAATGCTTTTTTTGTTTAAAGAAAATATATACATTCTTCTATAATGGATGACGGGTGTTGTCATAGCCGTTTTTGGTATGTGATAAAAATGTATTTGCATAATGGCCAACCGTTTTAAAGAAAATCATTATGGATGGAATATATTTTCAGTAATTCCACAAATTTATTTGACAAGGAAGAATAGAACATTATATTTATTCTATATCATAATATTCGACCTTATGTTTTAATAACTAGTACTAGTGTACTGTTTTGGAATGAGTGATAAGGTAAGGTAAGATAAGGATAAAAATTATGAGATGTTTTAAATAATCTAATGTTTGTTGTACGTGGTATGTGTTTTTGTTTGAGGATAAGATTGTGGATTAATTTATAGGTTGATATAATGACTAAAATACCCCTCACTATTATTATATATAATATTATAATAATAATAATAACATAACAATAAAATAATAATAATATAACAAATAATGATATATAATAATAATACAACATTAGTAAATATAATATAATTAATAATTATATTTT